>OU618555.1:8621252-9246252 GCA_914829495.1 Eilema sororculum | reverse complement strand
TTTGATTGGCACAACTGCTTTCCATTTTGGCGCGGAGTTTGAGTTGCATCTGTCATTTATGTTAAAAACAGAGCTGTTTTTAGTTTTATAATATCTAGTGTGTATTGCGAATTTCATAATGGATAAAAACATCGAACAAAGAGTTTGTCTCAAATTTTGCATCGCCAATGGAATTTCATGTTCGGAGACACTGAAAATGTTACAGAAGGCTTACGGTGAATCGACTTTATCAAAATACGTGCATACGAGTGGTACAAAGCGTTCAAAAGCGGTCGAGATGTGATGGAAGATTTGCCTCGTTCTGGTAGGCCATCAACGTCTGCAACTGAAGTTAACATCGCAAAAGTGAAGGAAATAGTGACTGAAAATCCTCATTCAAGTTTTAGAGAGATGGCCACCGAACTTTCTGTATCTCACGAGTCGATCCGTACCATTTTAACTAATAATTTGGGTATGAAACGTGTTGCTGCCCGGCTAGTCCCAAAAGACCTGAATTTTCTTCAAAAACTAAATCGCATGAGAGTCGCTGAGGACATGCTAGAACGGGTCAATACCGACCCAACATTCATGAAACGCGTTGTTACTGGTGACGAGACGTGGGTTTACGAGTTTGACATGCATACTAGTCAACAAGCTTCGGAATGGCGCCTTCCAACTGAACCAAAACCGAAAAAACCACGTCAAAGTCGATCAAAAGTCAAAGTCATGTTGACTGTTTTCTTTGACTATCGCGGTGTTGTGCACTCGGAATTTTTGCCAGAAGGTCAAAAGGTAAATAAAGAATATTATTTTAGCGTTATTCCACGTTTAAGAGAACAAATTCGACGAAAAAGGCCAGATTTGTGGAAAGAAAATTCTTGGATTTTGCACCACGATAATGCGCCTTCGCACAAGGCCATCATTGTGAACTATTTTTGTCCAAACACTCAACAAATACCATCGAGCAACCACCATATTCACCAGATATGGCTCCAGCCGACTTCTTTCTTTTTCCTACACTCAAATTACCACTTCGTGGCACCCGTTTTCAAACAGTAGAAAACATAAAGGAGAATTCGCGGCGAGAACTTAACTCAATTCCGGAAACAGCGTTTAAAAAATGTTTTAATGATTGGATTATTCGTTGGCGTAAGTGTATCGTTTCTGAAGGAGCATACTTTGAAGGTGATAAAATAAATTTGGATGAATAACAATTTTTTTGTGTATTATTGATTTTTTCCCGGTACTTTGTTGACAGAGTAATCACAATCATCAGCCCATCGCAGTCATCAACAATGGAAGAAGTAAATTCAATATGTAGAGTAGCTACTGAATAATATGGATGGTAAAATAAGTGAGATATCTGAGCTAAATAAGATAAAGGTAACCACTAAACCACCATAATTTTCGCTATAATTTGTAAATAGGTATTTTAGTTTTAGTTTTATTTGAATTCAGATTTAATTACATAAGGTCTAAGTTCTTTTTTTCAGTCCATTTCTCATTCACCACACGGACTATAAGTTAATATGTATGCATCTGCAAATAGGCAATTTTGTACTTTTCATTTATAGAATTGGTTCTTGGAGCCGCGCGGCCAGCAGATGGTTTATAATCGTTCAACACACGCGGTTACAAAGGCTCGTGATCAGAAACTTTGAAAAGTAAAATAAAATACTTATTAGTCACAAATAACAGCCAGTTATTAATAAATCCTCACTCACGCAACTCACTGCAATACGGAAAATTACTAAACGGATGTCGGTAAAGTTTTTTACGTCAATTTTTTTACGATTATCATGTCTAAATGTGTAAATATTTGTACAAAATCGTGATTCTTTCGTCAAAATTGCTCGCAAATGGCATTAAATAGCAGCTAATAATTTTAAAACAATTCATATAAACAGCTAATTTGAATTTCGATACGGTCTGTTCGTATCTATTAAAGTCATTGTTTGGATGATTATAACATTAATTCGTTCGTATCTGAAGCTTAGGTGTGATTAACTTCCCTGCTATGACATAAAAACATCGCGTTTAAAGCATCTTCATAACCTGTTTTAACGCCAAACTATACAAGAAAGATACAGTAGTTTAAGTAAGTGAAATTGTTTATTGTCTTATCCTAATCAATAAAAAATATCACAACACACGACTGTGTAGACCCGAAGTGATGGAAAGAAATGTTTTAACACCGGTATTTCGTCAAATATAACGGTCCCATGTAAAAATTAGGCATCAAGCCTTTTATCCTGAACGAGATTGTATGCTGTAATGTAGGATGCATTATCTTCTATGTTGCCATTAATTATAATGTTTATAACGTAGTATTCTCTTGTTGTTGATGGCTGTATCGCCCGCCATGATATAAACACATAAATATAGTCGGGAATATACGAAGAGAGACAACGTTGAGTTGCATTGTTGATGATGCGCAAAATGCTTAAGTCCTAAGAATAGCATAAGAAGGAATCACTTTGGACAACACATAAGGCACATCACAAGAATCTCTTGGAAGAGATGTCCCTTATAAGGAAGTAGCTCATCGTTAGAAAAATTACCGGTTGAAAGCGGAAGAACTCTTTCATTTTGTAAAAGTAATATATTAATGCACCTTATCCAATCTTACCATGAAGAAGTATCAAACTGAACTGCTTCTTATTTACCTGAAAGTAAAGAAAATAATGTATTATTAAAAATGATCATCATAACTTCATTTTTCCAATTAAAGTACATAATTTCACATTTTATAACATCACGTTAATATACCTCTGTCTACCACTTTTGCGAGGATACCACTGCAGGAAGGTGTGAATATATGCATGAATTAGACAGTTAAACACTTTTTAAGTTAACCTTGGAGTAAACAGCAAAATTGAAACGAATATTCCGGTCTGTATTAATACAGCTTAAAAAAAACTATAGAGCTATATCGTATATGCTATTCATATGCCCCCTATAAATTGAATACATCAAGACTCCGACATTCATAGATTACCTGATGAATTGATGATAAACATGTTTTATTCATATATGAAAACTATTTCAAGTTCAATGTATCGCTTTGACATAGTTTTTCGTATATTTTTGCAATGTAAAACGCAAATCGAGCAATCTAGCTTATGAGTTTGTTTATATTGTAACTTTGAACGCGCTTATTTCTAGAACCACATGTAGGTACGTACGATTAGACAAATTGTTTTTGGATTTGATAGCCCAGTTTTTGGACAACGTAGGCTTATAATATCACGCTATAAACTTTAGAAGCTGAGCAGTACGAAATGAGTTGCAGTCGTAAAGAGACGACCGCCTCATCAAATTACCAAAAAAATGATTAAAAGCCATGTGGTTGTTAGCCTCCTGTAAATCCCCTATAAATTCAGCATTTATAGGTATGAATATCTATGTATCTACAAATTAACACACATGACTTATCTATCAGTCACCGAAAGTAAAGATTAACCTTTCCAAACACAGATCGAAGTTGAACTACTGAAACTTTTTCTGTATGTTGGCGTAACAGCGTGAATCCACAACGCTAGAAATTAATTAAATTATATGAAACTCGGCACGGATTCGAACATTATCATAAGCTATCGTTTTTGTTGTACATTTTATACGAAAAGCTCACAATATTGTAAAAAATCAGATCCGTGTAGGAACTACCTACTTCGAATTGTAGTGGTATTAATGAATATATCTACCTATTTCATTTGTGTTTATTGTTGAAATACTTAAAGTTATTTTTAAACTGATTGTTTTGTTATTTATATATTGTTATTTTAAACATCCTTGGAGCTCCTGGTAATCAAGCTATCAAAATATGAATTTTAGAGAACAATAGATTTTAAGCGCACGAGAATAAGCCTTTTAGCAGCAGCTATGGTTACGGAGAGAACCGAAACCGCAATATCATACATACATAAATAGGCCTGCGGTAGCCTAGTGGTATGGGTAATGGACTGCTGAGACGAGGTCTCGGGTTCGATCCCAGGTTTACCATGGCACACACCAATGACTTTTCGATGCTTTTCGAAGTTATGTGTGTATTTATTTACATACCTAAACATAGAACTGGCGAAATGTGGGTGCTAGCACCTCTGCCTACCCCTTTGGGGAATACAGGCGTGAGTTTAGGTTATGTATGTTATAATAGGCCTCTATCCCTCCTTGGCAGGCAGAGACAACAATGTATGTTCTTCGAAGACGACACCGGATTGATTGTCCTGTATTCCATCCTTGATTTGTCATTCACTCAATACTCGTACGTCTTACGATTGCCAATCTAGGGAATCTCGTCACCATTGTAGCATAGCTCCTGATTGATTTGTTATATGTATGGGTTTTATGGGAACTATTAGGTAATCTGTCATAGAAATATTATTAGGATAGAACGTCCATACGAGCGATAAACACGTGCCAACTTTTAGGACGATTCCTGTCCTATAAGACAGGAACTTTCGATCGCTTACTCAGTACTTTTAAGACTAGCTTGTAATAATATCAGTAAAAATAACGTCAATATACCATTTTGTGCTATTTCCAACTCTAGAATAAAAATGGAGAAGTAAATTTGAAAAATAGAGGCATTTTTTATCTCCCGTGATTTTAATTTACAGTGAAAAAGTTGACCCGCGTGACATGCGGGTGAACACCGCTGGCCTTGCTATCCTTATTTCTGTGTAATCTGTGGTGCAAGTGCCATCTGACCTCCCAATTTAGAGAAGGTCTGCACCAGTACATCGTCAGTCAATTGGCAGTTGTATTTTCCTTGTAGTGACGTTGATTTCGTCGTGGTAAGGGTGCGTACAGAATATAAAATACCTATATACTTAGCTAAGTTTTATAATTATTGGACTTCCGATTAACATTTTCCACGTAACTGTACCTTTTCTTATTAAAATAACACCGAACGAATAACAAATGAACACATATTTTTTGGAGGACCAATAGGCACTACAAAAGAGGTCCAACGGAGTAATTTTTATTTATTTTAATTTTGATGGTCCAATGGGCACTGAGAGGTCGAGTAGGCACATTAATTATTATATTTTGAAGGAGGTCCAGTGGGACCTAAAAATGAGGTCATGCGGGTACTTTTGTGAGAGGGTCGAACGGGTACGTAGCCGAAAATATCTAACTTAAAAGTTATCGGTAGGTAAATAAGTAGATAAAGAACATAGGGATAAAACTCAGTCTGCTAACGATGGCAATTAATGAGTACAATCTAATCTGATAACCAAAGATGTAATGTTAATCACTTCATATTTGTCAATTGTCAATGACATGCTATTTTTTTTACAGAATATTAGAACCGAAATTACTAATATTCTCTCTAACCCCTCCAACTAAGCTAAATTGCTTGTGCTAGGAGTGGGTTCATGTGGGTGCTGTCAGTGCTGTGAGCCTGAATTCGAACCACTAACCGATGCTACCGAATTAGACAAGTTTAATAAAAAATAGAAACTTAGGGAAATTAATACATTTAAGGGAGCCACGTCCTACGGAAACCGCCCAGCTACGTGGGTAACAAATGCCTGGCAATGGCGCCCCCACCGGGTCCAGGTAGAAGGGTTAGGCCCAAGATTGCTGGCTTGGCGTCGTGGAGGGTGACATGCGTGAAAACGGTCTCACTACCTTGGACGCCCAAGATCGTGCGAAGTGGAGGAGGAAGAGCCGGAAGGCGGACCCTGAGCTCCGAGGGCACCGTGGCCTCGGATGCAATCAGGACTAACGTCTTTATGTGGATGATGATGAATACATTTAATGTTAAGTAATAGTAGTCAGGGCAGTTTCAGGGCATCGTGTCTCGGAGGGCACGTGGAGCCTTCGGTCCCGGTTTCCATAAGAACGTGGACTATGGACGTGTGCAACACCAGGGGTATCACCGTCTCCCTGCCGACGCTGTAAAAACATAAACTCAAGCCTTTATTCCCCGAGGGGGTAGGCAGAGGTGCTAGCAAAAACTTTTCGCCAGTTTATGTTTAGGTCCCAATGTAATAGGTGGCGAGCCTACTGCCATTAACCGGGCACTTATAACTTGCGATAAATACACACATAACTTCGAAAAACATCGATAAGTCATTGATGTGTGCCATGGTAAACCTGGGATCGAACCCGAGACCTCGTCTCAGCAGTACATTACCCATACCACTAGGCTACCGCAGATCTAATGCCCTTATAAAGAACCCCATATTGTAGTCGCTTGGAGAATACACGGCAGGGAGTTCTATCTACAGCTTAAACGTGCGGGGGATGAAGTTCCTGTCATAATTCATTTTCCATACTAATATTATAAATGCGAAAGTAACTCTGTGTCTGTGTCTGTATGCTACGATTTCACGCCTAAACCACTGAACCGATTTTGATGAAATTTAGTATAGAGGTAGATTAAGCCATGGGAATGGACATAAGCTATGTTTGGTCGCGATAACTGACCTCCACGCGGGCGGAGCCACGGGCAAAAGCTAGTACTTCATAAACACCTACATATAGGTACTTACAGTTACTTACTTACCTATTTTAATTTAATGCACCTCTGCCTAATAATAATAGAAGGATTATTATGGTTACTTTCGCGTTTATATTAGTAAGGAAGTAGGTAATTATGGATACAGCATTTATATTATTATTTTTGCTACATAAATTCTTATCGGTGGCTATCAGAGTACGTCAACAATTTTGCTAAATCATTTTAATTCTCTTATCATGGAATGTATTCTATCACTTAGGACGTAAAAATATTACATAACGTATGATATAATTAATAAATTTGAGTGTACAATAATTAGCCGTATCCTTGAGGACCAAGCCGAAGCAATCAACGAGTCCAATAAAAGTATAACGTTGGTTGTGCCATTGAAAAGACTTTATCTACATCACAAATTATTATAATAATAAAGGCTTAAACGTTTAAAATAATTTTAAAAGAGTACCGTGGGTATATTATTGTGTTTTTCTATAAAATTGTCATGTTGTGATTGATACCGCGCAATTATTTTGATTTCCGAACGCAGTACTCGAAAATCAACTTCCGATATCCATTGTAAAATAAAAACGAGTTGTTTGTGGTTCCCATCAAAATATTACGGCTGGTAACACTTAAAGTGGTCATGGAAGCGAAAAGATATCAATCGGTAAGGTTATATTTATAATAATTATGTATTCAAATGCACAATAACTATAATTTTAATTAATTAACGTGCATAATTTTTTGACAAACAAAAGAACATTTTATAACAAGATTTGGTAACAATGGACTCGTTTGTTAAAAATTGTGTAAATTTTGATAAGGATTTTAATAAATATACATATTATAAGTATCTACCTACCTAACTTAATTAGGAATTTATTATATATGTGGCAGATTTTTGTTTTATTTGTAAAATGTGGTACGGCCACATCTAATGGCAACAGCCAGGCTACGTGGGTAACAACTGCCTAGCATTGGCGCCCCCGCCGAGTCCATGTAGAAGGGGTAGGCCCAGGAAGTACGAACTAAGAAGACATGGAGATAGGACACGATGGTATTCCCGTCCTAACTTCCGTCCGAATGGGGAAATACCTCCGCCCTAATACCGCGGCCATGATAATCTTATATTGTGAACGTAATTTTTTTTTCGAACGTTCTTTTTTTTGATAATCTAAGTAAGTACCTATGTCTTACGCCTCTTCTGTATTCTTAATTACTTCACGTCAGTGACTGGAAGGTGGAGTTCATAGCAACATTAGTAGCAACACTATCGGTACTTAATCATCATTCTCATCCTAGCAATAGGTCCTAGTTGCACCTAAAGCCTAGTTTTGGAGCCCAGCGTTCCTATTTTGTTCAACAGACCCTGATTCTGAGCTCGCGTTCTGTCTGAAAGTACCTACTTACATATAGCCAAAACATCAGGCCCTCGATTCTGCTAAAGCTATACCATTGTGGCGTGACATTAAATTTTAGACTTTATATCTATAAGCCTAAAGTCCAAAATGAAATGAAAGCAGTTTCATTACAGTTTTCCAATTACTCTGCAAAAGTCATTCAATTTTGAACTTTAGCAGTTTTCCTCAGTGGCGGTGGCACCACTGTGTTTTGGCTTTAGCAGAATCGAGGTCCAGGCTAAATGTAAATAAATCACAACAGAATCAGTCAAAAAAACAATAAAAAAACTTCAGTAGTTCAATAAGTAATTATTGCTCACATGCAGTTTATTACTTTTAACAGGTAGATACAACGTAGAGGTGTGATGTGATACCCATAGCTTGGGCGGTAAAACAAACAATGACATGTTTCCATGTTGTTGGTATATAAATATAGCGTACGAATAATACCCGGTATTGGAAATAACATCCCTTTCCCTTGAATATACATGGCTGCAAATAACCATTTTCTATTTAAGATAGATTGTTATCAATAAGACTTCAGTATATCTTAACATTAGTTAAGCATTAAAGGAACTTAGAAGAAGAAGATACGAACCTGTACAACAAAAATCTAATAGGTAATGCTCGGTGGATATAGATACTTGTAATACTAGACTACTTATAAGCCTTTGATTGCGATACATAGCAAAAGTACACGAATAATCACAGCTATTTATTAATTGTGAAACAAAATAAGTCCTTATAAATAGAAAATTATAGTATTCAAACCATAGAGACCATATAGATAGTGACCACGCAATGCCTGATAAATACGTATCAGGCAACGCGATGTCCGTGCAGTACTGCAATCACTCGATGTCCGGAAAGCCAGTGGTCCTGATGGTATTCCAGCGGTTGTACTTAAAAAATGTGCAGCGGAGTTATCTCCTATGCTAACGCGGCTGTACCGACTGTCCTACAGTTCGGGTACAGTGCCTTCGGCTTGGAAGGAGGCGAATGTCCAGCCGATCCCCAAGAAGGGGGATCGCTCGGACCCAGCCAACTATCGACCCATAGCCGTCACCTCAGTGCTGTGTAAGGTGTTCGAGCACATAATTAACACACAGCTCATGCGCCACCTAGAGGATCACTCCTTGCTTAGTGACCGGCAATACGGTTTCAGACCGAAACGGTCAACGGGTGATCTTCTGGCGTACATGACCCACCTTTGGGGTGAGGCTATGGAGAAGCACGGTGAGTCACTGGCAATTAGTCTTGACATCGCCAAAGCTTTCGATAGGGTATGGCACAAATCGCTTCTTTCCAAGCTACCAGCCTTCGGCCTGCCTCCTAGACTGTGTAACTGGGTTGCAAGCTTCCTGCAGGGGCGCCGTATTCGCGTCCTTTGTGATGGACGAGCTTCGGAGTTCTTGCAGGTAAATGCTGGCGTGCCGCAGGGTTCCGTTTTATCTCCCACTCTCTTTCTTCTGCATATCAATGACATGCTCTGTAACGGAAACATTCACTGCTATGCAGACGACAGCACCTTACACGGGAGTTATCACGCACATCCTGCGGCCAAGCAGTCTGATATCGCGGAAAAAAGGCAGCTTCTTGTCACAGAGCTGGACCGGATCCTGGACCACATTTCTCAATGGGGCGCTAGGAACCTGGTCGAGTTCAATGCCAAGAAGACCCAGGCATGTGCGTTTACAGCTAAGGTATCTCCTTTCCTTCCCCTTCCCACTCTTCAGAGCACACCACTGCCACTGCAGGATCACCTCACTATCCTCGGTATGGATGTTCGCTGCAAACTGAATAACAAAAACTATATCGAGAGTATCATCAAATCAGCCTCGCGTAAACTCGGAGTCCTGAACAGAGTGAGACGTTTTTTCACGCCGGAGCAGCGGTGTCTTCTATACAAGACCCAAATTCGTTCCTGCGTGGAATACTGCTCACATCTCTGGGACGGCTCCGCAAAGTACTTATTAGATGCTCTCGACAGGTTGCAGCGACGTGCGGTCCGCATTATTATATATTTTAAACATTGAGCAGAGGAGTACCGCAAGGTTCATTACTTTGACCCAAATATTATTGCTATTAGCCTATTTATCGTTTATCTTTATTTCTAATCGATAGCAAATCGTAAACATTTTATAGATTAGTTTATATCTGTCAAGAAGATATAAGAGGTAACTGCGAATTTGTACATTACATTCATATTTTCTGGTAGAAGAAGGCATCACTGATGAAGCCGCCGGCACCAGTTACTTATTCATAATATCGAAATCGTATGAGTACCAAATCGTACATGTTTCGTATTCAGATAATTGCAGGAAAAATTTCAAAACAGGCTCCTACTTTGCAGCCATAAATCACTTAATATCACTTCAATATTCTGTTGAAACCTGTTGAAGGTTATCGTTTCTGTTTCCTTCGCGGGGATTAACCTCTAATCTACCAATAAAGATCTTGGAGTACTTACAATATTATTTTACATAGCTAATATTCGCGGCTCCGCCCGCAGGGATGTCGTACCTACTCAACCGATTGCGCTCATACGTAAGATTTTAAGTCTAACCAAGACTTTTCAAACGAAAAACTGCATCAAAATCCTAAAATTTTTGTGGAGAGATACCTTTTCCTAGCCCTTGCCTTGTCGTCCTTCCTGGAAACGTTTCTTCCTTTCCTTCCTTCCTTCGGACCATAAAATCCAACCACAGAAAGTAAACATTTCCAAGTTAATTATGAATCAAAACTTCAAAGTTGATTTTAAGCCAGTTATTGTCAATAAAGATACAAACGTGTGCGAAGATAACTTATCGTAATCATCTCAACTGTGATAACGATATCTTTTATTACTTGTATATTCGTGCTGTCGCTGGTACAGGTTTTGGCTTTACTACATCATCATTCTCATCCTTCTGTCCTTAACCCAAGTTTATTTGGGGTCTGCGCAACATGTGTGTTTCTACCATTAATCTCTAGTTGCAGTCAACATTCACTTCCTTCTTAACCATATCATCCTTCGCACAGTTCATCCACCTCCTTTTAGGTCTTCCTTTCCCCTTGTAGCTTCCACTTCTATAGTTAATACCTTCCTTACGACATTACTTTCATCCCTGCGCATTACATGTCCGAACCAGGACAAACAAGGTTTTGGCATTACCACATGTAAAAAATTCGCTAAACAACAGACGAAGCTCTGGTGTAGTCTTTCCGTCGGATTTCGGAGGCCAGACAACAGATCTTCCACAAACGCTGCATTCGAAAACGTTCTGCAAAACCGAAGCAAGCTATCTCAGCTGTTATCTCTTCTTTTGAACGGATCTAATCATAAACCTGGTCTTCTTCTTCTTCTTTCATGTTAATATTATCCTACTAATTTCTTGCTAAATTTGGTGGTGATTTAGTCAATGGCTAATATCATTCTGACTTCTTATAAAATTTTTGGCGGCCCATAACTACACGTATCCTCGATAGTACATATGGAGGGACACAGTTGATAAGAGAGTAAATGGGACATGAACTGGAATGGTGCTCCGTAATCACAAAGTACTTGCAACTGATTAATATAGCCCCATTTAGACATATTTTCCTTGCAGCGACCAACTTGGGTGATGGGTCCAAACGCTATTGAGTTCCAAGTTGATCAAGTGGAGTTATCGAGATGTCTACATGATATGTCGGGCTAAATAATACCAAGTAAAAGTAGTTTTATTTTCAATGGACCACGACCAGACAGATCACCACCTGGCCCTCGATTCTACTAAAGCTATAATAACACTGTGGTGATGCAGTCACTGTAAAAAAATACATTAAATTTTAGACTTTATTTATATATATCTAAAGTTCAAAATGAAATGAAAACACCTTACACCTTTTCAAGTACTCTGCAAAAAGTCTATTATATTCTATTATAGTGTATTATATTTGAATTTTGAACTTTAAACGCATAGCTTTATTTATAGGTTATTTAGATAATCTGTAGGCCAGGTAGCAAGTTTTCTTTTAGTCCAGTACTTACATGGATTTCGGTACTCGACAAGTCGACATGCTCAATGCGAATACGCCCATAACACCGACAAGTAATTCACTACGTAGTGGTAGGAATGATTGCTATATCCGTGTCTAACGTGGATATTACAAAACTCTCCATATAACACTGTTAAATAGTGCGTAACGGGTTTTCCCGTTCGTACTTGGAGTCGTCTTATAGGGGAAGTACCTCCCACCTTGTTCAGTAAGTAGTATTTTTGTTACGTGTAATTTATCCAGGAATTCCAGGATCCTGGTAATTCGAAGCTAGTTAGCTAGTAGTCGTTTCTATTGGAACTTCAGTAGCCTAGCATTGTTAGCACAGGAGAGAAAAATCATCATAAAAATATTAATAAATCGAGGGGCTTTATCCCGTCCAGTGAACCTATGGCTTATATCAACATCCCTTTTTCTCTTCCAGGGAAGCTACGGGAGAAGAACATCACTACAAAAAAAATACAACTAGCGCCAAGCGCGTGCTTTTTTGTAGTGATGTTTTTTTTATGAAATTACCGTTTCCTTTAGCTTTACTAACAGGATGGAGAGTAAATAAGGCAAAAAAAAAAAAAAAAATTGAAAAAATTATTTTGTCCAAATCGATTTTATTTTTATGCCAATGTGTTAAGTACCTGGAGTACTACTAGGGGTTTTCGGCTTCGGGAGCGTTCCCCCTAACACCCGGTATTTAATCACATTCAAGGTAAACTAAGGTTTTCATTCTTAGCCAACCACGCAATTACGTCTGGCTGTCAGTATCAATCTATAAATGAAATTCAGAACGGTTATAACAAGTAAATGTAACAAACATAACGTGAATCGCTTGAAATAGTAGGTATAAATAAGTATAATTTGAATTTGTAATACGGACGTAACACACATTCCAAATGGCCATTTATGTGTTAAATCACGCCCTTACATGCACGTGAAAATTACTCGAGTTGAAAGTAGTCACGCTTAAGGATATTTTTTTATTACGACGGCGACGGTTGGTAAGTGGACCAAATTACACTAGATATGACCAATTGACCAAGAAACCCTTCGATTTGATCTTACTAGATGTTGCTCTGTCCGAATACTAAAATATTTGTTGAAGTTTTTTGATATTGTCCAATTTTCAGTCAAACTCAAACTCAAAGCAAAGTATTTATTCAAAATTGTGTAGCACTCCTACAGCTTTTTGACGTCAAATTCTGCTTAAAACTAAGTTTACCACCGCTTCCTAGGCACCAGTGGAGAAGAAACGGCGCAACGAACTCCACTGTAGCATTTTATAGACGTCAATTTACAAAAAAGTAAGTTCTTAAGACTAAACATGGACGAATGTACATAATGTCTCGTGTCAAGATAATTAAAGTATATAAAAAAAAACTCATAATAAAATAATTAACCTAAGTTAACAAAAATAAAGAATAAAGAAGTTCGCGTTCCTATTTAAACATTATGCCGTATACAGCAATTATTTAGGAGGGGCCTGCACCATGCTCAAGCCAGACATTTTTGTCTTTTATGGTAATTATCTGTCCTATAGTATGCTTTTTTCAGTGTAATTTTCTGAATGTTTATACTGGAGATTGATGGCACTTGGTGGAATCTACTACACACATTGAATAATACACTTGTACTTTTCCACAGAGTTTAATTTTATTTCTGAACCAGACCGGTTTCGCCTTACGACATTCTTAAGGGTTTACATTGATGGTTGAGAATGTGAAGGCGAAAGCGGTCAGTTTTTTACTAAGTTTTTATTTATACCACTTAGGTGGTAGACAAGCATACGGCCCACCTGATGGACAGTGGTTATCGTGGCGTGGCGCAACATGTGCAACAGAGAGTCACAGTCGTGTTGCCGACTCTGTAAGAACAATGCAGAAATATGGCCGTCTCAGGCCATTAATTAGGTATTCTACTGACTGTTTTTTTACTAAACGTCAAAACTATAAGTTAAAGTAACTTGTATGAAAAAAGATTTAACATAACATAAACTCACGCCTGTATTCCCCGAAGGGGTAGGCAGAGGTGCTAGCACCCACATTTCGCCAGTTTATGTTTAGGTCCCAATGTAATAGGTGGCGAGCCTATTGCCATTAACCGGGCACTTATAAACCTGCGATAAATACACACATAACTTCGAAAAGCATCGAAAAGTCATTGGTGTGTGCCATGGTAAACCTGGGATCGAACCCGAGACCTTGTCTCAGCAGTCCATTACCCATACCACTAGGCTATCGCAAAAGATTTAAAGACGTCATAATATTTAATAGTCAAATCAGTTACTATTATAGGATGGGTGGATGATTAAAAATAAATTAAAACTATAAAATCAAAACCAACGCAATTTTTACCGCTCTTTTACCATTCTTAATTTAATAAGCTCGGTTAGAAAATGTATTTCAACTATAGGATAATACCTAATTGTCGAGGGGGAAGTAGCTGGCCTATCTCTAGCACCCTGGCTGATCCAGGACCACTAAAGGCCACCTTCTACAGAGTACTACGAACCTTGGAAAAAAGATGAGTTCTATCGGTAAATACGTTACTTAGGGAAACAGGATATCTGTATCGTATTTTATGCGGCCGTATCGTGCATACGATTGCGTTAGACGTTTGTCTTATTGCATGTCGGTATTGCAACTGCTTGAAGGTAAGTACCAGGTACCTAGGTACTTAAGTACCTATACTTCATACAAACCTACATACATTATTTTACCCCATATTTTTCCACCAGTGATTCCTCCATTGTTTGCAGATGTTTTTTGTCAATTCCCGTTTCCGCTGCACCCACCACTATCTTAAGCTTGTATTATACATACAAACCTTCCTCTTGAATCACTCTATCTATTAAAAAAACCGCTTCAAAATCCGTTGCGTAGTTTTAAAGATTTAAGCATATAAGACCTTTATACCTAACCTATGATCCACAGAATAAATATGAATATGAATATGAACATAAGGACGGACGGACAGACTTAAGTTTTATACTATGTAGTGATTTAGTTTTTATCCGAACAAAGTTTCTATATCTTTAAACAGTCTAGTCCATTATTATCCAGTAATTCGTAACCTACCTCAGCATTTTGTTTAGCAGATTGGGATTCAAAGACCGTAACGTGATACTTATAGTCATCTCCATTTAAGTGCGTACCGTTTTGTGGAGTGAGATAGCGATATTGTTTATGCTACTTTGAAACAACATGGTTCACCAGCTGTGTTGTATAGTAGGTATAAAAGTGCATAGATATTACTATGACCGATAAGAATGGCCGCCATGACAGGTAACTTTTTTTATAATGGGATGGTACTTAAGAGAGGAGATCCGGTTCTTAGCATTCCATGGATTCACCGTGCGGTCGCCGGGTCCATGGCGTGGTACAGAGAGGAACACTGTGACGGCGCCTAGGACTTGCGACTCAGGTGTAGGTTTAGGGTGTACTTATGATACATCAGCGCTCACCTCCACCATCAGTCGTGTTCCCCCCTCTACCTATCCAAATTTGGTAAGATCCTATCAACACCGTTTTAGATATTCGTTTGAGTAAAGAGCTTATTGAAGCTCTTGGCAATCCGAGGTCTTTAAACAAGTTATACAGGGATTTAGCTGAAATTCCTCTTGCTCCTGCTTACTCTTCTACGCTAGCTAGGCGGGTTGGTACCTACAGGGTTTTATTTCGAATTTTCCTTCTCTCGTAGTGATCTCGTCTGCGTATCTTCGCTAGTCGCCTCTTAACGATACCCTTCGGATTAAAATAGATGGGGTGTTGATACTTTATTCTTTACTAGCTTTTGCCCGCGGCTCCGCCCGCGTGGATGTCGGTTATCGCGACAAAACATAGCCTATGTCCTTTCTCAAGTACTAATCTACCCCTATACCAAATTTCATTAAAATCGGTTCTGTGGTTTAGGCGTGAAAGCGTAACATACAGACAGACAAACAGACAGACAGACAGACAGACAGACAGAGTTACTTTCGCATTTATAATATTAGTATGGATATGGATATGGATTCCGTCAGAACACAGATAACCACCACTTTTATACAAATACTAAGCATAGCGAATCAATGTCATTTGTATGACGGCTACAAAGACCCTAAAATTGGTAAACTTGATTTCTCGGTTTTCACCTATTTCAATCCATGTTACGAATTTAAATGCCTGCTTACTGCACCTGTTACAGGCAACATTAGGTAACACAATTGAAAAGTTACGAGATTGCATATCACAGTAGGTATTTTTTATAGTAACATAACATAAAATCACGCCTGTATTCCCCGAAGGGGTAGGCAGAGGTGCTAGCACCCACATTTCGCCAGTTTATGTTTAGGTCCCAATGTAATAGGTGGCGAGCCTATTGCCATTAACCGGGCACTCATAAACCTGCGATAAATACACACATAACTTCGAAAAGCATCGAAAGGTCATTGGTGTGTGCCATGGTAAACCTGGGAGTATAGTTTATAAAAAAATGTTTTTTCTCTCGATATAGTTCGGTACAAATAGGAATGCCAGGAATTTGGGTGAGAAAGAGCGATGGAGCAATAGAATGTGTATATTACATCTCGTCCGGGGATAACACACGCTCTGTGGCGTGGCGGTAGTGAACGCGACTGCCACGCCCCACGCAGGAGGCGCGGGTTCGATCCCCACTCAGTGCAAATATTTGTATGCAAGAATATGGCTATTTGCATTGGTCTGCGTGTTTCTATGTATATTATGATGGATTTACAAAAAAAAAATATAAGTATGTTTATCCGCATTCTAGATTCCATAACACAAGCTATAAAAGCTTACCATGGGTCTAGATAGCGTTGTGTAGAATGTTTTGGAATATTTATTATAACAAACCCTCTATAAACTTCTTCGCATAACACAGATGACATTACAAAAAGGTGCTATAACATGATGACATGTGTCAAAATTTTTTTTTTAGTTTCTACGTCCTGTTCCAAATTCGAAATTCGAAATTCTTTCCCGCCTCATAAAATTTTTTTTATTTTATACAACTTATCTAGTACGAAACGCCCAGTGACATACTTCATACTTCTAAACCTAAAAATCTGCTGGATTTGTTGACAGTTATGGTCACTGCTCCGCTCCCTTGAATAATAGCGTGATAAGTTGTACCAACCTATACATAAAATTCAAAGATGTTTTACACGAAGATACGATCGTAACAAATAAGTAGATAGGTACTGAATACGTAAATGAAATGGAAAAAATGAATAGATGACCTTTCTCCACTGATAGGAATCGTGATGTGCCTGTCTATTGGATATGGTTACTGAATACATAGGTAGGTACAGTCAGCGTCAGAAATATCTTGACGAAGTTTGATATATGTATAAATAAATAAATATTCCACAACATTCTACACAACGCTATCTAGACCCATGGTAAGCTTAACTAGCTTGTGTTATGGAAACTAGAATGCGGATAAACATACTTAGATACATTTTTTTTGTAAATACCTACATACATATTATACATACATAGAAACACCCAGACCAATGCAAATAGCCATATTCTTGCTTACAAATAATTGCACTGAAAGGGGATCGAACCCGCGCTTCCTGCGTGGCAGTCGCGTTCACTACCGCCACGCCACGGAGGCAGTCATTGAATACGTAATGTCACTGAATACGTAAATGAAATGGAAAAAAAATGAATAGATGACCTTTCTCCACTGATAGGAATCGTGATGTGCATAATCTATTGATGGTTACTGAATACATGGGTAGGTACAGTCAGCGTCAGAAATATCTTGACAAAGTTTCATAATGATCATATAACTTAGGCATTAAGAGCAAATTAAACTATTTTATTGCTTTAAATTGTATTAAAAAATATGATCGAAATACATCGGGAAAACGAAGCGCTCAAGTGGGATTTGAACCCACGACCTTTCCCTTACAGGGGGAATGCTCTTCCAACTGAACTATTGAGCCACACCTGAATCACTTCAAATTTCCCTTCTCTTTAAATCCGTCTTTAAATAAAATAAAAAAATGTGTTTATTTTTGCCTAGCTGCAGTAGCACTTAACGCAGAATACAGTATATATACTTAAGTCCTAACTAAAGGCGTGTACCAAATATGAGAAAAATCAGTCAACAGGAAGGTTAGAGAATCAAGGAATTATGATCATTTCGAGTAAAGTACTCGAAATGGTCGTTCATTAAGATCGATTTGATGCTGACTGTACCTTACCTACCCACTTACTAATCCTGTAATCAAGTATGTTTATGATTTGAGATTGACATGGTCATTAACATTAATAGTATAACATTCACCGGGATATTTACCATGTTTATAATTTGTATTTGGTAACCGATATTTCGGCGCTGTTGATCATGGCGCTTGAAACAGCGCCGAAATATCGGTTACCAAATACAAATTATAAACATGGTAAATATCCCGGTGATTGTTATACTATTAAAGTATGTTTATATTTTATACAAGTATTAACTATAAAACATCTACGTAAGAATTAATTTATAATTAAAAGTTTAATCAATGTCTCGATAAATTTTATATTCAAGTCATTAAAGAGTTATGTCCAGAATAAATGGTCGATATTAATCAATGATTTCGTATGCTCACAGCGAAAGTTTTACTTCAAAGGATATAAAATTTGTATAATTTGTTAATTACATTACATACATTACAGTCCGCCATTTTGAATTAAATAAATTTAATATTCGTATTCGTACCTACATGATTAGTGATTAGATTACCTAATAATGTCCAATTTCATAATAAATAAAATGAGTAGATATTTCTTCAACATTATTATAATTTTTATTGTGTCTGAAGGTACCTTCTGTATATTGGCTTAGTAAGAAATGGCTTCCAAAAATTAAAAATCAAATATTTTATGGCTACGAAAAAAGATTTTGAGCTTAAAAATGTTAATTCGTGCGAATCGTCCAATAAGCCGTTCGTTTGTTCGCGATTGATGGAATGAAAAACGAATATACAGATTTTGATGCGGTTTTTTTGTAAGTAAGGTCTTGGTCACGTTTCTAAATTGCAGTAGGCATGTTTAATTACAATTGGTGTTATACAAATCCCAGAGTGTAATAGCACCATCGAGACCTCCGGCTGCCATTATGTTTGCTTTCCAATAAGAGACCTTTTCAGAGGAATAAACCAGTGGAATTGGTTGATTAGAAAAGAAGAATACCTATATGAGTCAAAATCGCGATAACCAACACCACCGCGGGATTGAGCTATATTTGCGCTGGCTGAGAATCGAACCAACTATTCAACGTAAAATAAAACCTCAAAATTCTGCCTCGAGGCCAACAGACAACGAGGCAGTTTATCATCATACTATCTGATCTAAATCAAACAACTTTCTTACTTAGTTACACAACAGTTACAATCAATTATAAAATTAAACAGCTAATTAAATTTGCTATCTTACAAACTCACAACCTTAAATGTATCTGTGTCTATTTCGTAATATAGTTATAATTAAACTAGCTGAACCCCTCGGCTTCACCCAATATTATATATTTGTTTAGACGTATAGCAGATCTACATTTAAAAAGAAGATTATGCGACTTACTGATCTTGATACTTGATAGTATTATATTTTTGGACCAATATTTACCGTCGATGATGTTATGAAATATAAAAAAATACATAACATATATATTTCTGCAATCTTTCTGTTCGATAAAAATCAGATTTTTTAATTAAAATAAATCTTCTGCTTTTTAAATATCGAAGTAATAATATGCTATATATAGTGCGTTTTACGCAATCCAATTGAAACCGATGACTTAATGTGCTTTCTAAGCCAAGGAGGGATCTCAATACCTTAAAAATGGTCACCCATCCTAAGACCGATCTGGTTAGTATTACTTAACCTTATATGTAAACCTACTTGTTTCTTACTAAGCCTTCAAATGATACCTAATGTATTTTTGTTTGAAATGATATCAGTTCTTCTTATTGTTATTATTAAACCTATGTTACATTATGTTTTAATCTCAAGTACTGCAGTGGATTATTTATTTAGATTAATGTCGGAAATATAGCTATCGGTCGGATGTTTTTATTTTTCACTTATTTAGAAGAATTTTAATTAGTTTACTATTGGTGATTATGAAACAGTTCCACGAATATTTGAATAGATTATGTTTGATGTCAACACTGTTTTAATAATGACACTTATAGTTAAGATTAAGAGAACCGGCGAATGAATATATTAATTGGGTAAAAATAATACATTTATTTGGCCTAAAATTATGGAAATCAGCCAATTTTCGTTATCACATGGATAACGAAAATCGTTTCAATCAATCAATTAGCCTATGCGATAGGCTAGTTGCTAATGCTTCAATTCAAATTTGACGTCAAAACCCTACTATGTAAATTAGCCTTCACATGCATATGTCACGCGACACTGATTTCCCGACCTGTTGCTATTACCCTATTGTAAATTCAAATTTACCATTTTAAACCGGCTTCCAAAAGAAGGAAGGTTCTCAATTCATCGGAATTTTTATCATTTTATATTTGAACATCAACATTTTTTAATTTTCCGTCTTTAGTCCCAAAAAAGTCGCAATTTATTATGTGAGCTTTAAAAATGTATAGTGGATAAAGTTGAGGGCTTTAGATTATACTAATGTGTATGTTTTATACATAAACCCTTCATTAGGCACCTACTAGATATGCAAAGTATCTGTTTAAGTCATTTTTGTATGCTAATTAATTGGATTCTGGCAACATTTATTTATTTGTTAACAATTGTCTAATTCTGACAAATATTCCTATAGAAAGCTGTAGGGCTCAACGGGGGTAAAGTATTTTTTTTAAAGAATATTAGCAACCGAAATTACTAATATTACCTCTAACCCCTCCAACTAAGCTAAATTGCTTGTGCTAGGAGTGGGTTCGTAAGGCAGACGCAGACTCCTTAACCACTAAGCTATCGACGCTTCTATACATACTATGAACGTGCTTTGTTTAGTATAATAGAAGATAAGAAACAAACAAACTAATAATAAACAAGCTAACATTTATTCTAGATTAAGTCATTGAAATAAAACTTCATTATACTCGGTTATTATCATTACTATTTAATAACTGAGTATTATTTTGTTAGTACTGATAAAAATAGTCTAAATCAATAATAAATTATTAACTTACTCGATCACATTGTTAGCAAAATAAAAATAATTTTGTTCACATGTGTACTCACTTTAAATATTATTAATTACAAACGTGACCAAATTTATAACTTTCTTATTTCGTGTTTCACATCTTAAAGCAGAGCTGATTAATATTTATATAGGAAAAACTCTTCATACCTTTTCAAATTACGGAATATTGTAAAAAAACGAATGGACTTTGAATTAAGAATTCTTTTACAAGTCCTTGTAATCTAATTTGACGGTTTATTCACGTTCAAAAACGAGTGTCAGCTGAATACAATGTGCATAATAACCGAGAAATTATCCGAGTTCAAAGGTGCAAATGTGTCATAAGACATATATGGATAGTTTTAGAATTCACAGCCGATGAAAATACAAAACTGTCTTTTGTTCAATTTTTCTATGCTGTGTGACGCAGCAATTATCAGTTAGCCTGTGTCTAAAAATAACACGCTATTCAACGTTTTTCGTCTATTGCGTGAAGAAGTATCTAAATTCACTAAATTGTTAGTGACAGCAAAAATATTGGCATTATGATTTTCATTTTTTGATCATTGATATTCACTTTCAATATTTTCGCAATTTAATAACGCAAAAGCAATTTTAATGAGTATTTATTTTAGACATTGATCAAAAGAAATATCACGGAAACTCACTCAGTTCAAGTTTCTTTTTCTACAGATAAAATAAACAGTTGACAATGGGAATATAAATCGCTATTGTTGTGTCAACCTTCTTACATCAATGATTTAGCATATCGTTAACCTTTGCCATTATATACTTAATATGTCTAATTAAAATTTGTAATTTTCTGTGTGCGCTTTGAAATAGCTCGTCTTTAGAGCGTATTGCTACAAGCATGGCTACAAGTTTAATATTATGTATTATTAATAACTTAAATTACATTTTTTTTTACCTTATGCAGTAAGCGTCGTTAGCCGGCCTTACGATCGAGAGGTCCCGGGTTCGATCCTGGCCATTACACTACCAACGTGAACCCACTCCTAGCACAAGCAATTTAGCTTAGTTGGAGGGGTTAGAGGGAATATTAGTAACTTCGGTTCTAATATTCTTTTAAAAAAAAAAAATAATTGTTTCGATAATATAATAAATGTCGAAAATAAAATTACCTTCAAAATTCAAAATTCAAAATTCAAAAATAATTTATTTTGCATAGACCATTAAATCGGCACTTACAAAACGTCAACATAAAGTAAATATTAAATACTAACTAATACTAGTAAATGGACCACCGGTTCGAAACGCGGCCCAGACCTGAGAAGACTCAAAACCTATGAAGTCATGATTATAAATAACAGAATCGATGAGATACAGATTTATACATTGAATATTTTCTTATGAAAACCAATGAGCTGGACCCATTCTTGTGATAAAAGCAGACTGTTTGTCTCTAGTATTTCAATGACTGACAGAATTGTATACATTTATTCATTTATTGATATTTACTTTTCAAATTGATCGCGTCTGACATAGTCATTGTGCCTACATCTGTACTTCAGTTGACCTAGATTACGTAATTGAAAACCCTGCTCATTAAAGTAGGTATATCTTGTGGAATACAAAAACTAAGAAGAAACTAAGTAATAATTTAAATGCAAAAAGTGAGTTTGTTTCGCTGTCACACATCATCATGGTTAAAATAACACGTTGACAGGTACAAAAAGGGCACACGGTACCCATCCAAGAGAAAAAAAAATGTTTATTGTTTAGGGATTGAAGCAAATCCGTATGCAATAACCAAATTAAACCTGACTCGGACACATAGATATTTCTGCTGCAGAGAAAGATTTCTCTATTAAATCTTGTGAAAGTTATATTAATAATACATCGATCATCATAATTTGATGGCATTCTGTGGGAATTGATTTTATTTAAGTTTCTATAAAAAATCTGGTTAGGCTAAGCCCTTTCATGCGCGCTCAACTATTAAAACTTGTCAAGCCATCTCTCTCTTTAGTATTGTTTGAACATTTGTATTCTTTTTTACCTAGAGCCTTACTGGGACATTTTTTAGGGTTTCAGGTAACATCTTTCGTTACTTATAATATTTCACAAAGCTGTTAACATTAACAACAGTACAAGTTACGTTTGCAGATAATTATTTTATCGTTCTTATTTATTTTTAATTATCCATCAAATCACTAATAGCCCATTATTTAATAATGATGAAGATTGACGGCATATTCCTATAAATCGAACCTGTTTTGAAAGAACTTATCGTTTGCTTTTTAATAAGAAGTTATTGATCTGACTGAAAATATTTTTGCTAACCGAGCTTATTAAATTAAGAATGGTAAAAGAGCGGTAAAAATTGCGTCGGTTCTTATTTTATAGTTTTTATTTATTTTTAATCATCCCCCAACTGATTTGACTATTAAATTTTATGACGTCACTAAATCTTTTTTCACAAAGAATATTGTTTTGACGTTTATTAAAAAGTAACTAATTTGACTACTCAGTAGAATACCCAAATGAATTATCGGGAACTTGTTCCAAAAAATATTGTTGTTACACAAAATTCACACAAGGTAAAGGCATTACACAGCTAACGAGTATTATAAACTAATTAAAATTTAAAATCGTCTTTTGTGAATTTAATAAATGTATAATTATTATATCAGCTTGTACTACATAAGAGTAACTAAATAATTTTATTGCACAAAAATGTTTTGCAAAAGTATTCATTTGCAATTTTAGTTTTGTCCCACTTTTTTTATGAGGGGCATCGTGAAAGATTTTCTAAACGAATGTGGAGCCCAGGCTGGGGCAATACCTTCCACCCATAGAATAAGAAATGCTCCTCAATCCATACTAATCCATACTGATATTATAAATGCGAAAGTAACTCTGTCTGTCTGTCTGTCTGTATGTTACGCTTTCACGCCTAAACCACTGACCCGACTTTGATGAAATTTGGAATAGGGGTAGATTAGACCAGAAGGACATAGGCTATGTTTGGTCGCGATAACCGACATCCACGCGGGCGGAGCCGCAGGCAAAAACTAGTACTATATAAGAGTTCAACATAATTGTCAACGCGTTTGAACACTAGCTGACATTTAAGTAGTTTATTTCAAAAGATCTTGGCTAAATGCTCTAAACTGATAACACAATCTACTATAATCGCATTTAGGCACTTATCAAAAAACCTTGTAACACACTAGTGAACAAATAGTATTTTGATGACAATTAGGCCCGGCGCCCATTATCGGCATCGGCGAGCTTCAGGATTTCTTTTTGCCAAGCATAATAGATCTTATCACTATCATCATAAAATTTAAATTTCAATGACGATCGTCGAATATCGTCGGCATCGATCGGCATTCTGCAGCGGTATGGTTAACAATTAAAGTTCAATCTTATTTCTATAACAATAAGCTCTATTGATAAACGACAGATACATTCATACTTGCCGATGCCGGCACTGGGCGTCGGCCCTTAAACAGCTGAAATATCACCGCCTCGAACAAGGTGTGTGTAAGGTCGGACAGAGTCACAGCCCTATATGTTAAAGGGCAAGGTGTTTTTGGGTTTCTCTCTTACGAAATTCGCAGTCGGAGCCATTCATTATTAACTAATTAGGTGTTAAGTAGCTTTTTTATTGTATTTTATGTCATCATTCTCTGAGCCGTATTCGAACACAGTTGGGGATATTTTCTGCAAATCGTCTTATCTACCTTCGTACACAAACCATCGGCGATATAGTAATTCCATAACACTACACACCGATGAAACTTTAAGTAAGTGAGGTACTGAACAAAAAAAGTAAAAAAGAACACTGAAGTCACAATATTTCGCACAGTAAGTAGATAAATTATACGGTTTCAAAACAAAACGATCAAGACTGTTTTGTCTCTAAATATTGGGGCAATGAATATTCTTCAATGCCTTGATAAACCTAATGGCACTAGGTATCTCATAAAATATTAACTACTTACTTTACAATTATAGGATCGGAACTGTTATTTGATTTTTTAATGAAATCTTAACCGTTTGAAATCGATCGGTTGATTGTAATAAAAATAGTCGAGAAAATGTGGGTGTTATTGGTCTATACATATATGGCCACCCTGAGGTGAAGGAAGATTAGTTGAGTTTTCATTATTTTTAAATACTTTTATGAACATTTTTCATTATCTTCATCCTTCCGTTAATGCCGATCGCATCCAAAGCTTTCAATCGGGGTCCGCATTTCTCATGAACTTTGATATTTTCGAAGTACAGCCAAACATACGAACATTTTTATTGCATACTTAATAGCTTTTGCCCGCGGCTCCGCCCGCGTGGAAGTCAGTTATCGCGACCAAACATAGCCTATGTCCATTCTCATGGTCTAATCTACCCCTATACCAAATTTCATCAAAATCGTTTCAGTGGTTTAGGCGTGAAAGCGTAACATACAGACAGACAGACAGAGTTACTTTCGCTTTTATAATATTAGTATGGATTGAGGAGTCTGTCTGTCTGTCTGTCTGTATGTTTACAGACAGACAGACAGACAGACAGACGGACAGACAGAGTTACTTTCGCATTTATAATATTAGTATGGATTAAATTATGTACACTTTTTTCATAGTACCAAAACCTAATAACTCAGGTAGGTAATAGCTCAGCGATATAAAAAATGGCCGTGAGTTTTGAGTTTTATTGTAATGTTCTTTTCTCGTAGACAGCGCTTGTTCTATTGCAAAAACGGGGCATTAAATATAGCTTCTAACTCTCAGGTAATATAGTTGTTTTTCCATTGTTCTGTCAGTCAGTAAATGTACCTGTCTACCGACTTACTTGTGATTGGTCGGACTTGGTGACGTCACAGGATATCGACCAATGACAGTCTTTACAAAAGCTGCCATAGCGCTGTGCTTAACACTTGCTTAGAAATAGCACAATGCACAGCAGAATATTATCTTGGTGAAGCCTCATATCTCTGGCCTAGCAAAACGACCCTCAGTCGGCGTGCGGTTTTAGTCGTTTCGAGTCCGACATAACCTCCCTTTCCGACTCTGGCGGGGGAGGTATCCGTGGGGATTTCCGCACGAAAAAAGAAATAGATGTGGCCTCATATAATACCTCCAACCACTGATATACATTTTTTTTGTATATCAATGTCTCCAACCTATCCTTTAAAAACAATAATTGTAGGTTATAATTAAAACGGAAATTAACGCGATCATGGTATACGTACATACCTTTGATTTGCCTGACGTTTCGACCAGAATACACTGGCCGCCTATACCGGGTTTCGTACATTATACCGAAAGTTAAATGATCGAACAACAATAGGTCGACAACGTTTGGTCGGACGATCAAATCGTCGCTGGTACGTTAGGTCGAAACGTTAATACGTCGAGGTATTATTACGTGGAAAACGCAATAGGTCGAAAGATCAAATTGTCGCTGGTATATTAGGTCGAAATATTAATACGTAGATGTATTATAAAAATGTAAACGGTCTATTGTCCCCTCCCCATAAAGTTAAAATTTTCAAAAGACCTGCCTTTGCGTAATCTATGAAATAAACCTATGTTATAAGTATACTTCTGGTTTGTAGCTTGTTCATTTTGTAAAAGTTTAATGGTTTGTTATAATCCTCGTTTCGAAGTTGAAATTTTCAAAACGGCACATACGTTGGAAGAAGTTGTTAGACAAACAGAAACAAAGTTGAAATTTTCAAAAGGCCTGCCCCTTTTGAAAATTTCAACTTAATGGGAGGGGACAATAGACCGTTTACATTTTTATAATACATCTACGTATTAATATTTCGACCTAATATACCAGCGACAATTTGATCTTTCGACCTATTGCATTTTCCACGTAATAATACCTCGACGTATTAACGTTTCGACCTAACGTACCAGCGACGATTTGATCGTCCGACCAAACGTTGTCGACCTATTGTTGTTCGATCATTTAACTTTCGGTATAATGTACGAAACCCAGATTGCATGGCCGCATGCGAACTTAATAAAGGCAGTAATGAACTGCAATATTGATTGCAAATAATTTATTTATTTCAGGTTTTTTTAGTCCTGTAGGTAAATAAAGTACCTAAAGTTAGTTGTTAACCTAATATCAGTGAATGATTTTGAATGATATTAAGCAACTTCCTAGGTCTTCATTTATTATTATTAGGTTATTAGGTAATTTAAAAACATGTTCAGAATATTTCACACATTCTCTGCGTGCAAAACGACAGAACGAATTATTTAAGACAGCACCCACAAGTATTTGACATAAATTTTAAGCATTAATTAATTACATTATTACTTAAGTTAAACAATAAAAAGTAAGATTAAATATGTAGCCAGCTTTCTTACTTGTTTATTTATCTATTATATTTATGTACGGATTTTGATTCAAAGTTGATAATAATATCAGCGGTTTTCAAACATTTTCTACGGAACAACGGACAAAACTGCGGCTATTATATACCTATGCGGTTATACCTATTATAATTGAGCCGAAATTATCCAAGGGGTCTTTTCACATATACACGCGACATTGATCACAATGGTTCAATCATTGCATTACTTAGGACAGCGTTTCCCAAATGAGGGTCGTGTTCCCGCTCCGGCTACGGTAAACTTGACGTGTGCGTGTGCGTGCGTGCGTGCGTGCGTGCGTGTGTGTGTGTGTGTGTGTGCGTGTGCGTGTGCGTGTGCGTGTGCGTGTGCGTGTGCGTGTGCGTGTGCGTGTGCGTGTGCGTGTGCGTGTGCGTGTGCGTGTGCGTGTGCGTGTGCGTGTGCGTGTGCGTGTGCGTGTGCGTGTGCGTGTGCGTGTGCGTGTGCGTGTGCGTGTGCGTGTGCGTGTGCGTGTGCGTGTGCGTGTGCGTGTGCGTGTGCGTGTGCGTGTGTGCGTGTGCGTGTGTGTGTGTGTCTGTCTGTGGCATCGTAGCACCCAAACGGATGTACCGATTTGGATTTAGTTTTTTTTGGTTCAAAGGTATATTAGTCGGGACGTCGGGAGTGTTCTTAGCTATGTTTGAAAAAATCGGTCCAAGATGGCCGCCGCTACAACATGTTGGAATCCATATTTCTTTATAACTCCCTCAATATGGGTATCAAATGAAAGAGCTTGACTAGTAGATCAATTTAAAAAGTATAAAATAAAAATTTAATTACAAATTTAAAAAACCCCCGTCACAAAAACACCTCCAAAAAGTTGCAAATAAATGAATAAATTTTAATTCAACGGTTGCCATGTCGGGGGACCTTACGATATAAAGGAGTACCTAACCAGTTAAGGTCCCCCGACATGGCTACCGTTGAATTAAAATTTATTCATTTATTTTCAACTTTTTGGAGGTGTTTTTGTGACGGGGGTTTTTTAAATTTGTAATTTAATTTTTATTTTATACTTTTAAATTTGTAATTTATATCTCTATGTCACCACCGATAGTGTCAAGCAATCTCCTAAGTCCAGATCCAGACTATATATGGAATATTATTAGGAATTGACTGTATTGGAGAAGAAGAGTAATTGCATACTTAGTTCGAGATAAAGCAATCATATTTTATAATTCTTTCCTCACGCTGCAAGCTCTATTAATAATAATAGATAATATGTGTAGGAATGTGCAATTATTATATAAGGATCGTGAATATTGAAGACGTAATCTGATACAGACAAATTATGAATTTTGTTTGCGAGATTCAAGTTTTCTTGCAAGTATTTTTTTTCTACGGTGGTAAACAGTCAAGTTTAATTTAAACTCATTAGTTGTGTAATGAGAAATGATGATGGTAAGATTCTAACAACATTTAATTATAAAATATATATCTAGGGTGGTTTGTGAAAAAATATAAATATTATTTTCAAATTTTTTAATATTTTTATGCCAAATGACAATATGCCAAAACCTAAAAAAAAAATTTTTAAAAATAGAACCCATGTATGTTTATTTCATAATAAAAATCATGTCAATTTTCAATTAGGTGTTTATAAATAATTGCGATTATCCGGTTTGCGATCGGGTCACAGTGGCTTAGACATATAATTAAATGTAATACCACCTCATCTTTCGTGAGATGAATAGATTATCTCCAAACCTCTAACTACCAGCTAACAAACAACATCCTACTACATGTACCTACCTTCTAGAAATCAACCTAACCTCATTACACAAAATTTTCCACCTCACTTGGATCAAAATATGGCGCATTTTTTGACGTGTTTTCTGCTTAACCGATTATACTTAACCCTAATGATGTAATAGCGCACTAAGAGCTTCTGAATATTACAAGTTTACAAACTTTTTAATGATAGAACCAATATTATACACAGTGGGCATCTACAGTTAACATTAAACATTATCACAAAGGAGAACTCTAACGGTGAAAATTAGTGTGTGATCATCGTACATGGGTGTGCTTGTATCTCCAGAATGAAGCAGTAATTACGTTTCCAAATAAGTGAAGATTATCTTAACCAGTGTTATATAATAATTGTGAAGCCGTTACATGTCTGAACATTGGAGATCAATCAAACAGTATTTAATGTTATGGATACTAGCTTTTACCGTTTGTAGGTCCAGCGGATTAGTCTCTGCGTTGACGAATCAGTCAGTCAGTCAGTCAGTCAGCCAGTCAGTCAGTCAGTCAGTCAGTCTAGCAGTCAGTCAGTCAGTCAATCATTCAGTGGAGACAAGTAATTTTATATGTATCTATAGATTAAAGCCTCTGAACCTTTTTGAACACATTTTTTTAATCGATTATGATAGCAAAAGTACCCGCGATCTTTGCTTAACAGGTGCAATTTTTTGACCACTGAGCCACCGAGCCACGCCTGAAGCTATCCGATTTATCCTCTACAGTCGTCTTGTCGAGGTAGTGACGACGGTGGGAGCCATTTTCCAGTTTCTATGAAATGCTGGATGTCAATAATAGTTATGCAAACTAAAAAAACGGTTTAGAACAAAAATATTTTGTAACGGTTCCTGTACGAGACAAGCATGAATTTGGAAGAGGACCAAGACAGTATTTTACTCAGTATTTGAACTCGCCTGGGTCCTGACTTGCGCATTTTCCGATGGGGATCAGAGAATCTGGTCGAGTTCAATACCAAAACACAAGCGTTCGCGTACACAGCCAAGACCTCCCCTTTCCTTCCTCTCCCTACTCTCCAGAACACACCGCTGGCGCTTCAGGACCACATTAACATGCTCGGAATGGATATTCGCAGCAAACTCAACAGTAAGAACTACATCGGGAGCATCATCAAAACAGCGTTGCGCAAACTCGGGATCTTGAACAGGGTGAAGCGGTTTTCCCGCCGAAGCAGTGGTATCTTTTTTACAACTCTGGGATGGTACCGTACAATCCCTGATAGACGCTCTCGACAGATTGTAGTGACGTACAATTCGTATCATTGGTAATCCTGAGGTTACCAATAGCTTGGAACCTCTGCAGTTGCGTAGAGTTATTTCAACTGATTCCACTCTCTCCCTTCCCATCCAGAACAACTCGTGCGGGTCTGCGCTGCCATCCACACACGGTGGAATCCATACCATCTCGCACTAAACGGTTTGAGGCCACCTTCCTCTGCCGCACGATAAATAGCTGGAATGCTCTGCCCGCATACGTGATTCCCTCCTCTTACAGTCCCGGTTTCTTCAAGCGGGGCTTAAAAAAGCATCTATCAAGGCCATCAAGTTAGGGACCACCATTTTACGTTCAATAGCATCGAGAATGGTGGTCCGTATCCCTCAGCTTTATTACCATCTAGCGGGGTGCAGTCAATTGGCGGACCAAATATAAAAAATAAACGAAATTACTAATATCCCTCTAACCCCTCTAACTAAGCTAAATTGCTTGTACTAGATTCACGTCGGTAGTGTAATCGCCAGTATTCGAACCCGGGACCTCTCGATCGTAAGGCATAACTATGAGCTACAGATGTTTCATTACCATATTTGACCATTAACCACACTTATGGGCATGTTTCTTTTATATCCTATCCGTTCTAACATGGATTGTGTGTACACCTAATTATACAACTTCAACAAGTTTGGCCAATTCATTAGTGCATCGGACTTCCTCTTTGATATAACTCAATTATTTATTACTGTTTATAAATCAATCATAGTGTAGCGGTAGTGCATTTGACTACTAGAGGTCACGGGGTGCGAGTTTGATGCCAGCTCCCTGCACATATTTGTTGATATGTATTAATTTGTCTGTTTTAGGAATTTTGCGTTAGATTGGGTGTGTGTTCCTATATTGTTTAATAAGGGCCGGTTCGATCAAACGTGAGTAAAGTTTATTCCTAGAATAAACAGCCAATATGTGGGTGATATTGCCTGTAATATACCTTAAATAAAGTAAGTATTCGTAATAATAGTTTATCCGCTTTCAGTAACTCATATTCGGTACCTAATTCGGTAAATTGTAGGTTAGATATTATTATGGGTCGAGATTATAATGTATAAAAATCTCTAGGATATTTAGTTTACTTATAGGTAGGTTTATCGTCGATACGACAGGATACTTAATTGGAATTTTTTGCCATAAAAGAAATATTTCCACGCTTCAATTTCTTTTAAAATAGGGTACTCTTAAAGAGGGTAGATTGACAAAAAACTTAGGTACTATCGAAAATTGTACGTAATGCTATCATTTAATAATTCCCGTTCCGTTCGCACAAAGAAACAAGTCACAACCGGTCCCTTACGTGGCGAGTGGCAACACGCCGTCTTCCGAATGCCGGCGGTAACTGAACAACAACTACGTTTCAATGGACTCGCCTTTATTCATACTTCAGTGTATTCAACTCGCAATTATTTAGGTTTTCATTAGTTTGTTTGCTTACCTGGTTAGTGAGGACGTCGATGACGACATAGGCAAGGTAGACGGTCTCTTCCTCGTCCGAGCCGAGCGCGGCACCGCCGAGCCCTGCCGTGCGCACGTGCAGAGCGCACACCCAACCACCGCTGATCATCGCGCCATGCAATAACCAACAACTTCACAACACAACCCTCCGCAACAAAAAACTATTCAACACTCCACGTTCATTTAATCCGACCACTGTCCAAGTTTTTTACAACTTTCTAACGGGATCAAAACCTCTCCGTCCTACTACGAGTGGGCGATGAAAATTCACGTACGCGTTGTGTATGTTCGTCTCGAAAGCACTTTTTAGAAACCTGACGGTTACTCAACATGAAACAAGAACTAGTGTGCGGCGCGGACGGCGTTTTACCGCTAATCGTCTACGTAAGCTGTTTCCGCTGTAGGTGAAAATCTAGAATTAACTCACAGCACAGCACACGAAATCTAAAGAGTCCATTTGCTACTCAATGAAAAGAACAAGCTTTTCGAACGGTGTCGTTGAACGTTCCTAATTTGAATACGATATTTGTCCACAGACTACAAAGTTTTCACTTCAAGGGGTTACAACAACACTATAAATGTACGATCGCGTCACTTTGAGGAGTATAAAAGTATTATTTATGGAATATTTTGAATGTACAACGGTAAAGACAGCTCGAGACGAGCGTGTCTGTCGAATCGTTGGATCGACTGGCGTTTGCCTCGCTAGCCCCCCTGTTGACAGTGCGCAGGTAGCGCCAGGTGAGCGACGCGACGTTGCCAAACCGACCATTATCAATGATGATGAGATAGCTGCTGCTTGTACCACGTTATTTCGAAATTCACGCATCGTTGCTGGCGTGGTAAATCGCTGTTTACATTAAAAACTTGTTATTAAAGTAACATTTTAGTGCGGCGATGGAATGCACCGTGATAAAAGTATCGAGATTGTGCGGTCGCTGTCAAATGGCGACTGGGTAGTTGACTGCTTTTCCAAAAACGTTTGAAATATCTTATGATAGACTTCTTAAGAATACATTGCGTACGCAGTTCGATGTCCCCGTTACCGTAATGTTAGAGAAAGTGTAAATAGATGTGTTGTTATGCGATCGTGTTATTGGCGTAGTAATATACAGTGCTGCGCATGGCAAGGTCGAGGATTAAGCAATTAATAAAACTGATTATTTTGTTGTACATTCTCAGTTTTGTTTTGTACAGCGATTTATTTGAAGAAAAAATGCACGTGATAGGTAGGTATTACATCTAATGGAGCGAACCTGTATTAGATACCGAAATACCTACCTACCAACTTAAGTAAATTTTAAAGTAACTATCCACATCCCTGCATTCCCTACCTATACCAAAAACTGAAATCATTATTACCCCAGGTAATTATATATGTTGACGGTATACCTATCTACCCATCTATGTATCTAAAACCTACCTATTAGGTAAGTAGGTAAGTACCTACGATAATTATCGATCGCTATTGGGATGAAATCTTATCTTTTTTCTTCATAACTTAATTTAATTATTTATTAGGTAGGTATATTATCTGTGAGCAATATTCCTACTAATCTAGGTCAATCGTGCATAGCTGCCTAGTCAAGCCAATGCGTTCTTTATTTGAATAATGAATTGATTAGAATTTTCATAGTTTTCCTAATGTTTTTTTTTTCTAAAGCTTACGCGAATATCACTCAATGAAATAAAACCACTTTTTACGGATTCAATCGCGATATATTTCTTATTACTTTTAAACGATGTTTCCTTTTTACGTCGGCTTAAAAGTAAATAACAACAAATATATCGCGAAAGAATCCGTAAGAAGTGGTTTTATTTCGTAATGGAATTAATTATTAAGTTTGAATTGTAGAACTACATATTATTTCGTTGTTTAAATATACCAATAAGGTAAGTAGTTAGATAGGTAACTACTTAATAAACCGATCTTAGATAAAGGTAAATAAGGTAAGCAGGAATAAAAAGCTTAATAGGTTTCCTAGGTAGTCAAAATGATCTTAATTCCTTGATTTTCCCAACTTCCTGCTGTCCGATTGTTGTGATATTTGGTAAAAACTTTTAGGTCGGTCAATAATACAATTTAAATCAATAGTACAGTTCGATTTGCTCTTAATACTTTAATTTCAAGTTTGAGACTTTGTAGATCAAGATATTTCTGATACTGACTGTACACTAGACAAAGGAGATACGATATGAAAAAATGCAGCTGTATCTGCTTTGTCCACTGTTGTACATCAGGCGAACATATTTGAAGACGTGGACCTAAATTGAATGCAATCTTAACTTACCTACCATCTACCATGAGTAAGGTCCGATTACGTCATCACCACAGCTGTCAAAAATGCACTACGTTGAAGGAATCGCGGAAGCGCCTTGAAAAACCGTACCGCTTTCGACCTTTTGGGCGCGATAAACGCAATGAACCTAGAAATACAAAACGAATGGTTAACACTAGGTGAATTTTGTATTCCCATAGCCTTAAAATGGCGTACCTTAATATACGACTGGTCACCGGCTCTCCTTAAATTCTATCTCAATGCATTCCAGTTGACCCTCCCCGACCAAAGCAATCTTGTCAGATGGGGAAAAGCCACAGATAAAACATGTAACTCATGTGGTGAAGCAATTGGTACTGCTAGGCACCTACTGGTGGGTTGTAGGACGCTATTAGACCGGGGTCATTACTCGCGCCGACATGATAAGGTATTAGAAATCGTACGTGAGGCGGTAAGTTTGGCGGTAGCTAGAGCGAAAAAGGGTTTAACCACAAACCAAAGAAATGACGTCGCGTTTGTAAAGGAAGGCTGCTCAAAAAAGACAAATCAAAAGCCGTACTCAATTTTGATAGCAGCCGCTGATTGGACATTACTCGCAGATTCGTATGAGAAACACTATAAAATACCGGAGGATGTTTGTGCCTCGTCATCCAGACCCGATATATTCCTATTTTCAAAACAGCAAAAGCGTGCAGTACTAGTAGAACTCACAGTACCGTGGGAAACTAACATACCTAAAGACCACGCTATAAAAATAAACAAATACTTTGACTTGACCAACGAGTTAACCAAAAATGGCTATGTGGTTAAACTCTACGCCGTGGAAGTGGGAGCAAGGGGAATTCCAGCTAAATCCCTGTATAACTTATTTAAAGACCTCGGATTGCCAAGAGCTTCAGTAAGCTCTTTACTCAAACGAATATCTAAAACGGCGTTGATAGGATCTTACCAAATTTGGATAGGTAGAGGGGGGAACACGACTGACGGTGGAGGTGAGCGCTGATGCATCACAAGGTGGCCACCCTAAACCTACACCTGGGTCGCAAGTCCCAGGCGCCGTCGCAGTGTTCCTCTCTGTACCACGCCATGGACCCGGCGACCGCACGGTGAATCCATGGAATGCTAAGAACCGGATCTCTTTCCAGAAGCGATCTAGAGCCTGTACCTGTTTGAATATTTAAGTACCTGTTAGAATATTTTAATTACTTAGGTATTTTTATTATTTAGGATAAAAACGTCACGCGAACTCTTTATCTTTTTTATCTTAGGATAATTTTTATAAGATTTTTTATATAGGTACTTTAATTAAGTATGTATAAATAAATAAATAAATAAATATGCCCCAACATTCTACACAACGCTATCTAGACCCATGGTAAGCATAGCTTAACTAGCTTGTGTTATGGAATCTAGAATGCGGATAAACATACATAGATACTTTCTTTTTGTAAATACATACATATTATACATAGAAACACCCAGACCAATGCACTTAGCCATATTCATGCATACAAATATTTGCACTGAGCGGGAATCGAACGCGCGCCTCCTGCGTAGCAGTCGCGTTCACTACCACCACGCCACGGAGGCTGTCATTCGTGTTACGTGTATTCGTCCATATTTAGTCTTAAGACATTACCTACTTTTTCTAAATTGACGACTGTAAAATGCTACAGTAGCCTACAATACAATGGAGTTTGTTGCGCCGTTTCTTCTCCACTGGAGACTGAGTGCCTTAGAAGCGGTGGTATAGGTACCTAGTGCTACATTATTTTGAATAAATAAGTAGGTACTTACATTGAGTTTGAGTTAGTCGATTTGACTTCACTTCGCCTGATGGTACGCTAAAGGCAAAGTGTTAGGAAAGGGGGTCACGAATACAAACACGTATCTACCTACCATGTTAACAATCAAATGGTGGCACTTAGTTTGACGGCCCCATCAGATGCTTTTTCATGTCTCGTTCAAAGGACCCGGGACTGTAGGAAGAAGAAAACGCGTGAGCTGCTAAGGAATTCCAGGTCTTAATGGTGCGGTAATTACACGATTTTTTTGACGTGCTATGGCGTACTTTAGTTCCGATCCCAGTATCATTTTTCTAATACCACGTGGTATTTCTTTCTTATCATATTTATATAAGTAGATACTTACCTCCTAATACCGGGTGTAAGGGGAACGCCCCCGAAGCCGAAAACCCCTAGTAGTACTGGTAGTACTCCAGGTACATACCTACCACATTGGCAGATAAATAAAATCGATTTGGACAAAAAAACATTTTACGAATTATTTTTTTAATTTTTTATTTTGCAATAATTACTCTCCATCGTGATAATAAAGCTAAATGAAACGGTTATTTCATAAAAAAACACCATTACAAAAAACACGCGCTTGGCGCTATATGTTTTTTTTTGTAGTGATGTTCTTTTTATGAAATATCCGTTCGAACCGTTGTATCATAATGCTCAATTGGTCACCCATCCTAAATCTAACTTGGCTAGTATTAATTAACCTTGTACCTAATGTGTTAAACTACTCAGTCGCCACTTAATCACGAGCCTATCTTTTCTGCTGACTGTACTTTGGTATTCGTTCGGAATAGATTATTATTATTCGAATAGTTTCAAAAATGGTATTCGTTCGGTATTTTTTTTTAATTCTTTTTTATTTAAAAAAGAAAAAAAAAAGAATAAAAAAAACCAATTAGCTATAGGTAAGTACAACGCTATATAACTAGCTAGACCCATGGTACGCTAGTACTATTATCTATTCTGTGCCCATGGTAAGCATAGCTTGTCTAGCTTGTGTTATGGAATGCGGATAAACATACTTAGAAACTTTTTGTTATAATAAGTACTTACATACAACCTAGTATAATATATTTATATTATAAGGGTTTTTATTGACGAAACGCCTATATACAAACGCAATAATACATTTTAACATTGTAAAGCAACCTGTGAATTGACCTTTAGATAATCGCCCTTGTCATTCACATTATTTGAATAATTTCATCACTATGCATCATAGCCTCATATTCCCTTATAAGTGTATTAAGGTGAAGGTTCTCTGAATGAAGGAAGTGTTCTCTTCTCTTCCTCATGGCTCGATATGAACTAAAAAGTGATTAGTTTAGTTACTTTCGCATTTATAATACTAGCCTTTGCCCGCGGCTCCGCCCGCGTTGATGTTGGTTACCGCGACCAAACATAGCCTATGTCCCTTCTCAAGGTCTAATCTACCCTTACACCAAATTGCATTAAAATCGGTTCAGTGGTTTAGGCGTGAAAGCGTAACATACAGACAGACAGACAGAGTTACTTTCGCATTTATAATACTAGCCTTTGCCCGCGGCTCCGCCCGCGTTGATGTTGGTTACCGCGACCAAACATAGCCTATGTCCCTTCTCAAGGTCTAATCTACCCTTACACCAAATTGCATTAAAATCGGTTCAGTGGTTTAGGCGTGAAAGCGTAACATACAGACAGACAGACAGAGTTACTTTCGCATTTATAATATTAGTATGGATGGATCACTATCCTTGAGTTGATCTCGGTCGCATCGGAAGACTTCCCCTCGAAGTCCAGGATCCGCTTTTCCAAGTCTCAGAAGGAATTTCAATAGTTAACGTGAAGCGACAGACATTTGACCTCTAAAACCCATCAGTAATATCGAAGTTTTTCAGTACTTTTTGGGCTTAAATGCTACCCGTAATGACTGCTATAGATGTCCGTATGGCAACCGGGAATGCAAATAGACATATTCATGCATACAAATATTTGCACTGAGTGGGATTCGAATCCGCACCCCGTGACGTAACAGTCGAATGCCCTACCGTGACGTCACACAAGTAGTCAACCCTACCTACTTCCAATAGTATCATGTGGCGTTTGAGTTTTGCAGCTATCCCGTCAATGAAGTCTCAATGCAACTAAAATTGTAAGCGACAACCTTATATGTTATGTATCCTGTTAAATAAGCATGAACCAGGAACATAAATAAATATTTTACCATAAGTCTAGAATAATCATTGCATGTAGCAACACTGCTTACGGTGTTAAATTAGCAATTTTTTCTTTGTAGTATTATTACATCATTACACATTCAGGTGACCCTAGCAACCCCGGTTCAAAGTCATGACTTTTTTTGTTTCATTTAAATTTGAATATAGAAGCATTTCGAACGAACATCGAGCAGCACTGTAAACGCTATAGGTAATAGACGATTATTTCGACACGATTTTATACACCTTAGGCCGGACTCGCACTACGTAATTTCACTGCGTGATGTTTATTTCTACCAATAGCTACCATAAGCACAGCCTAAGGCTAAATTGCTACCATGCTACCCGACAATTTGATAAGCGTTGGTGCATTTGTACAGAACCAAAATTTGTGTCAGATTTGGGTATTAGGGATGAGATGAGGCGGAAGCGGGAATATATTTTAAATTTTGGAACGGTAGAATTGAAACTGCTGCATTGCTGGGTCAGGAGTCTTTCGGGACCGCGTCGCGAAAGACTCTCCCTATAAATAAAATTATTACTGTTTAGGACTATTTTGGAACCACGAATAAAGTAAACAAAGTTACCTATGTCTTTCGTAAGGCAAAGTATAGCCAACCAAAAATTGATTCCATCAGGATGGAGCTTGGAGTGGATAGATCTGCAGTCATGCATGTGAAAAGAAGTGGAATTGTCCGATACTAAGAGATAGAATTAGAATAAGATATCTTTCTACTGTATATTAGATTACCAGAAGGTTTTCCAAACAACATTGTCTAATATTTTTTAAATGCATTTTATGCAGAGGTGCTAGCACCTACCATTCCCTTCGGGGAATACAGGTGTGAGTTTATGTTTTTATGTTATGTTTTTTTTTAAATCATTGAATCCAGTCCTGTGTAATGTGTAGCTACCTATATGTAGTAACATGCACAGGCACACACAAATAGATAGCTAATGTCTATGAGCTAAACTTCAATATTTGTAGTTCTAAATTTGAATCTTTTGTTCCCCATTTCCTTTTTCTGTTTAAAAAAAAGCGTGGAAACGAAAAATAACTTGCTCTGGCTTTAGAAAGATAAAGTCCTGTTTTTTTTTAAAGCTATTGGCAAAGATCGCAAACTTCATTAAATATGCTTCATTATATATCAGCCGCTGATATGCTATACCTATAGTCGCTGATAATTTTAGTCATCCATTGCATGGTAGCTTTTGCTGTCAGTTTTACCACAGTCACGGCCGTGATTGACGAATAATCTATCGTCCAATGCGGTGACTGATGGTTGAATAAAGTATTTTTGTTTTAACCATCATTCAAACGAACGTAATAATTGACGCTTGCTTGAGCGTGTGTAGGACGCCTTACATTACACCAAATAACACTCACCGGTGTTATTTAGTGTAATTGCACAGCTTTAGAAAGATACAGAAATATAACCTTCAATGTGCAACACACTCGTATAGGACAAGTAGTAGGCAATATTAGTGTGTTCATTGTACGGCCTTGTCGATAAAAGCAGTATATTACAGGCAGTTTGGATGTACAAACGTAAATTGCAGTAATAGGTTCACCGCCCAACCATTGTCATAAATGACTGGGTTTTTTTTTATCGTTCGCAAAATCCCCACGGATACCACCCCCACGGAGCCGGTGGAGGCGGTTATGTCGGACTCGAACCGACCAAAACGCACGCAGTCTTGGGTCCTTGGTTGCCGGAGGTGAGATTGCCGAAAGCATAGATCTCTCTCACCCCGGCAGACCCAGGACCATCTCTTTCGAGATGGCCTCCTTCGGGTTGTGGGGACCTTAGTGTCCCCATCTAGCCCCGGGTACGGGGAAACCGCGGCCTGCTTCTGCTAGGGTGACAGGCATAAATGACTGGGTTGTAATATTGGCACTTTGATTATATTGAATGTCGTACTGTCGACCTTCTCAAATGTACTTAGCAAATTAAGTTGTTTGGTCCAATGACTTCTAGATACTCCTATTACTGGATAAGTTGTGTAAAACAAAAAGTAGATCCTATCGCGGTTGAGGTCATGAAGTGAATTATGAGTTTGGATGGGGATGCAGCTCCATAGGTACCTACTAATATAATTAATTCGAAAGTAAGTTTGTCTGGCTGTCACGCTTTCACACCTTTATTTATTATTAATCATCATCATAATATTATTAGCGTTTAGTCCCTGTCTTTTTTTTATCGTGCGAAAAATCCCCACGGATACCAGCCGGTGGAGGCGGTTATGTCGGACTCCAACCGACCAAAACGCACGCCGTCTTGGGTCCTTGGTTGCCGGAGGTGAGATTGCCGAAAGCATATCTCTCTCTATGGCAAACCCAGGACCATATCTTTCCCCTTCGGGTTGTGGGGACCTCGGTATCCCCATCTAGTCCCGGGTACGGGGAGGGCGCACTTTGCGCCGCCGCCGCCTCGGTTGGCCTGAAGTATAGGGTCTTTAGATGCTGGAGCATCTCTCACCCAGAGCTATCTCCGGTTGCGAGAAGCGACCTCAGCTGTGGAACTCTTCAAGATCCTTAGCAACGAAACTATTGAGTACCTATTGACATTCAAATGTCTCTGACTCTAATCAATGTCATAGTTTAGATTAACTTTGGATGCCTTTTCGCAAATTATGAGGTGCTTGATATAAAAACGTACGATTACCAACCAAATTACAGACTTTTTTCACAAATTAATCAAAGTGCGGTGCATCCGTGCAGCTAATGGATCTAGTAATAATAAAATACATTATAAAAATAAACATAACAAAAGGCATAAGGATATTCTTAAAAACATTTTAAAATACGAAGGTCAGAATCCTCAGGAGTTTATGCGGTATTAAGATTTCCGGGTTCCAAGTCAACCTCATCTGTTTATTTAGTCTGTCCATCAGCAAGTTTTTGCAGGTTTCCCTCTCGTTCCTCGATTCCACTAGTGGATTCTAGTGGACTGAGGGGAATTGTGAAACTGTGTATGAATGTTTTTTACTTCAATAAATCAATCAATTAGCCCACCGCAGTCCACTGCTGGACATAGGCCTCTCCCAATGTGCGCTATTTCACCCGATCCTCCGCCCTCCGCATCCAGTCTGTCCCAGACACCGTTTTCTCCCGTTTTTCACTTATCTTGACTAAAAGGGCTAAAGGGATCTTGCTGAAAAACTGAAATGAGGCAACTTTTGATCTTTGGAACAGGTTTCTATGAATTGCAGGATTGGGATCAGAATCTATACTTCAATACTAATATTATAAATACGAAAGTAACTCTGTCTGTCTGTAGGTTTGTTACGCTTTCACGCCTAAACCACTGAACGGATTTTTGATGAAATTCTGTATAGGGGTAGATTAGACCTTGAAAAAGGATATGGGTAAGTTATGTTTGGTCGCGATAACCTACATCCACGTGAGTGAAGCCGTAGGCAACAGCTAGTATGATAATATGGATAATAATATCCTACAATGAATTTGTTTGCATCGAAGTCTAAGCTTATTATTACCACCTGTGGCAATATCTTCCGCGTCTTGAGAAAAATATACTCTTAAATAGTTATTGTTTGTCGACCTTCAGCACCCAAACTTGAGCGTCAATGTCACACATACCTTCTTATTTCATTAAATGCTACTGTAAACCGTTGTTGGTGTAATTTTTTACTTACATGTCCAGTTTCTGCTTGCAAAATAATAATTTATCATGAAAGATGTGTCTGATGATAGTGATGATATACAACATATAGCGCCATCTAGATAAAATAAGCGTAACTTGTAATATTGTTTCTGCAATACAAGTTAAACTTTTTGTAAAATTCTTAAGTAGACACATAGACCGGTATCTACTTACCTATTTATTAAAGCCACCCATAATACCCAGACCACAAATAAAAATAGGCAGAGTTATATCCACATATATACGAAGAATATAGTACGCTGGAACATAACTTTTAAACTTAGGCAGGTGTAATATCCCTTTATAATACGTATGTTTACCTTAACTTCTTTTTAACTTTAACTTTTAACATCTCTCTGGGGTTAACGCTAAAATGGCTTCGACGGACTCGAACTGACTACAACCACGCTGCGCTCTTCCGCTACGTGGTCCTACTAGCACTATATGCACTATCACTATTTAACCTGCATGTAACTTAAGTGAACAATCCTAAAGTAATTCCTAGTCACAGTCACCTAACGTAGAAATGGATGTAGGTACCTTAGGGTCAATTATTTTTCCGCTGATAAGATGGCCCCTGATAAGAGGCCTAAATTGCCATCATATCAAATTCATCAACATTATTAATTCCGATTTCATTTCAAGGAAAACAGTAGCTGACATAATCTAATAAATCACAACCGATATGCAAAGGAAGCTGTGTACCGCCCTCGCCGATGATTGGCGCGCTTATTATAAAAACAAGATGGACGCCTACCGCTCAGATTACCCGCCACATGTTTCGTTCGTAAACATTCCCGGCGACCTATTTATTAATACGTTTATGTAACTACATAACTGCTGAGCTACGCCCCGATATGAGAATACGTAATTGCTTCTATTGGATTAGATTGGTTGGTTTTAATTTTGCTGACCTATTGTGACTGTTGTTGATGACAATACGTAACTAGCTACTTGTTTAGCTACTTAAATATATTTTTTTATGGAATAGGGAAGCAAACAAGCAGACTGATCGCCTGATAGTAAGCGATCACCGCCCCCCATGGACACCCGTAACACCAGAGGAGTCACAAAGTGCGTTGCCTTCCTTTTAAAAGAGAGTTCCCTCTTTTCTTGAAGGTTTGAAGGTCGTATTGGTTCGGAAATTTATACCGCTGGTGACAGTTCATTCCACAGTTTAGTTGTGCTAGGCAGAAAGTTTCTCAAGAAACGCACAGTTGTGGACCGCCAAACGTCCAGATGGTGAGTGTGGAACTGCTGTGGCGTGGAACGATGGCGGAAAGAAATATAAGTAGATGCTACAGACGCTGAAACTATACCTACATCTAAATTCAGTAACAGTAAATAAAAAGAGAAATAAATCTAATTGAAAGAGTAAAAAGCTGGCAAAACCTGAATTCCTGGGGATCTACTAATCCGTTGGTCCGTCCAGAGACTACTAGCACAGGCAGTGAGGCAGTACCTACTAGAATTTCTCTTGCATGGCATGCACCCGGAGCAACTAATGAATTAGGTAATCTGTGCCCAGAGCCCTGACTAACCCATGTCCAGTTTTGAGATAGTCGCTCGACTGTAGGAACTATCGTACTCCCATATAACCCCCGGAATAAGTCCATAAGAAGGCCGCGGGTCGCATCGGCCTCGGCACCTCCCACACCAGGCGATGTCCAGCCAGACACACCGCCAATTTCACTTCGCCCCGGGCAACTACATCCTTCGTCGGAGCCTTTACGCGCATGATGCACCAAGGGCATACAGACAACGGAGGGCAATACGGCTTTATAACCACTGAGTCCTACTTCTTTAGCCACTTAGCGCCAATCTGAGTGTAAAATTTCATCCAAATCCTTCCAGCAGTTTTTGCGTAACGTCCAAACATATGTACAAACTTTCACAATAACTCGTAATTCTTGGTACTCTTTACTTATGTAAGTATGACTCGCGGAATGTTAATCTGTTTGAAGAAATAATACTAGCCAGTTCCACTGAACTAATTAGTATTATTATATTAATACTAGTGGTGGTATTGTATTCATCATCATCATGTCCCGGCCGCTTATTTACATTTTCGTCCGTTACACGTTCGACTAAGTTCTATGCCTCGAATTGAACACGTGTTTGTAAGAAAGGTGGCGTAACAAACCCGTACGCGATTGGAGGACGCCTGCCATAAATTGAATACGGATTTGGAAGAGTATTAGTGTATCAAACCCGAGCGCGTTTCAACAAACTGCTGCCTCCTATTGGACACGGAACCGTAAATAACAAGACTGTTTATACTGGAGATTGATCGCGCTTGGTGGAATCTGCTACACATCAATACGTGTAGCAGAAAAATAATAAAACACTGAGTTTATTTTAATTCTGAACCTGACCGGTTTCGCCTTACGTCATTCTCAAAGGTTTACACTGATGTTTTAATTATTCTAATTCCCAAACACTACAACAGGTTCAGAAGTAAAATAAACTCAGTGGAAAAGTACAAGTGTGTTAATCAATATGTAAATAACAATATTTTCACCCGCGGTCCCCTGGTAGTGTCGTACTATTAATGTATAAGGGGTCTCACCCGAATCTACAGGGGCCCAACCAACCTCAACTGCTAGCCGGTAGCCGGTAGGTAGGTACATCTAATGATTACCGAGGATCTGGGCTTTCCTCTGGGCTCTGGAGATAGGGTCAAACGGCAGTCGCACTCACAGAAACCAAGATATGCCAAATAAAGAGCTCTTTCTCAAGAGCGGACTCGGACTCCAAATTACATGCTTTGAATGCACTTAGCTGTGATGATGATGGCGTAATTTCAAGCAGTCGGTAGATAAATCTAATTGTGTCGTAGATATTCGCGTAAAAATATTGTAGTGCTTTCAAAGAATCAACCTGACAAGGCCGAATGATGTAGGTAATTGTAATATCTAGTGCATGCGTACTCAAAAACCACAGAAACGCTTTAAAAGTATTCTCGTATATTATTATATGCTTTGTAATGTAACAGGTTGGTGTCCGTGTCAATTTCCGCAAGATATTTTTTTTTTGGTAGATACTGTAGATATATATATGATTTCTGCACGAAAAAAATGCAAAAGTCAACTAAAAGAATGGTACAAAGACAGTTGTTGTTGTGCAGTTGCCAATTTAGCTACTTTATGGTGCGTCCACACTTGTGACATTTACGCCGTACACCGTGACCGTGTCAGACACGCGTGTCAGTTCGTTAGTGTGGACGGGTTTTTGTCACGCGGACAATGTCACAGGCTACTGACACGCTTCTATCCATACCAAACACTCAAAGGAAATGTCAGACACGGAACAAACGTCAAGATAATGTATGGTGTTACGATGTACTGTTCGGGTCTAGTGTGGACGCTGATTTGTGTACTGTCACGGATCAAAGTTACGTGTCACGAGGTGATCCGTCGGAGTCGGATTTTTGCAAAGGATGTTCGGTGTTGTCTGCTTGTCAAATGACGTCCACACTGCATTAAAGACACGCGTAGCAGCCACGCGGACACGCATTGATATTGACACGGGGTGCGTAGTGGATCACGTCGTGACTTGTCTCGGTACGTCAATTCAATATTAATATATTTATACTCTGTATACTTACAGAGTTTTTGGGGTCGCTGATTGCGAATATATCATCCATTTAGCGATCCAAGATGGCGGACACGAAATTTTCACCAAAGTCGATATGGGAATCGGTTTCAGGGTTTTTGGGGTCGCTGATTGCGAATATATCATCCATTTGGCGATCCAAGATGGCGGACTCGAAATTTTCACTAAAATCGATATCGATATCGTTTTCAGGGTTTTTGGGGTCGCTAATTACGAATATATCATCTACTAGCTTTTGCCCGCGGCTCCGCCCGCGTTGATGTCGGTTATCGCGACCAAACAGAGCCTATGTCCTTTCTAATGGTCTAATCTACCTCTATACCAAATTTCATTAAAATCGGTTCAGTGGTACAGACAGACACACAGACAGAGTTACTTTCGCATTTATAATATTAGTATGGATTTAGCAATCCAAGATGGCGAATTCGAAATTTTCACCAAAATCGATATGGGTACCTATCGCTTTCAGGGTTTTTGGGGCCGCCATCTTGGATCTCTAAATGGATGATATATTCGCAACCTGTAACCCCGGAGACTTCGAAAACGATACCCATATTGACTTTTAAAAAGGCAACGGAAACAACTCTTCCCTCTTTTTTTTTGCTACGAACCTTATAATTTGAAAAAAATTTACCAGAGCTTGCAATGACCTGCTCTGCCCTTTAATTTCCACCTGATCATAATTCATTACACGTGCTCGTGCTCCATTCATTTACCTAATAAAAAACTACGCATTTCGGTGATGCATAACCGAACTGGTCTGCCGCCCTTCCTAGCCCGACACGCTCCAGAGAATGTACCAGAAAACATTTGCATAAAATAAAACTATTACTGTAGAATATATTATTTATTATCATTCATAGTAATATTACAAATGCGAATATAACTGTGACTGTCTGTTTGTGACGTATTCACGCCCGAGCGACTGGACCGATTTTGATGAAATTTGGTACAGATTGAGGCTACAAGGCTACAACTTAGGTAAGGACATAGGCACTTTTATCGTGTAAAAATGAGTTAAAGGGGTTCAAATAGGGGTTTTATTTATTTATTTGTTGAAACATTTAACAGTTAGATGCGTTATACATTGGTATTACAAATTTACAGTAAATATCTGTTAGGTAAACGCATAACCCACACCAATGTCCGCAAAGTAGGTAATATTATAAAAGTGTGCATACAAGTAGGTACGCGAGTTTCTATGAGAAAAAGGTAGTTTGATTATATTGTACAATTAGTTGTTTATACTGTGAGGGCTTTAAAGTTTTAATTGCTTCTGCTCTAAATTTGAAGCGTGAGTTTGCGAATAGCTATTGCTAGGTGTGTGTTGTACGTCTCCATAAGGTGGCGAATAGGTGCCCGTGCCCCCGCATTCGTTCTACACACGGAGAAGGAAATGATAGCGGAGTTGTTGCAAGGCAATAGAGTCGCGTGCCATCCAAACGTCAAATGGACTCTATTGTCGGTGACGTTACCAGATAAACGTCAAGTAAACGTCCTTGCGAGCGGTTGTCCTTTTTGAACAAAAGTTCAGCAATAAAAATTGCTTAAACGTGGTTTAAGAATGAAGTGTGCGGTGCAAGGGTGTACTAATTATACAGATAAGCAATTAAAGCATTTTAGTGATATAACATTTCATCAGTAAGTCCGCTATATTTTTATTTTCATTATTAGAAAAAAATATCTTGACAGATCCATCTAGTATAGAATAGAAATATGTAACTTTGTCGTACATATAAAAGAGTTGTAATAATATCTCAATCCATTTCATGAACATTTCACTACAATAATTTCACCCGAGGTCATTAGTAATTCCAAACATGTTATTTTATTTAAAAAATAGTATATTTCGCTAAAATTCAATATAAAAACATTGGGCCAGCTGTTGGTGTAAGGCCAAATCATTTAAGTTTTATAAATGATTTTGCGATAATCCGAGAGATGGCCTTATTAAAAAAATATCATGCCCATTTCAAATTAATGTTGTTCATCATTATAGCGAGACCACTATATTCAAATTATAGTTGTCAAAATGTCAACATATAGGTATTATTGCTACTACAATTCATTTTAAATTTCCTGGCTATCCAGGAATTAAAAATGCGTGGGTTCGTATTTTAAATAAATCTACAAGCTGGTACCCCCCAAGTATTTTGTGGGGTACCAGCTAAACTATGTTCTAAGCACTTTAGTGAAGACGATTTTTACAAGACAAAAATGGGTTAAAAAAAATTGCGGCAAGGTGTAGGTATTATTAGGTCCAGGTGTTGTTGAGTTATGCGCTTACCAACACATTTAACTATTAATTTTTATATTATAGATTTAATATTTTCAGTACCGAGTATTCATAAATTCACTTTGATTGTAAACAAGCTACCCGGATTATTTTGATTAAATAAAATATACAAAACGTGCATTTCTTCATTTCCTTTAGTTAACAATATTAACATCTATAAACTATATGTATATTATGTACTAATGTTGTAAGGTTTTTATAATTATCATGAACATTATTATTCCCTTTATTCATTAAAGTACTTACGTTAAATCGTATTTTAAAAAATATCTAAAACGAAAACTCCATTAAGTTTAACCCAAGATGTAAAAATGACCTAAGAAATTTGTTATATCCTATGAATTCAAGCGGACGGAGCCGCGGTAACAGCTAGTACAAAATAGAAGTGTTCAATAGGTAAGTCAGTGGTCCCGCACTCCCGCTTGTCATTACACACATAGATTATTCTAGAATTCTGTGCAGCGCTTAGTGGCGAGTTGTCGAACTACAATGATAATTGTTTAGGCTCTGCTTTTTTTCGGTTTCGCTATGCCACACTAGATGGAGGTCATGAGCTCCCCCCTCCCCGGCTACTTCCCACCCGCATTGGGCGACGCGCTTTTGTTAAGAGAAATATCAATGGGGCATCTCCGTTACTTCTCTCCTCCGTGGTTCTACACCATCCTGTGTAGAACAGCCGTGCCACGCGCACCTCCCGCTGTAGTACAGTTCTGGGCACTGTGTAACATATATGATTGGTGATACCATTACAATCAAATTTATTGTGGCAGATACCATGCAACATCATGGACATAAAGTAGTTTGCGTTTAGACTCCAAGCTCATCATGTTGTACTCCTTAAGTAGGTGTTCATAGGGATATTTGGGGCGATGTAAATTATAGTGCACTCTGCGTAGGAACCTCTTCTGAACCATTTCCAATTTTTGTACATATTTGTCATATATAGGATCCCAGATTGGGGCAGCGAAGTCTAGCTGACATCTAATTAAGGTGTTAGATAAGAAAACGAAGGGTAGACGGGCGCTAAAGTCCTTAGAGGATCTCATCACAAAGCCGTACATCTGGTATGCCTTACTTATGATGTTTTCAATATGGAGGTCTAAGTGAAATTTAGAGTCAATTGAAAGTTTGTATGAAAGTTCGTCACTTTCGAAAGTGACCAGATAGCCTAGAGCCTGGGTCAGCCGGGGTGCGAGGGATATGTCGATGACAACCTCACCTCCGGCCTAGCATCACGACCCACAGTCGGCGTGCGGTTTTAGTCGATTCGAGTCCGACATAAGCTCCACGGCTACGGCAGGGGAGGTTATGTCGGATTTCCGAGGGGATTTCCGCACAGAAAAAAAAAAAAGATAGCCTAGAGCTTAGGAAAGGACATAAGGGGCCTAGGTTAGGTATTTTTGATCGCGATCTTAACCAACATCCACTCGGGCGAAACCGCTTGCAACCGCTAGTAGTAAATAATAAGTAAAACTAAAATAACAAAATTACTATAAGGTAGGTACCGTGTCAAAACAGTTAGGTGCCAGAATTAAAAACAAAACTGTTTTAGGTAGGACTTACCTTGACGCTAGATAAATCCTAATTAATACTAGGTAGGTACTATTGTCTATCATTATGTGAGCTAATACATAAACGACATAGTATAAAACAAAGTACACGATTTTCTTACGAACTATTTTTTTTACTTAATGCTATAAAAATTCATTCAATTGTTTGGGCGGAGTTATCAAAAATCAATGTTTAAAAATGATTGTAACATCATTCATTGATTCCGATAGTTCGTAAGAAAATCGGTAGATGACGCCACGTCGCCTTAAAGACGTATAAGATGGGAAATTTGAATCATATCGGGCGTGTCTCGGTAGCCGAATTGGTCAGGCATTCCCCCTGTAAGGGAAAGACTGCGGGTTCGAGTCCCGCCCGAGAAGATTCTTTTTCCCTGTGTATTCGATTTGTATAGTTAGCATACTTAATGCTGTAAAAATTCATTCAATTATTTATAGTTGTTTTAGCGCCAAACTTATCAACTCTTAGCTTTAGTTTGAATAGTTTGGTTTGGCGCGGTTTTCAGTGTTGCTACATAATGAATAATTTGACGTTGTACAATCTGATTTCTTTTCCTAGCATGGTGATTTAAATTAATCATGTCGCATAGAATATTGTAGATTACTTAAATGGATAAATTGACAAGAAAGTCTTTATTGAACAATTTTAATAATAAATATTTAGGTTACTTAAGTATAGTTAAAATTGAAACCCTCAGATAAGTAAAAACCCTCTTACTTTACAATTTACCAGTATTCATGATCAGTTTATTACTCTAATTGTTTATGAAAATAGTGTGAGTTATTGGGATACCAATCTCGAAGACTTCTATTCGATCGTATATAGAAATAAATAATAATCTTATTTTTAATACATTTCAATAGAAACGCCTTACATGTGATTATTTTATATGGCAACATTAACCCTGACAGGTGTTTACGCGCCAAACAACAATGGTCGCTTGTAAAGTGGTTAACGTTTGATAAGTTTGTCTACACACGTTTTTCGATACTTTTTGACTTATTATAAACAATTATACCGACAGTGATTACTTACACAACATCTATTATCATTGAATTGATGTATTACGTGTTATAAATACTGTTAATTAAGCCAACATTAGAACATGTAGCAAGGCTGCGTCGTCGTTCCGTTGATCAGCCGTGTCCTATTTCGTATCCTATTTCTAATTAAGGTCTTCAATTAGTGTAGAACAATGGCTGCAATAACTCCGCGACGTTCGGCGCGAATTCCTCATACTCATACCCCGAAAATGTCTGAGAGGAAGAAGGGGTTATTTCAGAGGGAAGAGATTGCTTCTCGCGAGTCTCTTACGACGCATAGAACCCTTCCTGTGGTAGACAGCGAGAGTGATAGCGAAGACTGCGATCTGGGTATCATCAGTACTCTAGACTCCAGTTCTGACGAAAATGACCAGAATGTTCCTAAGACGCCAGAGAGGAGCTTGTGGCGTAAGTATTAAATTTGTATACAAACTATGTTAATGTTGTTATCAAACTCGATACTGTTCCAATATGTTCTACTGTTCTACATCCAATATTTGGTAGATACATCCATAGCTTAAGTAAGGTAACTTTCCAATTGACAATAAACAATCCAAGGTCCTTTTTGTTCCACTTCTTGTTACATTTTATCATTTTATATTGTATCTTAGATTACTTTTTGCTTTGATTTCTACTATTGACCTATTATTATCATGATGAAACTACTGTTTGAATATCCATGAACAGAAAAATAATCCAGGACTATAATTGTTAGGTTTTTATAGGTTAAATCTCATGGTTTTTATGTGCCAAGGATGTACAGCACTGATATTGTTGTTTTATTTATTTGAATGTATTATCTAATTACTTAAATGTTGTAGATATCTGGATATTATATTGTGTGCTATCTTAACACTGTCGTTTAGCAATAGCTTTTGTCAAAAGTACTATAAAACTTGTTGTATAGCCATGAAGATGTAGCTGTGTTTTACACTCATATTTAACCACATAAACCATAATATATTAAATACTTTTTTTTTACTATTCATACTTTTAATGTAAAGAATTGTACATCAAGGCTTTTTATCCTCCCTAGAACCATAAGTTTCCAAATATATGATTATTAAGGTACCCCATGCTAACCAGTTGTTCTAACTTAAACTAGGAAAGCACACATAATGAGTACTACCCTCCTTTAAAGTTTATAGGCTTTTCCATCAACCAAATTTGATAATAATGTATTCTCTCTTCTCTCGAATATGAAAAAGGTATTTATTTCACATAATAAAAATTGTTTTACATGTCACCTTAATTACTAAATCCAGAATTTACGTTGTTAAAATTAACCAATTAAACCGCCCCGCACCGTACCAGGGGCATAGGTGCTCATGATGCTTTATTCCACTAAGTTCAACCAGTTGAACTAATAGCACCAAAAAAATCCAATTATTTCAACTTTGTTCTTTCTCTTCATGCAAAATAAATGTAACTTATTTTCTCTCTCTAGAATGAACAGTCTTAAAAATTTAATCTACTCAGCAATAAAATCTAACTCAGCTGTAATTCAAAATGATTCTGTATCAGCAACAATTAAAATTTGTTTACACCTATAAACTTCTGTGCCAATTGCAATCTACACTTGGCAAAAGTTGTTGATTTAGGTCACTGATAAATTGCTTAGTTTCTGGTTCAATGTATTTGTGATACTGCTTATCTAATATAGCACAGAGAGAACAAATGGATTGTTATTCTCAACACATTAAAGTTTTATATTTATTACAACTGTCAATACAATTAAAGAACTTTTTTCAATGCCTAAACTATTTGACCTCTTTAATATAATAATAGATATTTGTCTCTTTCACATACAAATGGATAAAATGTAGTATGGAGCTGACACCCTGCAGTCTATGAGTTAATAAGCTATGTTTAGTCACGGTAGCCGACATCCACACTGGCAGAACCACGGGCAAAACTAGTGTGTTATACGTACATTGAATATTGATGTATTTTTAAAATAATTTCCATTATTACAGATGAAACCAGAAGTCAAACAAGAAAACTCCTCAAAGAAACCAATGACTTAAAAAACTTCATCAAGTCCCCGTTTACATTGACAAAGTATCAGACACGGTATTCTCATACTGACCCAAAATGCACAGGATCTATCTCAACCCCTGTTACTCCACACTTGAGCAACCACCCAGGAACCCCATCTTCTACACATTCTTGTGCGAGTGCTCATACCACCTCTTCTACATCAAGCAGGGCCCGAAAAAGCCTGGCTAGTCTTATAGCCGATACTGAGAGCTGCAGCAGTTCTCTAAAAGATCTTAACTTTGATACAGACTCGGGTACGGATTCCAAAGAGAATACTCCAACTAAATGTGTCCGAAGATCCAGCAGAAAGCAGAAAATAACTCCTAAACTACAAAGTTTCAAAGGGGTTCTACTCGAACAGAAAAAGAATGTTACTCCAATGAAGAATGCAGTTGTCTGCTTGACGAAAATGGATATGGATGGCATGTTATCGCCTACACAGATGCAGAAAACTCCCCATAATACAACCGAAGTTGCGTCTCCACCTAAACTAGGACATAACCGTCGTTCTGTTGTGGAGATTGAAGAAAGTCCCGAATCTGTTTGTGATGGTGAAAAAAGTCACAAAAGACTTCGCAATGATAGTTTATCAGAAATTGCGCCAATTTCTAAGCACCCCAGATTAGAGAATGCACCTAAAGCCCGATTATCACTCTTCAACAGCGATAGGTTAAAAGAAATTCTGTCCGCTAAATCCTTTTATGGAAAGAGCAACCCTGAACTAAATACCGTTGTGGTTTCTAAGATTTCTAGTGCTATTGAGGCTAGTACTACGCATAGCAGAAGCATGAGACATTCAAACTCACACAGACGTAAACGAAGGCCGGGTCAGATCAATCTCGGAGTGCGGCATAGGATACGGAAACCGAAATTTCATAAAAATAAGGTGGTCCAATATAACAATGGGTCTCTGAATAATTCTATGTTGAATAAAAGTGTTATCTCAAATGCTAGTGTAACAGATACATCCATGTTGAGTCACAATTCATCTCAAGAACTTGCTAATGGTAAGTGAATAATTATCATATGTATTTATTAAATCATCATCCTCTGAGCCTTTCTTGACACAGTTAGGGTCGACTTAATCCGAGGCGGGTCCTAGTGGCTGCTCTGGGGGTGGGAGTCCTCACACTCGCCACATTGCTCACAGCGATGATACGCTGCGCGAACGCTTGGGGTGCGGCCGCCTCCTTCTGCGAGCAAGTAATGCTCGAGAAGGAGGCGGCCGGTCGGGTCCGTACTAGACTCCGGGCCCGGGAAGCCCGCGCAGAGCGAAGGCGAACCGGACGTCGGAGGTCGCAGAATGACCTCCGTCCTCCATGAGCGCTGGCCTGGGGGTGACCGGTGGAGCCGCCTGTCACCCTAGCAGAAGCAGGCCGCGGCGGCGGCGCAAAGTGCGCCTCCCCGTAACCGGGGCTAGGTGGGGACACTACCCACAACCCGAAGGGGGCCATCTCGAAAGAGATGGTCCTGGGTCTGCCCGGGTGCGAGAGATATGCTTACGGCAATCTCACCTCCGGCAACCAAGGACCCAAGACGGCGTGCGTTTTAGTCGGTTCGAGTCCGATATAACCACCTCCACCGGCTCCGTGGGGGTGGTATCCGTGGGGATTTATCGCACGATAAAAAAAAGGGTCGACGTATTAGTCGATAATTGACAGATAACATAAATAATAAACAAGCAACTTTTTTTCTATTCCAATAGATAAAGCAGACCCCTTCGACAAAGAAAAACAAACAATTGAGGCTCTTCTCAGCCAATGGACTGAAGAGGAAGTACCAGAGACTGAACTATCATTCACAAAACCTGCTCAGGAGCTTCCATGCTTCAATAGCACAGTCATAGAAGAGACAAACCAAATCTTCCAACCTGTGACGGCCGTACCAGTCACAATGACCACTCTACCACAAGACTCTGGAGCTGTAATCATAGAGTTAGGTGGAAATAGACAAGAAGTGTCTTTGCCAGGAGTGGCTCCTCTACCACAAAGTGTGACTGAAACTGTGACAAGTGATGTGGTTATGACAGAGGCAGGTCATATACAAACTCATGGTGAAATACCAAAAAGTGGCCAGTTTTTGCCGGTTGAAGGAGGTTATATTCTTGTAGATGAGAATACTGCACCAGGTGAGCAAAATACTATGTTTCTAAATTCTAAGATATATGTTAGGTTTTAGGTTAGCAAGCGAGTGCTAGAGTTGAGGCCATAAATGTGTGATGTCCCCCAGCAAGATGGATGGATGACCTGAAAAGGGAGCTGGGATAGACTTGACCCGCGAGGCGAAGGGTTGGGTGCCTTGTCGTACATTGTGAGAGGCCTATGTCCTGCAGTGGACTGACATAGGCTAATTGATTGATGGATATGTTAGATAAGCAATTACTTGTAAATTCTAATTAATGAATCCAACAGCGGTCGCTCGGTAGTATTACTAAATCTTCAAACAGAACATAATATACATTTGAATGAAATTTTTATGCTAACTTTTTAAATTCGAAATACATCAGGAAAAAGAAGCGCTCAAGTGGGACTTAAACCCACGACCTTGCCCTTACAGGGGCAATGCTCTTCCAACTGAACTATTGAGCCACACCTGAATCCAAGTGATTATGCTAACTTTTTAAGTTACATCGGGAAAATCAATGTTTAAAAATGGTTGAAAAATCATTCATTGGTTCTAACAGCTCGTAAGAAAGTTGGTAGATGGCTCCACCATCGCCCTTAAAGACGGATTTATAGAGACGGGAAATTTGAAGTGATTCAGGTGTGGCTCAATAGCTCAGAACATAATATATACATATTTACCTACATACATATTCACGCTTGTAAACCCCAAGAGGGTTGACAGTGTATTAACCTTTTTATCATCTATTTTAGCTCAAGAAGAACTGCCGGACTTGGACGAAATCGAGCGTGAACTAAAAATGCTCGACGAGCAGATTCTCAAGATGGCGGAGTCGAACAATATCAACGCCGAAGCTGTTTTGGCTTCTACTGAGACAGTTGTACCACCTACTGGCGGTAAGCTTTTTTTTTCTACTAATCATACTATTTTTTGTGCAGAAATCCCGCCGGCATGGGCGGTTATGTAGAATTCGGACTGACTAAAACCGCACACTGTCCTGAGTTGCCAGGGAAGGATAGGATAGTGGACTCTTTTACTGGGGGCTTCGCAGGCTTCGCGGAGCGACCTCGCTGGGCCGAGGATTTGGGATCGTTGATTGGCCACTGCCTCTTAATCTAGTATTACATGGGCGGCCCCCTGCAGAGGGGTGTATAAGTGCTTGTTAGGGTATAGAATTGGCAAAAATATATCCATCGCACCCTGTTCGACGCAGGGCCATCTCTGGATTCGAGATTGCAATCGCATTTACTGACGATACCAGCCACCGAATTCAGCTAAGGGCCTGCACTGCGTCGTGCGTGTGCACGTATGAAAGCGCCTATTTCGTACAAATAATAATTTCGTTCAGATAATTTGCACTTAAGACACACACATGTTTAAAAAAGTCATACGATTTACGCAGTTATTCGTTTTTAAATATATATTAGGTCCTTACATATGAAATTGGCGTTTTTCGTACTGGCCACTTTAATCACGATTTTCTCCTCTTTGGTAAGGAATTCCAAATTCAAATTTGTACAGCTATTTACTCATGTATTTGTGCTTCGAATACTTCGATGACCGTCATTCATTTGTTTTTTTTTTCTTCTGTTCTTTTCTGTTTGCGTCACTCATTTTACAAAATGGAAAACTTAAAATATCGCATTATTTACGAATACGAGTTCCGCCGTGGCACTAGTGCTGCGGAAACGACTCGAAGTGCTGTTGCAAAAGAAAACACAGTTCGTTTTTGGTTCCAACGTTTTCGTTCTGGAAATTTCGACCTGCAGAACAAGCCCCGTGGACGGCCTGAGAACCAAGTTGATAATGAAGTATTGAATGCTATTGTTGAAGCCGATCCATCGCAAACCACGTCCGAGTTAGCTGCAGGCTGCGGTGTTAGTGATAAAACTGTTTTAATTCACTTGAAGCAAATTGGGAAGATTAAAAAGCTTGAAAGGTGGATACCTCACGAATTGACTGAAGCAAACCGGCAAACGCGCGTCGACTGCTGCGTTACATTACTGAACCGGCACAATAATGAAGGTATTTTAAACCGAATCATTACATGTGATAAAAAATGGATTCTTTACGATAATCGGAAGCGCTCAGCGCAATGGTTGGATCCTGGCCAGCCAGCCAAATCCTGCCCCAAGCGAAAATTAACCCCAAAAAAGTTACTTGTGAGCGTTTGGTGGACTAGTGCCGGTATTGTTCATTACAGTTTTCTCAAATCTGGCCAGACTATTATGGCTGATGTCTATTGTCAGCAATTGCAAACAATGATGGAAAAGCTAGCGGCTAAACAACCTAGGCTGGTCAATCGCTCCACGCCACTGCTGCTTCACGACAACGCTAGACCACACACCGCACAACAGACGGCTACCAAATTAGAAGAGCTTCAATTGGAATGTCTAAGACATCCTCCGTACTCCCCGGACCTTGCTTGCGGAGATTACCATTTTCTTCGAAATTTGGACAACTTCTTGCAAGGGAAAAATTCAACTCTGATGGGGCAGTCCAAATCGCCGTCACAGATTTTATTGATTCCCGTCCGACTGGTTTTTTTAGTAAGGGGTCAATGAACTACCTATGAGATGGCAAAAGTGCATAGAAAATAATGGTTCATACTTTGATTAATTAAATATATTATATTTAAAAATATTCGACTTTTTGTTCCTCCCATACAAAACGCCAATTTCATATGTAAGGACCTAATATTTGGTCCATCAATTGACTGCACCCCGCTAGATAGTAATAAAGCTGAGGTGAGGTCCAGAAGATACGGACCACCATTCTCGATGCTATTGAATGTAAAATGGTGGTCCCTAACTTGACGGCTTTGATAGATGCCTTTTCACGCCCCGCTTGAAGAACCCGGGACTGTAAGAAGAGGGAAACGTGTGTGTGTGACGCGTATGAAATTATATACAGGGTGTAATCGTTAAGTGTGTCCAGGAGATTATTCCGTAACTATTACAGATATAAAAAAACTGTAAACTGATATCGAAAGTACGTTACCTAAAGAGTAAAATGACATCAATAACTTTATAAAAATCAAACGAGAGGTATCTAAAATTTTGACATTAAACCCTCCCATACATTTAGTATTAGATTAGTAGAAAGGTTTTAGTTTCCTTATTTTAAGCGGTCTAGTACTCATCTTACCTTAATCATATTTTATGATTACGTATGATTATGACAATGACGATTTTCAAGTAGATACATGTGAAGATTTTTTTTTAAAAGAATATTAGAACCGAAGTTACTAATATTCCTTCTAACCCCTCCAACTAAGCTAAAATGCTTGTGCTAGGAGTGGGTTCACGCCGGTAGTGTAATGGCCAGGATCGAACCCGGGACCTCTCGATCGTAAGGCCGACTCCTTAACCACTAAGCTACCGACGCTTTTAAATTTAAAAGTTTTTTAATTATCTTACCACTTCAAATGAGGGTCGGGCTATAGATGCCTCGATCGCAAGTTGCCGCAGTCATTATAAAGACTAATACTGTTTACGTCCATTTCTCATTATGTTATAATAGCATTTTGTCGAAGTCGCAAAATGTCTAAAAAAAATAATGTCACCAAGGGTACAGTCGTTGACAATATGGTTACTGGCGTCGCCATATGATTATTCAATGAATCTATAAAATGAAGAATATAATTTATTAAAAAGCGTAATTTATTCTAATAATTCATTTAATGAAATCAATTCGAATCATATACTTCTACACTATACACTATATTTAAGCCTTATATTATATTTCAATAATCCTATGTTCTTTAAAAATTCAATGCAATGGTCATGTAAACCATCATTTAACATGATTAATTCTTCTCTATAATGTTTGTCGAACATTATATCGCTTCGTTTTCTGTGTCGTTTCTCAAAATAAAAGTTTTTTATTCTCTTGTAGTCGACAAGAGAATAAAAAACTTTTCAATCGTGCTTCTTTTTTTAATAAATATATAAACAAAATTAGTGTGGCTTTGTGTGGCACCCTAACATTTAATCGCCGATGCCATGCTTCTACACTGTTATTTGTGCGGTGTCGATCTGCTGCACAATTTATCATGGCGGTGGACTTAAGCCATTGCTTATTAAAATAATTAGCAAATTTTTCCATTTCAACTGTTTTAGGAGATTCTGCAAGTATAGATAGCCATGCGTCATTCATTTTTTCAAGGGGCACTAGTGGTAAATTTGCTGTCAGTCTCGTAATTTTTTTACCCAGTCTAGATTCACTCAACTTTATATCTCTTGCCTTTTTCCAAATAGCATGATTATAGTGAAAATAGCACCCACCAACCATTCTATCTGGAAATACTGATCTATACCCGTTTATCAATACTGTTTCAAAATCACACTTGAATTTTGTTATTTCTATTCCTAAATTGGCCTTTATCAATGAGAATAATCTGTTGTCGGTACGTTCCGTATTATCTGGTAATAAAGCATAGAGAACAGGCACAACGTTGGTGTAATTTTCGCAACTGTAGAGATCTACGTGAATTGAAAAAAATTGCTTAAAGGGCTTTGGCGTCCTCTTAAATGTACCATCGCCGAAGAATAATTTATTTTTAAAATTTCGGATTGATTTACTGCAAATTTTAGAGCAAAAGATGACAATCTTGTTTTCATCCCCATCTTCTACGAGAAGAAAATCATTGGCAAGTATTTTAGAAATCTTTACATCCGTTAAATTATTGCACTCAGTCATTTGAACTTTTAAATATGTATTCCTCGTTCTGTACAACACATCTTTTTTCTTTATATGAGGGCATAGGTACGTTTGAACTAAACTTTGAAATTTCCTTTTCAAAAATAGATTTCACTGACTTAATTTTTTTGCATACTGCCTGTCTACAAGAATCCATCACAAAAGCCCTCACATTCTTATCGTGATGTGATTTGCACGTATGTTTGCTTTGTCGAACGACAGCGTTCCGATCGGCATTTAATGTAACAGATGCACTACATTGTTTTCGATTGATGCACCTCCATAAGGAATTACCACTTTTGTTGCTATTGCCCCAATTGTACCGATGCCCATGAAATAAAAGTGATGATTTTCCTTTTTGGTTGACAATAAAATGCAGATTTTCTTTATTAAAATCCATCACTATATTTTATTAAACAATAATTACGTACCTATCACAAGACCCGCGATTGATACAAGGAAGGAAAAATATGACAATTGCATCTACACCAAAACCATAATATACCAGACATAACTCTATTTTTCAATCGACTGTACCGTAATCTCTGTACATTCTAGTTTTTAGACATTTTGCGACTTCGGCAAAATGCTATTATACCATAATGAGAAATGGACGTAAACAGTATTAGTCTTTATAATGACTGCGGCAACTTGCGTTCGAGGCATCTATCGCCCGACCCCGAGATATGATTAATAAACCGTGTTTCAATATCGCATTAATTTGAGCAGACTGAAAAGCAACACACTACAAAAAAAAATTGTAAGTACTTACTAATAAATAAATATTATTATTTTTGATTTTATTACTCTGCTAGGTTAATAAACAGTTTTCTTTATGTTGTTATGTACTAAACTAAAATATTCTTTTAAAATAAGGACACTAAAACCTTTCTACTAATCTCATACTAAATGTATGAGAGGGTTTAATGTCAAAATTTTAGATACCTCTCGTTTGATTTTAAAAAAGTTATTGATGTCATTTTACTCATTAGGTAACGTACTTTCGATATCAGTTTACAGTTTTTTGATATCTGTAATAGTTACGGAATAATCGCCTGGACACACTTAACGATTACACCCTGTATATTTAAAAGTACTTCAATTTATTCCCATTTCGTTTAACTAGTTTTGCCTTTGTTCCACGAAATACTGAATGTGTGTACAATAAAATATTTGCAGCGCACTATAATAAAAAGTATTATATCTTGGTGATAATTTGGAATTTGTTTGGTGTAACACGATATGTTGGTCGAATAGTTTAATTAAAGCAAAACAATTAAACTGGTTTAAGAATAGTATTTTAGAAATGTGTACATAGGTGTACCTTTAGATCTTTGGTGAATGCAAAAATATATTCCTTTTAAAAAGTTGAATTCTATAAACATTTTCGGTTAAAAATAAAAGAAAACAAAACCTTACGTAGGTAATCGTGAGACCTGAAATTCTGGGTCATATTTCTGCTTGACAATAAGTTGTTATTTTACTTACACATGTAGCTAGTATATCTAATCAAATATAATATTTCTTAACATTATTATTATAATTATAATCTTGTAAAAACATTTCATAATTGGTCTATTGTTTCACTGGACACAAGGTTGAAATATTACACCAAGATTAATTGACCAATTTATGACGTGAAAAATAAAAATAAAAGGTTTGAATACGGATTTTAAAATCGTATTGTTTTCATACGTGTGTAAGAAAAAAACCTGGAAGTTTTTAACGTTATCACAGAACAGAAACAGCCTCTGTGACGTGGCGGTATTGAACGCGACTGCTACGCAGGAGGCACGTGTTCGATCCCCGCTCAGTGCAAATATTTGTATGCATGAATATGTTGCATTGGTCTGGGTGTTTCTATGTATGAATTTATAAAAAAAAGTATTTAAGTATGTTTATCCGCATTCTAGATTCCATAACACAAGCTAGTTAAGCTTACCATGGGTCTAGATAGCGTTGTGTAGAATGTTGTGAAATTTATTTATTTATAGATAAGTGTGATAAATGTTGTTGTTGGTACATGGTTGGCACATGACACAGATATGTAGGAAGGAAACTCATCACGCCTCTTTCCCATTGGAGTAGGCTAAGACAGTTTTTTTTACGTGCGGATATACCCTCGGATGCCTCCTCCGCCGGAGCCAAAGGAGGAGGTTATGTGGGACTGTCTGGTCGTCGTGCTAGACCGAAGGTGAGGTTGTCTTCGACAAATCCTTGACACCTCGACTGAACCAGGGCCATCGGTGAGGCGCTCCTCGGGAGGGGGACATAGACAGCTTTGCAATTGCTACGGTCATGTCTTTCGATTCTTTTCATAATTAATTTATACATGCTCGCCAGTAGCCGGTACTCCATCGTCACCATCGATATAAGGTCACAATTTAATATTATTACTCACCGTAAACTAAATCGCTAAATGCTATTTCCAAAAATGGTGAATGAATTTTATAGCATTAAGTATGATAACTATACAAGTCGAATACATAAGGAAAAATGAATCTTCTACGGTGGGACTAGAACCTCCGGTCTTACCCTTACGGAGGAATTGCCTTAACCAACTGGGCTACCGAAACACGCCCGATGTGATTAAAATTTCACTTCTATTTTATCCGCCTTTAAGCGGGTGGGTTTGGGACCCGCCCGAGAAGATCCATTTTTCCCTATGTATTCGATGGCGAATGAAGTCATTTTATGTGGATTAGCACTGGAGAGATACTTGTATGTGCGTTGAAATGCTAAAGTACAAATATTCACACCGACCAGATATCGAACCCGCCACCTATGATGTAGCAGCTAACTGCTTCACCGCTAAACTCTTAAAAACATCAAGCGCGGTTCTAAAACTTGTGTTTTGTTTTCCAGAACCTTCTAAAGCTACCGGTGAAGCTGACAAGTCTGAAAATAAAAAACTGTTCTCTATTTTCGAGAAGCCCAACACCGGCATCAGTACACCTGGATCTAAAGGTAATTATATTATCATCACTTCATAGTATAAAGCAGTCGCTTTCCGCTTCCCTATGTCCCTATGTATGCTTATATCTACAAAACTACGCTACAGGTTTTGATGCGGTTTCTTTTATTAGATAGAGTAATTCATCATACATCATACATACATAAACTTACGCCTATATTCCCCGAAGCGTTAGGCAGAGATGCTAGCACCCACATTTCGCCAGTTTATGTTTAGGTCCCAATGTAATAGGTGGCGAGCCTATTGCCATTAACCGGGCACTTATAAACCTGCGATAAATACACACAACATCGAAGCGTCGAAAATTCATTGGTGTGTGCCATGGTAAACCTGGGATTGAACCCGAGACCTAGTCTCAGCAGTCCATTACCCATACAACTAGGCTACCGCAGAGTAATTGATGAAGGTTTTTATGAATAATACATGCACAATATAGGTGCAGTGGGAACGGAATGGGACGCCACGCGGGTAGTAAAAGATTGGCGGTACGAAGTTCGCCGGGCCCGCGAGTCATTTTTTAAATACCTCTGTAGTTTTAGCTGAGTCTCATAACGTGTTATCGTATTTTTAAATGAAATGAGCCTAAGTCTTGAACACTTGGGAAGTGAAAATTGTAGGGTCAACAAAAATCATAGCACTCGCGTCATCGTCACGACGATACAATCACAAGTTTTCACTTCTGTCGTCAGTCCCCAAAGACTGCGCCATTTTAAGTTCTACAAGCAATTCAAACAAATAAAATTTGCACCAGATGATATTTTTATAAACATATTGTATGAATGGCCACTTGTGAAAATGTAAATTACCTACTAGCTGACCCGTCCCGGCTTCGCCTGGGAAAATTACGTATTCCATATTTGATAGTGACCTATATGACGAAGTTTCCATACAAACGTTCATCACCCATTTTGAAAATCGCTGATACACGTGTTCATTTATTTCTTAAAAGACACAGGTTTATGAAATTTAGGGCATCTAGCTCTGAATTTGACTAACTTTCGTACAAACTTCCATCACTTATTTTACCCCTTTAGTAGCAGAATTTCCATAAATCCTTTCTTAGTGGATGCTTACATCATAAAATGCATCTACTGTCAAAACTTCAAGTTTGTAGGTCTAGCGGTTTAGGCTCTGCGTTGATGAATCAGTCAGTCGGGACAAGTAATCAAGTCACCTACACCTACAATGCGTGGATGTCGGTTATCACGACTAAACATAACCTATGTCCTTTCTCAAGGTCTAATCTACCCCTATTCCAAATTTCATCAAAATCGGTTCAGTGGTCTATACCTATGTAATTGTCGCAGATTCATCAGACAAGACCGGTAAGCGGTCACTGTTGAAAACCGGAGACGACCAGTACGTGATTGACGCTGGTCAGAAGAAATTCGGCGCTACACAGTGTGCCGAATGTGGAACTATATATCAGGTAAGAGTCACTTACTAGGGGACTAAAAGCTCTACCAATTGAGTTACCTGCTAATTAATATGAACTGAATATTTAAACTTCTCGTCTGTCTTAGATCCTATAATCCCATATCGTCAGTAAAATAATTGCGATAAGTTCAACCAATATGGATTCTTAGCGCCCACCGAACTGCAATTTACTCGCGCACTTTTCAAGTGTTACTCAAATGTCAGCCTTATGTGTGTATAATACATTGCAAAATTGAATATACGTCTAGATTATATATTGGTCTATGCTCGCGGCAGCTTGAATTAGAATTTCATTGCATGTATCATACATACATAAGGTTCACATTTAACAAACACTTAAAAAGTGCGCGAGCAAATTGCAGTTCGGTGTGCTCCAACGCTTTCGTATTCGTATTACCACAGAAAAACTATGGTCTTGAATGAATTTTACAGCATTAAGCTCACTATACAAATCGAATACATAGGGAAAAATAAATCTTCTCGGGCGGGACTCGAACCCGCGGTCTTTCCCTTACAGGGGGAGTGCCTTAACCAATTCGGCTACCGAGACACGCGCGATGTGACTCAAATTTCCCTTCTATTTATCTGTATCGTAACGCATAAATAGAAGGGAAATAACTTAACTGATAAATAGAAGGGAAATTTGAATCACATCGGGCGTGTCTCGTTAGCCGAATTGGTCAAGGCATTGCCCCTGTAAGGAAAAGACTGCGGATTCGACTCCCGCCCGAGAAGATTTATTTTTCCCTATGTATTCAACTATGGTCTTTCATTACTGATATTATACTCTAATTTAGGATGATAATTATGACAGATGACGTGTTCTTTTTCTTCTTATACTTAATGGCTTCTACAGCGAATAGCCGCAAAGACGACGTCTATGAAGTACCATATTTCTGTACATACAAAATACCTCTAAAAATTATTGTACCAATGAGACGAGCCCCTCCCACTTGTCGTAGAGGAAGCGCCTTGCAAGAACACTGCACAATCGATTATAGACAAATCAATCGAATTTATTAATTTGAATGCAAGTAAAATTATTAAGTATCTACTAAAAAAATTAGAGCAATTCAAGAAGGTTTTTAAGTATAATACATGCTTAATATAGTAGAGGGTGCAGCGGGAACGGGATCGGACGCCTCGTGGGCGGTACGAGGTTGGCCGGGTCAGCTAGTAAAACGTTTATAAAGCTATGGATTATTGTTGTTTTCACAGATTGGAGACCCCCAAGACGAACATGATCACTTAGTCCATCATAATGCCACTGATGTCCTACGATTTAATGTGAGTACCATTATACCATTTCATCCGGGTACGTATCATAATAAATAAGTTCAAAATACATATGGTTGGAATATATAAAGTCAAAATACCGAAAACCAAAATATATAAAGCATCAAAATATATAAAGTTATTTGACATAAGTTCTAAATTTCTCAGTTTGAATGTCATAATGGTCGAAGTATAGAACAAACTATGCATAATGATTCCTAGGGCTACGTTTTATAATATACAGTATGGATACGACATATAGGCATTTACGGAAACAGTGAAGCGTCCTGGTCCATAGGAATGAAACAAAATTAAATTTAAACTCAAATTCGCAGATTTAAAAAAAACTAAATTTCCTAACAAAGTAATTATTAAAATAAATGTAGAAAATGTAACCACTTTTATAAGTCATTGATTCATTCACAAAAATACACGCTTAGAATTTGCACAATACTTACTATAGGTACAGCTCAAAGCGGCAACGTGCCGCCAGCTGACGCGCGCTCGTGACCTACCTACTGAGGTAAGATTAGGCACCTATCACGAAAGTTCACTTAACTTTATAAACACCACTTTTTCACGGCAGTGCTTAAAAATGTGAATCTAAATTTTAGAAATGCCCGCCACTAACTTGAAAACATAAAATGATATCGCCAAATTAACTGTTCAACAGATTTCGGTTAGGTACCTACCTTGCTTTCAATTTATCAAATGCCTCAATAATACGGCTGCGAGTCACTTTCAGAGACACGTTAGGTACACTATACCTACACTTCGTTGTTTTTTTCAAAAAAAGAATACGTAACAAAACTCGCACAACAAATTTACTAGGTAGGTATTTAGACTCATTTTCACCGTTAAAATTAAGGATAGAATAGCTAAACAAAAAATAAACACAATTCACAAACACAAAAAGAATAGATTAGTGTCAATTTCACTTTAAAAACAAATTAAAACGAGAAAATAAACCGAGAGGATCAAAGAACGACACGCGGTCCCCAGTGACGTCGCGGTTACTGACAACATTCCAGAAATTATCGAAACATAAAATTGTACCTAGGTTAATAAGGTAAAGGCCCCAGTATCCATCTTTGAATATGTTTATTTTAGAATATTTTATTTATTATTAACCTGATTGATGAATAGTTGGAAGGTATTTATTGTCAATTTTCATGGTGTTCATTATCATGTCATCGTGCGTAGTTTTCCTGTCAGAGTTGGAGGGTAGTCCGGTAGTCGCTCCCACAAAAGCCAAGATAAACCAAATGAAAATAAAGATTAGGAAAGCAGCCCTCAGGCACCAAAGTTCAAGATATGGATGCAACCGGGATTAACACTGAAATTATGAGCTTTAAATTCTTCATTACGTAGATATTAATACTCTTAATTATTGAATTTGTTATGGAAAAATTATAAAGAAATCAAATACAAAGTGTAAGTAATCAAAGTTAATCATTGATAAGTAGGTACCTACTTATCAAATCAAAAAGTTTTATGTGTAATCAAAACAACCATTATTCTCTGTACGAGTAACAGACTGCCGTTAATCAGAAATTTACCCTACCGGCGGCACCCTTTGAGGTATTATGTCTCTCTCATTACAATCGTATTTTTACGAAATTGATGAATGGAAAAATGAATGAATACACAGAACGGCAACGTCGCATCGTGCAATTTTAATAGTAATAAGGGTTTCCATCTGCAAAATCTGTAAACCAGGACAAGAAGTTTTTTTTATACTACTAAGGTGGCAGATAAGCATACGGCACACGTGATGGAAAGTGGTTAACGTGGCCTATGGACGTATGCCACCCCAGGGGTGTTACAGTTGGGCTGCCGAGCCTGTAAAAACGTCGGACGCCAGTCATCTCCGGAAAAGTCAAAACCACCAGATACGATAAGAAATCGTATCCGGGATTTCGTGCATGCATACCCCACTTTCCCAAGAGGTTCGCTCGTTCACTTGTGTACCGGAGCCGGACATGGCTAAAGAAGAACCAAGTAGGCAAGTGGAGGTAACGTGGAACATCGGCACGCCGTATGTACTTTCCAGGCGGACGGTGGCCGTGACGGCCGGCGGCTGTTACTCTAAGCTCATTGGGGACATCTACCTGGTGATGGTCTCACATGCACCACATGGGCAGGTCGGAGTGGGTATAGTGCTCTCGGGTGCTACGTGGCTACAAATCCGGGGAAACTCGGACGGATGGTAACCCTAATGGTAGTATTTTCGTGCAATTTAGAGTTCATTGATAACTGCGATTCTACGGAGTGTTTAAAGTTGTTCAAAATTTTGTAATATTAAAACCCTAGTTTCTGCCCTTAATACTGGGCCGATTTTGTTCAAATTTTTCCTATTTGAAGCTATGGGGGTACCAAGTATATGGTTTCAATTAATGCCTATATGTCGTATCCATATTGTATAATTTCAAAATACGTACGGTTGGAATGGTTTACTATAATGATATAAAAAAATTAAAAAAAATAACCACGAAAGCTAATTGCGGCAGCTCCGCTCCGCTCTGCTCCCGCATTAGCCTTCTAACCTAACCTTACCAAGTCGGGTTGTGTAGTGACTTTCCTAAAAACATTGTGCGAACAATCCGACTTGGATGGATTAGGTTGGTTAGGTTATTTTTTAAACCACCCAGAAGAACATTAGGTTAAATGAATTATGCATATTGATGATTATTTCGTCAAACTATTATACTTTTTGATTTTATATATGTTGAATGTATACATTGTAAACTTATAGATTTTAATCTTATGTATGATGATACGTTCCCATTTCATCCCCATGCAGCAAGATATCTATTCGTCCCATCATAAGAGTTATAGTAGTGAATATAAGCGTGAGATTAGTCCCAAAAACCTTACTAGTAGGCTCATAGTTACCAGGGTCTGCCTGATACATTCAAATTACGTTTTTATAATGTGATATCAATATTAATAACATTAGGATTATAAAATTCTTTTGGAAATGGTTGATTGACACGAATTTTTGTGTGAAATATAAGAAAAGATTTCGAATTCGAAGTGGAAAGAGGAGGAGTCGTAACCCTCTTAGTGTTGGTGACCGGAAACACAGGCTGCGAGCCTAACTTAGGCACCAAGTCACCTACAATATAATGTACTAACTTTTGCCCGCGGCTCCGCCCGCGTGGATGTCGGTTATCGCGACTAAATAAAGCCTATGTCCTTTCTCAAGGTCTAATCTACCCCTATTCCAAATTTAATAAAAATCGGTTCAGTGGTTTAGGCGTGAAAGCGTAACATACAAACAGACAGAGTTAATTTCGCATTTATAATATTAGTATGGAGTATGAATTAAGAATTTTCAAAAGTCTATTCATTCATTCATTTATTCAAAACCCTTTGGTTACGCTTGTGCTCTCCCCTATTTAATTAATTTAACATAAAAAAATATAATTAACATTTGTACAGGGTTGGAAAGACGAGTGCATAGTGGACCGTTCAGGCACATCACGCTGTATCCGAGTGCGAGGGGGTGAGCAGGGGTGGAAGAAGGTGGAGCAGCTGCTCAACAGGGTGGTACACCCACAGCTCGGCTACGGGAACAACCTACCCACGGATAGGATACACACGTACACTGTAAGTTTGTTGAACATACGTCCTTACCTAACTTCTTCATTTTCTTTGTGTCAGTGGGGTTTTCTCGTGAGGGAATTCCCACGGATACCCCGGAGCCGGAAGGGGAGGTTATGTCGGACTCGAACAGACTAAACCGCACGCCGACTAAGGGTTGTGGTGCTAGGCCGGAGGAGAGGTTCATCGCACCGCTCGCCATAGACAGGGAATTCATCCCCACACATTGCATCCGAATACGGTGCGCACCGTGAGGTATGAAAGGAACTTCATCCCACGTACGCTCAAGCTGTGGAATGAACTCCCTGCCATGGTTTTCCCAAGCGACTACAATATGGGGTTCTTCAAGAGGGGCATTAGAAGGTTTCATCAGGGTAGGCAGCGCGAGTGTAACGCCCATGGTGTTGCATACGTCCATAGGCCGCGGTAACCACTTTCCATCAGGTGGGCCGTGTGCTTGTCTGCCACCTAAGTGGCATAAAAAAAAAAGGTTGTCTTCGACATATCCCTCGCACCCCGGCTGACCCAGGGCCATCCCTTACGGTATGATCCTCCTCGGAAGGGGGGACAACGGTGTCCCCGACTCGCCCCCGGAATGAGGTGGCGTGTTTCTCAGCGCGCCGCAGCCGTGGCCTGCTTCTGCTGGGGTGACAGGCGGATCCACCCGACACCCCCAGGCCTTGTGTCAGTGGCAATTTAAAATACTTAAATGCGCTCAGCCCAAAATTTGATTGCGAGGGAAATATCGAACAACATCACCTTTGGCTTTGCATTAACAGACGGCATAACCTTCCCGGCACCGGTATAGGGGCTACCCGCGGGGATTTTCCGCAGGTAAAAAAATGTCATGTCCAGCTCCCGCCTTAAAAGCAGATGGAACTTCCTTCGATGTATTGCTGCTGCGATCGGTCAACCCGAGAGGGCTCGGTACCAGAGGTGGCTCACGGATAACCCACCCCCTTCAGATAACATCCAGCCAGCTAAGAGCCTACCACCTGGGCATGAACTAAAATTGACTGATGAGTAACAGGAGTTGTCACAAAGCGACATAAATAGCATATTGGTGGGAGATCTGCCATTTTTAGTAACATAAATATATTTCCCTGAAAAAAAATGTCCTTATTCAATGTCACCAATCAGGTGAACTCTCATTCTTGTTTGTACGATCATGAACAAAATAGATATAAAGACTGTTTATACTGGAGATTGATGGGACTTGGTGGAATCTAATACACATATTGAATAACACACTTGTACTTTTCCTTTTCCGTAAGGCGAAACCGGTCAGGTTCAGAAATAACATGGGGTGACGGGTGGAGCCGCCTGTCACCCCAGCAGAAGCAGGCCACGGCGGCGGCGTGCTGAATAGCGCGCCTCCCCATTCCGGGGGCGAGTTGGGTACACCGTTGTCCCCCCTCCTGAGGAGGGCCAGACCGTAAGGGATGGCCCTGGGTCAGCCGGGGTGCGAGGGATATGTCTTTGACAACCTCACCTCCGGCCTAGCACCAAGACCCACAGTCGGCGTGCGGTTTTAGTCGGTTCGAGTCCGACATAACCTCCCCTTCCGGCTCCGGCAGGGGGGGTATCCGAGGGGATTTCCGCAAGAAAAAAAAAAAAAAAAAAAAAAAAAAAAAAAAGGTTCAGAAATAACATTAAACTCAGTGAAAAAGTACAAGTGTGTTATTCAATATGTAAAAATAGATATAACATTTTTATTGAAATAAATAACTTGTATTGCAGGCATACCTGTGTATAGACAAGAAGCAAATAGTCGGGTGTCTGATAGTGGAGCCTAAAGTACGAGCGTACAAACTCATCCCTGGCGACCCTGACTGCTGTAGCGTCGAAGCCTACCCCGTCAAGTAAGTTTCAATATATCATTCTTTGAGCCTAGTCAGTTGGGTTCGACGGTTTTTGATATTTTTCTATGTAACAGCCGCCCTCTGACCTCTAGAACCCACTGGCGACATCATGGTCATAGTCATTTATTCTTCAATATAGAACAAAATTGTTTCTTATTGACGTCAATTTTAATTCTACTTAATCTAAGTTTACCACCGCTTCCAAGGCGCTGGTGGAGAAGAAACGGCGCAACAAACTCCACTGCGGCATTTTTAGACATCAATTTACAATATAGTCAAACTTCTATAGTTAGATCAAGTTGATGATATTTTTAGCGCTCGCAACTATTCATAAGGTGTGCTTCAGATGTTTGAATGGCAACAGGGACTGATGGCTCTCTGAGGCAATGAGGAGTCTCGTTGTGTTAAGATTTGTCGAAGACCCACCTTTTTTTCGTGCGGATATCCCCATACTTCGCCGGTCAACATGGGGGCGATTATGTTGGACTCGAACCATCTAAAACCACTCATAAAATGCATGTCCCTGTGACAAACTCCCCACCCCCTTCGGACTATGTCATTGTAAATTGACTAATGAAGTATTCTACAGTTCAGCTCGTAAGAATGTTGGTAGATGGCTCCACCGTCGCCCTTAAAAACGGATATAAAGAGAAGGAAAATTTGAAGTGATTCAGGTGTGGCTCAATAACTAGTTGGAAGAGCATTCCCACTGTAAGGGAAAGGTCGTGAGTTCGAGTCTCACTTGAGCATTTCACTTTTTCCAATGTTTTTCGAAATTAAAAGTTAGCATAATAAATGCTATAAAAATTTCATTCATAAGAAAGTTCTTATTTTGGTAGCACAAATTTGACGCCCCTGATGTCACATTCGTAGTCGATAAGCACATGGTTCATTTGATGGGAAGTGGTTACTGTATCCTATGGATGTTTGCAACACTCATACTGCCAGCTCTGGTTACCCTTTGCATTGGCTAGGATGTCGTAGAATTTAATTCACTAATTTTCAATATGTTTTAAATCAAAATATCTCTCTCTCTCCAGGTGTGGAGTGTCCCGGCTATGGACCCACCTGAACCACAGGCGGCAGGGCATAGCCGCCCGCCTGCTGTCCTGCGCCCGCGCCTCCTTCCTGTACGGAGCGGCGCTTCGCCCCCAGGACGTTGCCTTCAGCGCCCCCACGGCCCTGGGTAAGGCCTTCGCCACCAAGTACACCGGGACGGAAAACTTCTTCGTGTACCTTGATTGAGGATGTGTAGACTACGTCAGTGTGTGAACGGTTTTGTAGACTAGTGTGTGGATAAGTGTCTCAGTGTTAAAAGAACTATAGTTATGGGATATATACAGTGATTTTCGGAGTGAAAGATTTTGGCAGTTTCCATAGCAAAATTGGTTGGAAGTATTAATTTGGCAAAAACATTTTAAGTTCGAGAAACATTGGAAAATATAAAAAATTCATTAAAAAAAAAACATTTTTTTAAAATAATGTGTGGGAATAATATATAGGTGAAAGGAATAATGTGGCTTTAAAATAAATATTGTTCAAATTGATTTAGAATGGATAACATTTGTGATCGGTCCAGGCTGGATTTGAACCTGCGATCCTTCTCTTACAGGGAGAATGCTTTTGAACATTTCCTCTCTAAATGCTTCAAAATTTCATTCAGACATTTTGTTTTTTAACCGAATTCATATATCCAGACGATTTTGCTATCGAAACTGCCTAAAATCTTTCACTCCGAAATGAGTTAAATCCACCGATGTATTTTATAGACACAGTATTTGAAAAAAATTCTTAAGTCGGCCCGAAATATGCGTTTTGTGTGAGTAAGCTTTATGTCTTGCCTTGAAACTCTAAGTGTACAGTCAGCATCAGGAAGATGTTAACGAACAAAGTGCTCATAATGATCTTAATTGCTTTTTTTACCCCCTTCCTGTTAACGGATAGTTCTGCTATTTGGTACACACGTTTCGTTCGGAAAATAATACAATTTAAATCAATAAAACAGTTTGATTTGCTATTAATACGAGACTGTTAACATCATTTTGAGACGTCGTCAAGATATTAAGACTCATTTCTATGCCGCACGACTAAGACCTGGAACTCCCTGCCAGCTCACGTGTTTCCTTCATCCTACAGTCCCGGGTCCTTTAAGCGGGGCGTGAAAAGGCATCTAATTAGGCCGTTAAGCTGAGTGCCACCACTGTTAACATGGTACATGTTTACGATGGTGACCCTTTCGCCGAGACTTTGCCTTTAGCTTAACATCAGGCGAAGTGAAGTCAAATTGACGTGTCCAGATAAAAAAAAATTATGACGCTAACTGTACATAGTGTACATGTATAGTGTATGTTGTATGTCTTACTTATACAAAAGTAGTCGCTATTTTTAAGCTTCATTTAGTAATCATTACTGTGTTTATAAAGTTTGTATATAGTCTAAGAGATACGGTAAGTACTTAATATATAAGGTTTTTGATGACCAGGTCCCATTGCAAAGGAGCATTTTTATATTTTTGATTTTAATATCTTCTTTTTTGAAGTTGGTAAAGAGACTACTCTGAATGAGATTGTATACTGTTCGACAGTGACAAAGGATTTATAATTCTTCTCTGTTTGTATTTTAAACTTTTTTGATGTGTTTTAAGTTAAAGACGGTTGGTACAAAATATTTTTTTAACATTCACTAGTTCACCACTGCTGTTCAAGCAATGGCAATCAAATTATTTAACAGAAATATTAAATATAAGAAACAATTTAAAAGCATGAGAGATTTAACTAAAGTAATGCATCATGCATTAAGAATTCAAAAGTATTTTTTTAAACTTACTTCACTACTGGGCATAAGGGTACCTTATGCCCAGTAGTGAAGTAAGTTTAAAGTTTAAAGTTTAAAGAGTTATATTATGGTTTTAACATTCATTACAAATGGACAAATGAAGACTAAAAATGGAAAAATTCAAATTTTGTTCTCTATTATGTATACGTCTTAATTCAAATGATGAAGTGCCGTTTAATCACAATTCTATTAGATTTTAAACATATGTAGTAATTGCGAATTTATTGCTAGTTTTTCGAAATATTTAAAATGATGACTCCTTGGAACTAATTCAACCCAAAAGTAATAAAAAACTACAAGTTATTTTAGGTTTTAACAAAATGCAAGGAGTTGGCCTGCACTAAGGTTATGTTTGTGTTACATTAGTACCATGTTTTTAAATTTCTAAGTTCCTCTACAACACTGAAGAAAAATATTTAAAGATAGAAATAGTATTTTTCTAAGTAACTTAAAGTGATAATATTATTTAGGGACCAATTAGCAAGTATATGAAAAATTTGTTGTTGTATACGTTTTAAAAAAACAAAAAAGTATTCATTTGCATACATGCAAGTACATATTATGTTCATTGATGTTAAAACTACATACTAAAGAATGTTCGCTCGAGTGACCTCTAAGGGCGTATGCTGCCTTATCCGTGTCCCTTACGTCGTACATCCCACAAATTGTATGTATTTCTTATAACTTTTTGTAAATGCTATGCTCAAAATTCGTTCTATATTACATGCACGAAACAAGCACAGGGGTGAGCACGCACGAAGCAGTGGACGGCTTAAGACACCATCTTAGGCCGTCCACATTTTTTTTCTTATAATGACATCTAATAGCTTTATTCTTTCATCTTAATAACTAAGCTAGTAAGGATTGTACTGTGTACAGTACATGTTAAAACTAAGTGCCAATGTTGATATAGTTATGAGTTTTTAAGTTATTTTTAAATAAGACTAAGATAGTTTTTAAATTTTAGACATTTTTTATGATTTTAGATACTTTTTCTTGTAGTTTTCTCTGTTGTATAAATCATGCCTTTAATTTTAATGAGAGTGTAATGAGCATTGTGTGAGTGTGATAGCTTGTGCGTTACAGCGTAGCAGTTGTTCAAAGTATGAAGTTATATAGTTCAATATTTCATAATATTGTCTTTACAGTCTGTCTGTACTGTCTTTACAGTCTACTACCTTATAAACAGTAACTAACTGACGTGAATCATAGTTTGCTGTTAATAGCAATAAGTTAACATTGGACCTAACACTACAGAAGTCGAATTTTGATTTGAATGCGAAAAATTCGCAGTTTTTAAAACATAAGCATATAAACAAAAACACTTCCAAAAAGTTGAAAATAGATGGAGTTTGCCTTTTAACTTTAACGGTTGCCATGTCGGGGGACCCTAATTGGTTAAGCACTCCGTTATATTATCGGAACAATTCAAGGTCCCCCGACATGGCAACCGTTAAAGTTAAAAGGCAAACTCCATCTATTTTCAACTTTTTGGAAGTGTTTTTTGTGACGGGGGTTTTTTAAATTTTTAATTTAATTTTTATTTTATACTTTTTAAATTGATCTACTAGTCAAGCTCTTTCATTTGATACCCATATTGAGGGAATTATAAAGAAATACGTATTCCAACATGTTGTGGCGCCGGCCATCTTTGACCGATTTTTTTCAAACATGGCTAAGAACACTCCCGACTAATATACCTTTCAAACAAAAAAACTACATCCAAATCGGTTCATCCGTTTGGGTGCTACGATGCCACAGACAGACACACACACACACACACACACACACACACACACACACACACACACACACACACACACACACACAGACACGTCAAACTTATAACACCCCGTCGTTTTTGCGTCGGGGGTTAAAAATACAGTTTCTATTTACAATGATACTTGACTTCAGACATTTGAAATATCTGGCTATGTGCCTGGTTTTAACTGAGATTCAAACAATTTTTTTAGGCTATGTACACATACGACCTCAAAAATTGGACCTCATCAATTAAAGAATCTTATTAATATTACAACTACAGCCAGTGGGGAGGCGTTGGACCGGACAGGTGATCAGCCCTTCTTTATGGGCCATTTCACCCATGTTCATATGGTAACCGAGACCAACAATTAAACGTGCTCTCCGAGGTTCGACCAGATCAATGCAAATATACATATCCGTGCATACAAATATTTGCACTGAGCAGGGAACGATCCCGCGCCTCCTGCGTAACATAAAAGGGTCTTAAGAGGTCGCACGCGTTTATAGCTATTTTTAATGTGAACGGAATAATGAGATTTATTACTAAGTCAAACCCAGTTTTGTGTGTTTGTGTGTAAAGAAATGTATTAAGTTGCATTTTTTTATTAGACGCTAATTAATATAATTCTCAAAGATTAGTATTAACTGTAAATCGTATGCGAAGGCTCAATTTGTCTGGAGTAGCATTTCTTAGAAATAGTACTCTAGAATAGAAACAGAAATGTGCGTGCTAGCACCTCTGCCTATCCCTTCGGCGAATACAGGCGTGAGTTATGAATTTATGTAAGTACTCCGCTCGGATTCCATGATTGGGGGGATTTGGGCTAGGGTGTCATCGAACCGACTAAAACCGCACGCCATTATAGCTAAAACATATCCCTCGCACCACGGCTGAGGCCTGAAGTGGCGGTTTTACCAATTGAATGATATGCACAAGCATAAATTTTTATGTTCTTCAACAGTTCTGTTTCTATCAAGTATCAAGTATTTTTACTCAAAACCACAGACTATACAAACTCGCTTATTTTAAGTTTAAGTAATAGTAAACCCAATGCATACCTCAGTCTATTATAGGTTAGTTCTATTTAGGATAACATGTAAATGTGCATTACTACTTGTTTCATGAGGCCTTCAAACTGAGGGCCACCATTGTAAAACTATTGTTATTTAAAAGCCTCTTACTCTCCGCAGTTTTTTTTACACTATTGCGGCGTTTACTCAAAGTTTATAATATTTCAGGACTACACGCGATATATTTTGGAAAAGCTTCTTTTTCTTTTCGTGTCAACGATTCACTTATTCAAAAAATTTGAATAAGTGAATCGTTGAAAAATTCTGCCATCTTAATCGCGCTGTCAGTGGCTTTATTTAGGTCGTCTTTATTGCATGAAGTGGGACATAAGGGACACGAGACCAAATGCGCCATGGACTGCACGGGGGCACCGCAGTCACATGCAATCAAGCCCGGGTCTCGCATTCCCCATCTACAAAGATTTTGTCTAGACCGACCAACCTTGGAAAAGCTTACTTTTGCCGACGTTTCGGGTGCGTTACTTACGGGTATAAACTATGTCCACACTTCGTTTCAGGTGTGCACACGTGGAAAACATTGCTGCTAATTCTGTTGTTACATATCTAAACTTAAAATTCTCTAAATGTTTTTAATTGCATCTGTTTCTTTTATTATCAGATAGAAAAGGACAGATGACTTATTTTAGTGAACACCTGTCAAATTCAGTCGGCGCCTTGACCTTCAATTTTAGTCGACATCTACGAACATGCGACTAGGGAAGGTTCATATCTGACGGAACATGCGTCGCGTATTATCTAAAATAAGAAAAACACAATCTAGAAAAACACTTGACCGTTCACACTCAAGCGATGCTACGTTAGTGCTTCGAGTGTGAACGGTCAAGTGTTTTTCTATACATTTGTCTGTTCTAGCGTTACGCGACCGATAATACGCGACGCATGTTCCGTCAGATATGAACCTTCCCTTAACTTACCACGCACGAACAAGGCGCTGTCTTAATTTGACAGGTCTTAACTTAAATAAAATCATCTGTCCTTTTTTATCTGATAATGAAAGAAAGAGATGCAATTAGATTTTTTTAGAGAATTTTAAGTTTAGAGATGTAACAACAGAATTAGCAGCATTGTATTGAGTTCATAACTTAACATGCTTGGTCGGAGGAGGGTCTCTGTTTTTTCTGTGAATGCCCCCCATTCACAGAACTCCTCCCCCCTCCCCTAAAATTGGTAAAAGTCTTCTAAAAAGTTATTTTCTGCATGAATTTCCGCACTTTAAATAATTTGAGAACTCTGCCCAGAACATATCAGGCTGCGACCAAAATTAAGCCTCCCCTCAACACTTTCTGATGCGACCGCGCCTGAAACTTAATCTATTAACTTCGAAATATAGTAACGAAGTGCCTTAATATTTATTAAACTACTAATTACAGTGGTAATGCACATTTATATGTACAATTTAATATAATGTCAGGTCAGTACGCTTATATTTAATTTAATTTTAGGTTAAGTGAAGTCCGTTTGGCGAGACTTGCAGGACGCAATACTCCTAAGTGTAATATTAATTTTGTAATTGAACATTGCCCAGGAGCTTAGCACAGATATTAACAGTAAGCGTTTTGTGAATTTAAGGACACGGAAAAAATGAAAATGTGTTCTATTTTAATGTATTTATTGATTTTGAAGCGAATTAAGTATGTGATCAAAAAATTTACACAGAAACAGTGGCGAGTAGTAACCCGAATCCTGCCGGCTTTTTTTATAATATATTTGGTCCCTCAATTGACTGCACCCCGCTAGATGGTAATAAAGCTGAGGTGCAGTCCAGAAGATACAAACCACCATTTGCTTGCTCTCCAAAAGGAGTGGTAGTCGATACATATTTAAATTTGAGAGAATTCATACATTTCATACAAAATTATTAAGGTTCGGTTGTTTAATAACAGGTAAAATTATTTTCCACTGACTTCCTTTTTTAAAAATGACATCTTTTGCCACTATAAAGATATTTAACAATGTTGCTGCCTGAATGAATTTTTTATAGCATTTATTATGCTAACTTTTAAGTTCGAAAAACATCGGAAAAAATGAAACGCTCAAGTGAGACTTGAACTCACGACCTATCCCTTACAGGGGGAATGCTCTTCCAACTGTGCTATTGAACCACACCTGAATCATTTCAAATTTTCCTTCTCTTTACATCCGTCTTTCATTGACTTACCTGTATTTTTTCATAATTGTTACCAATGTTATATATAAGTTCTTGCATGTTTTTAGTGATTTTTGTCATTCAACTTTGTAAACTATCTAAACAATGGGTGTGTAACGGTTGATATAATAACAAAAAATCTAACGTTCACTTGACATAATATCACTTAATATAATTTTATTTAATATAACGATCAGTTGTCATATTGAACTGTAGATATAATTTCATTTTATCTAATTTCTTTTGATATAATGAACACTTTTTATAATGCACATTTGACATAAAATTCGTTTAGTATATTATTTATTTACTATAATATTCATAATCTCTAAGTAACTTTTAATATAATTTAGAATATTCGATACGATTTTAAACGCCTGCTAACCTGGTGCTAGCAAAAGTGCATCGCATAAACATTATTGCTACCAAAATTAGTTTTTATACTTGAGGTGGGTAGACAGTATAATTATTATTTTCTTACTGTCATACAGTTATAGCAAAAGTATTCGTCGTGTGGCTGTTGCAATCTCGATCTTTGTTTTATTCATTAGAATGACTACTATAAATTGCAGTACATTCAAAAGTTCTAAAGGTGGATTAAAACTTGCTATAAATGGATACATCACCCAACTATTGTTACCAGGAGGATCTGGATGCAATCTGGACTTTAGGGCACCCCGACTCGGATAGGTTAGGTTAGAAGGGGATGGCGGGGTCTACGACCCCGCCATCCCCTTCGTGGTTTTTTTTTTTAAATCAACCAGAAGTAGGAGCCCCGCGAAGCGGGGCTCCGTCGACCAAGTCCGACCTCGACCAGAAAATTAGGTCAAAAGAACATTAGGTTAAATGAAAGTTATATTAAAAGAATATTATGCATTTTGAAAATTATATCATATGAACTTTATACAAAATGTTATTATATCAAAGGAAGATTATATCATATAAAACATTATATCATATGAAATTAGGTTATTTGATATTATAGCATATGAAAATTATAACATATGAACGTTATTTCAAGTAAAATTAGAGCATTTGTTATTATATCAAACATTACACACCCCTAAACAATTCTGTGCTAAGCTTTAATATATAATGTTATTGATTTTAAAATGTTATCTTTGTGTCATTGTCATCCTAGTCTCTCTATTTATAATTGATCTGAATTTGTCAAACTTTTACTAAGAATTATGCTTTTCATACATACTCATAAAATTTTACCACTTTTAGACATTTTTTTTATTATTACGATAGGGGCAAGTCCAAAGATGTCTCGTACCTTATGTATTGCCATAAACGTGTAAATAATATTTATTTTGTCTTGGTCTTGCGATGTTTTTAACTATTAATTAAATTCTGGTTTAATTTTTGAAGTGCTTTCATGTTACACTATATGTGTCTTCTTAGGTTTTTGATAATAAATTTGATTTTTTATATATTTTTCTTTTATTAAATAGAACCTATTTTTCTTTTATTATATATAAATAGAATATCTGCGGTAGCCTAGTGGTATGGGTAATGGACTGCTGAGACGAGGTCTCGGGTTCGATCCCAGGCTTACCATGGCACACACCAATGACTTTTCGATGCTTTTCGAAGTTATGTGTATTTATCGTAGGTTTATAAGTACCCGGTTAATGGCAATAGGCTCGCCACCTATTACATTGGGACCTAAAACATAAACTGGCGAAATGTGGGTGCTAGCACCTCTGCCTACCCCTTCGGGGAATACAGGCGTGAGTTTATGTTATGTTATGTATGTTAAATAGAACCTTAATTGTCGCGAAATATAATTGGAATAAAATACAGTATAAATGGTGAAAATTTTGGGATACTGAACTTCGTAAACATGGTGGGTGTAGAAGGTCTTACCTACCAACATCTTTGAGGCAGATGAGATGCGACTGGCATGGCGCAGGCTTTTTCACAGGGTCGGAAAGGTCGGTAGTAGCTCCCAGAAAGGTCGACATATCTTTCAAAAGCAATGAGCGGACTTCAGGGTCCAAAGCGCAAACTTTTGACGCGACTGAGAAATTGCTGTGATGATATTGAGGTTAGAAAACCTCTTTGTGGTGATTCATGAACTAAATACTGTCTTTCGTTTCTTTAGGAGGTTGCTGGTTCTTCTGGCTAATGTTCTTCAGAGGAGTAGCATACATTTTTATTTAATTGATTACCTGCCAGAAGACATGCGACACAGTGGAGAAAGAGTTTCACCGTTTCTGAAGTGTCTGAAATGCGGCGGATATACTCAGGTACGGGCCTCTCAGCTCAACTGTCACTCAAGTTTCACTAGGGCTAAAAACATTTAGTAGAAAAATATCCTAGCTCTAAATTGTGCGCGTGGCAGAAGTTTAGATTTGTTTGGAAGTGACGGCCACTAGTGAACTGTAGGTACCTACCACTTATTTCGATAAGTCAGTAAAACTAAAAACTTCAAATGCTATTAAAATATTATTGAAACATTTGCCAATTCTTCAGAAATAAACCCGTAAAATAAAATCTAGGTACCCAAATATCTAAGTTTTTCAAACAAAATTCCCTCAGAAAAGATAAGGTATTAATTTGTAACATGCCACTGTAAGTGATTATAGGGTAGCGTTAGCAAATACAAATAAAATACAACAATTTTAAAACAACATTTATTTTTACATACATTAAGTCGGATTCAAAATGCCTGAAACATACTGATTTTTGTACACATCAGTTATAGATTATTATTAATTTCATGGACAGTAAATTATATATTCTCTTTGCACGAATCTGTGGAGACAATAAAAATTATAAGCGTTTGTTATTTATAATCACTTCGCAGTACACACTACTATACACATAAATATTAAAAATTTCTTTTTTATCTTTAGGAATTTCATTAATTAGGTATATTTTTCAAATTAAATTTGTTAAAAATATAGTTTTTCAGTATATCATTTAAGTATTTAAACGTAGGTATTAAGAGTAAATACACCATACTCCGCAGTCAGCCAGTAACTGGTACAAAATGTAAAGTGCTGATCTCAAATACCGATTTTAAAGAAAGTATGACTTTGAGCTATGCTATAAAATATCTATTAAAAAAAATAACTACAGAAAATTGAGAGAAAAATACGTTTTTATTATTTTTGTGCTACAATGGAAAGAAATCTATGAGCACTAATTAAATGCCGCCATGTTGTTTAGCGAAAAAGACGCGGGAGGTACAGGTAAAACATTACCAAAAATATGTTGCAGGCTTGTGCTGCACTTTGTTTCAACAAAAGGGTACTCGACGCGATCCTCACATAATTGTGCGCAAGTACATTCACTTATCACTACTATGAAGATATATTTAAAAAAGGAGGAATCATTCAATACTATTTGGTTATTGGCAACGGACGTTACGTACCTACTAGTTGAGGAGCTGAACACGCGAAACAAAGTTAAACCTACGTCGATATTGTTGCTCGAACAATTATGAAACATTATATAAATGAAATATATGCCCCGGACACGGTCTAACCGAAAGCCTTAGCCCCTTCACTTCTTACTGGCAGTATTTCATCTAAATATTGAAAAACATAGAAATTTTTTGTTCTAAGCTACCTTTATACACGATACTTGACTCACATGTTATTGCATGTTCACTTAAATCGTAAAGGGATGAGGGTAGGACAGTAATATACAATGTTTACACAATCGTAGCGCGTTGTTCCATTTTTAGAAGCGACATCTAGCTGTTTCAAAACGAGATGCTAACTCGAATTTTACATCTACCTTCATAAATTTTCAGACAAATATAGACTTTAAACTGTTTGAAGTCAATAGTAACTGTTAATCAACTGTTTAACTGCAGGAATACAGTTAAACAGTTCCAAAAATCGTGGCTGTCATCCCTAAAAATGAAAAAGGCGTATACACACGATGCGATCGAAGTTTTAAAAGCTCCGCTGGGACGAGAAGAAACTCACGGACGCTTTGAATTATTTATAAAATTGAACTAAAAACCATTTACGTATAAATTCAAGTCTTTGCAGTATGAACAACCGAAAATATAGTAAGCTAATCGACATATAATTTAACTAAACTATCCCAAATCAAGCGTTCAACCCTAATTTTAGAATTCAATGTGCTTCCCTATAAGGCCACCCACTACTTTATGCGTGGGCAAATAGTGAGTGCACCGCATAAGGCAGCGGATGGTCTAAATTGTGATTCTTCTAAAATAGCGTTAATACCAAAAGCTTAGCCAGGTTACGCTTTGTGAATGAAACTGAATATCCAGATATTTCAGAATATTCTTTATTTAATACCTACCTACATACCTATGCGTTCAACGGATCACCAATTGATAAACATTTTATACCACTAAGATGGCATATTATTCTGTATTGGGTCCGCTAAAAGTAAACGCGTTATCACTGTTTATTCAGGATTGCAAGAACAGGATGTCAGTTATAACGTTAATATCTTTAGATACCTTAAATTTGGTATGTTCCCACTTGTTCTACTAAAGAGTAGAACTAAAAGTCACGTTTGTTCTACAGTTCTACTCTTTAGTAGAACAAGTGGGAACATACCTAAAAATGCAGTAAATAATGAAACCATTTAAGGAGGTCGTGATGACAATATCAAGTTGTTCACCGGTACGGCCCAGTACAGTGCCCATTTTTGACAAAGCACGCCTATAGAAAGAAATCCTACATAAAATAAACCATATTGTTCGAATATATCAGGAAAAATGAATCTCTCAGGCGGGACTCGAAGGGCCGGCCACTCGGGAAGGCCACACGCCCGATGTGATTCAAATTTCCCTTCTATATTTATCCTTGTCTACTCTATATTGTTTGTTTTGATCTCTAAAAAGCATAGCTTGGATGTGGTCATACCGATCGAATTGAGAACCTCCTTTTTGAAGTCGGTAAAAATATGTAAATCTTTTGAAAAACTGGTTATTCAGAGACATTCATGTATACCTGGCCTACATTGAAGTCTGTTTAAAACTAAAATTAGTGTGCACATACTTTAGTTAACAAAAATTATTCGTACGAATGCGACTTTTTGGACTTAGGCTGGCTTCCGCACAACTGAGAATATAGCACCCTTAAAACTAAGATTTTTTTCAATCTGTCATTGTCATATTCGATCGTTCATTGTCTTCGAAACGAACGAAACTGCCAAACTTCGATGAAGCGTCTAACATCTGACCTCTAAAACCCACTGGCGCCCTTTGGTTCTGCATCGTCTCGTATTTAATCCCCATAATATACGATCCTGTCACGGGAATTATATTAAAAAAAGGTTCAGTAACGTATGAATGATGCCTGTGGTGGTGCAAGCGTTAGGGGCACCGGTAACCGCTTACCATCAGGCGGGCCCCGGCTTGTATGCCGACTTAGTATTTAAAAAAAATTGTATATACAAATATATTACTATCACACTGATCACCAACGGCATCGTTATCAATTCCATAGAGCATTACAGCTAAAAATCATGATAAAATATAATGTCCGAAACTTTTTGTAACATTGGACATTTTTGGTTGCATCCAAAATGTCCAATATCATATACAATACAAATGTCCAATACATATGTGAAATTAGATCATTGTAACACAATAGAATTGTCATATTGGACATTTTTGATAATTTACCTTGAGATATTATTGGAAATGTCCAATTTGTGAATCTATAACTACTTCATACTTTTAAATGATTTTTCGAGGCAATTTAGAGACAATGAAATGGAACTAATGAAATATGATTATCTCTGTTCACCGCAGTTGAACGCAACCCTAAGTCCAAAAATGTCAAAACCGTAAAGATCCGACTTCAAAAACCGAAATAACTACGAAATTCAATAAATACATATATTTGTGTAATCTGCATTCGGATTTATTTTAATTATTTTTTTTTATTTGCGATACGCTAGAACTTACTTAAATAGCTACCAAATAGTACTTTTTACGTTTTTAATCTTTTAATTTTACATATATTAATAAAGAATGCCATGTTAATTTTTAATTACACAATGAATTCTATAATGATGTGATGTAATACGGAGGTCGCCTTATTGCACTTGACGAATGCGGAACGTAAATATACACAACTTTAGTTGGCTAAGGGTAAGCGCTTAGTGCCCAGCACCCATAGACAAAGGACAATTCGTTAGTAGAATATCTTAAATAGAATGATCAATGTATAGGATTGATATACGTTTACAACTGTCAAAAACGTCAAAATGACAAGTATTTTGACGTTTCCCATAAACTGATTATCCTATTCTATTCTACAAATTACCACTTGTCTATGGCGGCTGCTCAGAAAAATGGTGGGTTCAAAAGTTAATACCCTATGTCCTAGTATTAGTTTTTTAATTAAAAAAATTACTCGCACCGCATTCACTCATTCGAATAGCCAGTAATTAACAGGCTAAACAAAATGTCGCCAACCTCCGTATGCGAACAGTATGAATTAAACATAGAGTTTCATTTATTATTTAAATGTACGTTATATTCTCTTCTACTTACATTTAAAGTGAAAACTTATATAACACAAAAAGAAAAAAAATACACTTTCAATATAGTTATATTTAAAAAGAAAATAACGATAGTGTTACGATTAGAAAGCAAAATATAGCGATTTTGTTACTTTACATACGATACGAGGAAGGAATATTTCAGTTTTTTTTGTATGGTAACATAGGATATGGTGTTTCCGCTGGCAACACTAGATTATGGCACATAACACAAACTCCAGCTTAACTTTCTTATATTAAGGACCATTTGCTAACACTTTATATATTAACATTTTTTTAAATTACCGTTTAAGGTATTTAGAACTTTAGAACAACCAAAATATTACTAGTAAAAGTTTATTTCACTAGTAAAGGCTATCAACTGTTGGGCAACAGTATGGCAACAACTCATCGTATCTACAATGAAAATCGTGTTGATAATATACAATGTTTCAGTGGAATGAGTGCAGTGCGATAGTTGTACGACAAATTCATTTAGCCTACATTGTCGGCCACTCTTACGCACCAGTTGATAGAGACCCTAAACGGATAACATATGAACAGTTCACTAATTCAAAAACATATTAAGATTCATAACGATAGAATAGATCATTTTGTATTTTAAAAAATATATCTTAAAATAGCACAATGTGTAAGTACATAAACCAATTATTTTTTTAATTTAAATAAAAATAATTATATTTTAGTAAATTAATGTTAGGGTTAGGTTAGTAATCTTTGTACTTAAGGGCTAAACTTGTGTCCATCTTATAAACAAAACAAAATAGAATAATCTTTGAAAATAGTTTTTTTTTTTAACTCAAATACTGCTAGGCTATTGATATTCTGTCGACTGTATCACATACAGCCGCGTCTTTGGACCTTATGTTACTAAAAGCTCTTGTTACAAAAGAAAAATAAATCTATGTTAAATCTAAAAAAGCACTTGTATTGTTACATTTTAGTCAAAAATTGTGCTATAAACAAGTTAAACAAACAAAAAGAGTTATAAAAACTTATGCTCAATATTGGAAGACGTACATCGATAAAATTAAAAATAAATCGCTTTGCCGCCAGAATTAATAAAAAAAAACTATAGTTTATGGCATTTGTCAAATTTAAATTTAGAATGTCTTCGTATTAGTTGTCAGTGTTTTTTTTTTATTAATTCCCGCCATTTAACTATTTAAACAAGTAAACGTTGGCACTGAGGTGTTATGTGCAAACTATATTTTTTATATCAAACCAATTTGCATAACACTAAAACTAAAACACTATAAATTAGATTTTTCATAATATATTTTATTAACTGAAATAATAAAGAGATATACGATCTAACTGTAAATTCATAAGACACAGCATAAACAAAAACGCTTTTACACTAATTTGCCAAAATTTGACATTAGAGGCTGAATACAACACATCAGTGCCAAACAAATCATAAGCAAAATAGAATATTACAAATAAAACCTCTGTAATCAAAAATATACAGATAACAAATATTAGATAAATTTGAATAAAGAACAAAAATGAAACGGTCACTAGGTGTATATTTTCACTACAATATTGTATTTTTATTTATATAGAGGACTTTGTTAAATAAATAAAACAATTTGGCCTAATTTGAGCATATTATTGCGCTCTATAACTTGAGGGGTAAGGCAGTGGACTGTGCACAAAAACGGAGGCAATAATAGAAATACACTTGTCTATAAGTTTCATAACAGTACTGTTAACCTAAATTACTCTGTCTATTGGTAACTATTTAAATATAGAAATGGTTGACTATATTCTTTACCTCTTTCTTTGTAAGAGAAGGGATAAACTGGTCGTTCAGGGTCGCCAGTTAAGACCGGTCGGGGTCCCATGCCTCTCGCGCACACCTGGTTCCCCGAGTAAGGGGCCCTTCGGCCGTAGATTCGTGACCAGTTACGAATGAATAATAAATGATCTTTATACGTAACCGGTTTAATGCTACGATTTAGTCTGTTCGATTCTGATTCCACCTAACTATGCCCATATCAACGTTATAAGATATATTCCGGAATTTTTGAACACACAATTATAAAGATTATTAGAAGCTGATAAATTAACGTACACAGGGTAAAGACCAGTAGCAAATCTCTTGTGATCAAAAGACGAATTATTATTCAAAATTCAACCTTCAAGCTTAGAAATAAAGTGCAAATTAGATCCCGTGATTTGTATTAAAAAACAAACTATAACTCTTAGTCTATTATGTGACGTATTACAATCATTGAAGGCTCATTTTGCTTCGATGACAGTCTAAGCCCACGAACTAAGGATATCCATTCCATGATTGTGCGTAAGTTTACTTCTAAAAAAATTAATATAGACTTTAAATCAACTACATAATGACTAATATATGAAATTTCAACCTTCCAAACAAGTGTAAATCATGTGCGACTGAAATATTGTAAAGGATATATCTTACATCATGCATAATCCACCGTCGTACCCGAAGCTTAACCTAAAAGTTATGTACTCGAGAAACGACATGAATACTATTGTTCTAGCCTCGAGACGTATCTAATACATCGATGATCCTTAATATAAAACCGTTTAGTACAGCTGCAGAACGGTGCGGACGACGACGGTCGAGTGTGAATTAGCCTTAACAATTTCACCTTCGATTTAGATAAAAGACTGTTCACACTTTAGAATGAAGCCCTATCTGTATATACGTCTCTTTCCCACTCGCCCCGTCGTCATTTACTACCGTCTCACCCTACCTCACGGGTCATTCGCTTCCTTGGACCAGTCTAGCCTAGTTCAATATCCAGACTTTCAACTTCAAATCGACGTGAAAAAAGAAACTGTCATAATTTATAACCTCCTTTAGAAAAAGTCCAACAGAATGTCTATGGTTAAATGTCATTCTCATTTCAAATTTAAATAGTCAATTCGAAATTCAAAAACATTCGTATAGTAAATTTTAATGTTAATACAATGTCATTCTGTCCTAACCCTTGTGTCGCTCTATTAATTAATTTTCAAATTAAAAGTACGCGTATAAACAATTTCCAACTATTAAAATAGAATCTTGACGCAAATTATTACAATAAGAATTAAGAACAACTTATAAGTACTATTTGTTTGCGTCAACTGATTTAAATATTTGTTGATAGACCATTCGGCTAACATATTTGTGGCTGCCGAGCCCTTCACAACTGAAAAGTGCAGTCGATATAGTCGAATCACGTCACTACCCAAGACCCGACAACGATACATCACTACCACATCAAAATAAGACATTAGTGATGCGCGTTCACTTAATCGACTAAGGCGAAAACTTACTAACTATTCATATACATTTAAATATGGACTCAGGGCGTAACACTCTCTGTATCCATAGCACTTTTAGTGATTCGTGAATAAAAAAAATACATCTGAACTTAAAATGCATAATGAATATTTAGTAAGTTTTCGTCTAAAATCGACTATTAGTTGCCAGCTTTTTGGGAACTCGGACGTTCGGAAACACCATGGGAGCATCACTAGCCCTGACATATCGATAATCGCTTCGTTTCAATTCAAATTGTTCAATGACATCGCCTAAAATGATCGCCTAAGAAAACTACAGAAACATAGATACTGCTTCCGGACAAGAGTGGCTTGCAAGATTTGAATTCATTGACAATATACAAGTATACATTCGAGTAAATAATTGTTTCCAAAAGTACCAAATATATGTCCAAAATACTAAATTCTCTAGAAAAATATTCGAGTTCCAGCCACACTTGACAAAATTCGAGAACACGAAAAAAGGAATTCTTACTGGATATGTAATAGAAGTGACAGCAGTAAAATGAAACGTTAGAAAGAAAATAGGCGATCATTAAACTATATTATTAAGTTAACAAATATCTGCAAAAAAACTATAACGAAATAACGTTAAAGTAACAAAACAAATAGATATTTAATATCGATATTTGTTAACTTAATAACACGGCGATAAATATTTTTAAATTATAACAATAATTCATAAATCAACTACATAGTTGTGATACAGTTACTTCGACGATAACACCGAAATACCGTTATTCATACAACCATTTCATGAATACCGTTTACCAAGAAACAGTTCACGATCTTTAAACAAAGTGACATCGCAATATGAATGGAATCGCTTCGAAACTTTTCCTATTCCTTATTACAAAACACTTCGGTGATTATAAACATTTAACTCGAGTTCCAAAAACTCATTTAAATTTGGTGTCAATCCCTTACATGAAACGTTTCCACTAAATACAATGCCAATTTGTCTACAGGTAAATAACGTTATTTCAGATGTATCGTTAACGTTACTATCAACTAAGAATAACAACGGTTATCGTTACGAAGCGTTACCGTTACGCTGGTGCTCGACGCACTTCGGCAGAGGGTTGACAGCGAACGTGCGTCAAACTGGCACGGGACTCGCGTGGGGACAGCCGGCAGCCCGACCCACCACTACCAACGATCTGGGGATCAACGAAAATAACCTATAGTTATAGCCACAATAATTGGCATTCTGTATTGGATGGGAGTGCAAATATCGTCGCCAGACTTCCTTTTTTTTTCGTGCGGAAATCCCCTCGGATACCTCGGGGAGGTTATGTCGGACTCGAAAAGACTAAAACCGCACGTCGACTGTGGGTCGTGGTGCTAGGCCGGAGGTGAGGCTGTCTTCGACATTATCCCTCGCACCCCTGACCAATATTGAAATTTAAAAAACCATACGTTTATGCGCTGCCCTTGTGTAACATCTTGTTATTTCCTTCACTTCTGATAAACATGCAGTATATTTTCCCCACTTGAGATAAACATTCTGTATATTTGCCCCACGTCAAAATACAGTAATGGATATTTGCTCCACTCTTAAAAGAAATTCCGTAAATTTAACCCTTTCCCTGAGCGATATACTGTCTTTTAGCCCCATTCCTTGATAAAATCCTGTACATTCGCCTCCACACTGATAAAAAATCAGTATATTTACCACACCTATGAATGAAATTCTGTATATTTGCTCTACCAATAAATGAAATCCTGTACATTTGCCCCAATCCTGACAGACATCCTGTACATTTGCCCCACTCGTGACAGACGTTCTGTACATTTGCCCCACTCCTGACAGACATTCTGTACATTTGCCCCACTCGTTACAGACGTTCTGTACATTTGCCCCACTCCTGACAGACATCTGTACATTTGTCCCCCTCCTGACAGACATCTGTACATTTGCCCCACTCCTGACAGACATCCTTTACATTTGCCTCACTCCTGACAGACACCTGTACCTTTGCCCCACTCGTGACAGATGTTCTGTACATTTGCCCCACTCCTGACAGACACCTGTACATTTGCCCCACTCCTGACAGACACCTGTACATTTGCCCCACCCCTGCCTGTAACCGCGCTAGCTAGCTATCCACACGTACCGGTGCGCGTTAGAGCAGCTCGTACTGCCGCAGGTGCATGCGCTGGATGATGTCGCGGCAGTCGTTGAACACGCGCTTGATGTTCTCCGTGTCCACGGCGCAGGTGAAGTGCGGGTAGCAGTAGTGCTTGCCATCGCCGCTCGCTGTGCTTATACGCTACAAATAAAACATATTAACTTAGACATGGTCGAGTGGTATTTTGTCTCGAAGAACCCTTTAAGTAATCAGTCCCAGTTATCATACGAATACCTGTGGCAATTATGATTAGCTCAAAAGTCTGAGTACTTGGTTTAACTAAAAAGTATCGATGTCACCAGTGGGTATTACAGTTATTTTACGGATAATGTCGAAGTTCACCCGTTTCATAGTTACACTGAAAGCTGACCCTTGCTAAGTTGGGTTGATGATAATACCCGAGTGGTGATTAAAAGAATATTTTGACATTTCTATCTGTCGTGCGAGTTGCGTACAGTGTCCCATCCTTACTGTGTTGCCGGAACATGTTAAACTTGTCGCACGACTTCGAAATGAAATGAAATAAAATTTTCATCCCCTCCATTCGAAAAATGTCACTTTATTGTCACTGTAGCGGGGCGCAAAATAGCTCTTTTCTGTTCAGAGCGAAACAGCGGGCCGGCAAAGTGATTTGAATTTAGAACATTAACATTCATAGAAATCGAACGCAAATTGTACGGATTACTGGCTGGTACGTGTTGGCTGCACAGCGCGGGGTGACATGTGCTAAAAAAAACAAAGAGCGCCAATTACCTCTCTGTTCTTGTAATTATTACATTACCTATTTAAGTTGTATTTTGCAAAATAATATGAGTTCTACGTCGAGTTAGGGAACTGACAATGCATTAACTCCTGAAACACTTATTATAGAAGCTAACAACGCCGTAGAAAACTTGTTACCCACGAAATGAGAAATATTTTCCCATAGAACAGTGATGAAAAGTAGAATATATAACTCGGGAGCAAGTTATTTTTCCCTCGGGCGGTGTACTTTGAATCCCTTGCTGCGCTCAGGATTCTACGTTAGAATCCTTCGCTTTGCTCTTCATTCAAAGTAGCGCCCTCGCCGTAAAAATACTACTTTGCTCCCTTGTTATACAATCTACTATTCCCTCGGGCGGTTTACTTTGAATTCCTCGCTGTGCTCAGGATTCTACCGCTCGGGATTCTATTCTAGAATCCTTCGCTTCGCTCTTGATTAAAAGTAGCGCCCTCGCCTTAAAAATACTACTTCGCTCCCTTGTTATACAATCTACTATTATTCGCATGAGACACGGTGAATATAAGTGTGCTTTGTGCGCGCGAGTGTCGAGTGCCTGGCGGTAGTGTGGTGTGTGGTACTCACGAGGAACTCGTCGCGGATGAAGTACTTGGCGCGGGCGACGTCGGGCGGGTCGCGCGAGTCGAGCGGCGCGTCGGGCGGCGTGCAGTAGTGTGGTGTGTGGTGTGCGGTGTGCGGTACTCACGAGGAACTCGTCGCGGATGAAGTACTTGGCGCGGGCGACGTCGGGCGGGTCGCGCGAGTCGAGCGGCGCGTCGGGCGGCGTGCAGTAGTGTGGTGTGTGGTGTGCGGTGTGCGGTACTCACGAGGAACTCGTCGCGGATGAAGTACTTGGCGCGGGCGACGTCGGGCGGGTCGCGCGAGTCGAGCGGCGCGTCGGGCGGCGTGCAGTAGTGTGGTGTGTGGTGTGCGGTGTGCGGTACTCACGAGGAACTCGTCGCGGATGAAGTACTTGGCGCGGGCGACGTCGGGCGGGTCGCGCGAGTCGAGCGGCGCGTCGGGCGGCGTGCAGTAGTGTGGTGTGTGGTGTGCGGTGTGCGGTACTCACGAGGAACTCGTCGCGGATGAAGTACTTGGCGCGGGCGACGTCGGGCGGGTCGCGCGAGTCGAGCGGCGCGTCGGGCGGCGTGCAGTAGTGTGGTGTGTGGTGTGCGGTGTGCGGTACTCACGAGGAACTCGTCGCGGATGAAGTACTTGGCGCGGGCGACGTCGGGCGGGTCGCGCGAGTCGAGCGGCGCGTCGGGCGGCGTGCAGTAGTGTGGTGTGTGGTGTGCGGTGTGCGGTACTCACGAGGAACTCGTCGCGGATGAAGTACTTGGCGCGGGCGACGTCGGGCGGGTCGCGCGAGTCGAGCGGCGCGTCGGGCGGCGTGCAGTAGTGTGGTGTGTGGTGTGCGGTGTGCGGTACTCACGAGGAACTCGTCGCGGATGAAGTACTTGGCGCGGGCGACGTCGGGCGGGTCGCGCGAGTCGAGCGGCGCGTCGGGCGGCGTGCAGTAGTGTGGTGTGTGGTGTGCGGTGTGCGGTACTCACGAGGAACTCGTCGCGGATGAAGTACTTGGCGCGGGCGACGTCGGGCGGGTCGCGCGAGTCGAGCGGCGCGTCGGGCGGCGTGCAGTAGTGTGGTGTGTGGTGTGCGGTGTGCGGTACTCACGAGGAACTCGTCGCGGATGAAGTACTTGGCGCGGGCGACGTCGGGCGGGTCGCGCGAGTCGAGCGGCGCGTCGGGCGGCGTGCAGTAGTGTGGTGTGTGGTGTGCGGTGTGCGGTACTCACGAGGAACTCGTCGCGGATGAAGTACTTGGCGCGGGCGACGTCGGGCGGGTCGCGCGAGTCGAGCGGCGCGTCGGGCGGCGTGCAGTAGCGCGCGAACTCCGCGAAGTACTCCTCCAGCCGCGACTTGCCCGCCAGCACCTTCTCCGCCAGCAGGTCCTGCTTGTTCAGGAACAGGATCACCGAGATCGTGCGCAGCCATCTGTACACAACCAGCATATTATAATTTTTGTAAAACAATTTTTTATAGCCTTTATAGCCCTTAAGGCTGCCTGTCCATTGACGCGGAGCGAGGCTGCGGAGCGGAGAAACGGTCAAATATTAACCAATGGGATTGCACTAAATCTCCGCGCTTCGATTTTGTGCAATCCTTGCTTGTGCTAGGAGGGGGTTCACCCCTGTAACAGAAAGGTCGTGAGTTCAAGTCTCACTTGAGCATTTAATTTTTTCCGATTTTTTTCGAACATTATTACTTCCTAACATCCTAGACACCTTTACGTGGCTAACAAGCACAGGGTCTGGGAAGGGGGTTTCTCTCGAAAAGGTCGAAAATCATTAAAAAAGTAAAGGCAGATCCGGAAGGCGGAACCAGAGCTCCGAGTTCACCTTGGCCGATGCATGCCCGTTTATAGGAGCCTGTTAACGGGGATTGTGCAGTCATTAGAAAAGGTTTCGATGGTCGTATCACTAGAGAATTCCAGATTTCCAGAGGACTTTCAGAAGCATAGACACTACCTTTACTTAAAATATCGCTTGTTGAGCTTGTAATTATATGGTATGTCCAGTTTAGTGAACCTATAAGAAAAACTAGATATTGCCCGCGACTACGTCCGCGTTAAGTTCAAAATAGGACAAACTGCTCCTGTTCCCGCGACCCAGATAAAGTTCCTTAAAATTTCTGTGAGCCTGGTAGCTACTTCATGCCAATGTACCAGGGTCGCAGAATAACTGATCCCGTGCGAACTAAATCTTACGTTTGTTTGATTGCAATCAAACAAATGTAAGATTTTAAGTCTGATCAAGACCTTACTAATAAAAAAAACCGCATCAAAATCCATTCAGTAGTTTTTGCGTCCATCGCGAACAAACATTTCCATTTTACAATTATTTAAAAAAATATACCTCACACCGTACTTATGGATGCATGCATGTAGCTACCTAATTAATAACTGCTTCGTGTAACCAGAAAATCAAACCTTCAAGAGTGTATGAAAACTTATGCTTTACATAGATACATACATACATCCACACATACATAAAATCACGCCTGTTTCCCATAGTGGTAGGCAGAGACCACGGATCTCCATTTGCTACAATCCTGACATACTACTCTCGCTTTATTCACTCTCGATTACATCCTAAAAATTCACTTGCAATATACTCGCAACAGGTACCTATTATTCCATATGCTCTTGAATAGGTCGAGCGACTCCCGCAGACGGTTCTGCGTGGGGTCCTCCCGCAGTACCATGTTGTACGAGGAGCACGCTGTGACGAAGATGATGGCGGTGACGTCATTGAAGCACTGGATCCACTTACGCCGCTCATCCCGCTGCCCGCCCACGTCGAACATGCTGCAGACGTAAGAGAAGTCAGTATTAATTTATTAGAGTAGAAGTTCTGGGGACAGTGGGGACTTAACATACATAATATATGACAGACTCTGTGCGTGGCGGTAGTGAACGCGGCCGCTACGCAGAAGGCGCGGGTTCGATCCCTGCTCAGTGCAAATATTTGTTTGCATGAATATGGGTATTTGCATTGGTCTGCCTTTTTCTATATAATATGTATGTATTTACAATAAAAAAAGGATCTAAGTATGTTTATCCGCATTCTAGGTTCCATAGCGTAGCTAGATAGCGTTGTATGGAATGTTGTGGAATATTTATTTATTTATATCATACAAGTAGTATCGCCAGGAATTATCCAGCCTTCGATATTTTTGTTCCTAAGCTAACTTTATTTGTTGGAACGGTAAAACAACTTTTAAACTTTCAAACCAACCGTAGTTAGGAACTCCATCATGTTTAATGTGTCAAAAATGTAAAATTGTAAACTAGCTTTATATGTGTTATTGTTAGAAACTCCTTCATCTTAATTCATTTGTACACGCGTTCTTGTGGAATGCAACCTGGACTCTAATCCTATTGCTTCGTAGTATTATTATATTACTTATTGGTTGTAATCTGTTACGTGTGTTATATAAAAAAAAAAAAAATTATGTTATCTGTGACTAAGTTAACTCTGATTTCTTGAAAGATTAGGCAAAATATGTGAGGTCTTTTGAGGTTGACGGCATACAGTATCTAATATATAAATTCTCGTGTCACAGTTTTCGTTGCCATACTCCTCCGAAACGGCTTGACCGATTTTGATGAAATTTTTTGTGCTTATCCGGTATATATGAGAATCGGCCAACATCTATTTTTCATCCCCCTAAATGGTGCAGCGGGAACGGGATCTGACGCCACGGGTGAAGGGAAAAATTGGCGGTACGAAGTTCGCCGGGACAGCTAGTAATAATATAATAATAAATATTGCACAACATTCCACACAACGCTATCTAGACTTTATGGTAAGCATAGCTTAACTAGCTTGTGTTCTGGAATCTAGAATGCGGATAAATATACTTATAATAGATATTTTTTTTCGTAAATACATACATATTATACATAGAAACACCCAAAGCAATGCATATGGCCATATTCATGCATACAAATATTTGCACTGAGCGGGGATCGAACCCGCCACGCCACAAAGGCTGTCTCTAGCAATCCATGAGGTTTCAGCTAATAGGAAAGTTAAGAAACAAGACAATATTTCTTCCCTTTATTTCAACGTCGCGTTATGTCAAAGGGTGGTGTTCCAATTTTTAATTACTTTTACTCATGCTCTCAACAAATTTTTAAGAGGCCGAGCTGCCTTTTTCGTACTCGACAGGTGAATCAATCATCAATTAGCCTAACAGTAAGCCCAAAATGTCCCATTGTCAGGAGACATAAGGCCTTTTTTTGTCGCGCGGGAATCCCGACGGATACCTCCCCCGCCGGAGCCGGAAGGGAAGGTTATTTTGGACTCGAACCGGCGGTGAGGTTGCCTTCGACATATCACTCGCACCCCGGCTGACCCAGGGCCATCTCTTGCGGACTAGCCCTCCACTGAGGAGACTTTGGGCTTACTGTTTACACGCTGACGAGACGGATTAAAACATGGTTTTATTTCGAGTTTTCCTTCTCTCCCAGTGATATCGTCTGCGCATATTCCCTTACTCGCCTCTTATGACACCCTTCGCATGAGATGGCGTGGTTATACTTGTATTCCTTCTCCGTTATAGGGTAATAAGGTAAAGGTTATAAGGTAAATGAAACTCACTGAAAATTGACTTTGTCGACGACAAATTGCGTCTCGAAGATACCCGAGGTGAGAACTCGGCACCGAAGGATGTCCTGCTCCGTGGGCGTGTAGTTCGCGTGCTTTATTATGTGCACTTGGTCCAGGAAACTGTAACGAAACAATATCTTTGTTGAGACATAGATCCGTTTAAGATTTGAGTAAAAATGCCATTTTTGCTTACGCTAGAGCCTCATCTATCAATTGAGTTGATGTAGAGGCTTGGCCCCGAATTAGGTATTATCCTATAGTTAAAATAAATTAAAGAATGGTAAAAGAGCGGTAAAAATTGCGTCGGTTCTTATTTTATAGTTTTTATTCATTTTTAATCATCCACCGAATCTATAATAGTAACTGATTTGACTATTAAATTTTATGACGTCACTAAGTAAATCTTTTTTCATATAAGTTACCTTTTATATGATAAAGCATTGCGATTGGCCTGTTTCATACATACACAGGTTCACAGCAAGCAGCCGACCAATCGCAGTGCTCCATTCTCTCAATGCGCTTTTTACCCTACTGCCGAAGGAAGGAGGGTAATGTTTTTCGAGGCTATGTATTTATTTGGCACGGCCTTCAGCCTGAACGGCTTGACGGATTTGGACATGTGAGGTATCATTTGATTCGTCGTGATTGTGTGAGTAGTGACACAAGGTACATAAAATTTCTAGAAAATCAAAGGTGGATTTCAAAATGTACAATGTTGTCAAAAATATTTTTGAAATTAGAATTAGAAGATCACAAAAATATATACATGTCATATCATAACTAAAAAGTATAAATTAAAACAAATGATTAAATCGTGGATTAAATAATAATAAACCCGACTGCACTGAAAAGATCGATTAAGTTTGATAGCAGGCGGTATCCATTAATTTTCTTTCGATTTATGATTGGCAAATGGGTTCCGCCTGCTATCAAACTTATTACATGATTACGATAGTTTTGTTCGTGCTAGGGGTACTGTTAGGGCGAAGGCGAGCCGGACGTCGGAGGTCGCAGAACCACCTCCGTCCTCCATGAGCGCTGGCCTGGGGGTGACCGGTGGAGCCGCCTGTCACCCTAGCAGAAGCAGGCCGCGGCGGCGGCGCAAAGTGCGCCTCCCCGTACCCGGGGCTAGATGGGGACACCGAGGTCCCTACAACCCGAAGGGGACCATCTCGAAAGAGATGGTCCTGGGTCTGCCGGGTTGCGAGAGATATGCTTTCGGCAATTTCACCTCCGGCAACCAAGGACCCAAGACGGCGTGCGTTTTTAGTCGGTTCGAGTCTGACATAACCTCCCCTTCCGGCTCCGGCAGGGAAGATCTCCGAGGGGATTTCAGCACGGAAAAAAAAGGTTACTGTTGGGGCTGAAAACTGACCCCAAAGGAGTATGAGAAAGGCTAGGCGATGACACAGTAGTTGTAAAGTGTCCAGTACTCACTACTTGGCACAGTCGATGAGCTGGTACTCGTTGCTGCGCTCATAGGTGCGCTGCACGCCGCCGTCCTTCCACAGCGCCTCCGTGTGCTCGTAGAACTCTGGCGGGTAGTCGAAGTCTGGCTGAGACGCCACGTCCTGTAACACAACACAAACTGTATTCAAGCATAAATAGTCTTGTTTTGAGCTTAAAAACGATGGATCACAGACTTCAGCTTGTAGTGGAGATGATAAGTTTGTTTTTCTTTCTTTCCTTCGCCCTTAAAGACGGATATAAAAAGATTCAGGTGTGGCTCAATAGCTCAGTTGGAAGAGCATTCCCCTGTAAGGGAAAGGTCGTGGGTTCAAGTCCCACTTGAGCGCTTCTTTTTCCCGATGTATTTCCTTTTTTTTTTTGTTTTTTACCACGCTATCTAGACCCATAGTAAGCTTAACTAGCTTGTGTTATGGAATCTAGAATGCGGATACTTAGATACTTTTTTTTTGTAAATACATACCTACACATAAACACCCAGACCAATGCAAATAGCCATATTCATGCATACAAATATTTGCACAGAGCAGTCGCGTTCACTACCGCTACGCCACAGAGGCTGTCAGAGATTTAAATGGATGTGTGGTATGGCGAAAAGCAACAGAATATAGGTTGAGTTGACAACCTCTGTGGCGTGGCCGTAGTGAACCACAATCCACAATCCCCGCTCAGTGCGAATATTTGTATGCATAAATATGGGTATTAGGATTGATCTGGTCTTGCCTTGGAGAGCACGTTAAAGCGTCAGTCCCAGCTGCCATACAAACATCCATGGCAGTCGTAACGGGTAGTTGGAGTCCTAAAAAATATTCTGCATAGACCACTAACCGATTTAGTTACAAAACGTCAACATAAAGTAAATATTAAATACTATAAATGGACCACCGGTTCGAAACGCGGCCCAGACCTGAGAAGACTCCGGCAAGAAACTCATCGGGCATTTTTATTTTGGTCTATTTACAAACATTTACTCAGCCTAAAACTTATGGTCTAGATACAATGCTTTGCTTGAGTAGCATAGTTGAGCGAACAGCTCATTTCCAAGCTTTTTGCTTTTAACTGTATTTTCAAATTTATTTACAGGTAAATCTCTAAAACAGGCTTTAGGTGTCAGAGTTAGGGCCAAGAACAGATGAACGAAATGCGTGGAAGGCTGTACGGAAACTGAGGAGATAAAATCTCACAGGAATGTATGAATTAAGAAAGATAAGGATTTGTAGAATGGTGATGGTGGAAAAATTGATTGAGTTACGCTTAGGACGAATGTCGACAATAAGACCACGCCTACTGTCATGACGTCAGACCCCAGCGGAGTAATGCTCGAGAAGGAGGCGGCCGGTCGGGTCCGGACTAGACTCCGGGCCCGGGAAGCCCGCGAAGAGCGAAGGCGAACCGGACGTCGGAGGTCGCAGAACGACATCCGTCCTCCATGAGCGCTGGCCCTGGGGGTGTTCGTCACCCTAGCAGAAGCTGGCCGCGGCGGCGGCGCAAAGTGCGCCTCCCCGTACCCATGGCTAGATGGGTACACTATGGTCCCCACAACCCGCAGGGGTCCATCTCGAAAGAGATGGTCCTGGGTGTGCCGGGGTGCGAGAGATATGCTTTCGGCAATATCACCTCCGGCAACCAAAGACCCAAGACGGCGAGCGTGTCGAGTCCAACATAACCACCAACACCGGCTCCGTGCAGGTGGGATCCCTGGGGATTTTTCGCCCGATAAAAAAAAGGTGCCAGAGTTAGGCCCAAGAACAGATGGACGAAATGCGTGGAAGGCAAGTAACTGTGGAGATAAAATCTGACAAGAATGTATGAGAGAGAATGAATAAGACCACGCCTACTGTCATGACGTCAGAGCCTAGCGGAGTATCACAGTGTACAGTTATTTATATGTTGCTCCATTGCTAGTATTCCTTTCATCTTTCTAGTTAAGTTACATAAGGCCGTAACATAACTGTTTTGAACCCCGAAAGAAGCACTTACTTGTATATAATCGACGCGCGCCTTATTCTCAGGCTTCTCGAGCGGTATTGGTGGCGTTAAGGTGCTCATGGCGCCCGTGATTGTCTGAAATATAACATACAATGTGTATTAATCTTAGTCCACATCATCATCACCGGACTGTTAGCGACGGATTCACAGTTACTCATTTCTATGCTATCATGATTTCATATCTACGTTTTTACTGAACTATTTGCAATTGAATACGCGGCAGAAGACCTTTTTAGTAAAAAAAAAGAATCTTTATAATACGCAAATATAGCTTATCTCTCAAGGCAGCAATCTCTTCTCAAGGTCCTATCTACTCCTGTATTTCTTTTTTTATAAAGGACACGTCATTTCGACTTCACCTCGCCTGATGGTAAGCCAAAGGCAAAGTTTCGGGAAGAGGGCCACCATCGCAAACATGTACCATATTAACAGTGGTGGTATTCAGCTTGACGGCCTCATCAGATGCCTTTTCACGCTCCGCTTAAAGGACCCGGGACTGTAGAAAGAAGGAAACACGTGAGCTGGCATTGAGTTCCAGGTTTTAATGGTGCGGCATAGGATTGAGTCACTGAAACGCTTGGATCTATAGTTTATATTATGCACCATATACGGATGGCATCTTAGCCCTGCACGTGTTGTCCTTTGAAGGAAAGGAGAGGGTGGCACTAATTGGAAGAGCTCAGCATGTTAATACATGCTATTTATAAAAAAATGGTTCAGTGGTTTAGTCGTGAAAACGTAGCAGACAGACAAAGTTAGCCACATTTATATTTGCCTGACGTATCCTGTCGTGTCAGAAAGAAATCGTTTTCATGGGTTTCATACGTTTTTTTTATACCACTTAGGTGGCAGACAAGCACACGGCCCACCTGATGGAAAGTGGTTACCGCGGCCTATGGACTACCCTGAAGAAAGCTTCTAATTCCCCTCTAATTATTATGGTTGCGTTCACATTTCTCTAATACTGCGTGTTATGAAGGGTTGTGTCACGTCAAAAGCGAACATCGCGACAGAGACAGAGTACATCAGACAAATGGTTCAGGTTCAGAATGTCCAATTCTCAAAATGTCAAGCGGATTCAAAATGTCCAATTCCCATATTGTCCAATTCTCTGATTGTACAGTTCCTAAAATGTCCAATTCCCAAAATGTCCAATATTTTAGAAGTTTCTTATAGCGCCCCGACACGGATAGATATAGGTTAGAAGGGTTAGGGCCCTTGGTGTTAGGTTTCTTGTGTTAAAGCAAGAAGAAATAGGAGCCCCGCTAAGCGGGGCTCCGTCGATATAGCTCACATATCCTTTAAAAGAGCACTGTGAGTGAAGAATCTATAAATCAATAATACTAACAAGTATAGCATCTCGTATATTTTTCTTTATATCCTCGATTTTCTCGCGGCGCTCCTTGTCCGAGAAGCCATTGACGTGCAAAATTCGCATTTGCTTTACTATAGTCGACTTGCCGGACTCGCCAGCGCCCAAGAGCAGAAGCCGGTGCGTCGCCCGATATAGCTGGAACAGACAGACAGGATGATCAGACTTTTTTAAACAGTTATATGAAAGAAAGAGAATTCGAATACATCGGGAAAAATTAAATGCTCAAGTGGGACTTGAACCCACAACCTTTCCCTTACAGAGGGAATGCTCTTCCAACTGAGCTATTGAGCCACACCTGAATTACTTCAAATTACCCTTCTCTTTATATCCGTTTTTAAGGGCGACGGTGGAGCCATCTGCAAACTTTTTTACTAACTGTTGGAACCAATGCTTTATATAAACGCTATAAACAAATCATTCAAATATTCATAATTAGCTTTTGCCTGCGGCTCCGCCCGCGTGGATGTCGGTTATCGCGACAAAATATAGCCTATGTCCTTTCTCATGGTCTAATCTACCCCTATACCAAATTTCATCAAAATTGGTTCAGTGGTTTAGGCGTAAAAGCGTAACATACAGACAGACAGACAGACAGACAGAGTTACTTTCGCATTTATAATGTTAGTATGGATATGGATATGGATAATCAATGCTTGGTAAATTTGAGCTCGTTCACCTCGTACCCCATGCTATCTTCAAAATACATCCAAGAGATTTTGAGCACAGTTAAGGTCCAAGATATATGTCTCAAGTCTCAAGCAAGCGACTTTTTTATGTAAAATGCATCAATATGACTTCACGAAGGTCATCCTTGCATCACTAATCCCTCATGAAAAGGTGAAAGACCTGGTAAAGAATTTCAATTCTTTATGGATCGGCAAAGAATTGCCCAACAGCTTTTATTTGTCCTAGATTCAATTGGGTACTTTCCTGTAGTTAAATATACTCACGCCTGTAAATCCCCAAAGGGGTAGGCAGAGTTGTATCACCTACTTTTTGCCAAGAGAGAAGGTCTTTATTGAGAATAAGGAAGTATGATTGGCCACCTGATAAGACATGACTTTTTTTTTAAAAAAACATCATAGAGGGGAAGGTAGAAGAAGAAAGAGAGGAAGAGTTGGTCCAAGAGGAACATTTATGGCACAGATAAAGGAAAAAATACAAGTCACATCGTATCAGCAGGCGAAAGGATTGGCGGAGCAGAGAGAAGAGTGGCGATTACTCCACCGACAAGAGCGTAGCTCTTAAGTTAGAGAGAGAGATAAAAGGGGGCGAGCCTATTGCCGTCCAGTGGCCACATAGTCATGGGCTGTATGTTTACTTATGGAGAACAGCCCTATCACTTAGTCGCCTTCTTTTGAAGTGTTCAGTTGATGAAGTTAAGGATAGACTCTGGCCAAAGAAAGATGGCGCAGAAAGTTGGCGCCAAATTTGAAAAACCAACAGGTTGCAACACTGACTAGACTCTGGCCATGTACCATAATAGGCTCGTTTTCATGCATGCCTCATAGGGAAAAGATTCTAGTATCGACTCCGTTATTTCGGTGTCTATTCAGTGTCGCAACGTGTTGATTTTCAAATATAGCGCCAAATTTTTTCGCCATCTTTCGTTGGCCAGAGTCTAGTAAAAGAGAGATAAAAGTTACGTCTGTCTCTGTTCTTATTTTATAGCTTTACAGGTGTTATTGGGATAGGGACTTCGAGGTCGGACAGGTAAGTATGTAGCCAAGTACGAAGACCACAAACCTGTTTATCTTTCTGCAATTGCTTGGTGATCGCATCGCTGCGGCGCTTCTGTGTCTTGGCGTCATCTTCACTGCTCTTGCCGCCCGGCGAGCCGAAGCATCCCATTGCCGACCACGCCGCCCACCTGCAAATAAACCAAACATCTGGTTAAATACGCAAATAATGCACTTTATGGAATTTATTGAGCTGGCGGTAGACCAATAAAAGACAGGTCTTTAACCAATAAGCTGATTAAAACCTTGACGAGACGTATATTTTATTTTAATCTAGCTGACGCGGCGAACGCCGATTTATTTCCACCCGCGTGGCATAAGATCCCGTTCCCGCTGCACCCTCTACTATATTAAGCATGTATTATACATATAAACCTTCCGCTTGAATTACTCTATTAAAAGAAACCTCATCAAAATCTGTAGCGTAGTTTTAAAAATATAAGCATACATAGGGACGGACAGAGAGCGACAGCGACTATGTTTTTTATACTATGTAGTGATGATGACTAGCGACGCACCCCAGTTTTTTACGGGTGCAAAATAGTCTATAGATACTGTCAGCGTGAAGTGTTTATAGCCCACTCTCGGAATATATTTCATACCGCAATAATTTTCAAGGTGTCATACCTACTAAATTACTTATTTGAATTACATAGAGATAATAATATATACAGGGTGGGTTTTTGAAACGGGGCAGTAATGGCAGGTACCTTAACCGTCGTAGTTACAACAAAATGTTCTTAGTAGACCTTTTTTTTTTTTTTCTTTTTTATAACCGTGGGGGAAAATCCTTCATGGATGTTATGCCGGACTCCTACCGGGTAAAAACCCCCACGGTAACGCCCAGAAGCCTATGGATGGAAGCCCCGGGTAAGCCCTCGGAAGGATGTCCCAGGACTCCCATCAGACCTACGGCTACAATTGCGGCCTCGCCTTGGGGGTGGTTCGGGTGCTATCCCGCGTCTATGGGGGGGTTTTCGGGTGTTATCCCGCTTCTTAAGGGGGGGGGGGGCGTGAATCCCTCACGTCACGCTGCCGTCATGGGCCTGCTTCTGTAAAGACGGTGAGCAACTCACCGTCCTCAGGCCCCCGGTCATGGAGGCCGATGGTCTTCGGCGGCGAACGACTGTTTGCGAAAGATCCTACTATTATCATGTCATTAAGACAAAAATTTCACAAATTATATATTTAAACCTTCCCCATGAATCACTCTATGTATTGGTGAAATCCGCATACAAATCCGTTCAGTAGTTTCGATTTTATTGCAAATCGCACGCAGACCGGCTGACGCGGCAGCGACCTTTGTTTTATAAGATGTAGATAAAATTTACTTCTTCAACCTCATCGATGATACCAATTAGATGACCATTAAAGGCATATTTAGCTTTATAATCAATCAATCAATTTGCCCTATCGCAGTCCACTGCTGGACATAGGCCTATCCCAATGTTGCAAGGCTTAGGCCTACTGTTTCCACGCAGGCCAGTCAGGGTTGGAACAGGGTTTTGTTTTAAGTTTTCCTTCTCTCGCAGTGATATTGTCTGCGTATTTTTCCGTTAGTCGCCTCTTACGACACTCTGTGGATGAGATGGGGTGGTGATACTTGTAGTCTTTCTCCGTCTCCACACTGATAACAGCTTATAATAAAATGCTTTAATAACAATTAATTATTAACAAATGGGCTAGCAGCGTGGTTCCCGGCAGAGTAGAATTTGGGCCACTTCAATCTTTCCATGTTGTGTCGTACAAGACGACTGAAGGATAGGGCTGTGTAACGTTGTGGACTTTTTCTAAACGTATTTTAATTAATCCTTGCAATAAACCGATAATTTAGTAAGTTTTTATCACTAATTGTCTATGATTGCGCGAGCGAGACTGGCCTGCACTATTCAACTGTCAACTGTTAACATTGAATTGAATCGTCCCTTTTCCTTGGCATCCTTCGCCTAGGGAGGTTGCTTTGACCCCGGCAGCCAACTGCTGTTGTCGGCACCGGGGTCTTCGTACCGGGGTCTTCGCATCGGGCTTCACGCTATCATTCATAGCAGTGAGGCACACCAGCGGAGACCCTGAGACGCCGGCATCATCAGTTCATCACCAGCTCCGATGTCAACGAGCTAAGTGCATACTACCATCTTTGCACTGCGGATCCAAACAACGCCTCGGCAGAATACTTATACGAATCCATCCCCTGAGATTCATTTTCGATAATACCTACCTATATAAATTTATGTATATTATTCGAATATAATATTGTGATTTCAATTGTCGAATCCAATTTTTTTATTTAATCTCATGTCTCTGCTCATACCCTGGCCGGTATAGACATATTACATATTAATATCATCACATCTCAAATAGATTCATTACTTAAATTTTTACAGCTCTTACAGCTCACTAGATCAATTAGTTAAACTCCATAAATTAACAAGCTTAAAGATATCTCCCGTTACAGCTGTTTAACATCAGATAGATATATGTATACAGCCCAGACTCAGCCTCAGATAAAGGTTCGAATGGTGCCCGGAATATTATGGCAATAGGTTCACCCCCTATTACATATTGGTGAAATGGGAGTGTTAATTCATCTCTGCCTGACCGGGGATAAAGGCGTTATTATATGTAAGTATGTATTGTAACAAATGGGCCACGCGAAGGGTTAAGGATAATTTTAATTTATTTACGTGTAGCGAATGTTCTTCACCACGTTGTGGTTCGAAAATAAGATGTCTCATTATGTTGAACTGACATTGAGAAGTAAATAAACAATGACGTGTTTATTTCGAAGCATGATTTCAAAGGATTTGATTTATACAGGTCATATTGCGACATATATTTTATTTGTCTAAAGCCGCCTTTCCATGGCTCGAGATATGCGGGCGCGTGCGTGTTTTCCCACGCCTGAAGAGTTCAGATATTTAATGAAATTTTAAAACAATTAAATATGCTAACTATTAAAATTGACTTAACTTAAAAAAGTGAATGTTCAAGATGGGACTGGAACCCGAGACCGGTCTTAGACATTCACGTTATTCAATCTAAATCCATTTGTAGATTCAGTTAAGTTAGTTAAGTTAATTAGACTGCACAATTATATTTTTCTTATGACGCGCTTCTCTTTCATCATGTGGTAACTCAATAATTTATTCAATTGGAAATCACACAACGTTTTTCTTTCGAAGGTTTTTACACGACTCAGGGCTGTATGATACGGAAATTAGTTTCTTTCAAGGTTTTTAATAGCTTTATAAGGTTATACCTGTAATTTGTGCTTCAAAAAGTCTAGTTCGAAAAAGGTAATAGGCATTCGACGTCCCTTCGACGTATATGTTGTGTCCGTTCACAATATTACTTGACTAGCAAAGCCACCGGCTTCGCCTGTGGCATACTTTGCAACCCTCTATCAAACCAGTCTCATAATGCCCGCAATTTAGTAATTTTCATATTATAAAGTAGGAATGTGCCAAAAAATATTTTTGTGTTGTGCACGTGCGCACGTTCAACCAAACAAACAAACGATCAAATAAACAGCTTTATAATACTAGTACAGAGAGTATAGAAAAGGATTAAGTAAGGTAAATCATTGCTTGAACTAGTTTACAAAAAAAAAACCTGAAACTAAAGTTATCCTTGAGGGATAAATCGTAAGAACTAAACCAAAAGGAACCATGTTATGAGGACTATTCGCGAACGTAACAATAAAGAAACAAGCAAGGCTACATAAAATACAATGCTGGCCTTGAAAAAGTCATGTAAAACCCTAGCTGTTAGGCACACGCTGTTTTAAAATTCATAATTGTGCCTAATACCTAAAAATAGCCCATGAAACACCATGTCAAGGCAACAGGAAAACTATTTTCGGTTCACACTATGGAGCCTGGCACTGTTCAAAAGTACATTTTGTGTTTTTTATGCAAATAAAATGGATTACCATACCATACCATGGCACACACCAATGACTTTTCGATTCTTTTCGAAGTTATGTGTGTATTTATCTCAGGTTTAAAAGTGTCCGGTTAATGGCAATAGGCTCGCCACCTATTACATTGGGACCTAAACATAAACTGGCGAAATGTGGGTGCTAGCACCTCTGCCTACCCCTTCGGGGAATACAGGCGTGAGTTTATGGTATGTTATGTTTATAAAATGGATTATTACTATTATAATCCGTGTAGTGACGGTAAAAGAATACAAGTATCGCCACCCTCAATCAAAAGGTGTCATAAGAGACGACTCACGGAAAAATACGCAGACGATATCACTGTGAGTGAAGGAAAAAGCGAAATAAAACCCTGTACCAACCCGTCTGGCCAGCAGCGTGGAGACAGTAGGCCAAAGCCTCACTTCATGGGAAGAGGCCTGTGTCCAGCAGTGGATAGTGATAGGCTGAAATTACCTGCTTCCATAATGGCAATCAATCTAGTATAGGGCTCATCAACACCTTCGGGCTTGGGCCCTCTAACCTCATCTGCCAGTCGGTGGATCTGGTAAACAACGGACGAAGGTTTTCGTTCTAATAGTGGGAAGTCAGATGGCTGTGGCTTTATGAAAGTGTAATAAGCCAAGCAATAAGAGGAGAATGACTAAGCCGACCTTGACCTTCGATGTGAAAGCCTCGGACTCCAATGGGATTTCTGCACTTGAGAAAGGTGCCATACGGACAGATGCTTTAGGTAGACTACCTCAATATAATGTGTGAATGCATCTATGATGGTGTTTAGCCTGAAACTATCAGAAATTGGCAGCCAAGATTGGCAGCCAAGATTGGCAGCCAAGATTGGCAGCCAAGATTGGCAACAAAATTATAACAGCTAAACACATATTCCCATTACAAGAATTCTCAGACAATTTATAGAAGTTTCACCATCATCATTTTCATATTGCTGTTACTTTCATATTTTGGCTGCTACAATTTTGGCTACCAGTTTCAGCTTCATAGTGATGGGGAACTTTATTCATTTTTTTTCAAGAATTTTAGAACCGAAAGTTATTCCCTCTAACCCCTCCAACTAAGCTAAATTGCTTTTGATAGGAGTGGGTTCACATCGGTAGTGTAATGGCCAGGATTCGAACCCGGGACCTCTCGATCGTAAGGCCGACTCGACAACCTCTAAGCTACCGACGCTTCACTTTATACAGTTTGACATCAATTTACATCCCTGTCTCTTACGCTTTGACGCCTAAACAACTCAAATTTTATCAAATTTGACACAGAAATCCAGAGCTTGGGGAAAAAACAGGCTATTTTCGGTCACGTTCACCGATATCTACTCAGGACGGATCCGCGAGTTAGTCAGCTCATATATCCACAAGAAAAGATCATCAGAGCCACACACTTGTCAGGTATTGGACAATTTCGTCGGAGTACAAACAAAAATTCCGCTTGTCAACCGTCGCTCGGCCTCACATGTCCGGAGTGAGGGCTATTCATCCGACCGACCAATTGTTTTGCGTAATGCAACGAATATGCTAATAGCCTCATTATGTGCGAGCGTCTTTGTGACCGTACGCGAAGCGATTTCGGCGGACGAATTCGTGTTTTAATGTTAGGAAAAAATGTATGGTTATTAGGTTCTCGAAGATGGCTATCATAGGTTGACAGTAAAATTGTGTAATACTAGCTAGGTCAGTTTTAGGATCACACATCCGTGTGGTAACGGAGAAAGAATATAAGTATCACACACATCGTATGGTGAAGCAGAAAGAATTTAAGTATCACCACTTCATCTCCTCCGAAAGGTGTCGTAAAAGGCGACTAACGAAAAAATATGCAGACGATATCACTGCAAGAGAAGGAAAACTCAAAATAAAACCCTGTACCAACCCGTCTGGCCAGCGTGGACACAGTAGGCTATAGCTTCCCCACACTCGAATGATCAAAATTGATTAACAGTCTTAGGATGAGTTACATTACTTGGTAGTGAGATTCCTTCGTGTTTTGAAGAGCATGTTAAGCCGTATCTTGAATTTCATGGGGTTTTTTTTTTCGTGCTGAGAACCCCACGGATACCTCCCACGCCGGAGCCGGAAGGGGAGGTTATCTCGGACTCGAACAGACTAAAACCGCACGCCGACTGAAGGTTGTGGGGCTAGGCCGGACTTGAGGTTGCCTTCGACATATCCCTCGCACCCCAGCGGACCCAGGGCCATCCCTGACGGTCTAGCCCTCCTCGGGAGAACGGTGTCCCCGACTCGCCCCCGGAATGGGGAGGCGCGCCTACGCAGGCCGCCGCAGCGGCCTGCTTCTGCTGGGGTGACGGGTAGAGCCGCCTGTCCTGGCCTGCCAGGCCCGAATTTTATGGGGCAATTGACGTCTTACTTCCTTACTCTTAGAGGACAGCGCCAGAGTCAAGTTTGTTGATCAGCAGGTATGTCAGCTAACAGGTAAGAAAGGCTCATCAATCAATTAGCCTATTGCAGTCCACAGCTGGACATAGGACTCTCCCGATGGCGGGTGATGCCGGGGGGAGTTGCGGTATCTGGCTAATATTCTGCCGAAGTCGGAACGACCTGAGAGAAGGAAAACTCGAGAAAAAACCCTTTGCCAACCTGTCTGGCCACCGTGGCAATAGTAGATTAAACCCCTCCGAAATGGACAGTCAATTGCAATCTCGATATAGCACAGATATTTCTTGGTCTTGACATTGAGATTAGAGAGAAGAGGTCTTGCGATAACGAGATAATATATGCTTTTTGGTGTCTAGACGCTTGATTGAGGAATCGTCCTAATAAAATAATACTAAAATAACCATTCCCGGTGTTGGTTCCCGGAGGACTAGAATATGGCCACCCCATCTCTTCCGTAGTTAGTGCCGTAAAAGGTAACTAAGGGATAGGGCTGTTCTCCATCCGAGAGTTAACATACAGGCCAGGACTATGTGCCCACTTGACGGCAATAGGCTCGCTCCCTATTACGTAGGACCGAAAATCATAGTGCTAATACACCTCTGCCTACATTTGGGGATTTACAGGCGCGAGTTTAAGAGTATAAAATAACATAACATAACATAAACTCACGCCTGTATTCCGCGTAGTTGTAACAGGTGGCGAGCCTATTGCCATTAACCGGGCACTCATAAACCTGCGATAAATACACACATAACTTCGAAAAGCATCGAAAAGTCATTGGTGTGTGCCATGGTAAACCTGAGATCGAACCCGAGACCTCGTCTCAGCAGTCCATTACCCATACCACTAGGCTAAAATAACCGACTAAATAGGAAACCTTTCGCCCTCTCTGTACCTATCGCTGAAACGGCGTAGAAGTTCATAATAGTTCTTACTCATTACGTAACGGCCAAGATGGTGTGTACGAAAGGGAAAGAATGTATTTTATCGCTCACGTGTTTGAAACCCTGACCCCTCACGAACAGCTCTGGCAATCCTGCTCACCAGCTTAAACACGTGTTGAGTTTATTTTTAACCAATCGCGTTGTTTTCCCGCGATTTCCGTTGGAGACAGGTCATGGTACGAAAGGTACAGTTAACTACAAAAGTTGCTGAGCGTGAACCTTTGTTATGAAAACTATACCTAATTAAATTATGTATCTTTACACCTAAATTAAGTATAGAATCGTGTTTGCCGTAACTACTGTGTATGTGATTTTTTTGTACAGCAGAAAAAATACCAATTAATAGATGTAAATTTTTCAATTAGCATTCATTCAGATGCGTAAATATTACAGTACTATGAGTTTAATTACTATTCATAGAATAATTATGCCATCACATTAATTGCATTCTGATAAGTGATAATTTATTGCAGAAATAGTACTCAGGAGTAAAAATAGCCATTGTCATAAGTTGTTCACGCAATTCTACATGTTACTTGGTAGGTATAAACCGCTATAGAATCAATTAAAAATACTTTTATTTCGATATACGCTTTGCTGCTGGTTACTTTTTTCATCCTTTTAGGACGGGGCTGTGTGTTGTACATTGGTGGTTATTCTTTCTTTTTCCATTACTATCCCTAAATAAACAATGGAGGTAAGTGTCAACTTGAATACTCTGCATAATACCTTGAAGCTGTGAAAAAACTAAACTTCCAAGTCAATGCCATCACAAGATACAGTCGTTTATATAGCAACCAAATGCAACTTGACCGGCTTTTTTACTTTGACTCTGAGCTAAGATACTTTTTTTGCCGACTATACTTTTAGTCGGGTGCCCACAAATTAAAAAGTGACACGTTAAGGTATGATTCCGAAGGTGACCGCAAACGACCACTGCAGACGGGCGCAGCAGATACGTGTAATTCATTGCGGCTTCTCAATGGCCTCAATCCCCTTTATACGTATCGAAGTCTAACAAGTAATGTATGCGCTATATCTGCTGCATGCTTCGGCAGTTGTGTGCGATCGGTGTTGAAATCATACCTTTATGATCTACCTCCTCTAATCATCCCAACAATATTCAAATTCACAGCGAAACGAAACTCAATTCACGTATAGAATTGAGACATTTCTACTATATCTGAATAATTGCATGGACAGGACAGGATATATTCGGTCACATTTGCAAACCAAATTAGATGGCAGCATATCGTTCTTTTGATGTCTGCCATTGCATTATGAAGGATATCCTTTCGAGATTAATTGTAAAGAATATGTTTCTCAAATTGTGCAATATTTTAATATCACGAAAAGGAATAAAACAGAAAAAATAAACCAACTTAACGACATGTGTCATTAAAAAGTATAACTTGATATTGACTTGATACAAAAAAACATTAACAATAAAAGAGAATGTAGGTCATTTTTACTCCTATGTGTTTATTTATATGCTTGACTATGAATTTATCAGTTCATAAAAGCTGTAGATAATTTTATTTGCAACAAAAATGTTAAGAATGTTTTTGTGAGCCATTAATTATTTAAAAAAAATTGAACCCTTTTTTCCAAGACGGCGGCCGTTGGACGAGGGTTGTTTTACACAAACTTGAATTATTTAACTTTAAACTGAGCCCCCTTCGTAAATAAAAAAGGAAATTGCATCCACTAATAAAAGTAAAACCCAATTATAACTTTTCGATGGAATATAGGTACCTACTTTTCGAATTGTGGGGATGTTGTGTTTTTTTATATTAAAATGTATTAAAATAATAAAAGTAGCCTGTTCTGAATATATCTAGATAGTAAATAGTTAAGGAGATAGGATTAACCAAAATATTGACCATTATTGTCAAACTGTAAAAGAATCGATAAAATCAATTTAAGACTATGTCCCGTACTTCATTGGGGTTATTTGCTAATCTAACGAACCAAAATTCCGAGGAGTAAGGTAATTCAAGTACGATAGACGTCAAAGAGTCTCCAAACCTCTTCAGAGGCTCTCGTAAGACCGAAAGTCTTCAAAGGGGTCATTCATAAAATGCGTAACGGATAATTTCTGCTGCCTTGTAATTTTGTACTTATCGACTATTAGTTTTATGCTTTTCTCACAGACACAACAAAAACACAAGACAATGATGTTCAAACAAATTATTGTTATAATTATGTATAAACTAAAAATACGCGCTATTTACCAATTACACGAGATTTGTTGGGTGTATGCACGGGACCCCTTTTTTCGTGTGGAAAACCCCAGGGAAGCTGCTGGGGTGGTTGTGTCAGACTCGAACTGACTAATAACGCATGCGGTCTTTTTTTTATCGTGCGCAATATCCCCACGGATACCACCCCCACGGAGCCGGTGGAGGCGGTTATGTCGGACTCGAACCGACTAAAACGAGATATGAGATAGAAATATACTTTCGGCAATCTCACCTCCGGCAACCAAGGACCCAAGACGGCGTACGCGGTCTTGATTCCCAGAGGCTGGTGTAAGGGCCCATAAGGCATTGCCTTCGCACCTTAGCTGATCCAGGTCTATCTCCGGCTTTTAGATGCTGGTTCAACTATTGGCTGGTGACGTTCCAGCGCAGGCTTTTTTCTTGGACTTGGAAGGTCAGACGGTATTCGTTACAACAAACCAAATTTCGTGATTTACCTAGTACGTACATAGTAACCAACAGTATGGTTTACATGTTTTATTTTTCAGACAGAAAAAACAATGACAATAAAGCCTTAAGAATAAGATCAACCAGATTATAGCTAAGAACTTCACCAACTAATCGCACGGCACGGTAATAGTGACGAACAGAAACAGATCTTATGAACTTAAAATAAAATTTAAATGCAATTTTATAGCATTTGCTAATTGTATAATTCGATAACATCAGGAAAATTACCAAGGATTACACAATTGTGACTCAGTTGCTCAGTTGGAAGAGCAATGCCCCTGTAAGAGAAAAGGTCAAGCCCCACCTGAGTAATTAATTATTTCTGATGTAATCGAATTGAAAATAAAACCTAAATTTCAGTGATGAATGATGCCACCAACATTCCATATTGTTCAAATTTGAAGTTTATCACCATATTTTTAAAATCTATTTTTACTCATCATACAAAAAGTCTTTTCCCGTGCCGTGCTTCAGCCAGAGTAGGCCTTAAGTATTTTCATCAAATTTAATCTGCTTCCCGTGCCCGCCTTGCTCTGCACATGAAACAAATTTCCGGCGCGTCTGACGTTTTCAAATATCATGTACTTACTACGTGTAAGAAAATTCTAATAGTACTTGTTTCTACCTCATGATTTATGGTATCTTGGTACTCTTGGTAGCCTATTAGTAGATGATAAGTAACTTAGAATTCCCTGAGGAGTTAACAAATGTATATGTTACGGCTAAATTACTTTCCTTTCCCATTTCCTTCTAGATTTTTAGCCAAAGGCCTGCGGTTAGACTTAAGTTATCCGGCTAAAGATAGAAAAAACTAACATTAACACCTCGTCGAAGATAAACCTAAGTTTGGCCTGCTAATCTTATCTTAAGTTTATGTTCACACCTACCTTTAGCCGTAACATAAGTATATAAAAAAACGCCGATAGAATATTTTAGGATCCCATTCCATAAGCGACTTTTTCTTCTTTTTACCCGACTGCGCGACGCAAAGGAGGGTTATGTGTTAATCAGTCTATGTATGTATGTATGTATGTATGTTTGTTTCTATGTGGCGTTCTAGAGACGAAATGCGTAGGCCGATTTTGATAATTCATACGTCAATCGATTCGTCTTAACCTTGCGAGTGTCACTAAAGACATGACAGTAATCAAAATTCACCACAGGGACAATCAGACGCCATTGTCAAAATGAAAAAAGAAAAGCCGATGTACTATGTCAAGTGGGGTGTCGTTGAATAGGTATTTTAAAATCATGTTTAGGTTCCTTTTATTAATTTTTATTTTAAATAATAGTTTAGGATATATCACGATTTAAAGTTGTTTAACAAAACAATCATTTCCGCTAATTTCCTTACTTAATGAATTCAGTTTTTATTTCAAGTATAAACGATATGAAAGAAATTACAAAAGATATACATGTCATATCATAACTAAAATGCGTAAAATAAAACAAATGATGAAAAAATAAAAAAACCCGACTGCCACTGAAAAGACTGAAATAAGTTTGATAGCAGGCGGTACCCATTAGCCAATCATAAACCGAAAGAAAATTAATGGGTACCGCCTGCTATCAAACTTATTTCAGTCTTTTCAGTGGCAGCCGGGTTTTTTATTTTTTCATCGTTTGTTTTTTTTGAAAAGTATTTATAACGCATTCTATCATTTCTATCCCGATTTGTATGGCGTTACTTACATAATTAATTTTATTTACACAGAACCCTTCTTTCTTTCTTTCTTTTTTCTTTTACAGGTTTGACGAACTTTAATGTGATAAATAAAAAAAAGTTGATTCCCTCACCTTGACTCATTTTTTTTTAACTCTTTCAGATGGATGGATATTTGCGACACATTTTTTTTACGCCTTCCATTGAAAGTTTGAGAACCGTACATTTAGTAAAAGAATTATCAATGGACATAATATACAATTATGTATACAACTCATAAAACAATCAATTAATCAATTAGTATCAAGTTAACTAATTGGTACCATATTCGGTACCTAAGTATTTGAATGTTAAATTAAAATGACTAATTTGGTTAGTAAGGACTGCTTTTTTACATAGGTATTTTGCATGGTAAGTATTTGCTATTATAGTTATACGAACAGATAGTTAGATCCAATTCACTCACACATCAATAGTAAACCATTTTTAAGGAAAAAGCTTTGCAAAAATAGCATGAAAATAGAGTGAATGCAGTGGAGATGCGGCTGTGGCATAGTATATATTGGGTGAGGCTGGTTGATTAAAAAAGGAATACCGAGATTAGATATTTTTTTGTTACAGGACATGTCAATTTGACTTCACGTCGCCTGATGTTAAGCTAAAGGCAAAGTCTCGGAAAAGAGGGTCACCATCGTAAACATTTACCATGTTAACAGTGGAAGCACTCAGCTTGACGGCCTCATTAGATGCCTTTTCACGCCCCGCTTAAAGGACCCGGGACTGTAGGAAGAAGGAAACACTGAAAAAGATTTTTTTATGGAATAGGGAGGCATACGAGCAGACGGATCACCTGATGGTAAGCGATCACCACCGCCCATGGACACCCGCAACACCAGAGGAGTCACAAGGGCGTTGCTATCCTTTTAAAGGAGAGTACGCTCTTTTCTTGAAGGTTTGGAGGTCGTATGGGTTGTGACGAGGATTGAAAAGGGGCTTAGGTGATTTGGACAAGTAGAGTGAATGAGTACGGAGTGAATGACACACCGTATGTAAGGAACTGGTAGAAGAGGCCAGCTTGCATGAAAGCTTAACTGACAGAAGGGGAAGCTCGTGAAGTATGTGTACGGATAGTTGCCGGGGTGCGAGAGATATGCCTTTGGCAATCTCACCTCCGGCAACCAAGGATCCAAGACGGCGTGCGTTTTAGTCGGTTCGAGTCCGACATAACCGCCCCCATCGGCTCCGTGGGGGTGGTATCCGTGGGGATTTTACGCACGATAAAAAAATGTACGGATAGAATTATAGAATAGAATGTATATTACAAATTTATAACACCCCGTCGTTTTTGCGTCGGGGGTTAAAAAGAAACCGCATCAAAATCTGTAGCGTAGTTTTGAAGATATAAGCATACATAGGGACGGACAGACGCCGAAAGCAACTTTGCTATATACTATGTAGTGATAATATCAACCCATATTTCATCAACCGTATTTATATATCTATCCATCCACCGATTCATCAGTAAGCTAGGTACTAAGAATATTCTAACGGTAAAACCCGATAAACATAATGCTCAAACAACGCGATTGTCCTTAAAAACTGTAACATCATAACATAACATTAACTCACACATTAACGCCTGTATTCCCCGAAGGGGTAGGCAGAGGTGCTAGCACCCACATTTCGCCAGTTTATGTTTAGGTCCCAATGTAATAGGTGGCGAGCCTATTGCCATTAACCGGGTACTTATAAACCTGCGATAAATACACACATAACTTCGAAAAGCATCGAAAAGTCATTGGTGTGTGCCATGGTAAACCTGGGACCGAACCCGAGACCTCGTCTCAGCAGTCCATTACCCATACCACTAGGCTACCGCAGATAAAAACTGCAAAAGACCTGTAATTTATTGTATTATTTAACTAATATACAAAATGTATTTAGGCTATTTGTAATATATTCCAGATGACGACAATGGACTTACAAATATACATAATTATTCCAATCATTTGAATTCGATGCTGACTGCATTTGCAAGTCCCATACAAGTTAGTGAGCAACTGTAGCTTTGAAGCAATTTGGTACTTATGCACGTTTATCATAAACAGCTGAACCTTGCTATGTAATTCTGATTGGTATAGTGCATTTTGTTGTCAAACAAATATAGACTTTCTGTAAATTTAATTTAGATTTATTTTCGATTGACTCGAATGTCTAAGCGTCAAGCGTAGTTGTATTCAAAACTTGCACTATCCGGCCCGGGGTCCGCTCTGTTGCATCTGCATCTCCCCGAGAGCCAGACCGTAAGGGCTGGCCTTGGTCAGCCGGGGTGCGAGGGATATGTCGAAGACAACCTCACCTCCGGCCTAGCACCACGACCCTCAGTCGGCATGCGGTTTTAGTCGGTTCGAGTCCGACATAACCTCCCCTTCCGACTCCGGAGGGGGAGGTATCCGAGGGGATACCCGCACGAAAAAAAAAAGCATCTCCATCTCAATTATCGGCTTATGCTAGGCTTTTACGGTAGCGATAATTGAGTATTGAGGTGATTGAATAACAAAGTTCATTATCTTCCGAGTTACAATCACGTGTTTAGAAAAGGACGCCTGCTCCAGAACCTCCTCTATCAAGATTTACCGACTTGCATCTTGCTCACTTTCACATGCAATTTTTTTGTTAAAATCCTTTTTATTACTAACCAGTCTTACTCCACAAACATACCCAAAGATCTCAAATAAAAAAAAAACAATAGAATTTAAAAAAAGAACAAGTAATACGACCTTAAAATCAATCGTCAAATCATCTCGCTGTGGCGTAGTCTCACAAACACAAATTTTTAAACACAAAAAACTACTTGTTTCCTTAACAATTACATAAGACGACTCTACCATAACAGGCGTACAGTTTTGACTGATTTAAATTCCTTGGTAGAGTGAGCCGACAATGGTTACAATATGTATGGAGACACGTTGCTGGCCCCTTATTCTGAGTGACAAACCGTTTCGTAACTACGCGCGTTTATAGTTGGTCCAGTTTTACGGCAGTTCTCTCTTCTGTGTCATCAATTAGCCTATCGGAGTCATCTAATGGACATAGAATATAACATCCCAAATATCCCAATGTTGGGATGCTTTGGCCTACTGTCAACTATTAGGTAATCTGTGCTACGTATCCACGCGGGCCAGGCGGATTGGTACAGCGTTTAATGTCAAGTTTTCCTTCTCTCGCAGTGATCTTCTGCGTAAATTTTCGTTGGTCGCCTCTTACGCAATTCACAGATAAAATGGGGGTGGTGATACTTGTATTATTTCGCCATCACTACACGGATAGATACTATGTTAACCGATTGTATTCTACGTCTCACGTTACGACCGCGTTTGAAACTCGATGTCACTCAGAATAATTACCCTGATATGTATGGCATGCTTGATATGGGAAAGTGGCCACTCCGAATGGTGTTTCACTTCGGAGGTGTAATTAAAGGGATAAATATGTATGGGTTTTATAATGTACGCTTGTGAGGTAATGCGTTTGAGGTAATGTTACTGTTGGAATGAATTGAGATTATGGTTAAAATATGTACCTATGTTTTATTTTTAATGTCTTACTGGTTATTAGATGATGGAGTATTGAAAAAAAAAAGAATTAGTACCTCCTTACACATAGTAAGAGTTGAAAGTTTCTTTTCAGTGGTATTTGGAGATATTGAAGTATATACTACTAGATTTTGAACGCGGCTCCACCCGCGTGGATGTCGGTTATCGCGACCAAACATAGCCTATGTCCTTTCTCATGGTCTAATCTACCCCTATATCAAATTTCATCAAAATCGGTTCATTGATTTAGGCTTGAAAGCGTAACATAAAGACAGACAGACAGAGTTACAGAGTCGCATTTTATAATATTAGTATGGATATCGTTCGTAGTGTTACATACAAACAAACAAGGGGTAAGCAGAAGTGTATTAACAAAAACAAAAAAAAAATGTCGCCTCACACTAGACTACCTACACCTATTATCACTACCAATTGCAAGCTGTTTGTCGCTTTTTATAAAAATATTCTTAGGAATGCATTTTTTTTTTTTTCAAAAATAAACATCTGGATAGTAGGAAGTAATTGTTCGAGTGGGTCTCAAGATACTAATGAATCCTACAAATATTATAAAACGTGAAAGTTGGTGTGGATGGATGTACGGATGTATGTTACTCTTTTACGCAAAAACGAGTGCTCGGATCTGGATGAAATATGACACAGATATAGATTATAATCGGGAATGACACTTTTTATATCGGGAATACGTTTCTGTGAGTTGCGGGCGCCGGATTAATATTTTATTGAAATTTCAAAATCCATATCCATATCCATACTAATATTATAAATGCGAAAGTAACTCTGTCTGTCTGTCGGTCTGTATGTTACGCTTTCACGCCTAAACTACTGAACCGATTTTGATGAAATTTGGTATAGGGTTAGGTTAGACCTTGAGAAAGAACATAGGCTATGTTTGGTCGCGATAACCGACATCCACGCGGGCGGGGCCGCGGGCAAATGTTAGTAGATTATAATCGGGAATGACACTTTTTATATCGGGAATACGTTTCTGTGAGTTGTGGGCGCGGGATTAATATTTTATTGAAATTTCAAAATTCTCAATAAAATGTCAGACTAGACTAGAGTATTCATTCATTTCCATTGATAGTCGAACAGCTGTAAGAGGTTCAGTATTGTAATATGTATTTTGTAACTATGAAAAAAAAAATACATACTTACATGGATACTATCACGCCTTTATCCCCGGAGCGTTAGGTAGAGGTGAATTAACACCCACATATCACCAATCAATGTATTTGGTCCCACGTAATAGGGGGTGAGCCTATTGCGGTATTCCGGGCACTATTGTTGACTCAAGCCATGCATCTGAGACTGAGTCTGGGCTGTATAATATCTGTCTGAATTTAAACAGCACTATCCCTTAATCACCTTAAATGTAAAATAAAAAAATAAAAAATTATATTTGTCAAACTACTCCCACTTTTTGAAGTCGGTTAAAAATGAAGTGAAAATGTGTTATATGAAGATGTAAAGGAATTTTAACATTTACCTGATTATGATTCATAAGATTGGTTACTTTTATGCTTTAAAGTTAAGTTTCGTAAACGTCGGGTAGGGCACGAATAATTAAACAGAGGCAAAGGCTACTGTTCACTAGAGCGGGAACAAGCTGATGCACTATGGCCCGAATTCCAGAACAACGACGCTCATGAATTGACTTTTACAATGACATAATTAGTACTGTCATCTAGAATACAATCATCTGTCCTCAGAACTAGTTTTGAAGAGCCGGTTGCTTAGTGGTTTATAGTGCGGCATTACGATCGTGAGGTCCCGGGTTCGAATCCTAGCCATTACACTCATAGCACAAGTTAGCTTAATTGGAGAGGTTAGTTAGAGGGAATATTCGTAATTTCGGTTACCAATATTCTTTACTTAAAAAAGTTATAAATCGACTAAGTATCGTTCTGGCCTAAGCTTTACCTTTTATCGTTGATAAGAAAACTGGCTGACGCGGTGAACTTCGTACCGCCAATTTTTTCCGCCCGCGCGGTGTCTGAACCCGTTCCCACTGCACCCTCTAAAGCGTGTATAATACATATAAAACCTTCCTCTTGAATTACTCTATCTACTAAAGAAAACCGCTTCAAAATTTATTGCGTAGTTTTAAACATTTAAGCATACATAGGGTGCGACAGACAGCGACAGCTAATTTGATTTATTTATACTACTAGCTTTTGCCCGCGGCTCCGCCCGCGTGGATGTCGGTTATCGCGACCAAACATAGTCTATGTCCTTTCTCAAGGTCTAACCTATCCCTATACCAAATTTCATCAAAATCGTTTCAGTGGTTTAAGCGTGAAAGTGTAACATACAGACAGATAGACAGACAGACAGACAGACAGAGTTACTTTCGCATTTATAATATTAGTATGGATGTAGTGAATAACTCAAAAAAATTACAAAACGAGTGTTGATAGGATTCAGTAGTCTATCTGTATTATTAAACCAGAAAAGATGAATACTTCTTGTATCGACTTTATTACTACGTGTTAGTATTTTCTCTTCTTGTGTCTCTTTATGAACGTGATTTTTTGGCGGTAGCTCATCCCTAGAGTATACGTATACCTTTTTTTGTACGGATATCCCCTCGCATACCTCCCCTACTGGAGCCGGAGGGGGAGGTTATTTCGGACTCGAACTGACTAAAACCGTACGCCGTCCGTGGAGGTTCGTGCTAGGCCGAAGTGAGGTTGTCTTCGACATATCCCTCGCACCCCGGCTAACCCAGGGCCATCCCTATCGGTCTAGGCCTCCGTGGGAGGGGTAACAACAGTGTCCCCGACTCGCCCCCGGTGGGTATACGTATACCCAGTCCCTGGTAAGAGACTCACGTGAAAATCCTTTCACGTGAGTCTGATGATCCCATCATGCGAATTTAATCAGTTCTATCCTGACTCGCTGCTAGCCCTGGTACGGTGAGGTGGTACCCGTTATTTCTCTCAACTCAACATTAGAAAGTTTGCCTTTTTATTACGTCAAGTGACCGAAATTTGAACTGAAAATCCCGTTATACACCTGTCATATCAAAAACTCCTAGCGTGGGAATATATACTTATATTCTAGACAAATATTTTTCATTCACGTAATCATTACCTAACATTAGCCGAGATAACATCAAACGCGAGCATAATATATTTAAACGAAAAAACTTTTTTCAACATGATATATCTTCCGCTGCCAGTGGACGCCTACCCTAAATCTTCTATGACGACACCCACGAACACAGCTTGATTTATTTTTAGATTTGGTTTAAAAATAAGTTGTTCCAAGAAATAAATCAAATATTTACAACTCTGTCTAAGAATAAACACCTGTTTATATCTGCCATTACTGCCGTATTTAGACCCGAAGTGTGGAATTCTGAGAAAAGGCGCGAACTTTGACGTAAGATTCGGGAGTCACTTCTAAAGAAATATTATTGTAATGTCAGACAGGAAATGCCACTGCTTATTCGCCAATTTACGAGTCTACGTATTTTTTACTTTTCTTTGTTTATGCGTTTATGTTTCGAGAAGTGGTTTAAACTTATGTTAATTCTAATATAGAATGCGAAAGTGAGTTTATTTGGTACGCGTTTATGCCGTTAAGTCGACAAAAATCCCATAACTTCTCAACAGGGGTATATGGTCAATGGTCATACTTAAAAACGCCACACATAATTTGAATGAAATTTTTATAGCATTTATGCTAAGTCTTAAATTCGAAATACATCGGGACTTATAGACGGATATGAAGAGAAGGGAAACTTGAAGTGATTCAGGTGTAGCTCAATAGCTCAGTTGGAAGAGCATTTCCCCTGTAAGGGAAAGGTCGTGGGTTCAAGTCGCACTTGAGCGCTTCTTTTTTCCGATGTATTACGAAGCCACACATAATTAATGGATGCCACTCACAGACATCTGTGATGCCACTATTTACGATTTTCATGATTTGTTTCGTTAGTGAAACTTTGCATGCACGTTGACAGGTGTACAGAGAGACAGGCAACATAATATTTCTCTTCTACTTCTGATGGTACCGCGGTAGCCTAGTGGTATGGGTAAGGGACTGCTGAGACGAGGTCTCGGGTTCGATCCCAGGCTTACCATGGCACACACCAATGACTTTTCGATGCTTTTCGAAGTTATGTGTATATTAATCGCAGGTTTATAAGTGCCCGGTTAATGGCAATAGGCTCGCCACCTATTACAGTGGAACCGAAACATAAACTGGCGAAATGTGGGTGCTAGCACATCTGCCTACCCCTTCGGGGAATACGGGCGTGAGTTTATATATACATATATGAGTTTTACTGCTGATGGTTAGCGCAATGCTTCGCTTCACATAGATAGAACCTTCTGAGCATGTCTGGTCGTGTACCTTATGTAACATATTATGAGCGTTTTAACATACTATACATTATTTGCTTAATAAACTGTGCTCCACACTTCTCCCTAGAACCACAAGCTCTTATTACGCGCACGCATACCGGCTTTTCGCACACGCATAATTGGGTATTATCCTATATTTAAAATAAATTATCTAACCGAGCTTATTAAATTAAGAATGGTAAAAGAGCGGTAAAAATTGCGTCGGTTCTTATTTTATAGTTTTTATTTATTTTTAATCATCCACCCAAAACTGATCTATTAAATTTTATGACGTCACGAATTTTTTTTTCATACAAGTTACTTTAAAACTTATCCTTTTGACGTTTAGTAAAAGTAAGTAATTTGACTAGTCAGTAGAATACCCAAATATTTGCACGTGTTTCTTCTATCAAGATGCAAGCGTTGGAACGCTTCGCACGAAGCGCCGGCGCCCGTACCCCACCCACATCCCTCCATACATAGATAGATAGATAATTCTTTATTGTACACCAATAGATTTACATTGTAACAAGTAGGTAGCATGATACAGTTTAATGTACAATGGGCGGCCTTATCGCTGGAAGCGATTTCTTCCAGGCAACCTTGGGATGGACAGTAATGTGCTAAAACAGGGGCAATACGGTGTAGTTAGCAAATAAGTCTTTGGCTTTGGCTTTGGCAACAAAATTCGCAACCAGTTGAAAAGATTATCTTGTTTCGTAATCTCGTCCATCCATATACTCACGTCTGTAAATCCCTAAGGGGTAGGCAGAGGTGTCTCAGCACCCACGTTTCGCCAATTATGATTTTCGGTCCCACGACGTAAGGAGGCGAGCTTATTGCCTTCTATTGGGCCCTTTGTCTTGGGCTGTATGTTTACTGTCAGATGGAGAACAGCCCTATACCTTAGTCGCCTTTTACGACACCCACAGGAAGAGCTGGAGTGGTCCTATTCTACACCACCGGGAACCAACATCGTTACGTAATCCATTGACTCACTCAAAAGTACTCATCTTTCCTTTTTCCTATGAGGCCTCAGTGTCAAGATCCTCGCATGCCAAGTCAACCTGACCTGGAAACCGCTACGCTACACCTTGATTGATTGAGCCATTGATTATAGTAAAAAAAAATATGCAAATTTTAACCAATATCTCTCCTGAAAAATTTAAACCCAACGCTATTGGTTCCTAGGTCACAATAATAACTTAGCATCAATTAGGCCGTATACCACCACCTCCTGGGTCAGTCGGGGTGCGAGGGATATGTTGAAGACAACCTCACCTCCGGCCTATCACTACGACCCTCAGTCGGTGCGGTTTTGTCGGTTCGAATCCGACATAACCTCCCCATGCGGCTCCGGCGAGCGAGGTATCTAATCCGGTCAATTTAAACCAAAAAATGAGAGTGAAGGTACATAAATTCCCACCAAGCTGAAAATGAGTAAAATTGTTCAAAACATAATTATAAACAATACCTGAAAGTTGGCAGAAACGGTGGCTCGTAGGAAAAAACTAATTGATACATTTTTATAGATAATTTTATAATATACAATTTTTGTCTGAGGTACTTTTATGATAAACTTACCGTTTTGCTGAAAATCGTGAAAAACTCATTTTTTTGACCTTTGACCTTGAATTTTTTTTCCTTACACAAGAATGATGGGGAACTTTCAGGTATTGTTTATAATTATGTTTAGAACAATTTTACTCATTTTCAGCTTGGTGGGAATTTATGTACCTTCGAATGTCTAAATTGACCGGGCCAATCTGAGGGGATTTCCGCACGAAAAAAAAGAAAACAAAACCACCACCAGTGTTAAAAAAAACAAACACGGCTTTAATAGCAAAAAAAAAGAAACTTGTACTATACTTGTGTGTCGCTGTGTCGTTCTGCTGGTGGGTGGGGTCGCCAGAGTTCCTGGAGGAGGGGGGAACAGGATCAGTATTCAGTAATGCTTATGTGTGATACCTCGTGGCAGGTGTTAGGGTACAGTCGGCGTGCGGTTCTAGTCGGTTCGAGTCCGACATAACCTCCCCTTCCGGCTCCGGAAGCGGGGGAATCCGAGGGGATTTCCGCATGAAAAAAAAAAAGGTTTTTCCAAGTAGGTAACGGTTTATTCCAAGATCCCAGTGTTGCCAGACATCATGTATTTTCTGGCGAACGAAATGTGTGCGATTCAGTAGTGATAGTATGTACTATGACCGCATGCCTACCTGCTAGATTGACCAGGCGGCCTATTTCCATGTCCCAGAATCTTTAATGTACTTTGATTACCTGATACTTGATTACTTTCGCGTTTCGTCACACTAGCAGGTAGGCATGCGATCACACGTGATCAACAGCCTCTGTGGCGTAGTGGTAATGAATGCGACTGCCACGCAGGAGGCTCGGGTTCGATCCCCGCTCAGTGCAAACATTGGATGCATGAATATGGCTATTTGCATTGGTCTGAGTCCAACATAACCTCCCCTTCCGGCTCCGGCGAGGGAGGTCCGCACGAAAAAAAGGGTATTTCTATGTACAATATGTATGTATTTAAAGAAATAAGTATCTAAGTATGTTTACCCGCATTCTAGATTCCATAACATAAGCTATTTAAGCTTACCATGGGTCTAGATAGCGTTGTGTAGAATGTTGTGGAATATAAGCACAAAAACACTACTAAATCGCACACATTTCGTTCGTCAGAACATATGATTTCTGGCAGCACAGGGATCTTGGAATATTTGTCTACTAACAGGGGGTCGTTTCATTTCAGGATTTAAAATATAATTGGGAATAACTAAAGTAACAAAGTAGTACCTAACAAAATAACCTTTTTTATCATCATAGCGCTTTCGCAGTTGCGTTCAAAGTTAGCATTTTGGAGCGTGAGGTTCACTTGATGGTCTCAGACAATAACTTAGACGGAGTGTATAGAACTATCAAGTCACAAAGGAATACTAAAGTAGTGCCATCTCGTTCGCGTTCGTGCGTGTATAAAGAGTGCGAGGGAGATAGAACTAAAGTAAAGCCAACGAGACGAGAGAAAAAAGGTAAACAAAGCGACCATTACTGAATTATGTTGCGATAGCTAGCGTTTATTTTCTGTCATTGTCGCATACGTCACACGTACGCGACAATGGCCGTGCGACAGCTGTCGTTGCGTGTTTCGTAGTGCAGGAAAGCTGTCAACACAGCGGTTCTAAACTGTCATATCCGCCAGCTTATGAGCAATTTCATTACTGTCCGGAATGCACTTGATACGTAATAATTTTGAAATGAAAATGTTTGGAACCGCTGAAACTTTGTTTACCTTTTTTCTCTCGCTTCATTGGCTTTACTTTTAGTATTCTAGTTCTATACGCTCCCGTCTATGTAATTCTATCAGTCTGAGTTATTGGTATGTCGATTTATCCGGAAGCGACTGTCCTTGGACCTCACAACCCCGACAGGAAAGGCTGCAGCCTGCACCGATTAGCAGATGAGGGACTCAAGGATATTAGGTAGTATGTGTGGCTAAGAGCGGCCTATGCTAATTAGGCCCGTATTCTAGAATGACACTCAGCCTGAATCACGATTTATCTGATGACAGCTGATTGTAACTAAACAGATAGAATACGGATTAATTAAAATTCAGCGTTACTTCAAAGAATATGGTTACATCAGCATTAAGAAAAAAAGAAAATAACAAATAAATAGGTATTGAATAACACACTTGTAATTTTCCACTGAGTTTATTTTATTTCTAAACCTGACCGGTTTCGTCTCAAACATCAATGTAAACCTTTGAGAATGCCGTAAGGCGAAACCGGTCAGGTTTAGAAATAAAATAAACTCAGTGGAAAAGTACAAGTGTGTTATTCAATATGTGTAGCAGATTCCACCAAGCGCCATCAATCTCCAGTATAAACAAATAAATAGGTACATATTATAAACAACTATCTGTGCCTGGCGTAATCCTTGCCTTCATTTTTAATATCCTCAAAATACTTTCCTACTATTTATTCAACTTTTGTCGTACCGACTTGAGTATTTAAGAAATCACACAGGCTCGCAATATTCTAAAAATATTCTTTTCAATCGTTCAGCAATCTATACCATACGAGCAACGGTTTTTTAGGTAGGTAATCTAATAAAAAATACACAATTCGATACAGAAAAGGGTAAATATTAAGGCTGTTTGGTACCGGGTCGTTCATAGGATAACATTTGCTCCCGACCCTTCCCGGTGGGGTCATAATGCCGGCTAATGGTTTAGGGATAACTAAGGGCGATATTCCACCTGAACACCTTCCGATAGGTATAGATCCTGTGCCCTATTCTTGGATAAGACGTAGTTTCCGTCTAGGGCTGTTTGATCTAGCTACTTTCTTTTTATTATATGTATTACTAGCTAACCCGGCAAACTTGGTACGAAGTACCGCAAATTTTCTTCCACCCCCCGGCGCTCTATTTCAAAATGTGGTTTGGTAAGCTTATATGATGGCGACTGCAGCCTAACCCTCCAATCACGGAGAGAAAAACCTGATACACCCATGACTACCATTAAAAAGTTTTATTTTTAAAGTAAACCCATCACTCTTAAAAGGAAGTAGTAACTCTCGAATTCCATCACGACAGGGTCGAAGGTATTAACGCGATTAATGGCATGTCTAATGTCGATTTGTACTCAAATAAAAACAGTAACAAATCTGATGTTTTTATACACTACCTACTATTAATTGTAATGGGATTTATGAACCGTGAAGGTACAAAATCTGAGACGACAATACGACACCAATCAGTGTCGTGAACCAGCATCGCATCAGTTTAATTAGATGAACTAGCTACACAAGGTTGAATTTAAATTTGTGAACTTCCTGCTCTATTTAGGCGAGACAGTTTTTTTTTGTAGTACTAGCGAACCCGGCGAACTTCGTACCAACAATTTTTTACCGCTCGCGTGGCGTCCCAAGTGATACTACACCTTATGCCTTATGACATTTCTTTCAAATTCTGTTTAGACGGACACTATCATTATAAAATTGCGTGGCGATTCTCGCCAGGCGAGGACGAGCGAGCGACTATTTCTTCCCCGAGTCTTTAGACGCAGCAACTGTTTTCTCTCCTTTCGAGAATCGTATATTCGAGGCGATAAAATAATAACATAACACAACATAAACTCACGCCTGTATTCCCCGAAGGGGTAGACAAAGGTGCTAGCACCCACATTTCGCCAGTTTATGTTTAGGTCCCAATGTAATAGGTGGCGAGCCTATTGCCATTAACCGGGCACTTATAAACCTGCGATAAATACACACATAACTTCGAAAAGCATCGAAAAGTCATTGGTGTGTGCCATGGTAAGCCTGGGATCGAACCCGAGACCTCGTCTCAGCAGTCCATTACCCATACCACTAGGCTACCCCCCTACTAAACGACGCTTAATGTGAAGATGGTGTTTACTACTAATTCCTTCCCGTCTGGCCAGCGCAGCGTGGCAATACTGGCAATACATAGTAGGCTAAAAACCTATTTCCCCACATCTATCGAAAGACCGATGGCCGTTGGAGCAAACGAGTCCTATCCGTCACCACGTGGATACATGTTACTAGAAGATTTTGATGAATATTTCCGTAGAGTAAGTGAAGGTTATGAGGCTGAAACTGGCAGCCAAAATCCATACAAGTAGCGGCAATATGAAAATGATGATGGTGCAACTTCTATATATTGTCTGAGACCTTCTTGTAATGGGATTATGTGTTTGGCTGTTATAATTTTGTTGCCAATCTTGGCTGTCGATTTTGGCTGCTAGTTTCAGGCTCATGTGAAGGTTTAGGTTTAAAAAAATGTTAGTAGACAACACTGAGCATTAAATTGTTTACCAAAATCAAAATCGATATCATACCAATGATTAAATAACAGACCATACCGAGTGGAAATCTCAAATATTTGAGGTGAAGAATGGGCGCAAGGGGGCTACGTACCTACTGGACCCTCAAAATTCGACCTCATCTATAAATATGATCCATTGGACCTCCATGTTAGAATTGGACCCTCAATCTTGGATTTCATTTTTACTTTATTGCACATTAGACCCTCTCTCAAACAACGAGTTCCATTCGACCTCATTTGTACCAAAGGGTTCGTACACTTCGTACCTATTCTAACACCAACTTTAGTAACGTCAGTAAAACTCATACAAAACACAAGATAAACGTTGATATTCGTAAGTCTTATCGTATTCGTAACACAATACGTCAAGTTTTGTCATCCATTGTCAAACATAAAAATCACTGTACCTCGAACATCATACTTGAAATCTCTGGATATCTGATTAGATTTATCTTAATCATAACTATTATAAAAACATGTCTGTTTGTTACCATACAATAGCTACTAAAGTAAAGCCAACGAAACGAGAGAAAAAGGTAAACAAAGCTACCATTACTGAGTTACGTTGCGATAACTAGCAATTATTTTCTCTGTCCTTGTCGCGCATGTCACACGTACGCGACAATGGCCGAGCGACAGCTGTCGTTGCGTGTTTCGTAGTACAGGAAAGCTGTCAGCAACTCAGCACAGCGGTTCTAAACTGTCAGATCCGCCATCTTATGAGCAATTTCTTTCCTGTCTGGAGTGCGCTTGAAGTGATAAATGTTTGAAACTGCTGAAACTTTGTTTACCTTTTTTCTCTCGCTTCGTTGGCTTTCCTTTAGTCTATTTTATATGTATAGTTGTTCTACAGTCAGCTAATTGTACAGGTCATAAAATCAAAATGATTTATTGATTTCAATTGTATTATTATCCGAAGTACCACATATTAGAACAATCAGTCAACAGGAAGGGGGAAAACCCATAAGATTTAAGATCATTTTGAGTACTTTTCATTTATTTATTAACCGACTTCGAAAAAGGAGGAGGTTCTCAATTATACGTAAGTATACATAATATTTTTTTTTTTTATGTATGTTCACCGATATCTCCGCCAATTATAGACGGATTTACATTTTTATTTTTTTGTTGGATAGGGTTCACTTCTGAGGTGGTCCCATTTTCACCAGGTCAGGATCTGATGATGGGATCCAGGAGAAATCGAGGGCAACCATCGAAAATTGTATGGTCGTATGGTACTTTTATTACGTAATCATGTCTTACTCAGGTATATGCTTCACGTTGTCAACATCTGATGCTGCTATGCTGATGATGAAGCTACTGGTCTCCTTAACGGTTAGGAGTTGGGAGACAGTACTGCCATTGGTGGATGATGAATATTTAGTAGTATGTAGGGCTAACGTGTTGCTTGTGAGATATGCTTGAATCAACTTCTGATGCTGCTGTGTTGATAGTGAAGCTACAGAACTCCTTAACGTTTGCGTATGGAGCTTTTGTTACGTAATAATGTCCTACTCAGGTATATGCTTCAGGGTGTCAACATCTGATGCTGCTGTGCTGATGATGAAGTTACTGAACTCCTTAACGGTTAGGAGTTGGAAGACAGTACTGCCATTGGTGGATGATAAATGTTTAGTATACTACTAATTAGGGCTAACGTGTTGCTTGTGAGATATTCTTGAATCAACTTCTGATGCTGCTGTGTTGATAGTGAAACTATAGAACTCCTTAACGGTTAGGAGTTAGGGGACAGTACTGCAATTGATCGATGGAAACTAGGTAGTAGTATGTAAGGCTAACGTGATACTCGTAAGGGTTGGTTACTCCTGAGATAATCACGAAATTTCAGAGTGAAACCGAGACAACTCCTCAATATAAGTATGTTTATAAAAGGGTATATCTACTCCTGAGTTGGTCTTTTTTATCGTGCGGAAATCCCCTCGAATTCCCCCGCTTTATGTCGGACTCGAACCGACTAAAACCGTACGCCGACTGAGGGTCGTAGTGCTAAGCCGGAGGTGAGGTTGTCTTTGACATATCCCTTGCACCCCGGCTGGCCCAGGGCCATCCCTTACGGTCTGGCACTCCTCGGCAGGGGGCTTGCCCCCGGAATGAGGAGGCGTGCCTATGCGCGCTGCAGCCGTGGCCTGCTTCTGCTGGGGTGACAGGTGGCTTCACTTGTCTTGTCCACTTAAAGCAACATACACTTGAGCTTTAGCAAAAATATATTTTCTAAGTCAATTACCGCTTTAGTTAATGTGGTGCCCTGAAGCTTATGAACCGTTACAGCCCAGCTCAAGATTAACGGATTCTTCTTTCCACACACTAAGCTGTCACTACCTTTCAATCTAGTGCCAATAGTATCATCGTCGAATTTAATAAAAACTGCATCAGGTAACTCGTCGAATTCTGACCGATCGCAACGCAGAGCAGACCACCTAAACGTACACACAATCCGCATTGCACCGTTGACAAGACCCTCAGTAAAATAATTGAGCTATCATCTTAGAGTTGATGTCATTCAACAATTTGATCGTTGGTAAAATTCTAACTGCAGCCCCATCTGCGAAAGCACCAACCTGTTCAACTCGCCGTCTTTCATATAAAAGTTCCAGTTCCCTTAAATAATTGGGAGTATAATGCTCCCAAAAGACGAAAACTGTGGTTAATGGCATGCTGGACTGGATTAAACTTGGATTACGAACGCAAACCTTGGCCCACTAAAAAGGGAAAAATAAATTATTTTAAAAAAATTGAACCGACTTCAAAACCAAATAGGATAAAAATGTTTAAAATAACAGAATTTAGAGAGAGAATTTAGAGATTTTCGATCTGTTAGAAGTCGGTGCCAACTTTGTTTGCTAGTGCTTTGCTGTACCTGAATTACCTGCCATGATGCATTTAAATGAAATATCTATCATGTCAGTACAAAAGTCGGTATCAAGTCAAACAGGTAAAATAATATAGCTAAGTATGATAGGCCACCCCTACCTCAACAAGTCATTATACCTACATTAATGGCATTATAGCTGGTCAGGCACAACAAAGTTGGCACCGACTTCTAACAGATCGAAAATATCTAAATTCTCTCTCTTAATTCTGTTATTTTAAACATTTTTATCCTATTTGGTTTTGAAGTCGGTTCAATTTTTTTAAAATAATTTATTTATATAATTTTAGCAATGTAAACTTACAGTATTCACCAAAACGTTTATTTGCTTACTTACAATGTACTTACTCATAGCATGTATTATACATATAAACTTTTCTCTTGAATTACTCTATCTATTGAAAGAAATCGCATCAAAATCCGTAGCGTAGTTTTAAAGATATAAGCGTACATAGGGACGGACGGACGCGGAAACCGACTTTGCTTTATACTATGTAGTGTATTTAATACATTAAACGGTCAATAGATACATTAGAATTATGAAGTCAAAATAATTAGGGCACATTTTTCAGTTCGTCACATTAAATTCAAGTAACTTTGCTAGTCCAGATCGATTTGATAGGTACTGATTTTTCTACGTAGGTGGCAGACAAGCACACGGCCCTGACCTGATGGAAAGAGGTTGCCGTGGCCTATGGACGTATGCAACACCAACCCCTCGACTCAACTGTAGCTAAACCACTGTGGTATCATTTATTTCTATACGTCTAAAGTCCAAAATGAAATAAAAAAAGTTTTATTACACTTTATTCACTCTGCAAACAGTAATTTCATTCTGAACTTTAAAGTAATGTTGTTTGAGCAACATTACTTTAAAGTCTATTATTTAATGCCGTTTTTTGCGCTAACTGTGGCACCACTCTGGTTTAGTTTATGTAGAATCGAGACCAGAGCGTTACACTCGTGGTGTCGACACTGAAGAAACCTGCTAATATCATTCCTGAAGAACCCCTATTTAGTGGCCGCTTTTTTTATCGTACGAAAGATCCCCACGGAGCAGGTGGAGGTGGTTATGTCGGACTCGAACCGACTAAATCGCACGCCATCTTGGGTCTTTTTTTTTTATCGTGCGCAAAATCCCTACGGATACCACCCCCACGGAGCCGATGGAGGCGGTTATGTCGGACTCGAACCGACTAAAACGCACGCCGTCTTGGGTCTTTGGTTACCGGAGGTGAGATTGCCGAAAGCATATCTCTCGAACCCCGGCAGACATGCCGTCTTGGGTCTTTGGTTGCCGAAGGTGAGGCCACGGGGGCTGTCTGATACATTCACAACAATAAATAAATAATTATCAACTTTCTCTCATGAACACGAATTTTCTTTTCTTTTTAGATTTGGCCACCCACTGTCATAAAAAAAATTAAAACTCGTATGAATGTGAAACCATCATACCTACCTACCACTAGCCTTGTTTACATTAAATTTAAAATATTGTAAAATAATGGATTATATTGTTTAAATATTATTTTTATTATTACACTAGCTTTTGCCCGCGTTCCCGCCAGCGTGGATGTTGGTACCGGTAATTATAATAATAATTATTATATAATTATTACCACAGACGATATCACCTTACGTATGCATATAATTGTACAACTCATTTTGTCATAACTATTGTTATAGAAGAGAAGATTGGGGCAAAGAAGCAAGAGGCAGGACATCTAAAAGCATCATCACTATCACTTCATTACATATACAGTCTATCCGTCCTTAAGTATACTTATATCTTTAAAACTACGTAAAGGATTTTGACGAGGTTTTTTTTTAATAGATACGAGTGAATCAAGAGATATATATGTATAAGATATATATGTATAATACATGCTTCATATAGTAGAGGGTGCAGCGGAACAGGATCGGAAAAAAATTAGCGGTACGAAGTTCGCCGGGTCAGTTAGTAGGTACTAAATAAAGCGAGATGCGCTCTTCTATCTTCTTTGCATATTATTTACTAGCTTTTGCCCGCGGCTCCGCCCGCGTGGATGTCGGTTATCGCGACCAAACATAGCCTATGTCCTTCCTCATGGTCTAATCTACCCCTATACCAAATTTCATCAAAATCGGTTCAGTGGTTAAGGCGTGAAAGCGTAACATACAGACAGACAGACAGACAGACAGACAGACAGACAGACAGACAGACAGACAGACAGACAGAGTTACTTTCGCATTAATAATATTAGTATGGATTAACTCTGTGGTATTTACTCTGTATCCTGCTCACTTTATTTCTCGTAAACTTTAATTGTATACTAACACGGAACGAGAAAGATTACAATTACATTAACCAAATTACTATTCTGAATAGGTAGTTCGTATTAATTCTAAAGTTGTCTTCCATAAGTGCATTTTGTAATAAGCTCAAGTAAATTATTATCTAATTGAAGTTAGTTTTTAATGAAGAATTTATTCGGTAATTATTTTTAGGGTGTATTCTCCAATTAAATCGATACTACAATACATAAATAGACACACAACTTGAAATTCAGAGCGAAATAAAGGTAAAATAAATAAAATAGTGAAGTATAGAAAGTTATTACTATACATTAGTACCAAGGCTTGGGTCTTACAAATAAAGAAACGAAAAATATCATATCGAAATTGGACAGTCAGGTAACATCTGGCATCCGCGTTCAATTTTGTTTTATACACATTTCAGAACGCACCTTGGACTTCACTATCAATCTGTCCATCACTTAATCTAACAATGTATCTGCTGGTATCTATGAAAGATCCGAGATATGATAACGTAATAGTGTTATCAGTTTATCACTCGATAACTGCTATGGTTAATTTGTTATTATTTATCTCTGTGAAATGGATGAAAATATTTTGGTGATAGGGATAATCTGCACAGTGACCCTTTGACGCCTTTTTAGCTACAAAAGCTGCACAGTGATTAGGTTTTTCCTTCCGATTGAACACTACTGAAGTCTTCCCGAGGAGGGCCAGACCAATAGGGATGGCCCTGGGTCCACTGAAGCGCGAGGGATATGCCCAACAACATCCCCTTCGGCTTTGCACTTCGACCCACTCCCACAGACAGCGTGCGTTTTAGTCGGTTCTTTTTTTATGGAATAGGGAAGCGATCGAGCAGACGGATCGCCTGATGGTAAGCGATCACCGCCGCCGCCCATGGACACCCGCAATACCAGAGGAGTCACAAGTGCGTTCGAGTCCGACATAACATCACCCACCGGCTCCGGTAGGGTAGGTTATGTCGGACTTCGAAGGAGGATTTATATTGTGGCCGCGGGGATTTTACACATGTAAAAAAAACCATGGACTCTACTAAAGTGATCATGGCCTTGGTTTGTGTTGCCATCCAAATTGGCGCCTAGATACTTACGTGTAACTTCAACTGGCTGTTTTACCGCCGTTCCCAATAACATACTGACAGTTAAAGATAGATCGCATCTACGGATAAAGTGCTCGGCTGTTTAAATTCAAAACATAGTAACTCCTATTTCACACCAATTTCGGAAAATAAAATTATACCGCGATGCGCTTTCCTGCAAAAAAGTCAGTTACCATGTTTTGAATTTAAACAGCCGATACGTCAAATTTGACTGTTGCGAAGTTGTATCGCTTTCTTTAACTGTAAGTATGTTATTGGGAACGGCCGTTAATAAGATAGTCGTATGTCAAGGATCCTTTTATGCCAAATAGTCCAGGACCTCAGTAAAAGAAGGCCTTGACAGTGTTTCTAAAAGCCGGTGTCTCAACTCAACAATACGTCTGAGGTATGAGACACTGTGGTTTTAGTACGTTTGACGCTGAGATAATTCGTAGTTTGTATTATTGGATCGAAAACTGAATTTATTTAAAAGGGAAACTGACAAGGTCTTGCAAATATTTAATATCCACTGCGAACTATAATAAATTATAACGTAGGTAAAAACCCGTTACCACGACCATAGGAACCAAATACCCGGAAAAAAGGCCACCTTTTTTTCGTTCGGAAATCCCCTCGGATACCTCCCCTGCCGGAGCCGGAAGGGGAGGTTATGTCGGACTCGAACCGTCTAAAACCGCACGCCGACTGTGGGTCGTGGTGCTAGGCCGGAGGTGAGGTTGTCTTCGACATATCCCTCGCACCCCGGCTGACCCAAAAAAGGCCACCTAGGCACAGATTACCCAGTTGAGACCAAGGGCATCTACCAATCAATAAATTTGCCTTTCTCAGTCCACTGCTGGAAATAGGCCTCCCCCAATGTAAGAAGAGCACACCTAGGTCACAGCTATTATTTGAAACTATTTAGTAGATATATTGCTCCAGTCAAGTGGTGCGTTATACGAAGGGGAAGTCCCATTTTGCCTTTTATCAATAAGTTGATATTAAACATTTGAATCAGGTTGATGATCGTCAATCTTATTAATGTCAGATAAGGATAAGACGGATATTAAAGACTGCCCAAAAAGGAATCTTATATTATTTATATTTTAGGGTCAATTCCCAATGAAAGAGCAGGCGCCACGAGCAGCCTCTCCTTCGCCTAAATGAAATAAGATTCAAAATGATTGGTTTTTTACATTTTTCCTCAAAAAGCCGCTGCGCGTCGCTGCTCTTTCAGGGGAAATTGACCCTTAGGGTGCAAGAAAATGTATATCATCAATGTCATCATTCACAGAGCCTCTTCCAGTTTTCTCTTCCTGATTCAGTGGAGATTGGCTTTTGCAGACTATGAAACGGCCAAACTCCGATATTATCCGTGAAGCGACTGCCATGAGCTATCTCGCCACCACAACCAACTGGCGATATCGATATTTTGTAGTTAGAAGCATGAATAGTCACCCATTCCAAGGCGCCAATTACACGGTAGGTTTTGCTGTCAGTTTTACCACAGATACGGCCATGTCATTACGAATTACGGCTAAAAATTGACGCTTGTATGAGCGTGTAATGAACGCCTAAGACTAACCAGGGGCATTATTCTGAGCGACATCGAGTCGTGTGTTCGATTTTACGAACGCGCGTAGTTAAGTTCGTCACTCATATTATGGGGCTATATTGATTAACTTTGCGATGTGTGCTAATCTACTCGGTTGCCACTTAGACACGAGACCCTCTGTTCCTGTATGTATGTGGGTTTGTTTTTTATTATAGCTGAACTAATTTTGAAGTATGGGAATTGGGAAGTCTTACGAAATAACTTTAGTATAATCTACCGGTACATGTGTTACTAATGTAATTCCGTATATATTGGATGTTAAATCTTTCGAATTTGAATTTAGAAGTAAAAAAAAATCTACTTTGACAATCATTCAAATAAAATATATCTTCAGACAAATCGTACGACAACGACCTTAAACCGAGTTGACATTCCACCTAATTCAACTAGAAAGTTCTAAGAGCTTCTTGCTTCACATTGGAAGCATGTCCCAACTCAGTTATCGTGAAGTTATCACACTTTATCGTGAGACTGCTCGATCGACGAAGTACTTTGAAGTGCATTTCACTAAGTATCACGACTTATATTTGAACTTGTTTAAATATCTTTGGAAAACGTGTTATGTTCCAATTATTCTAAGTATTTTGAGTTAAAATAGCTATTGTAGTTTTAGAAACAAAAAAAGAGACAACATACATCGGTTAAAGTCGGATTATTGAATGATTGTTTTAGGCCTAGGAAAAGTAGCCGAGGTGCGAAGGATATGCTCTACATCACTCTGTCAGGATTTGGCCATATTCTAGCGGTTTTGGTTTCATTCCATACAACAAAAATGGAAAATATTTTTTCACAATCAAACAATCAGTTTTAGGGAAAATTATCTATACAAATAAATAAAATTGGAGTGTCTGTTTGTAATATTAAAATAACCGCTTTCTACTACATGCATATGAATGTATATACGGTACACATACCAAAATATATATTTTTAAATTTTTTGTCTGTCTGTCTGTCTGTTTGTTTTGGCTAATCTCTGGAACGGCTGGACCGATTTGGACGGGATTTTCTCTGGCAGATAGCTTATGTAATAAGAAGTAACTTAGGCTAAAAAAAAATGCCAAAAACAAAAAAAAAATAAACTGATATTTTTTATTAAGTACATTCCACGCGGACGAAGTCGCGGGCACAGCTAGTCTACTATATAAAAATAAGTTGGGTTTTCCTTCCTGACGATATAACTCCAGAACGCCTTTACCGATTTGGCTAATTTTGGTCTTGAATTATTTGTGGAAGTCCAGGGAAGGCAATTACGGCGAGAAAAATTCGAATAATTGCCGGGAACCGACATCCACGCGGGCGGAGCCACGGGCAAAAGCTAGTTATAATATACTTATTATTATAATAATTATTCACCAGAATGACGAGATCTTTCGAAAGGTATTTTTTAAAAGGAATTTACGACAAAAAGGAATATGTCCCTTATAAAGCAGTTTCGATTCGACCCACCGTGCGGCGTGCGGTTTTGTCTGTAATAATTATTAGAAAAAAAAATGGTTTGGTAGAAAGTGCCTGGCATTTGGCAAAACGTTTGCCCTTTATTAGGTAAAAAACAAAAATATATAATTTAAATGTGGATGTGTACCTATCAATTCAATTCAATTAAATTCTATCGTACAGCTGGACTTACGCCTCTCCACCTAATATTGGGAGGATTTGGCCTACTGTTTCCAAGATGGCCGGACAGGTTAGTACATGATTTTATTTCCAGTTTTCCTTCTCTCGCAGTGATATTGTCTATTTTTCCGCCAGTCATCTATTACGACACCCTTCGGATGAGATGGGGTGGTAATATTTGTAATCTTTCTGTGTCACGACACGAATTAAATTTGTATTTTTTTTTTTCAGTTTTATAGCATTAATTTATTATATTATTTATACAATTCGATTACATCCGGAAAAAATAAATTATTCAGGTAGGGCTTTAACCCTTTTCCTTACAGGGGAATGATCTGAAAAATCAATGTTTAAAAATGGTTGAAAAATCATTCATTCCTAGCTACAGTCCGTAAGAGTGTTGGTAGTTTTTTTTTATACAGGACACGTCAATTTGACTTCACCTCGCCTGATGTTAAGCTAAAGGCAAAGTCTCGGAAAGAGGGTCACCATCGTAAACATTTACCATGTTAACAGTGGTGGCACTCAGCTTGACGGCCTCATGATGCTCATGAGATGCCTTTTCACGCCCCGCTTAAAGGACCCGGGACTGTAAGAAGAAGGAAACACCTACACCGTCGTTAAAGACGGAAAGAATTGATTCAGGTGTGGCTCATTAGCTCAGTTGGAAGAGCATTCCCCCTGTAAAGGAAAGGTCGTGGGTTCAAGTCCCAACTGCGTGAAAGTCATTAATCATTAAAATGATTTATGACTTTTACGGAAGTAATAGTAGTGTGACCTACCTACCAGGAAAGAAAACTCTAAACTAGAATCTCTTCCATTAATCAGTAGGCGACCTAACCTAACCTATGAGCTCCAAAGTACTTAGTGAGGCCCGAAAACACTTAACAGAAATCGTCTCTTCTTAGAATCAAAATCCGTCATCCATAATTTGCAAGTATAATAATATGGGTATGTATGTAGTACTTTAGGCATTGGCTTGTAGTGTCATAGGTGTTGTTGAACAGGATGAATAGAACTACAACAATAGTATCATTTAAAACATTTGACGTCATTGAAACTACCTACTTATTGAGTCAGACATAATCGGATGTTTATTTTCACTATTTTGGTTGTGTCTCCTTGTAATTTGACAATATTGAGCATGGTTATTGGTAAAATTTTAATAGCGCGATGCAGACTTAATTTGACTCTAAATAGTTAAGGCTATTTTCGCAAGATGGCAGTACGCAAATTCACCAATTAATTGTTGCTCTAAGCAGTCTAAGCGATCAGTCTGTTGTGTAAAACTTTACAAGGAAATATATAATATAAAAAATAAAAATGAATCGCAAAATGTGTTGGTAAGCGCATAACTCAACAATGCCTGGACCAATTTGACCAATTCTTTTTTAAATGTTCGTTGAAGTTCAAGGATGGTTTTCAAGAAACGATGAAGTTCAAGAAAAATTCGAATAATTGCCGGGAACCGACATCCACGCGGGCGGAGCCGCGGACAAAAGCTATTTTCTAATAATATTTTGCGCAACCCGGGTATAACACCCGTTATTTAATCATCAGTAGTCACACTTATCTAGACAAAAATCTAATCAATCTATATAGTTTTAGATACAACAGAAATAACGTTAAAAACCTTTGTTCGCCACTACGTAAAGGCACCATTATTCGTCAGAAAAACAAACCTATACTACCAAGGGAACAAGAATTACAATTTAATCCTTAGAAAGAGCATCAAAGCGTCTTGACAACTACGCTAAACCTATTACAGACAGGAAAATCAGCGTGAGATCTTTCAACAATGATACCTGTGTGTATTAATAGACTCGTCAATATAATTCAGTAATTACTTTTGACTTGAGCAGCTGAGCCACGCAATGTTTATTTTTACCCGACTACGGCGAAGCCAAAAGGAGGGTTATGATTTTGACAGGCTATGTATGTATGTATGTATGTATATATGTATGTTCATTTGTTCCCTCATAGCTCCTCAACTACTTATTAGAACTGGACAAATGAGGTATCGTTACAAGCGGCTTGATCGTCCGATGGTTATAGGCTATATGACGGGTCACTCAATCTTGTGTGGCGCCCTCTAGCGCTCATAAGGTACTGTGTAAAAAAATAAATTTGAGATAAATATGCCGTGTTTGGTATCAAATGAAAGTGCTCAATGAGCACATTTCATTGTCCCCTTTACCTTGTCCCCAAAATAATTTAAATAAAAAAAAAAGTTTAAAACTAAAACCCGACTACCAAAAAATCACGCTTTAAAAAGTGACAAACAAGAAAATATCAAGGATAGCCGTGGTCGTATGCCACTTACTCTAACAAAACAATACATTCCAGGGAAAAGTGGCATACGACCACGGCTATCCTTGATATTTTCTTGTTTGTCACTTTTTAAAGCGTGATTTTTTGGTAGTCGGGTTTTTTTATCATTATATGAACACACCTTTCATCATCTTCTAGCATTGTTCCTGTTTGCATCTGATCCATCTAAGTAAATGTATTGGCCAGCTCACGTGTTTCCTTCTTCCTACAGTCCAGGGACAATTAAGGGGGGCGTGTAAAGGCATCTGATGAGGCCGTCCAGCTAAGTGCCACAACTGTTAACATTGTACATATTTGCGTTGGTGACCCTCTTTCCGAGACTTTGCCTTTAGCTTACCATCAGGCGAGGTGAACTTAAATTGACGTGTCTCTTATAAAAAAAAAAATATATCGAAATTACTAATATTCCCCCTAACCGCTTTAGTTGAGCTAAATTGCTTGTTCGGACCCTCCAAATTAGAGAGGAAAGCTTGAGTAAGAGCTTTCTTTGTTAATCAGCCCTTGAGGCCGGTCTGAGTAAAAAGGTTGCCTATAAGACATACCCTGCCCAGTCTCGCTGACCCAGAACATCTCTAGACCGAGATGGCCCCATCGGGTGTGGGAACCACGGTGTCCCTATCTGGCCCCTGAGAAAGGAGCGAGAATTGCGCCGCTCAAACTGACATCTCCAGGCCTCTGGTCATGAAAGACGGAGGTCGTTTAGAGACCTCCACCATATGGGCTATGACTGTTTTGTTACAATCATTTATATATGTCTTACATTTTCTTAAACCAAATATTAACTGCAATCGTTGCATTTAGTTACATATCTACTACCATATCCACCATTGCCACTCAATAAAACCATTATTCAGCAAATTCCTAACAAACAACACAATATACAGTATTATTGAGTCACTTGTTTATTATTTTTTAATTCAAACACATCGGTAATACCGCTATGAATGTATATTTTCATTCATAAAACTCATTTGGCACAGTGACGCAACAGTGGACGAGTACTGAGGGAAATCCATATGTTTACAACGGTTGCAATAACATCTATATTACACATTGTCTGTTTTGTGTACGATTGAGTATTGCGATTGTGTATAAAATCATCATTATCCTCATAGCCCCGTGGTTCCCGGCAGAGTAAAATTTGATCCACCCCATCTCTTCCCATGCGGTGTCGTACAAGGCGACTAAGGGATAGGGCTGTTTAACATCAGACAGATATATACAGTCCAGACTCAGCCTCGGATGCACGGCTTGAATCAACAATAGTACCCGGAATGCCGCAATAGGCTCACCGGGGGTTAGCCTATTGCCGCATTCCGGATTCTGTCCCACGTAAACCCTATAACGTAGGACCGAATCCAATGATTGGTGCAGTTAGGGTGTTATTCACCTCTGCCTAACCCTCCGGGGATAAAGGCGTGATTGCATCCTCATAGCGATTTACCAGTTGGGCACAAAATTTGGGTGTAGAGCCTGCGCGAATAGCAATTTTGGCGGGCAATTCATTGTACCTTCCCGTTGTCCGTGTACAATTGGCTTCTCCAGGAACGATTATCTCCTAACCTCCTAATTCAGGGACGAAAATCTGTATCAGATAGTGGTATAACATTATAAATATTATCTTTATTCTATAATACCGAGTCTTATAAACAGGGTGTAAAAAAACATCTGATGTGGCCGTCAAGCTGAGGAACACTATACATCTAATAGGTATATAAAATTCTCGTGTCACAGGTTTCGTTGCCATACTCCTCCGAAACGGCTTGACCGATTTTGATGAAATTTTTTGTGCTTATCCGGTATCTATGAGAATCGGCTAACATCTATTTTTCATCCCCCTAAATGGTGCAGCGGGAACGGGATCTGACGCCACGGGTGCAGGGAAAAATTGGCGGTACGAAGTTCGCCGGGACAGCTAGTTACTTATATAATATTATTTATGTCTGCAATAGTGACCCTCATTCCTGAGACTACTGCCGTGACCATTATAAAAATAAAACAAGAAACTTGGGCTTCGTGTTACGTTACGTTTATCTAGATTAGAAAACGTCCTAATCCCCGTGACACGGCACGACATTTTGTCGTATCGTGCCGTTTATATCACGTGTCGTGTCGTGACGTTGGCCGAGTCCTCAGGCGGGCATGTGACTGAGACTGACCTAACAACAACTTTGAAACTATTATGCTTACTTTCGACTTTCAAACACGTGGCCCCAATGAAATTACTATGAACTTGTATTTACATTAAGTACATAAGTACTAAAATAATAAATCCATAATATTATAAATGCGAAAGTAACTCTGTCTGTCTGTCTGTCTGTATGTTACGCTTTCACGCCCTAACCACTGAACCGATTTGGATGAAATTTGGTATAGGGGTAGATTAGACCATGAGAAAGGACATAGGCTATAATTGGTCGCGATAACCGACATCCACGCGGGCGGAGCCGCTGGCAAAAGCTAGTAAATATATAAATAAATATTCCACAACATTCTACATCACGCTATCTAGACCCATGGTAAGCTTTTATAGCTTGTGTTATGAAATCTAGAATGCGGATAAACATAATTATATACTTTTTTTTGTAAATACATACATATTATACATAGAAACACCCAGACCAATGCCAATAACCATATTCATGCATACAAATATTTGCACTGAGCGGGGATCGAACCCGCGCCTTCTGCGTAGCAGTCGCGTGCACTACCGCCATGCCACAGAGGCTGTTTTTTTATTAGTAAAATGATTATGTTTTTTTTATTAGTAATAGCGTAAATTCCAATACAATAAACCTAGTAGATAGAATTCATTTCGCGCCTGTTTAGTCACAGTATAAGTTATTGACCTATGTTCACGTCCATAACTAGATTGCCTTTTTAGGGTACCGTAATCAAAGGGTAAAAATGGAACCCTATTACTAAAACTCTGCTGTCTGTCATCATGAGGCAGAAATTGGCAAATAAAATCGGCAGCCAATATTGACGACAAGATTATAGCAGCCAAACACATATTCCCATTACTAGAAGGTCTCAGACAATTTATAGAAGTTTCACCATCATCATTTTCATATTTCTGCTACTTTTATTAATTTTGGCTGCCAATTTCAGCCTCATTCTGTCATCAGGCTATAGGCTATATAGGTTCATGAACCGTGATAACTAAACAGTTGAATTTTTCACAGACGTTGTATTTCTGTTGCCGCTGTATAACCAATGCTGATAACAGAAAAAAACACCTAATAAGTATTATGGAGCACTTCATATTTATGCCAGTCCGACTCGCACTTAGCCGGCTTTTTCTATATTCCCACACTTCATCACTACATACTATAAAGCAAAGTCGCTTTCCGCGTCTGTCCGTCCCTATATATGCTTATATCTTCAAAACTACGCTACAGATTTTGATGCGGTTTCTTTTAATAGATAGAGTGATTCAAGAAGAAGGTTTATATGTATAATACACGCTTAATATAGTAGAGGCTGCAGCGGGAGCGGTACCGGACGCCACGCGGGCGGAAAAAAACTGGCGGTACTAAGTGCACCGGGTCAGCTAGTAATAACTAATAGGAGTATGCAGAGGTATTTTAAAATCCTCATTTCGACGTTTTTTTTTTATCTAGGTCACGTCAATTTGACTTCACCTCGCCTGATGTTAAGCTAAAGGCAAAGTCTCGGAGAGAGGGTCACCATCGCAAACATGCACCATGTTAACAGTGGTGGCACTCAGCTTGACGGCCTCATTAGATGCCTTTTCACGCCCCGCTTAAAGGACCCGGGACTGTAGGAAGAAGGAAACACGTGAGCTGGCAGGGAGTTCCAGGTCTTAGTGGTGCGGCATAGGAATGAGTCATTGAAACGCTTGGTTCTAGCAGGTATACTTTGCACCGTATATGGATGGCATCTTAGCCCTGCACGTGTCGTCCTGTGAAGGAAAGGAGTACCTACACTTTACCATTAACCTTAGTCACCTTGTAATATACCCATGGAAAGTAACCCTGTTTACTTTTTTCGTCGGGAATATTATTTCCTCATCAAAATATCGATGATGGCCTTAGCTTAACATCTTGTCCGATAATTTGATAACGTTTATTAGACAAATCGGAACGTGACTTCGAAAACGAAAATGATATCATAAGTCTAGAAAAAATAAAGATTATATTGATACATTTCCGCTTTTACTGACAAAAAGGATAAATAACTAAAAAGTATTAATAAAAATAATTATTTAAAATAAAAAAAACCCGTCTGATACTGACAAGAAGTTTGATAGCAGGATAGCAGCCCATACCCATAATTTTCATCCAGCTCATGATTCGCAACATTTGATTGACAACATAATCCATACTAATCCATACTAATATTATAAATGCGAAAGTAACTCTGTCTGTCTGTCTGTCTGTATGTTACGCTTGCACGCCTAAACCACTGAACCGATTTTGATGAAATTTGGTATAGGGGTAGATTAGACCGTGAGAAAGGACATAGGTTATGTTTGGTCGCGAATACCGACATCCACGCGGGCGGAGCCGCGGCCAAAAGCTAGTAATAATCTATTTTAGGAACTAATCGTCGAAAAACATCGGAAAAAATGTAATGCTCAAGTGAGACTTGAACTCACGACGTTTCCCTTACAGGGGGAATGCTCTTCCAACTGAGCTATTGAGTCACACCTGAATCATTTCAAATTTTTCTTCTCCAAATCAATAGCTCAGTAGAGCATTCCCCCTGTAAGGGAAAGGTCGTGAGTTCAAGTCTCACTTGAGCATTTCATTCTTTCCGATTTTTTTCGAACTTAAAAGTTAGCATAATAAATGCTATAAAAATTCATTCAAACTAATCGTCGTTCAAATGTTTAAGTCAATTAATGCTAAAATTACCCAGAACAGTGAAGTCGTGTTTAATTTAGATGAAAAAGGAAACTCACTTAATTTGCCCCACTTAGGTCAGATGGCAGTCACTTCTCGGAAAATAGCGAAGTTCAGTCGTACTGCAAATAGACTGAAAGTCGATCCCATCTGAGTTGGCAAAAGCCTCCGAGGACGAATTGATTTGCCACTATAACACAAAGCCGTTAGACATTAGACTATGTGCCTGAATAACATACATAAATATAATCACGCTTTTATCTCCGGAGGGTTAGGCAGTGGTGAATTAACACCCACATTTCACCAATCATTGTATTCGGACCCACGTAATTGGGTGTTTTTTTTTTTTATTCGTTGTGCGATAATTCCCCACGGATACCACCCCCAGGGAGCCGGTGGAGGTGGTTATGTCGGACTCGAACCGACTAAAACGCACGCCGTCTTGGGTCCTTGGTTGCCGGAGGTGAGATTGCCAAAAGCATATCTCTCGGGCACGTAATTGGGTGTGAGCGTATTGTCGCATTCCGGGCACTATTGTTAACTCGAGACATGCATCCGAGGCTGAGTTTGGGCTATAATACAATCTGTCTGATGTTAAACAGCCCTATCCCTTAGTCGCCTTGTACCACACCGCATGGGAAGAGATGGGGTGGCCGAATTCTATTCTGCCGGGAACCACGCGGCATGAAAAACTACCTCAAATATATAGTTAGTGTTAGAAAATTTCTTCACTACGTCTCACAATGAACTTAAAACTTGTATTAAGAGCAAATCAAACAGTTTTATGGATTTAAATAGTGGTATGGGTAATGAACTGCTGAGACGAGGTCTCGGGTTCGATCCCAGGTTTACCATGGCACACACCAATGACTTTTCGATGCTTTTCGAAGTTATGTGTGTATTTATCGCAGGTTTATAAGTGCCCGGTTAATGGCAATAGGCTCGCCACCTATAACATTGGGACCTAAACATAAACTGGCGAAATGTGGGTGCTAGCACCTCTGCCTACTCCTTCGGGGAATACAGCCGTGAGTTTATGTATGTTTATGTTATGTCTGTACTAAAGGTTTGTATCAAATATCAGTCAACAAGAAGGGGGGAAATCTAGGCATTAAGATCATTTTGAGTATTTTGTTAATCAAGATAGATTTGATGCTGACTGTACATTATATTACAATTATAAACGCAGAAGGTTGTAAGCATGGATGGATGGATGGATAGATGTAACTCTTTCACGTAAAAACAAATTTTATTAAAATCGCGCAGTCGTTTAGACGTCAAAGAGTAGCAAACATTCATTCATATTTACGAACTCTCCCGTTTATAATATTAACAGAAAAACAAATCAGTCGGAATCCATAGTAACATTTTTACTATTAAAAACAATATACAGACAAAACAAACAAGAGTTATAATAAATAACAATTCACGAACCAACGCTAAGAAACACTGTTTATTATTGAATTTTGAAGATAATTTATCGCACGATTAAACTGGACTATCGGTAATAGATATTCTATCTCCAATTATCAGATTCATTACACATACTCATTCATAATTATTCGGTCGTGGTTGCCATACTATAAGGTTGAACATATCTTGAACCTAAATCGCGAAACATAAAAGGCACTTTTTTTTAGGTGCGGAAAATCCCTGCGGATACCCCCCTGCCGGAACTAGTGGGGAAGGTTATGTAAGACTCGAACCGACTAAAACGCACGCCTACTGTAGATCGAAGTGCATAGCCGAAGGTGAGGTTGTTGGACACATCCCTCGCACCTGGGCAGAGCCAGGGAAATATAAAAGGCCCTGGTGCGCGCGGATGATTTTGTAATAACATTAATTTTTTTTTTATCTAGGATACGTCAATTTGACTTCATCTCGCCTGATGTTAAGCTAAGGGCAAAGTCTCGGAGAGAGGGTCACCATCGCAAACATGTACCATGTTAACAGTGGTGGCACTCAGCTTGACGGCCTCATTAGATGCCTTTTCACGCCCCGCTTAAAGGTCCCGGGACTGTAGGAAGAAGGAAACACGTGAGCTGGCAGGGAGTTCCAGGTCTTAGTCGTGAGGCATAGGAATGGTTAATTTGAGACCGTTTACCGCAGTAGCACTCCGTGCCATCTTGAAAGTACATACAAGAAGCGTGTACTGCGCGTATAGAGCACATTTTGGGCACATTTATGTCCAAGATATATGGTTCGACCTATAACATCTATGGCTTTTTTTTCGTGCGGAAATCCCCTCGGATACCCCCCTGCCAGAGTCGGAAGGGGAGGTTATGTCGGAATCGAACCGACTAAAACCGCACGCCGACTGTGGGTCGTGGTGCTAGGCCGGAGGTGAGGTTGTCATCGAGATATCCCTCGCACCCCGGCTGACGGTTTGGCCCTCCTCGGGATAACATATGTCAGTGGTTACGGGTATTTGGCGCCCTAAAAATCCAACGAGCTTAGTATATGTACTGCAATAGGTACTTTGATATCGCCATGGAAAATATCGAAATCCACGCAAATAAGCAATTAGAATTAGGGAAATGCAAACTCCAGACTCCGAGATGGAAGCTTCGGATGCTACCGGGATTAAAACTAGGGTGGAGAAAGAAGACTCATTACTAATTATTTGACTTATAGATAAATTTAGACGTATGGAGTCCAACCAAAATCTTCCGACGTCCAATTCAACTTCCTCAGTATGCACATTATGTACCTAATTACGTCACCTGCCAAGAAATGGGCGACAATGATATCCATTAAAATGACACGTTACCCGGATATCTAAATACCCTTTCGAGGTTAAGGATTCAGAAGTCAGTCGCTCCCGAAAGGAGTTGGAGGGCAGACCCAAGGCTCCAAGATAAAATTGATTTCGTTGTCAGAAGCTTGTCGGACAACGAGATCGTTGAATTCACGTAAAGTTGAAATCCCAAAATGTACTTAGAATTTACCTGAATGTGGATTTTTTAATCAGAAGAAATCAAGATGGTTTTAGGTTAGGCAGAGGTGAATTAAAACCCAAATTTCACCAATCATTCTATTCGGTCCTGTCTAATAGGGGGTTAGCCTATTACCGTATTCCGGGTATTATTATGACTCGAGCCATGCATCCTCCTAGCACAAGCATTTTAGCTTAGTTGGAGGGGTTAGAGGGAATATTAGTAACTTCGGTTCTAACATTCGTTAAAAAAAAAAACTTCACATGTATCTACTTGAAAATCATCATTGTCATAATCATACGTAATCATAAAATATGATTAAGGTAAAATGAGTACTAGACCACTTAAAATAAGGAAACTAAAACCTTTCTACTAATCTCATACTAAATGTATGGGAGGGTTTAATGTCAAAATTTTAGATACCTCTCGTTTGATTTTTAAAAAGTTATTGATGTCATTTTACTCATTAGGTAACGTACTTTCGATATCAGTTTACAGTTTTTTGATATCTGTAATAGTTACGAAATAATCGCCTGGACACACTTAACGATTACACCCTGTATATATGTATGGTGTTAAACAGTCCTATCCCTTAGTCAACTTGTACGACACCGCATCGCATGGGAAGAGATGTGGTGGTCCAAATTCTATCTGCCGGGAACTTGATGGATTCTATGAAGAAAAAAGGGTAATAATAATAGGTATGGGAATAAGCTGGCAACACTGGTCGCTTGGATACACATAATTTGCTCTTCAAAAATTTTTTTTAACATTTTAATATATTTTACTACAAATAATACACTTTTCGTGGCATAAAATCTGAAATTATACAAGATAAGAACCAATTATTATATATAATTTTTAGAAATACAGAAATGAAAGAAATGATTTTAAGAAATACAGAAAACATGACAGATGTCAAAATCAGAAACGAAAACGTAGCAATTATTTATGAAGAACAAAAATTATGTTGACGCGGGCGAAGGCCAAACTAATAATCAACTACGCACAACCTACACCCTCGGACTCGTCGTGCAGCTCCGCTTCGCAGCCTCCGGAATCCACATCTCCGAGGCCCGCTACTGTTGAGGCGTCGAGCTCCGACGAGTATTTCTCCCCACCGACGTCGCCAACACCTGTGCGTCGGCCGGGGAGAGGCCGACCGCCGTCCAGCTTGGGGTCCCGAGGCCCACCGGCCTCGAATAGGGCCCCCGCTACCGGTGGTAATGTGCGCCGCATGCGATGGACGTCATCCATTAATGAGAATGTCATGCGGGCATATTTTGCGGCTACAGGGGGAGGAGCCAACCTCACTGCGTACCGTGATCGCATGCTTATTCTGTTTCAGGATCTTGAACCAACTGTTAATGTTTCGGCACAACGACTGTCGGATCAGGTGCGGGCTATCCAGCGGTGTCACTTGTTGGATAGCTCCGTACTTGAGAGGCTACGCTCTGACTTGCAGAACAACGATATTACCCCTTCTCCACCACAGGCTGTGATGCAAGTGGTCCCGCAGGAAACACAGCCTGTACAAACCGATTGTGAGTTGGATAATGTCGCTACTTCAGTGAGTACTCAGTACATTGAACAAATAAGGAATGCTTTGGAGTGTGCTGTTCGTGATTATCGGTCAATGAATTATCAAATTAGACCTCGTTTACCGCGTTTGCCAGTGCATAAACGAAATATAGCGCTAGTGTGTGCCTTGGATTCACTGTTACCTAATTATTTAGATAATTGTGAGCATCTCGGTGATACGCACTCAATTCTGTACTGTGCCGCCTATGCAGCCTGTCGAGTAGCTGGTGTTAAATTCCCAGAATGCAACACCGCTATTAGACCTAAGTCAGGGAAACCGAGGTGGCAGTGTAGAATTGAGCGTCGTATCGCTGAGACCAGGGCACTCATTGGCAAGCTAATCTGCTTCAGGTCGGGCAATACACGCCCGAGAGTCATGCGCTTTGTGAATCGGGTATTCTCGGGAACTGGCGTCAGTCCCTTCGATTGTACATCCCGAGTCACAGAGCGCATCGACTTCTTGAAGCAGAAAGTTTATGCATGGGCAAACCGCATAAAGCGGTACAAAAAAAGATGTGACCGATATACACTGAATCGCACATTCCAAAGAGATGAAAGATGGGTGTATAGAAATTGGGAGCGAGCTGATTCTGTGGGTGACGAGCACTTCCCGGATGTTGCTGCCACAAACACATTTTGGCGTAACATCTGGTCGGTTCCCGTTGCTCACACAGAGGGTGATTGGGTGCGAAAAGTCAAGCGATCGTGTGAAGCGATTGAAACAATGGAGCCTGTAATAATATCAGAGGATGACATTGCTTGTGTGGTTCGTTCGCTACCGAACTGGAAAGCTGCCGGTCCGGACGGACTACACAACTTCTGGTTAAAATGGCTCCGGAGCTCACACGCCCGCTTGGCTTTTCAATTCCAATCAGCTTTAGAGTCGGGTTCGCTTCCAAGTTTTATGACTACAGGCATCACTCATCTGCTCTTTAAGTCTGGTTGTGCCATGAACCCCAAGAACTATAGGCCGATCACGTGTCTGCCTACAGTTTATAAACTTCTTACATCTGTTCTGAGAGTAAAAATAGCTAGTCATATAACTAGGAACTCTATTCTATCCTACTCTCAGAATGGATGTAGAAGTGGGGCTCGTGGCACAAAAGAGCTCCTTATTATTGACACGGCTGTCAACCAGCAGGTTCGCCGTAATCGGAGAGATATGGCGACATGCTGGATAGATTATAAGAAGGCCTATGACTCCGTGCCACATACGTGGCTCTTGAGGGTGCTTGAGCTGTATAAAGTTGATACAACTCTTTGCACCTTCTTGGAGGCATGTATGGGGCAATGGAGTACGGCTCTTCGCTATCCTGGGTGTCGACATATTCCGGATGACGGTGAGCTTATAAAGATTGAGCGAGGTATATTCCAGGGTGACAGTTTGAGTCCCTTGTGGTTCTGTTTGGCCCTGAATCCTCTAAGTACTATATTAGAGGATTCAGGGCTAGGCTATTGTTTGCGGAGAGGTAGTCAGGTTATATCCCACCTCCTTTACATGGATGACCTCAAATTGTTTGCGCCCAATAACCGCCAATTAATGGAGCTACTAAAGGTAACGGAAACTTTTAGTACTTCCATTAGGATGGAGTTTGGTGTGGATAAATGTGCGGTCATGCATGTAAAAAAAGGTGAAATTGTAGAATCTGAGGGGATAGAACTCTCAGATTCTACAAAACTTAGATCCCTCTCTGTGAACGATACCTACAAATATCTGGGTATGTCACAGGCGTTAGGTGTTAACGAGTCTGATATGAGACAATCGTTACGGGAGCGCTTTTTCTGCCGTCTGAAAAAAGTACTGAAGAGTCTTTTGTCAGGCGGTAACAAGGTGCGTGCCTATAACGATTGGGTCATACCAGTCTTAACCTACTCCTTTGGAATACTCAGATGGACTCAAACTGAGTTGGAAGCCCTGGATAGAAGAGTTCGAACACTGCTTACTGCATATCGAATGCACCATCCACGTTCCTCAGTAATGAGGTTGTATATCCCGCGGAAGTTTGGAGGTCGTGGTTTTTTAAACATTAAGACTCTACACAACCGCGAGATATGCAACCTTAGAGAATATTTTCTCAAGGTGAATGTGGATGTCCATCGAGATGTAGTGGCAGTGGACCGCGGACTTACCCCGCTCGCTCTTGCGAAAGAGAACTGGCGCAAGCCTGCAATACTCAGTATCAATGATCGCAAGGAAGTATGGAAGAGTAAAGAACTACATGGACGATTTCATCGGGCCTTATATGGGCCCGATGTAGATTTAAAAGCATCTGTATCCTGGTTACGCTTCGGTGATCTCTTTGGAGAAACCGAAGGTTTTGTCTGTGCAATTACTGATGAAGTTGTAATGACGAACAACTATCGGAGATTTATCCTTAAAGATGGTACGGTTGATATCTGTCGGGCATGTCACCGTCCCGGAGAATCCCTCAGACATATAATCTCTGGTTGTTCTCGTCTAGCCAATGGCGAGTATTTGCATAGACACAACCAAGTAGCCAGGATTGTCCATCAGCAACTCTTAAATATAAACTTGTAGATTCAGAGGTGCCGTATTACAGGTACGTGCCCGACCCAGTTCTTGACGATGGTCGTGTCACATTGTACTGGGATCGATCTGTCATCACTGACAGGACTATTGTAGCCAATAAGCCTGATATAGTGGTGATAGATCGATTAGAGCGCCGCGCAATAATTATCGATGTCACCATTCCGCATGATGAGAATCTCGTGAAAGCCGAAAAAGATAAACAAATAAAATATTTGGACCTGGCTCACGAGGTTGTCGACATGTGGAATGTGGATTCGGCGATTATTGTTCCGATAGTCGTGTCGGTTCACGGACTGATTGCCAAGAGCCTCGACCAACACCTCAAGAGGCTCGCGTTAGACAGTTGGGTCAAGGGCCTGATGCAGAAGGCGGTACTCCTCGACACGGCACGCATTGTGAGGAGGTTCCTCTCCTTGGAGCCCTAACCACCGGTAGCTTGGTCCCTGTACCCGATGCCGGTGGGGTACCTACTATTTTTTATATTTTTAAATAGATGTTTTTTTTTTATATATGTATTTAAAAATATAATTTATAAGTTTTGTTAAATGAATATAGGTATAATATTCCCTTTTAAGATAATTGAATATGTAACACATGTATTGTTATCAGTCACCAATGGTATTGTATGTAAATGTATGTAGATTGATTTAAATTAGATCACAATATGTATTATGATATCGCTGTATAGTTTACTTAAATGATAAGATCAGTCGTTTATTTGTTATTTTCATCTACCAATTTTTGCTCCCGATTTCGGCTGCTATACTATTTACTTGTCTGTTTCGGCTCCCGATTTTAGCTGCTATACAATTTGGTTGCCAATTTTGATCCCGATATCGGCCGCTATAAAATTTGGTTCCCGATTTTACTCCCGATTTCGGCTGCTACAATTTTAGCTGCCAGTTTCAGTTTCATTTCATTAATAACTTTTATTATTGTCTGAACATTAAAATGAGGAGAATTGGTGCCCTAAAAAGTTCAACATTCTGCACTATCTGCAGGCTTAGGCTGTGTTACCACCGGAGATGTGCTATGCTACTGTGTGTACAGTGGAGCGGTGTGAGTAACCCTTGCTATAGATCTTCGCACATCTCTTGTGGAGAAGCATTCTTAGGGAAATCTCCAATGAATGAGCAGCGGCCGGCAGCGGCCGGCGGCACCGGCGGTCAGACTTTTGTAGTAGAAATGATTACAAGCATTCACGCGCAGCCTCCCTTCGCGTTCAAATGACTATGATCTTTAAGACTCAAAGTGGTTTGTAATATTTTGCCTCAAAAAGCCGCTGTCAACCGCTGCTATTTCAGTGGGGATTTACCCTTAACGTGGCAAGAAAGAATCCTATATTTTCGGCCAACGAAAAAACGAAGAAAAAAAAAAACAGAAAAATCTATCACGTAACGCCATGGGCTGTGGGGGTTTTATAGCAGTCGCTTCAGGTCAAAAGCAACAAACGGGGAAATTTCTCTGCCGTTTTCTTGTTGCTGCTTTCTGATATGTGTATGTGGAAATTTATGGTTCCTGATTAGCAGAGGGCAAAGTGGAACACTCCTAGCCTACTCCTAGAATGATATTGTAGACTCGCAATCGAATTTGATAGAATCAAACAATCCGTCTTTTCACGTAATTTACTTACTTAAAAATATACTTGATGAAATTCTCATGTGTCTCATACAAGGACATAATAAGGATATTCAAATTTTATAGTAGGAATTTCACAATGGGAAACTCCAATTTTGAATTTATGCCCTATTTATTTTGTTTTTATTTTTTAGGCTCACATCAATTTATTTATCTATTTATCGGTCCATTTTAAACGCTAGTGCGGTCGCGATGATTCTTGGCAGCGTATTCTTTTAGGACTAGGTACATTCTTCCTCAATATTCTTAAAAATAAGTCTTTCTTTCATTCTTTCGTTCATTCATTAATTTATTTATTCTATAAAAAGTGTAATCTGTGAGAAAATTTACAAAATCTTTTGAAGATATTTTGCTGTTAAAAATCTTCGTATTACAAAACAGCAGCTGTTTTTTTAAATATTATTATTTAATACATGTGAATCCCTTGGGAGTTATGATACATACAATTAAAATTAATTGCATAATAGTCTCTCACATCCATACACTCACGCTATACCCCCAACGCGGTAAGCAGAGAACAGTCTGCCACAAATAACAAGAGTTGATGCTTATGTTATGATAAGACAGAAACAGTCATACATAACATATTATGTGGACTGTACAAAAGTTTAAGATGAAACATAGGTCGGAATTAGGTAGCTACTTATGTACTTACACTGATTTCATGCAATGTGGATATGTCCCGAATCTCTCGAAGCAGAAAAGGACTGATTTATTACCTAATTGATAAAATTATTATGATTCTTTGTAACATACCATGGTCCTAACTGTACAGAAAGTTATTTAAAATATTTTTTTCAAAAAGTTGATAAGGTCCAAAATGGCTTTATGCCTATTCTTATATATAATCTATATCTACTAATATATTAAAATACAATAAGTGAACTAATTGCAATAAAAGATTGTAATACTAGCTTTTGCCGGGTTCCGCCCGCGTGGTAGTTGGTTATCGCGACCAAACATAGCCTATGTCCTTTCTCAAGGTCTAATCTCCCTCTGTACCAAATTTCATCAAAATCGGTTCAGTGGTTTAGGCGTGAAAGCGTACAGACAGACAGACAGAGTCACTTTCGCATTTATAATATTAAGTATGGATTTATCTGTAATATTTTTGATCACACGAGTTTGACCATCAGAAAACCCGAGAAGATTCACATTTATATCAATATTTAGATGTTCCTACCTACCTACCTAATTCCAACCTATGATAATATTGATAATAAATGATCAATGTCAATGCATACTGGTCAACCTGTTTGGAACACAAATTGGAGTCATTTTGAATTTTTGAGTTGGGAACTGATACTAGATAAATAAGTCAAAGAATTTTAAACCCTATAGGTATAAACATAGCATACTATTTTGTATATCATCTCACAACTGCAATAAAATATGGTAAATCTTAAATTGGGTATTATCCTGTAGGTAAAATAAATTATATAAGAATGGTAAAAGAGCGGTAAAAATTGTGTTGGTTCTTATTTTATAGTCTTTATTTATTTTTAATCATCCACCCAACCTAAAATAGTAACTGATTGTACTATTAAATTTTATCACCATCATCTTTTTCCATATAAGTTACCTTATAACTTATTGTTTTGATGTTTAGTAAAAAGTAACTTTGACTAGTCAGTAGAATACCCAATTGTTTTTAAATTTTTATTCTGAATAGCCAGTCAAGTAATGTAAAATTCTTGTTGTTTTATTAAACATGTAGACCAATACAATTTGAAAATAGTGAATATACACAATAAATACTAAAAGGTTAAGATTATCAGTAGTAATTTAGAGCTTGAGCAAGCTGCTACCGTATAATTATGATCAGGTGATCATTTTATTCATTGTTACAGGAAATATAACCTCACTTTAACTTTTAATATCTCTATTAATAACCAATTCCTATTAGCTCTATGTTAAACTGAGGAGTTGGGACATGCTAATTTAAATTAGAATACTGATTTCAGTAGTGAAATTCCATTAAGGGCATTAATCCGAGCCCATGTCAGTGGTGAAATTCAGTCGAAGAGGTACATTCATACATTTAGTATTAAGCACTATGTAGATATTAGTAATGGCACTTTCAACTTCTTTAGTATAGTTCATATGATATTGAGGAATGTCTGGTACTATTTACATTCCATATATTTCAAATGTATACCAATAAAACAAATAAATAACAGAGTTAAGTATTATCTGTAAATAAAACAAAAATAAATCATATCATTTTTTGTGCCATAGATATGTTTATTTGTTTTTTATTAGTCACTTAACCTTAAACTACTTCAGTACATATTTACAAAAATTTAAATATAGAATAGGACAGGAAACAACTTATATACAGCTTTAAATTGAAGTTATTGATCATAATATAACAAAATGTGAAGTTCTGATATCAATTTTGGCTTCAAATCAATCAACAGATATGAAGTTTGATTGTGGGCTACATCGTATAAGAATTGGTGGGTGCAACAAACAAGAATTTAGCCTACTGAAGCCTATGCGTAGCAAAGGGAAACCCCCATACATGTTTCTACTTATAGAGTTCTTATCCCGGAGAGTTTAAAGAATTCTCTAGGACTCAGTTCTCTCACTGCATGGTCAAGATATTTCCTACAGTGAGGGAACATAACAAGGAGTGAAATACTCACCAGCAGGTGGGTGTGGCGTTATCCACGGTGTCCTGGTTGGGCTGCGAAGGAGACTCGGCTCCCCGCGCGCCACCTGCCACTGAAGAAGCCGTGGTGGAGTCTCCGAGCCTCTCACTGAGACCGCATTATCACTTGCTACCACACGACACACGCACTGGCTATTATCTCGAGTGAACTGACACTAGTTGCATCTCAACCTGAAATCACCACACTATCTTATGCACTTTGAACGACTAAGTATCCCGCGTTCGGCTCTTCACTGCACGGCACACGGATCACCACAGCACTGACACACGGTCTCACTCGGTACCGACAGCGAACAACCACAAGATCACGCCCCGATTATCACCACACACGATTAATTCCAACTAAAAAATGGCAACCTTTGGATGTAATGACCCGACGACTCTACTCACTAGTCCACCATGGAATACTGTAATATTTATAAACTTTCACAAGTTAATTATAGATCAGACGTTACTATTAACGTTTGAACATAAGTAAAAGCTGAGAAAATAATATTTATAAATAGCTTCGGATTATTTTGATACAAATCTATATCGGTCTATCACTGCATACACACCCCTGATTCGGGTGGAGTGGATCCTCTTCTTTTTCTTTACGATACGTTTAACATATGAAAATTAGCACGGATTAGTTAATTTATCTACAATTAAATGACCTACACCCTGATAACTACAAAGACATTTTGTAGCAATGACAGCGATCCGTATCGGCTTCACAGAACCTATAGAAAAAAATCAACATGTCGCCTCCTGTGATATTGCAAGAGGTGTTTTATCATTGAAACTTCAGTCAAAATCGAGATAAAGGGGCGTGGTCATCGAAAATCGAGATGATTTTTCCGACCATGAACGAAAGAGATTAACAATGTCAGATGGTGCAATTTTTGAAAAGTGTGAAAAAAAATTCTTTGCACTTTATACAATTATAATATTCCTCAGCTTCTTCTTTAACCACAACTTCAGCTAAGAACTTTAATTTAAAAGGTAAACAGTTTACGACAATATTGCTAACTATTTTCATATTCGATTAATATAATTTTTATACTTTTCTCATTAAGTATCTTTGCCTGTAAAGTAATAGTTAGTAAACTTAGTAGGTAATAGTTAGTAAGGCATAGAGTTTTACCCGTTTTACTACTCTTACATGCATTGGACTACATGAGTCCTCGATGTAGAAAATTGAATACTTATTACATTTGGATATATTATACAAGATTATGTACACGGACACAGCTATTCCTAACATTTCCTACACTTATCATGAGTATAAAGTATATTAGAGGATAATCGATTTTAATTTAAACTTGAAATTCAAAACCCAAATCAATTCAATTTATGGAAGCATGTGTTTGTGCATAACTCGCCATTCAAAGGGTTATTTCATGTTTTATTATCTGTGCTGTTTTTGTCTATGATTCAAGATTGAAGAAAAGAACGAAATGGTGAACTAATCGAACTGTCAAATAACTCAATCTCAACCTTAGAGTATATCAAGAGGTGCCATACCTACGAAAAAAAACTTGGATTTTATGAATGACTGGAAAGCAGTATGGCGGGTTAGTAGGGAATCCAGTAAACTGTCGATAACTACTTATCGATATAAAAAGGGCACAGATTAAAAATTTATACATTTGAAAGAAAAAATTAAGTGATTAGCTTAAGTGGATGCCGATTATTTGTATTCTCAGGTTGCAGTGTGCTTATGGCTTTCTGTCAGACTTTCCTTGTGATAGCCGGAGTTTCGAATAATTCGCCCAGAAGGACGTAGAATCTACAAAGATTCTTTACAGTCTTTGAGTAACGATATATATACACAACACACGCGTGTGCGCGCGCGCACACACACACACACACACACACACACACACACACACACACACACACACACACACACACACACACACACACACACACACACACACACACACACACACACACACACACACACAACACACACACACTCACTGAGTTGAGTAATGAGATGAGTTTTGTAAAATTTTATTATTCTTTTTTATTATATTGTAAAATTAATTAATTTAATTTATAATAACTATATCTAGAAATAGTCATAAACTGTCAGTGCAAAGTGTAAATCTAAATGTCTGCACATCCCAGCCCCGGTTGGGGACGCTGGCGACTGTGACACAGTTCATACTACTACAGTCGCCGCCGCTACCACTTTCTTGCAGTATATAAAATAAACTGTTTATGTGATGTGAATTCTGTGAAAGTTATGTGAATAAATGATTATTATTATTATTATTATTATTATTATTATATATATATATATATATATATATATATATTTAGTAGTACTCCAGATACATAACACATTGGCACAAAAATAAAATCGATTTGGACAAAAAAAAAATCGAATTTTTATTTAATATTTTTGTTTTTTTTTTGTAAAGAATGTTTTAGTATCTATTCATCAGTAATACCAGTACCATTATGCGATAGAATAATAAAAAGTCAACGGCATTTCAAAAGTCATTCACTATGTATGGAAAGTGGTCTTCGTTCTTTAAATATTTGGGAAAATATCGATAATTAAAATTCTATCACCGCATCACTAGCAATTTTATTTGACCAATCAGGTGCTACTACATCCCCACTACGTTGGAAAGCAAGGTGGAGAATTGGCGTTTTCCTAATATGATTTTATGAATGAATTTCGTAGTAGCTTCACGTCTGTATATTTATGTCTATGATCTCAACCAAATGTCACATTACCGTTCAAATGGCGCGATTTGTGTATTTTATTTTGTCAATTTCGTCTGTTGTGTTTTGTGGTTTTGAGCAGTGTTGAGCGTTTTTGAATTTTGTTATCAGCTACATTTTCTATTTAATAACTGAAATAAAACTTACTTCTCTTTATTACTGTTATAAATATGGCCAATAAAACATTAAGTCTAATAGCCTCCAAACTTGGAATAAGCGAAGAAGACAAAGTTTTGAAGTAAGTTATTACAACCAAAATAAAACCTTTTTATTGAACTACAGAAACTATCTCGTTAACATGGAAGTTTTTATAAATAAATTCGCTATATAGCTAAGTTCGCGATTTTGCCATAGGTTTTTTAAGTATTTTTCACACTGACCAAGTCCAGCTGTTCGCTCCGAGATAGCTGCAATACACTATAGCTTACATGAAGCAGAGTTCAGGAAGGTAGACCTCGAAAGGCCATACCATTTTTCTTAAGTTCATCTCATGAAGCTTTTTTGAAAAAAAAAAACTAATCAATTACTACTGATACTGAAAAACAGCAGTCCACTCCTGAACATAGGCCTTACAACTAACGTTATCTATTAATTATTGCAGCAAAGCAGCAGAGTTCCAAAGGCTACTTCAAACTAAAAGCACTGCTGGTATAAACTTGACAGACACAAGCAAGGTGGTCATATGTTTGGAATTGGCAGCTGGTCTCCTAGGGGCAGATATAGATACAGTAAGTATTCAAGATCAACAGGAGCCAAAAACGGCAATAACCTTCGAGGTCTTACAAACAGTGATGCATCAAAACTACATACCTATAAGAAAAAAGGCTTTGGAGGCCTGAATGTATAGCTTGAATCAAAATATATCTGGGACCTAAAACATGCTCTATATGCGCAGTACATGTGTCTTGGACATATTTGAAGATAGCATGGGGTTCTACTGCAGTGTACAAGCTCAAATTCACCACACATAGATTATTACAAAATAATTCTCACGTGGCAGGACCTTTTATAAATTGTGATTAAGGTCCAAGATTGTGGATGTTATTTTATATAAAGCTGTCCTAACAATAAGTGGTGCTGTAGAGGCATAGCATTTTTTTTCACTGTTAGAGCTTTATAGGACTGGCAGACAATCCAAATAACATAATAATGAACAACACATCCTTGGTTGGAATACAGAAAGATTGAAAAGGACATGTGACACTGAAACTACCAATTTATTCATGTACAACCTGGAACTCCTGTCCTGGCAGCCTATTGCCATCACTAATACCTGTTTTAAAAGCCATGCATGGGTTCTGCATGATGTGCTAACCTATTTGACTAACCTCAATATTTGTGTTAGTAAAGGAGGATCAACTAGAAAATTCAATAGTCACTGTGAGCAATGTTAGTAGCAGTATTAGCAGGTATTAGTTGATGATCCAATTTTGTAGTATCATACAAACAAATACAATTGATTGACAACCCATCATCATCATTATCACTATCACTACATAGTATAAAACAAAGTCACTGTCGCTGTCTGTCCATCCCTATGTATGCTTAAAGCTTTAAAACAACACTATAGATCTGAAGCGGTTTTATTAATAGATAGATTCAAAAGAAAGGTTTATATGTATAATACACACTTAATATATCATCTTCATCTCGGAAATTACATCACTTTAATCTTAAGAAAAGACATATTATGTTATCTTGATTTTTGTAAATAATCTAAAATACGTGTTTTTACATGAAAGCTATAATATTTTCGTTGTTCCCTACGCTCTATTCCTATGCTGGTCGAAACTACAACTGTCATGAAGAGGCATGGTAATGTCGCCAAAAAATAGTGGCGAGATTACCATCAAAGAAATTGAAAGTTGTAAACTCGCCGACAGTCGAGTTTTCAGTTTGGCGAGTTGCCACATAACTCATAGGAAGAGTAACAAATCAAACCCATTGTGCCTTAAATAGAAATAAAAAAATTCTTTACTGTGGTAGGTTGCACCACTAGTTTCATGGCACTAATCAAGCCTCACTCAGTGCATTCTGTATAACTCACAACATTCCCATCAATACTGGATTTACTCATTGTCTTACCCAGGGATGGACAAAATAGGCGAAACAGACCAACTCTGACCCGCTAAAGCATCTAATCTGGCCCACCAATGGGCCTACAATATGTTGTTTGTGTTAATTCTGGCCCTCCTCTGAAATTTTTTGAACTTTCTGGCCCTCATAAAAAAGTTTGCCCAACACTGGTCTTACCTACCTCCACATTGAGAATTTGCTCTTAAAATATTCTAGGATGAAGAATGTGATTGTCCTAGGGTCTGCTCTCCTACCTTTTCTCTTGGTTTGGTACACTATGGCGATTGCGGGAGCGAATGCCAACTGAGTTCCCAACTTTGAAAAGAAAGGCTGTCTTTCTTTACCCCTGAATTAGTCTGCAGGTGTTTTAGCAGGTGAGGTTGGGACTTGGGATCTTAAGTTCTTGGGGGCCCCAAAAGTACCCAATGAGTCCATCACAAAAATTTAATCATTTATATTTTATTTTATCGGAACTTAGATAATACTACGAACTTACTTTTGTGTTCCGTTCCAACATGCCATACCCAGCTCCCGGCTTAAAGGCTTCCTTCGATGTACTGCTGCTGAGATGGGCCAACCCGAGAGCGCTCGGTACCAGAAGTGGCTCACGGATAATACACCCCCTCCAGATAACATCCAGCCCCCTGAGATCCTACCACCCGGACATGAAACAAAATGGGCCACCTGGAAATTCTTAAGTAGGTTGAGGTCTCAGGTCGGCTGCTATAGGGCGAACCGGGGGAACCCGCACGATTGCCGACCTAAATGAAGCTACGGAAGGTGCGGTCAAAGTCGCAGAGTTTTGGGCCGGGCGTTTCTAGATATTTAAATTGTTGCCACTGACATAAAGAAGAAGAACTTCCGTGTTGGTTCCCAGTGGAGTAGAATGGGACCACCCCAACTCTTCCAGTGGGTACCGTAAGAGGTGATTACGGGATAAGGCTGTTCTCCATCTGACAGTAAACATACAGCACAAGACAAAGGGACCGCTCGACCATAGGCTCGCCCCCTATTACGTCGTGGTACAGGAATAATTGGCGAAACATAGGTGCTAATACACCTCTGCCTACCCCTTCGGGGATTTATTGAGTGAGATACCTATGGGATGTTGTTTCTTTTATTTCAGAAATCGGCTTTCAAATACTCAGGTCTTAGACCCTCTGCCTACAACAATACTAAAAAGCTGGTTGAGAACCTTTTGGAGCTGAATAGTGATAAATTGACTATTAACATGCTATGTGTGACACTGCAGTGTAGTGGGGTACAGGACCTGGCTGAAAGGATTCTGGAGGAGTATCGGAAACAGTCTAAGATGGTTAGTCTTATTACTATTTTTCATGATCTCTCAACTAGGGTTAATAATCTCTTTCATCATACAACCTTTAGGAGCCAAGAGACAGCCTAAACCTAGCCTCCGTGGCGTGGCGGTTGTGAACGAGGCCGCTACGCAGGAGGCGCCGGTTTCGATCCCCGCTCAGTGCAAATATTTGTATGCATGAATATGAGTATTTGCATTGGTCTGGTAGTGCCTCAGAGAGCACGTTAAGCCGTCGGTCCCGGTTTCCATGCGAATATGAATGACAGTCGTTATAGGGCAAATGGGTGAAATGGCCCCACACAAGGGCTGATCACCCGTTCGGTCAATCGGCGTCCCCACTGGTAGTACCTAGTAGTAAAGAAGTAAAAGGTTGACCAATTAAATGTGACCTTTTACATACATTTCCATTTAAAGAATTATCACAATCGGTGATTTGTGACAACACGTTTTGGTAATGGTAACAGTGTCCGCGTGTTCAATAGTTTTTCCCATCTCTAAAGTCATTTGACGCTACAAAATGTCCAATCCAATTAAAATGCCACCGGGCAGCTTTAAGATATTAATGTTCAATTTATTTGTATGTTTCCAGGAGTTGGATTTAAAACTACCACAATATGTGTGTATGGCTGTATACCAAGCTTGTAGGTAAGTAAAATAGTACATTAATTTTCAACAGTTCAGTAAACGACCATAATCAAAAGAAAAGTTTTTGTTTTGTTATACTGATGTCTGCCTACCCGAGTTTTATGAGTCAAAAATCGCACTAAAGCGTGTTGCCACTTCTCCTAGTCCATTATTATTATTAATAGCTTTTGCCCGCGGCTTCGTCCGCGTGGATCTCGGTTATCACGACTTAACATAGCCTATGTGTTGATCCAGGGAGTTAGCTAACTCCCGAGGAGGGCCAGACCGTAAGGGATGGCCTTGGTCAGCCGGGGTGCGAGGGATATGTCGATGACAACCTCACCTCCGGCCTAGCACCGCGACCCACAGTCGGCGTGCGGTTTTAGTCGGTTCGAGTCATACATAACCTCCCCTGCCGGCTCCGGCAGGGGGGGTATCCGAGGGGATTTCCGCACGGAAAAAAATAAAAAGGGTGTTAGCTAACTCCATACCAAAATTAAAACCACTCCAGCCGTTTAGACGTGAAGAAGTAACGTGGGTAAAAGCTACGTGGGCAACAAATGCCTGGCATTGGTGCCCCCACCGGGTCCAGGTAGAAGGGGTAGGCCCAAGAAGTGCTGGCTTGGCGTCGTAGAGGGTGACATGCGTGCAAACGGTGTCACTACCTTGGACGGCCAAGATCGTGCGAAGTGGAGGAGGAAGAGCCGTAAAGCGTGAGCTCCGAGGACACCGTGGCCTCGGATGCAATAAACAAATTTAGTCACAAACTTTCGCCTAAATAATATTAGTGTAATAAATATTATAACACAACAAGTAGAGCATATTTCATAGTGTTTGTCTCATTTACAATAATGTGTGATTGTAATCTATTTTCCAATTAATATTTCAGGATCAACAAAGTGAAGGTTTCAAAAAGTAAAATAGTTGAGAAGTCGAGGTTGAAGCCTTCTCAGTTTACGAAATTGGAGGCGGACTGGACGAAATTCACAGACCTGCACTTCTCAGAGGCTAAGAAAAAGAAGGGACGACTGACTAAGAAGATAGTCGAGAATGGTAAGTTTCAATCCACCCACCGCAGTCCACTGCGGGACATAGGCCACTCCTAATGTGCGCCATTTCGTCCAACCCTCCGCCTTCCGATTCCATCTGGCTAGGGGGTGTTGTACCTTCCGTTAACCTTCTCGCGGTCTCCACTCTAGGACTCGTGTGTTCCATGTAAACTTGATGAAGACGGTACACGGATGGACCCTTCGGTTCGGCTTAAACCCTACCGTTAAAAAGCCGAAGGGAGTTCATGTTACCTACTTGGCTAAAGGTAATCCATACTAATATTATAAATGCGAAAGTAACTCTGTCTGTCTGTCGTCTGTCTGTCTGTCTGTCTGCCTGTATGTTACGCTTTCACGCCTAAATCACTGAACCGATTTTGATGAAATTTGGTATAGGGGTAGATTAGACCATGAAAAAGGACATAGGCTATGTTTGGTCGCGATAACCGACATCCACGCGGGCGGAGCCGCGGGCAAAGCCTGGTAAGTAATAATAATGTTTATTGGCTCAAGAAAATCAATGGGTGCTAAATGCTACGTCTTTCCTTCATGTTTTATAAAGGCCCGTAGTTTCTAATGTTACATGGTAGCACCCCCTCTCCCGGAGGAGGAGAAGGGGGCGGCTTTCCCCTTGTCCATCCGTCTATCAACACAAATTCATGGTTGGAAGGTTCTGTATCAAATTACATCTGGATTGAAATAATCCAGATGTAATTTGATACAGAAACTTCTATTTCCTAGATATACTCGTATGAATGTTTCTGTTCAATTACGTATATCTGCGTGATTCAGAGTAGAATATGGGCCACCCCATGTGGGTGTTAATTCACCTCTGCCTAACCCTCCGGGGATAAAGGTGTGATTGTATGTATGTATGTTTATTCACTCACGCTCTAACGACGTAAGTGAGCGTCGGTAGTACAGTCTTCCCGACGATGGCCAGACCGAAGGGATGGCCCTGGGTCAGCCGGGGTGCGAGGGATATGTCGAAGACAACCTCACCTCCGGCCTAGGACCACAACCCTCAGTCGGAGTGCGGTTTTAGTCGGTTCGAGTGCGACATAACCCCCTCTTCCGGCTCCGGCGGAGGAGGTATCCGTGAGGATTTCCGCACGTAAAAAGAAAGTACAATCTTTAGAGCGTGATTAAATCTGGATCTGGCTGAGTTTTGGTACAAGGATAGACTATAGTCGTTGGTTTATCCCGGGATCAGTCTGACTGAAGTCTACGGCATCATAGCTAATACATCTAAAAAAGAAGGATGGGTAGCTATATGCCTTTCTTTTTTCTCGTTACAGTGGAACCCGAAGAAAAAATGGAAATTGATATACCAAAGACGGATGAAAAACCACAAGAGATAGTAGAATCTTATGAAGACTGGAAGGAACGTATGCTGGAAACTGCTTTTAAGGAGTTAGCGGAGTTAGAAAGAGTTGAACGTAAAAGTGTGACTCCAAGAAAATCTCCTAGGAAGGCGGTGCAAAAGTTTTCTCCTTATAAAAGTCCAAGTAAAAGTAATATTAATAATAATGGAGTTAGACTCCTGTTTCCTATAAATTTATGATATTTTTATGACCTTATTTTGTGTGTAATAAGTTTTAATTTTATGTGACAAATGATTAAATTAAGTTTAAATATTAATTTTTCGATTTTTGATATTTATTTTTTAAGTTACCTCTAAATTCGAAAAACGTCGGTAAAATGAAATGCTCAAGTGGGACATGAACCCACGACCTTTCCCTTACAGGGGGAATGCTCTTCCAACTGAGCTATTGCGCCATACCTGAATCTTCTCTTTATATCCGACGGTGGAGCCATCTACCAACATTCTTACGAACTGTTGGAACCAATGAATGATTTACAACCATTTTTAAACATTGAATTTTGATGACTCCACCCAAATATTCGAATGAACTTTTTGAAGTTTATTATGAAATGAAAAACATCGGGAAAATGAATATATACCTCTAAATTATTAAAAAAACTATCAGTCGATAAAAGTAGTCATGAATTCTGATGTTATCTAAATGAGTTATTACTTTACATTTTTAACTAGCGAATAACTATCGTAATCGCAACGTAAATGTATCGAGAGAATGGAGCATTGCGATTGGTCGTCTGCCTACTGTGAACCTGTGTGTGTGTGTGTGAAGCCTGCCAATCGCAATGCTCCGTTCTCTCGATACGATTCCGATAGTTTTTCGCTTTAGGGGTACTGAAGATATAACTATAGTCGATCGACATTCGCACCGGCAAATTCACGCAAAGCTCGTTATTTTTTTGCAGTCAGCGCTTTTTTATACAGAACTAGCTGAGCTGGCGAACTTAGTACCAACATTTTTTTCGCCCGCGTGGGCTACGATCCCTTTCCTGCTGCACCCTCTAATATTTATTAAGCATGTATCATCACCAAAACATAAAATCCAGTAGGCCACGTCAAAATGGCGTTAAAACTTTTACTACTTTTAATTTTTTCTTCAACTCTCGCTGACAAAACAATCACCAATACCAATACCACTATTGATAGCCTCGAAGATATTGAACCTTTCGAGCTAGCAGCTTCTGGTGACGAAAATGCTGAACCTGGGCCTCCTTACCCGACATACGCAGGCTGCTTGTTTGTTTTCACTACCCTTCTCTTCGGCGTTTTAGTAAGACTAGTTATGCTATGGATCGGAATGTCTATTCCATACCGAGTTATAATGTTTTCTTTCGGGGGCATCGCTGGGCTATGCGCGAACAAGTTCCCGGCATTTCGTCCGTTAGTAAGCATCTGTTATATAGACGTGGATATACTTTTGATAACGTTTTTACCTCTACTTATATTCAAGACATCGTACAGCGTAGATGCTCATTCATTCTGGAGAAGTTTGCTACAAATATTTTTGGTTGGAGTGCCTGGGGCGTTGCTCACTACGATTATAGTTGCTTTCATGGCGTTTTATCTTATTGGAGATAATTGGAACTTCTCTGTGGCCTTGTTATTTGGTATTGTGTGCTCTCCGATAGATCCTTTAGAAGTTGTGGGTCAATTGAAGACTATGACTAAAGGGAAATATATCAGTATATTACTCTTAGGAGAAGGATTATTGGGTGATGTTACAGTGATGATAGAATATATGGCTGTTTTCGGTTTCATAGCTCATGCTTTAGAAACACCAGCGCACATAATGTTATTTCTACTAAGATACGCCGGCGGAGGGTTATTACTAGGAATAGTGATGGGAAAAATAACAGGTACGATATTATCTGGGACGTATTATGACGAGTTATGTGCGGTAACAGTGACTTTAGCTGGTGCGTATTTAACTTTTTATATCGGTGAAAAGTTTTTATATGTGTCCGGGTTTCTCGGTACTGTGATAACAGGTATTATGGTGAGTAAGAAGAAGTCTACGATAGCTGGAGATGTGGAGTTGATGGTGTCGCACTTTTGGACTATAGCTGCGCACGCGGCGAATACATTGCTGTTTACCATGGTTGGGGTGGTGATCTTCGATAAAGGGAACGATGTGATTAGTGTGCGACAAGTGTCGTTGATATTTGTGACTTATACTACAGTTTATTGTTCAAGGTAAGTAGATATTTTTATGTATTATAATAATACTAATATTACATTATAATAATAATAATATTTACCGTCATATATCGACCCTAGAGACGTCTCAAACTATAATCTAGTAGGTACACCTTTTTTGGGTATTTCTTGAGGATAGGTACGGTAGGCTCAAATTCACCAATGGTTATATCAAACCCATCCTCGCATGCCGTCTTTCTCGCGACTTGGAGTCGAGATATATGCTTGTACCTACGTGTATTTGTTATTTTTTCCCAACTGAAATGGGCGAATTTCGATATTTTCAGTGAAGTGACCATGCCATCTGATCAAATTAATATAGGCTATCCACTGTCTTATTAATTCCACGTATATAGACAGGCGCTCGACTTTAACATATATTTTTGCACGATATTGTGCAAATAATTTGCATGAAATTAGCATGACATTATTTGTCAAGAGAGGCCTATGTCCACCTGTGGACTGCAATAGGCTAATTCATTGATTGATATTTGCACAGGGCAGTGGACGGCCGTAGTTAGTTCAAGTTGTCGGACTTCATAGAGCTCCAACTACCAGTAATTAATGCCATGGCTGTCCGTATGGCAACCGGGACATACAGTTGACGTGTTCTTCGAGACCCGAAATGGTCTTAAGGTGTATGGTCACTTGCCATCTAAGTACCATAGGCGAATAGGATTTCATTCCTCAATCAGCAGATGTACCAGTTTGGAGATAAGGTTGGCTTGGAGGACCCTTAGACGCTTAAATTTTAGACTTTATTGATGTAGTCTTAAAGTTCATTGCAGCTAAGGTTGGCTGGGACCCAAATATCCTGATGCGGCTATAATCTATTTAACCAACGAATCCTATCAGTTCTTCTAGCGTTAATCCCAGCCGCATCTGAAACTTCCACCCCGGTGTCTGGGTTCCGCTCTACCGACCCTCAGTCGGCGTGCTATTTTAGTCGGTTCGAGTCCGACATAACCTCCCCTTCCGGGTACGGCGGGGGAGGTATCCGTGGGGATTTCCGTACGACAAAAAAGGGTTTTGCTTTACCAGTCTAACTGCTGATTTGGCTGAACTTCGATATATCTAACCCTACCACTGTCGCCAGGTTAATGGTATACGGGGCCATGACCCCGTTACTCCGCCACGTGGGCTATGGCATGACGTGGCAGCACTGCATGGCGTGTGTATGGGGCGGTCTAAGAGGCCCCCTGTCCCTGTGTCTAGCGCTCATGGTGCTGCAGACTCCCTTGATATCTGATGCTGGAGAGGTAAAAAGATTTCGTTCAATACTTCTACTACTAGTTATGGATAGCTGATGCATTTTGGATAGTTATGTAATTTTTGGGGTCAGAGGTTTGTAATCAGAGGGACCATTCTAGTTGCCGGTTAGGGGGAAAGCCTCCGAGAAACCCCGTAGGGGGTTGTTTGGAAGCTTTCCACGTATCCCTTTGACTAGCAGAGGGCACAGTGAAGAGTAGCCAATGAGTCGGTTGGTACTCGAAGTGCAGGCCTGAGTGCGGCCATCTGTTACCTCAGCAAAAGTAGACCGGCCGGCCATCAGCAGTAGTGGCAAGACATCTTAAAACCCTAGACAGCCCAGGGTCAGCAGAGCTGCGTACCTTACACCCCCGGCATTCTGAAGACACGAGACGGTGTGTGGCTTTAGTCGGTTCGAGAGCGATATAAAAACCCCTAATTGCCAACGGGAGTCGTATCCGAAGTCCGGAATTCCGCACAAAAAAAAGGTCTACCTTCCTTGTAATCATCCAATTTATATCTCCTCTTTCAAGGTCTTCATCATCCAAACAGCAGGTCTAGTGATTCTCTCAGTTTTAATAAATGCGTCATCGATGTGCAAAGTGCTGAAGATCCTCGGTTTGGCAGAGATATCCTTGGCGAAAAAGGCCAACATGACCAACTGTGTGAAGCGCATCATGCTGACCAGAGACCGCTGCATCTCTATGCTGAAGATGGATAAGTTTCTTGCTGATGCTAATTGGGATTTGGTGCAAGCAGGTACGGCTATTAAAAAGCCAGTAATTTAACTGAGGTGGACAAGCATGTAGCCCACCTGATAGGAAGTGGATACCTACCGTGGCCTTTAGACGTTTACAATAGCAGGGGCGTCACACTCGTGTCACCTCGCCTGATGGTAAGCTAAAGGCAAAGTTTCGGAAAGAGGGTCACCATCGTAAACATGTACCATGTTAACAATGGTGGCACTCAGCTTTACGGCCTTATCAGATGCCTTTTCACGCCCCCTTAAAGGACCCGGGACTGTAGGAAGAAGGAAACACGTGAGCTGGCAGGGAGTTCCAGATCTTAATGGTGCGGCATACGAATGAGTCACTAACACTTTCTAAAGCCCTTCTTGAATAACCCCATGTTGGTTACATCAGTAATAATGAATTTATCAGGTGGGGATTGAATCCACGACATTTCCCTTACAGGAGGAATGCTCTTCCAACTGAGTTTTCCTAAAATGTAATCGCATTGTATAGTTAGCATAATAAATGTTATAAAATTTCATATTCAAAGAACCCCATATACCCCCAGAACCCCAGAACCCCTTGATAAATAATACTTAGTTATTGAAATTTATGTTAACTTTTAACGTATAGATCTTTATAAGGAATGATTTGGAATTTCAATTTTTTTTTTCAAAATGAATTTCAAATAGAATCGAAGTCATCCTTGCGTTTGTTTGGGTTGCATGCTGAGGCTTTCAACTCTTAAGTCCAAGATCCGGTTAAATATGACTTGGCACGGTTCTTCCGGTTATATTGGGTGCACCTGCCGCCTGACCGTCTAGCCTGAATTGTGGTTTTTGGCTAATCACGGACAGTTGTTCAGGTCGGTCATATACGCCTTTGTCTCCACGACTATTTACACTCAGGAACGACTTCAGACGTGCCCCCTGAAGCATGGAAGAGCTCAGATGAAACATCACTAAGCGGTCACCATGTTGTCACCTAAATTGCTTAACATATCTAAATAAATAAATAAATATTCCACAACATTCCACACAACGCTATCTAGATCCATGGTAAGCATAGCTTAACTAGCTTGTGTTATGGAATCTAGAATGCCGATAAACATACTTAGATAGGTACTTTTTTTTTGTTGTAAATACATACATACATACTATACATGGAAACACCCACACTAATGCATAAGCCATATTCATGCATACAAATATTTGCATTGAACGAGAATCGAACCCGCGCCTCCTGCGTAGCAGTTGCGTTCACTACCGCTACGCCACGGAGGCTGTCAGCAACATTAACATATCAAACTTAAAAGTCAAATATCAAACCATCATCGACAGTCCTATATACGAGTTTACTCTAAAGAAATTCAAGCTTAGGCGTTTTCTAGGGACCACAATAAAACACCCCTACCAGCTCCAGATGTCTGGGCGTGATGATGACAGCGACGATGACACGTACATGGGGTACCATTACACCACGTGTCCTGACTGCGAAAGGGAAATACCCAACGAACCCACTAAGAAGGAGTTTGCTGAGATGATCAGGTAAAAAAGTTATCGCATATTATTCAGATTTTGATACGGCACACCAGCTTTCTTGGTTCGGAACGACCACGCAGTACACCCTGGATAACGGCAGTGCCTATCTCCCGCATGAGAGACTCTGCTGCCTAAGGTCGATTGAAGAAGGTGGGAGGGGCCCAGCAGAGAGCATTCGGAGGCTTTCCACATGTCAAGCTGAGTAGTAGAGGTTACAATGGAGACCAGGTAAGAGACGGGCTGGTTCTTTGAACGCAGGCCTGGGGTAACAGGTGCGAACACCCGGTGGCTCTAAGGTGTCCCCATAGTTCTTTTCACAACCGAGAGGGGCCTCTTTAAACGATAGATGGCCCAGGTTCTGTCAGGATGCAAGGGAAATTACTTATTGGGTAAGATTACACCCCGGCAATTGAGTCGGTACAAGTCCAACATAACCACTCACATATCCGACATAACAAATTTGACAGTTGTCAGATTTTTTTGATATTCAGTTTTGAAAAGCGTAGGTAAAAAGTACTTCCCCACGTTCTTAACATAGAACCAGATATTATAAGTAATTTGGGGTTCTCCAGGGAAGCAAATCAACGTGTTCTGAAGGCTATGAAGATATCTTACTGGCGGCAATACGAGCATGGCAAGATCAGTAAAGATGGAGTTAGGGTGCTGGTGCAAGCTGTCGAGGTCGCCGCTGATGCTGACGATGGCAGGGTCAACCTGGAGCAGCTAGGCACGCTTTGGAAACCAAAGGTAAATTACCTTATATCTGCTATTGCAGTGGCAGCACGGATCTTGGTGGGATTAAAGGGGTTTACTTTTGGTAAACGGTAAAGAGACAAATATGTTAAGCCACACCAAGAATTTGAGGGCCAACCTCACTTACAAACTTACTTATTGACTGGTTCAGGCTTTCCTTAGGGTTGAGGGATCAAAAAGAAGTTGTTCGAATTATATCCGTATAAGCCAAATCGAGAGGAGGAGTAAGTGGACCCCGGACTTTGAAGTGAAGATCTTCGGATGACGTTGGCTTGAGCCCATGTTGGGCGCCATTTATGGGGAGAGTCGAGTAATATTGTACCGCCTTTTAAATTGTACCACCTCTCCTCATTAAATGATACTGTTTTTCTACACTGGCAATACCTAACTATGGTTTGTCGCCTTCAACCTACCCACCATTTTAAGTTGTTTTCTTTTATGATTTTATGATATTTTTATGACAATGGTAGCTAGACCTTTATGTCAAGTCTTATTTTGTATGATATAACTTTAGTTAAAATGATTGATGACGATGATGATAATGGGTTAATGATGTTGATGATGATGATAAAATGACAATGAATGAGATGATTGCTCAAAATTCACTGTAATATTTAACACTTTCCTACACGCGTGTGAGTTGTCCAAGACGTTATGTCTAAAAATCCACCATTTTTATACATAAAAACTCAAATTCACACAAATTTCGGAAAATAAAATAATACCGCGATGCTTCCTCTACGCTTTCCCGCCAAAACTCTCCCATTTTAAGTTGACATCTAATGTGTTGCCATTGTATGAAAAATTGTAGAAAATAGTGTCTTTTAATGAGATATCTAGAGGTGGTACAATATATTCGACTCTCCCCTCTTATACATACATACGAACCCGCCTTTATCCCCGGAGGGTTAGGCAGAGCTGACTTAATACCCACATTTCACCAGTCATTTTATTCAGTTCCACGTAATAGGAGGTGAGCTTATTTATTTATTTATTTATTTTTTATTTATTTATTAGGTCTACCAACAATGTTTTACATCAAAGCTTACAATAACAGTAATTAAAGCTAACTTTTTACAATGCAAACATCACTTATAGGTAAACATCGCATAAAAAGAATAACAAAGAGAAACTTATACTAAGCTAAAATAATATAATAGAGACTTAAAACTAAACAACTGTACATAAAAATATGAAAAAAGATGGGAAAAGGAAAAGAATCAAGCACTCAAGTTAAAGACAAACTAAATATCAATATAATATATCTAACTAAATAACACTGACATTACTTAAAATACGTTTTTGTTTAGGTTGGGTATCAAAGTGAAAGTCAATCCTGTCACTGAGACTGTTCACAACCCTAGCCAGTCTCGCGCATGGAGAATTGGAACCTAAAACTGTTCTTCTTAGGGGTGGGCAGAGTGGTGTGATTGGTTTGCGAGGGATCGTTGATGGAACATTAAAACTTAGCAAAGCCAGTAACCTTGGACAATCAATTTTGTGTTGGAGGATCTTGGAGGCAAACTTTACCTCATTAATTTTTGAGCGTTGTTCCAGAGTTTTCATATTAAAACGCTCCAAGCGGCAGTTGTAAGAACGTATTTTTTTGGTAATACCATTTAAAAATGCTAAGTGCCAGACAAACCGTTTTTGACATCGTTCGAGACGCAGTGCGTGGGTTGCGTAATGGGGACGCCAAACAACACTACAATATTCTATGATACTCCATACCAGACTGTTGTATAATAGTATTTTAGTGCGAATATCGCGAAAACCTTTACTATTTCTAAGCATGAATCCGAGCATTTTGGATGATCTTTTAATTACACTATCCAAGTGTGGTACGAATGTCATTTTTTTGTCGAATGTTACACCGAGATGTCTTACATTTTCTACTTCAGATATTTTATCAGAATTGATGTAATAGTCATGACTTAGGGCTTGCGTTTTTCTCGTAAATTTTACGTGGTAGCATTTTTTTGCATTTAGCAACATCCCGTTGTTCTTACACCACAAAATTAATCCATTAAGATCACTTTGTAGATTCCTGGCATCCCGATCCGATTCAACTATTTTTAAAAACTTAAGATCGTCGGCATACATAAAAACTTCAGAAAATTTAAAACATTCTGGAATATCATTTATGAAAAAATTCAACAAGATCGGGCCCAGATGTGACCCTTGGGGAACACCGGAAGAAATTGGTTGCAAACTCGACTGATACCCATTAACTACTACAGAATAAACTCTGAACATCAAATAGGATGATATCCAATCAAGCAAGGATCCTGATATGCCATAAGCTCGTAACTTATTTATGAGAACTTTATGCGATACTTTGTCAAATGCCTTGGAGAAGTCCGTGTAGATCACGTCAGCTTGATGTCCCCGATCAATGGCATGTATTAGAAGTTCAGTGAAAGGAACTAAATTGGTATTTGTGGATCGGCATGGAACAAAATCGTGTTGGTTGTCACTTACATACAATCGTAAATGTTTCTGGAAGTACGGACTGAGTAGTGCTTCAAAGATCTTAGCAAATGCTGACAATATCGATATGGGCCTGTAGTTGCTTATTGCTGTGACATCTTGTGATTTATAAACCGGTACTACTTTAGCCATTTTCCATTTTAGAGGAAATATACCCGTCTTAAGGGATTTATTGTAAATCAGCATTAGCGGTTGAGCCAGCTCGGAAAAACAATTGGCTATAAATACTGGATGTATTCCATCAGGGCCTGCACCCTTGCTGGTATCTATATTTTTTAGCTTCGATAGCACACATCTCTGTTCTATAAGAGGGCAGTTGAGGCATAAACTGTTCTGGTCCAGGACACGTAGATTTTCGGACATGTGCTCGTTGTCAGAAAGCACATCATCACAGGTGTTGTATACAGATGAAAAGTGTTCTGCAAACATCTCACATATTTGTTTTACATCAGATGAATTTACTGAGCGATTCGTCATTTCCTTAGGGTATGCGCTTGACCCACCTCGTCTAGCTTTTACAAAAGACCTAAAAAGCTTAGGATCTCTTCTAAGGTCACTTTCAAGACGTTCAGTATATAAATTGTAACAAACTGTTGATAATCTATCACAACTTTTGCCTATATATTTCAATTCTACGCCATCTATCGGATTATTATATTTTTTATAACGTTTCCTAAGCTTATGTTTTTCATTCAATAATTTAATTAATTTCTGATTGAACCACGGTGGAAATTTGTTGTTTTTGGGTTTTTTATGTGGAACAAATTTTTTTATAGCAATATTGATGTGATGGTAGAACACCTCGAGCATTTCATTTACATCGCTACAGACTCCAAGTACTGCAATCCAATCGAGTTTCGCCAAGTAATTGCGTATTGATTCGTAGTCTCCTTTAAAGAAATTTAGGGAAGTCTAGCGTCTGTTTTTAGTGGTACTGTAATTTCTAACGGAGGGTGAGGCTTATGAATTTTACTTATAGGAGTGAAACATTTTGTAACATTGCACAAAGATATGGTTGAAAGAAACAGGTCAAGTGTGCGTTCCATGTAGTTTTTAATAAAGTTAAACTGATTTAGACCGTTGACGTGTAAGAAATTTAGTATTAGCTGGATTTTACCGCTTAATCCAGAGTTATCATTTTGGTTCGTAATTTTCTCCCAGTCGATTTCCCATAGGTTAAAATCGCCTACAATACAGAGTTCTGAGTCTGCCAACTGCTCAATCGCAGAGTTACAGCTATCGACAAAGTGATCTAAAGAGCGCATTGGTACGGGCGGTGGTAAGTATACGGCACAAAATATTATTTGAGGTTTACCATGTAATCCGGGAACATCCAGAATTACCCACAGATCCTCAAAGCTACTTTCCCAAGCTCTGACGCGTTTAGATTTTAAGCTACTTTTTATTGCAATCAACACCCCACCACCCTCCTCCTTACAAGAGCCAGATGTTTCTCTATCTCTCCTGTAAACAACATAACGATTGTCAAACAATTCACTGCTCAACACTGAATCATTTAACCAAGTTTCACATATAATTACAACATCATAATTATTACAACAAATGTTACAGTAAAAATATTGGGTTTTAGTACTTAAGCCACCTGCGTTTTGGTAGTATATTTGTAGACTATTGAATCCTGATTATAACAATAAAAGTGCATGCTTATTGAAGAATAAAAATACATATTTCCTAAATTATCTTATTGAGAATTTCACTGTTCTTGATAAGAATGTGGTCAGAGTCATCACTTTTCTTGATAAAGATTTTGCCGTTCCTTACCCATACATATTTATAGCCCTTCTCTTTCGCCTTAAGACGGGCAGAAGCGTGAAGAGCCTTATTTGCCGGTGACAGGTGCTCGACCACAAAAACCGGACTTTTGGAGCACGCAAGTCCAAAATCAGCTGTATTAAGTTTGTTTTGTGCATTTTTCCTATTGTAGTTAATAACAGCAGCGAGAAGTTCATCACGTTTCCTAGGGGTAGTGAGCTGGACGACTATGGACTTGGGACGGGAGTTATTGGTGCTCATTTTTGCTATGCGGGTAGAGTGTAGTATGTCACAATCTTTGACTTCACAACCGACTACTGAGCCTAATTGTTTGACAATAGTGATAAGATTCTCATTCCTATTTTCTGGGAGGCACTGAAGCTCCAGATTGTTTGACCGAGCATGTTGCTCAAGGTAATTGATTCTAGCATTTAAGTCTGAGACTGTGCTTTTCAAATGTTCGTTCTCATTCTTTAGGCGCTTCGTTTCGTCACAAATTTCTGTGTATTTAGACTGAAATTTATCGAATTCCGCGGTGTGAAAAGTTAACGATGCCTGCAGCTCCTGGATATCCTTTCTTACTGGCGCTAATTCCGTATTGATGGTTTTCACTATAGCAGTGTTCATCTGTTGAAGCATTGTGGCGTATTGGACTTGCATGACCTCCTGTATAATAGAACGCACTTCCTCTGCGGTAACAGGATTTGAGTTCGGGGGGGAGTTAAGGGCGATCCTTTTACTGCCTCTGGCAGTGGTAACATTCCTTATAGGGGTGGAGTCACTTTTTTTTGCACTACTGCGACATTTTATTTTGTTCATACAGTCTGGGCATTTCCATTGATAGAAAACATCGGTATCGTCGGGAATTTCTGGGAGTGTTAGGCAAAGAAAGTGGTATGATTTGTTACAAATAATGCAGTTTATGAATTGTTCGTTTCCATCAACCCCTTCATTGGTGCAACATCCCCACTCAAGAAGCGCCGAAGCCATCGTTATTCTGTGTGTTGATTGCCCTCCTGGAGAAAATAAACATTAGGCACAATACGTGCCATGCATCTCCGCCCGTCTGCGTTGTTTACTCTATGGTTGCGTGAACTGGTGTGGGTATGCGTCACGATGTACAGACGCGCGCCGCTATAGCACTTATGCGCTGCACGTAACCGCGCAAATGGCGTGTACTACGTGAAAATATTGTTTGTGATGCACTCACCGTCGACCGGCCTAAATTTAAAAATGTCAACCTTTTTTTATCACTAAATGATCATTTAACGCACATTACACTATTTACAATTTATGCCGATATTCACAACACTTTGATATCTATTAGTTCATAACTTTACAAGAGATTTTTAGTAAAATATGACTGATACTTTAATTATAAAACGGTCTCAAAGATTAGATGGTTTTAAACATGACTTCTCTTCATAAGTCCAAAGACTAAGTCGCTGCCGTACTTCGGGCACTATTGTTAACTCGAGCCATCCATTTGAGATTGAGTCTGGGCTGTATATACCTATCTGATGTTAAACAGCCCTATCCCTCAGTCGCCTTCTACGACACCGCTTGGGAAGAGATGGGGTACCCCAAATTCTATTCTGCCGGGAACCACGCGGCTCCCCTGTTATACATTCCTTTAATTTTCTTATATTCAGACACACGCACACTGGCTCCGTCGCAAGCTAGTAAACATGATCACTCCTGAAGCGGCCAACGCTCAAGTTCCGCGACAGAACTGGCGCCAGTATTGCTACAGAATAGTCACGAATGTGTGGTTCGATGGCTTCATATATCTGATGATCCTGTGCAACACTCCTGTGATACTGTGCGAAGTGGTGATTAGGTCACCCTCTATGACAGCCATGATGATTATAAAAGTTTTGAACTTGTGAGTTTTTTGTGATTTAGCTTAATTTTTTGCATACCTATGTAATGTATATGATAGCGCGCCTCCCCGTAGGCAAGATGGGCACACCGTGGTTCCGAAGGGGCCATCTTGAAACCGGAGATGGAAACTAGGTCAGCCGGGGTGCGAGAGATATGTCAATAATTATCTCACCTCCGACAACGGAGAACCCAAGACGGCGTGCGATTTTAGTCGGTTCGAGCCCGACAAAGCCACCTCCGCCGCGTCTAGCAAAAACTATATGTAATGTAATGTCTGATTTTCAAGTATTGATTACACCTAGTGAAATGAATATAAAGTAATTTTATTTTTCTAGCTACTTATAGTAGGTATAAAAAAACATAAAAAAGTATTATGTTTTCAGGTTTTTCTTTATAATATATGTCATGGAGATGGTTATTAAGATGTGTGCCTTCGGTTTCTTTGGCTATTTTAAGTCTCATTGGAACAAATTGGACTTCTTCATCATTGTCATGGCTACTGGCGGTTAGTATGTGTAGTTTTATATAGCTTACTCACAAGGTAGGCAGCGGTGTAATAGTAACCTGAAATATGGGTAAACGGCCAACAACTTCTAGTGTCTTGTCTAGAGGGCTAGACCGTAAGGGATGGCCCTGGGTCAGCCGGGGTGCGAGGGATATGTCGATGACAACCTCACCTCTGGCCTAACACCACGACCCACAATCGGCGTGCGGTTTTAGTCGGTTCGAGTCCGACATAACCTCCTCTTCCGGCTCCGGCAGGGGGGTATCCGAGGGGATTTCCGCACGAAAAAAAAAAAGTGTCTTGTCTACTACATAGTTAACCATTATTCTGATTTAAAAGTACCGCTAACCGGGTAATAAGGTACTCTGTTTAAATTACCTACATATAGACTTTTTAAAACAAACATTTTCAAATTACGTAAAGTATTTCGATTTTATTTCTGGTATGTGTTAACCGAATTTCTTTTTCATCCGAGCTCACACTTAGAAGCCTGAGAATCCCGGAATCCGCCCTCTTGTTGCTTTGGAATGACTGTCATTGACCCCCGAACCCAGAAACGATAGGACAGCGTGTATCAAAGCCTCGTCCGTCAGTCCGCAGGTGTACCTACCAGCTACAGATGCAGAACTTGGGCACTTTGGTGGAGCTCCACATACCTCCAGAAGTGTTAACCGAATGAAGGGTAACAAATCACCTCCATTTCTCGTTTAGACCTGGTACTGGACGTGATAGACAGCGTTTCTACTTGGGACAAGTGGAACAACTTGAACTCTAGCTTCATCACCGCCACTAAGCTGCTACGAATGCTGAGGTTCCTCAGGCTGTGTAAATTGGCCAGGTACGTACTATCATTCCCACGGCCCACCTGACGAGAAGTGGTTACCGTGGCCACACCAGGGGAGTAACACTCGTGCTGCCTGTAAGAACAGGGTTTCCGTGTCGTTAGTGCAGAAGACAAAGCAGAACAAGCCTTTGGTCTTCCCACTGACAGCACAGAAACTCTCTAGTGAGGTCTGGCTACCCTGCTCATCGCCGGGAACACAACACGAAGTTATTATGGCCGCGGTATTCTGTAGGGCAGCGGTACCTCCCAAGTCGGACTTATCAATGAAGTCCTACCTCAATACATATTAGGAAGTTAAGCAATAGGTACTAACCAGATCCGTCTTAGAATGGGTCGCTATTATTTGTTAAGAGTAGTTATAGTACCTATTATAGCCAAGCGTTGTTCGGAGCGACCCGTTCGCGAGCGACGCCTCCCCGCTCGGTATAGGGAATAATTTAGAGTTGGCAACATCAGTCACTACTTTCCCGCGCACTCGACACAAACTTTTCCTCTCTCTGTGTGTGACATTTGAAAATATCATAAAATTTGTCTGTAAAAGTGCAAAATAACTAATAATACAAGTACATCAACCAGTACGCAGTAATTTATTTCACTCCGGAACCCTTTCGCCCGCCGTGGCACGAGCACTTAGAGAGCACGCTAAGCCGTCGGACAGTATGGGTAGTTGGAGCTAGACCTAAAAAGTTCCAAAAATGATCTAACTACAGAACTTTGATATCGTCGATAGAAGCGTCGGTAGCTTAGTGGTTAAAGAGTCGCCCTATGATCGAGGGGTCCCGGGTTCGATCCTGGCCATTACACTACGTGAACCCACTCCTAGCACAAGCAATTTAGCTTAGTTGGAGTGGTTAGCGGGACTATTAGTAACTTCGATTCTAATATCGCCAGTAAGTTGTGGAGGCCAGATGGCCGTCGCTTCTTCGTGCGCTTGGGAGTTGGGTTCAGGCTTGGAGATGAATGGTCGTCTTTTTTCTGTAGACTCGACTTACAGCTTCATACTGTCTGGTGAGCGTGTACTGAGTATATAAAAATAATGTAATATATATTGCAGGGTCTCCGTGCCCAAAATTATGGGCTACATAGATCGCATGATCGACATACAACTTGCTTTTGGTTACGACGTTGGCAAGGTAAGTACTAGGCAACGAGTCAACGTAACAGTATATTTAAACGCCTTCATCCATATTCGTAACTGAAATCTCGTAACCAGTTACAAGAAAAGATTTATTTTTCGCGGTTTGGTAACTAGTTATGAGAGAAGAATTATTATCGAATACATACATAATGCTGTAAAATTTCCTTCAAAATAATTATTATTCTACTTTGGTAACTAAACTTGCCTAAGCAGTTATAAGAGCAGATTTTTTTTATAGCTGTTTAGTAACTAATTGCCAGAAAAGAATTACATATACTAGGTACTAGGTTTACCAATAAGATCCGTGTGGTTACGGAGAAAGAAAGTATCAAAACTTCATCTCAACCGAAGGGTGTCGTAAGAGGCTACTAACGGAAAAATATGCAGACGATATCACTGCGAAACTCTAAATACAATCCTGTACCAACCCGTCTGGTCAGATTGGAAACAGTAGGCCAGCAATACCTCCCAAAAGTGGGAAAGGCATATCTCTAGCAGTGGACTGCAATAGGCCAATTAAAGCAATAAAAGGGCAGAACGTGAATTAGGTCATGTATTAAGAAATATCTGTGATTGCTACATATCAATAGATGACTCCTAGTGCGATTGATATCAACCACCGAAAGTAAATCCAACGAGACGAGAGAAAAAAGGTTAACAAAGCGACCATTACTGAGTTATGTTGCGATAACCAGCGATTATTTTCTTTGTCTTTGTCGCACATGTCACACGTACGTGACAATGGCCGAGCGACAGCTGTCGTTACATGTTTCGTAGTACAGGAAAGCTTTCAGTACAGCGGTTCTAAACTGTCAGCTTCATCATCTTATGAGCATTTTCATTCCTGTCTGGAATGCGCTTGAAGTGATACGTAATTATTTTCAAATAAAAATGTTTGGAACCGCTGAAATTTGTTTACATTTTTTCTCTCGCTTCGTTGGCTTTACTTTACCTCCTACTTGAAAAGAATGTGATCACTTATTTAAAACACTTGTTTCGTCTAAGGGTTTTGTGACCGGTGCACAAGAAGTATGCACGCTATTGCCCCAACTGGTAGACAACAAGCAGATACAGGAAATGCTCACCAATAAATTGGATGCTGACAGGTACTGACCATTCTCCTTTTTGCCTGTTGCCTTTTTTAAGGACCAATCCCACTCACATATACCTGGGTAGTAAGTATAGAAAGATAGCATTGAGGAAGTCCCAACTACTGTATTCATGTACCCTTTATTTCTTTGTTATTTTTGCCAGGAGGAGGAAAAGTCAGCAGGGTTGGTTATGTCGAACTTGAACCGACTAAACCGCATGTAGTCTTGCGTCTCAGGACAGTTGGGTATTCTACTGACTAGTCAAATTAGATACTTTTTACTAAACGTCATTAAACGTTACAAGGTTTAGTGACGTCATAAAATTTCATAATCAAATCAGTTACAATTAAAAGTTGGGTGGATGATTAAAAATAAATAAGAACCGACGCAATTTTAACTGCTCTTTCACCGTTCTTAATTTAATAAGCTCGGTTAGATAATTTATTTTAACTATAAGATAATACCCAATTCCCACGTACCTACCCCAGTTGGTCGTAGGCTGTCTACGGCTTTTAATAATAATAATGTTTATTGTCACAAGAAAATCAATTAAATACATGGGTTGTAGCCCTAGATCCCACACTAGGTATCCCTGTGTTGTGAGATACGGGTCTCTTTCATAACTTTAAGGATTGAGACGGTCTCTTCAAGTGTTGGAACCTCGGTATCCCATCTTACTCCCGAAGGGGGTGCATATCATGGTTCAGTCCCACGCTGGCTTCTGTTGGGGTGACAAGCGCCTTCACCTGTCACCCCCAAACTAGACGCTCGTGGAGGACGGAGTTCTCAGTCGCCTGCACCATGTCACTCCTGTATCTACAGTAGGATCAAATAAAAATCCCTGAGTTTATGGTGTTCTTCAAGGTTGGCAGTAACTCGGCAGTTAGGCTTGCTGCAACGCGACCGCCCCTGGACAGCCATCACAGTGAAGACTAAGCAGGCCACCACGTCCACCCTCAACATCATGACCTTAGATGCTATGCAGCTTAAGGAAGAAGGTACTTTGGTGATAGAAATTTCTTAGGAGATCTATTTTATTCTAGGGTTGTACAAGGCATGATGAGTTTGAGAGATCCATTCTTTGTGTACTACCTCGAAGATATACTGGCTCATATCAACACCACAGACTAGGTAATAGTATTCATACTCTCATGTCGGAGAAGAGACTATATCATCGGCCTTCTTCGTGATGATCATGCGTATCGTGGGCGATTAGGGTGAAATGCCAACACAAAACCATGGATTGTCGCGTTCCACAACTTTAGCAAACACTCGAGTCTTAATCATTTAGAACAGGTACTAAACATTATAACCAAATGCCAAAGACTCCACCTCCTTTTGACAGCTTCATTGAACCGTACTTGTTACAATCTCATAAACATATTGTAAACTGTAGAAACACAGCCTACATTTTACTTTAGAAAAACCTTGATCATATTCATTTTACAAGGTTGTGGAGGTCAGATGTTCACTCCGTCGTCTCTGAAAACCAGAGCGCTGTCCGCCTGTACTACAACTCTACAACGCGGACAGCATTAAGCTGAGAGGCGGCCGTTTATTTCTACTTGGCAGTGTGTGGCAATTACCCTACTCACAATCCCTAGACATAATGTTACAAATAAAGTAGTTACTGTATTATGTTGTATGATATTATGTCTAATTACTGCCAAGCGAAATAAAAATATTTTCTTTTTTTCTTTCTTTCTTTCTTACTCTTCATGGAATAAAAAATATCGAAGAAGTGGCTGACTCCAACTATAATGGGAAAAGGCTTCGAGAATAATAATTTGAAATTCCCCATTTCGAACTATTTAAACCACGCCACAAATGGAAAACATCTACAAGATGATGATACGTTCATTTTTTAACCGTCAGGTTTCCTCGATGAAGTGGAGTATCGGATGCTCGTGAAGGCTATAGAAGATAAGATTCAGATGTGTCGCCACAAGGGCAGCTTAGTGGCGCCGTCATCGCCTGAGGTGAGAAATAAAAGCTATATCAACTTTATATCGATCTTTTTATACCAGTTAGGTTGCAGACAAGCACAATGCCCACCTGATGGAAAATGGTTACCGTGGCCCATGGATGTGTGCAACATCAGGAGTGTCATATTCGAGTTGCCAACCTTAAGAAGCTCTTCTTGAAGCACCCCATGTTCTGCTCGACATAGCTACAGCAGGGAGTTATCCACCGCTTGAGCGTCTTATCGCATAATCTTTTGTCGAAATGTCTTTTCTCATAATGTCCTTTTCTCGAAATGTCTTTTCTCATAATGTCCTTTCTCAAAATGTTCTTTTCCCAAGATGTCCTTTGCGTGGGATGAAATAGAATAAGGAAGAAGTAAAAATACTTAGAAGCACAGTATTATGTTATCATCTTATCATGCAATGAATATTTTTAGTCTTCTTATAATAAGGAGCTTTTGTCAATAGACTCAACTCCGTGCGGTGTCATGGCTCCAAGGGAACGAGAGGATAGCTGACTTTTTCCTGGAAAACTCAGAGATACTTAACTACAACATTAATGATGTGCTTATTTCTAGAGGTAAGATGTATTTTTTATCTCTTTATTGAAAGGGCTTTGTCGCTAGAGCGATTATGTATTTTTACCCGACTACGGCGAAGCCAAAAGGAGGGTTATGATTTTGACAGGCTATGTATGTAGGTATGTATGTATCTATGTTCATTTGTTCCTTTATAGCTCCTCAACTACTTATTCGAACTGGATAAATGAGGTATCATATTATGATGTGTCACTCAATCTTGTGTGGCGCCCAATTGACGGACCAAATATATATATAAAAAAAAACTTTATTTTTACTATTATTTTATCGCAATGTTGTTTCAAATGAAGATTTCTGAGCGAACGTGAATGATAAATTACTTGGGCCCGATCCGACCCATATTGATTATGGAATAACCTTTTTGTGCGAAATTCCACTCGGTCTTCACCTCCTGCCTATGGTGAAGGTGTCGGAGGGGAATCGACTAAAACTGCACATCTTTGCCCTGAATTGCCGCTGATGGCGAAACCGGGTGATTGGTTATCCCTCTGAATATAACCGGCCTTTATCCTATATAGTAGTCTATAGAGAACCATGCGTAGAAAATAATGTATCGCCGCCCTGGGTCTGCCTCAGCTTGGGTAGTTAGGGACATGGTAAACCTAAACCATCTCTCTAGGTCTATGCATAATATGGAGCCCGGAAATTGTACTGCGATCACCGATGCCTGGGGCCTTCTGCGACATAGGAACCTGCTATACTTCTCATACTTCCTTTTTTTTTTAAATGATATCAGCAACCAACAAACAAAGCTCCTCAAGAGGGGGGGGGGGGGCTCTTGAGGAGGGCCAGACCGTTAGGGATGGCCCTGGGTCAGCCGAGGAATATGTCGATGAGAACCTCACCTACGGCCTAGCACTGCGACCCACAGACAGCGTGCGGTTTTAGTCGGTTCGCGTCCGATATAGCCACCCCCTCTGGCTCCGGCTGGGGAGGTATCCGTGGGAATATCCGCACGAAAAAAAAGCGATCACTGATGCGTGGTCTCTTTTCTCGACATGCGAACCTGGTATACTTCTTATAATTGCTTCTTCTTTTCAAAAATAATATCAGTAACCGAAATGAGGTACTAATATTCCCTCTAACTGCTCCAGCTAAGCTAAATTGCTTGTGTTAGGATAGTGGGTTTACGTCGATAATGTAATGGCCAGGATTCGAAGTTGGCAGGGTGGCTGCTTCGTTGTTTCGTCCTATAAAGATTCGGCCCAATGGGACGAATCACAGAAATTAAAAATAATTAAAATTATCGTTCACTGATTCGTCCCATTGATTTTTTTTCTTCATTTTATACAATATTTGTATGAAGTAGTAACGTCAGCAAGGAAAATGCTTAAAATAATATTGCGGAGGGGTAATAAGATTAGTATTATTTGAAAGAAGACTGGTGTCGCAATTTCAAAGTACGATATAAGTCTTCTGTGTTGTAATACACCATAATGTTTATATATATATATATTCTTATAAGTATCAATGTAGATCAACAGACGATACTTGAGCTATCAAATTTAAATTTTAAAATTATCATAATATTAGGTCGGCAGTGCACGTGTGACTCCCCTGGTGTTATACACGTACATAGGCCACGGTAACCACTTTCCATCGTGTATAATTTCAATAAAGACTCTTCCCATCCGTCGTGGGGGTATTAAGGTAGAACGCGCACGGAATGTGCCCAGCTGACTGGCAGTGACCTCCACACCATAAGGCTCATATCGAAGCATTTCAGCTAGGCCAGTTGTTGCTTCCAAATACCCTTAACGACTGTCATAGATGTTCGTATGGCTACCGGGACCGTCAGCTTAACGTGCTCTCTGAGGCACGAACAGATCAATGCAAGTATCCCTATTCAGTACGATGACCCACGCCTCAGCATGGGCGGGGTAGATATTGGACTGTCCAAGGAAATCAAAATCCTGGGGCTCACCATCGACGACAAGCTCACATTTAACACACACGTTACAAATGTATGCAGAAAGGCGATCGGCATCTACCACAAGCTGGCGCGGATGGCCCGGATCAGCTTGGGGTTACATCCCGAGGTGATCCGGACTATCTACAATGCCGCTGTGGAACCGACGGTGCTATATGCGGCCAGTAGCTGGTGTCCTGCGGTTGAGAATCTTGGTATTAGGAAGCAGCTGAATGTGGTGCAGCGCGGATTCGCTCAAAAGGTCTGCAAAGGTTACCGCACGATTTCTCTACACTCGGGGTTGATCCTGGCTGGAATGTTACCTCTGGACCTCAGAGTTCGCGAGGTGGCCTCGTTATACGAGGCCAAGAGAGGAGTGTCCCAGTCATGATTGAAGGATAGAGAGGTTGAGCGGATGGCCCGAGCAATTGAGGCTCCTCACCCCGCGGAGTATATGAACCTGGAGTTCGTAAGTCTGGTAGACGAGGAGCATTTCGAGCGCGTCAAAACGCAGGCGCAAGTCCAAATTTATACGGACGGGAGCAAGATTGAGGGTCGTGTCGGTGCTGTGTTATCCATTTGGAATAACGGCACCGAAACAAAGACCCTCAAACTTGCTCTCTCCCCATACTGCACCGTCTACCAAGCAGAGCTCCTGGCCATATGCAAAGCGGTCAGTGAGGCCCTCAAGCGAGGCGCGGCCACATTTGGCGTGTTCAGCGACAGCAGAGCCGCACTCATGACGGTGACAAATCACCGCGCCCTCCACCCACTGGCTGTTGAAGCCAGGACTACCATCAAGCGGGGATTGACCCAGGGCAAGAAAATATCCTTGTTCTGGGTCAAGGCCCACGCTGGGTTGGAGGGCAACGAGCGAGCGGATCAGCTCGCCAAAGAGGCGGCTCTGCGGTCGAAGATAGCGCCACACTACAGCCTGTGCCCAGTCTCATTTGTGAAGCGGGGTCTGCGTCAGACCTCGCTTCACGAATGGAACGAAAGGTACAGGCTTGGCCACACGGCTTCCGGTACCAAGCTTTTCTTCCCTTGCGCACTGGAGGCATATAGTGTCGTCCGGAAGATGGAGGTCGCCGGCACCACGACCCAGCTCCTAACGGGGCACGGTGGGTTCTCCGAATACTTGTATCGTTTCAAGTGTAAGGGGGACCCATCGTGCGCCTGTGAGCCGGGCGTCGACGAGACGGTCGTCCACCTCGTGGTTCACTGCCCGATCCACGCTAGGGATCGACACGAGGAAAAACCGATTTGGCCATTACCATTCAAAATTTACCGCTACTCATTTCAAAAGAATATCAAGACTACTTTCTGGAGTATTGGGAGAAGGTCATCTAGATAGTTTTAGCTAGGAACAGAGTTTAAGATCCTCAGATGGATACTTGCAAAAGTATCCACAAGAAGGATATATAGTAGGAAGGAATACTGTAGAGAGTAGTTTTGTATAAAGTAGATATTATATGTAAAATAAGTAATATGTATAGAAATTTTTTTAGGAAGTGTTGCATAATGTAAGAGTGTAAAGAAAATTTGATTAAATATAAAATTAAAGCATCCCCCCTCCCTCCCCCGAATTTCCAAGTATGAAAGGTTTAGCGTGAATGTACGAGAAGCACAAAAGCGAGAAATGGAATGTTACTAGGGGACGGAATGAAAGCGAGAAACAAAATAGAATAGAATAGTTCGTTTATTACATGAACCCTGAGAGGGTTGAGTTCAAATTTAGAAGGCTAGAATGATGTGAGATTAGATAGGCTTCGACTTGGGTCGAAGGCGCTAGTATAAAAAAAAAAAAGTATCCCTATTCATGCATACAAATATTTGCACTAAGCGAGGATCGAACCCGCGTCACCTGCGTAGCGGCTGCGTGAGGACATGTCAAAGTTTATTTGGGGTGGTCACGACACCCCGCGAGCGCTCGTGTTATACTTTCGCGGAGGTTATTTTATCAGCAAGGTACCTGATTTCAATTATTTTATGAAAGTAAATTATTTTATTGTGCATTCACTATAATAAACATATATTGATGTATTTATAAGCATATTTTTAATGGCTTTTATTTTCACAAACTTTTGTTTAGGTACCTTTTTGTGTTCGTATCTAATATTTTTTTCTCAAACTTTTTGTTTTCAAATGTGTTGGGACGAAGAAGTTATATCTGATAATGAAGACGATGTTGCAATGGATAGTGATGCCAGCTTGCATGAAGATTTTTAGTGGACACGGCCGACCAAATGTGTGGCAACTACAGTACTTGTTTAAATGATATGTTCATGTTGGCCATTATGATTTTTCTTTCATATACTGGTTACTTATGGCATCAACGGCAATGTTATCTACAGTTGGAATATGGCGCAATCGTAACGTAACAATAAAAGGCCTTTGAATTCATTGAGTTTGAGCATACTTCAAGGTCACCTTGGTAAAATATCTTCTCAACCAGGGTTACTGAACTCAAGAGGATGTTGAATGCTCCTGGACCGAGCAGGAAAGGAATGTCACCAACAAATAGCAGCGCTGTATAGTTTGTCCACGCTCTAAAGAGTATAAAACCTCGAGTCACTGCATTTATTGCAAACAAACCATATGTTAAAAGCACATGAAGTTAATTTATAGTTATTGTAGCGAGACATAAGAATTTTTATTTAATTTTGTTATGTAATAATTGTATTTACATTTTTAATAAGAAAGTTTATGTTAAAAAAGAAGAAGTTTTAGTTTTTTTTTGTTCTTCGAGGAGAAATGTCAATATTATGAATGAAAAGCCTGATCATTATAATGTCTTGTAGATCAGTAAATAAAGTTGGTTATAAAATGTAGCTTTTTTATTTACATACGTTATACAACACACAATAATAAAATGCTGGTGTAATTCCATTAACTGCTATTATATATACATAAATCCACTTTGAGTATGTGGGGTGGCCACAAAACCCTGCGAGTGCTCACGAGGCTAAAAACCGCGCGAGTGATCGAGGGTTAACAGCAAATCAAACTGTTTTATAGATTCAAATTATATTATCTTCCAAACTAATAATGTCTACCAAATATCTGAACCATCGGTCAACAGGAAGAGGGGAAAATCAAGGCTTTAAGATAATTTTAAGTAAATTGACCACGGGTGCTATAAGCCGATAGCCGATAGGTACCCGAGTGCCACCACTGCCGGGGCTGCTCCACAGAAACGTCGCTTCACACGCTGGTAGGACGTCCAGAGAAGATAGAGCTGTGCCACGTCCTCCAAGTAGCCCTTAAAGTGGAAAGTCCCACGCTGCAAACCCTGGTACTGGCAATGGTCGGCAGCGTGATTGTGTGAAATGCCGCCGTTTTCTTTTGTGTGGTGGTGAATATCGCAAAACTATCTCCATCCTCGATGAGCTAGGACCTGGGAGTTATAATTGGGCTTCTTACATTCGTACGCGCCTCTCTATAGGAGATGTACATTTCGATCCCCAACAACACCTCGAGGTTAGTAGTCACGCAAGGTCCGCCAGGGTGTCTGGGATATCCTTAACAGAACGTATTAGATTCTCCAGCCACAGCGACGGAACAACATGCGGTTATAGTCGGTGTGAGTGTGACATATCCACCTAACTATTAGGTTTCCAAGAGTTCCAAATATATTTATCTTGAAGACTATTGTAGTACAGTCAGCATCACATCGATCTTGACGAACAAAGTAGGTACTCAAAATGATCTTAAAGCCCTGATTTTCCCCTCTTCCTGTTGACCGATTGTTCAGATATTTGGAAAACATCATTAGTTTGGAAGATAATATAATTTGAATCAATAAAACAGTTTGATTTTCTTTTAACTCACACTGACTGTACATCTTTTCAGTAAAATCATCGAATTATCACAATAATTCCCTTATTTCTCATGAATGAAAGGAAGTAATTTCCCAAAAGTCTCCAAAAGTAAATGGTACATTAATGGATTGCTACTACATATACCGTCGTCGACCATCGGCCTATCCCACCGTGGAACCGCAGGTGCATCTATGGGGTTCACACACTTTGCAGCTTAGGTGGAGGGCAACGGCCACCGTGAGAGATTTGCCATTCAGTAAAGTGCCCAAGTGAGGCGAAGGCAGCGCGTGCAATCATGCTCCTGATACCGGCTGTGACACTGTCCGTAGTGTTGCCAAATCTGCGCCCGTTGCACTCTTCACCTACTAATCTCTACAGCTGTCCGCAATGCTTTCATCCTGCGAGCAAACCACGATGACTCAACATCGAATGCAAAGGGCACGGTCACCTTGCCACCATTATTGAGGAGAAAATCCTCGCTTAGTGCAAATATTTGTATGCATGAATATGGATACTTGCATTGGTCTGTTCGTGCCTCAGAGAGCACGTTAGGCTGACGGTCCCGGACGCGTTCTACCTTAATACCTCCGCGATGGATGGGAAGAGTCTTTATTGAAATTATACACGATGGAAAGTGGTTACCGTGGCCTATGTACGTGTATAACACCAGGGGAGTCACACGTGCACTGCCGACCTAATATTATAATAATTTTAAAATTTAAATTTGATAGCCCAAGTATCGTCTGTTGATCTACATTGATACTTATAAGAATATATATTATATAAACATTATGGTGTATTACAACACAGAAGACTTATATCGCACTTTGAAATTGCGACACCAGTCTTCTTTCAAATAATACTAATCCTATTACCTCTCCGCAATATTATTTTAAGCATTTTCCTTGCTGACGTTACTACTTCATACAAATATTGTATAAAATGAAGAAAAAAATTCAATGGGACGAATCAGTGAACGATAATTTTAATTATTTTTAATTTCTGTGATTCGTCCCATTGGGCCGAATCTTTATAGGACGAAACAACGAAGCAGTCGGCAGGGTTAGAGAGAATATTAGTAATTTCGGTTGCCAATATTCTTAAAAAAAACTTACTCGTCCCTCAGGTGACGAACCCAAAGGCCTCTACATCCTGGTATCTGGTCTTCTAGAAGCTACTTACATACCGCCCGACGATGAAATAGACGAAGCGATACCCAACTATGAGTTTATGACAGACCTGAAGTTCGGAGACCCTAGCCAGGATTTTATAGTGTCTGGGAACGCCGTTGGTGTGTTGGGGGTAAGTTTTATTTTCAGCTACAGGATCTAAGTATGGCTTGGCCTTTTGAATATCAATATGTGTGAATCGAACAATCAATCAATCAATCGATCAATCAAGCAATCAATCAATCAAGCAATAATTGGCCTGGGTCTATCAAGACAGTCTACTAAAAAAAAAATGGCATTTATATCTATATGCTAAGTTTAAAATTCCAATATATCGGGAAAGTGGGACCTGAACCCACGACCTTTCCCTTATAGGGGGAATGCTCTTCCAACAGAGCTATTGAGCCACACCTGAATCACTTCAAATTTCCTTTCTCTTTATTTAATGGCGTGGCGTGGCGGTATACTACGAGCGTTATATGATGATCCCTATGACGTTTCAACTGACAGTTGTATTAGTGATGCGAAACAATTTCGATAAAATACTGTTTTTTCAGGCAAATGTCATGTCATTCAGCCAGGTCATTCAACATAATAAGCAATATTTATTTATTTTGAAAAAAAGACTACGCGCATTGATGGACATAAAACACTAGATAAAAAAGTAACAGCCTTATTATATTTTATTTTACTATACTTTAATTTTTATTCAAATTGCATAATTTAAAGAACTTAAAATTCTTTTTGAATTGAATTTTAAAGAATTCATAATTAGCTGGCAATTATGGATTACATGGAAAAGTATTTAAATGGAGGCCATAGACCTACCGTATTTTTTTAATTCAGTCATGTCATGTCTTGTCAGTCTGTTTTGTCTCCTTGTCACACCGCATCACATCGCGTCATACGAGTGCTCTAACGCCTTGTATGCGCCACGTCTTTCTTTGTTAGCTGAGTTTTGTTTCTGTTTTCGCTGTTTTGTGTTATTTGTTGATTTTCTGTTACCTGTTTGTTGATTTTCGGTTTTGCAAAATGCCGAAAAGACAGCGGAAAACTGTTCTCAACAGTGAAGTTCGCGAGTTTGTAGTTCGTTTGCGAGACTATTTTGCTCGTGAACAACAAAATGGCGGACCCTTGTTACCGCTTGACAATGTTCGCGATCGTGTAGCCGATGCTCTAGGAATCGGAAAGGCTACTGTTTCTCGAATAACAAAGGAAAAATTTGGGGAGTCGTCCATGGAGGACAATAAACTATTAACACCAAAGAAAAAGAAAAGGTTATGTCATATAACAGAACCTGATGAATTTGATTTAGATGCTATACGCAATCATATTTATGGTTACTACCTACGAGGTGAACTACCGACCTGCCAGAAGTCATCTTCATTAAAAGCTGCAGAACTCTTCAAAGGCGGTGCTACTTCTCTTAGAATTGTTTTGAAAAAATGTGGATTCCGCTATAAAAAATGTGACAAGAGAAAAATATTAATGGAGCGTACTGACATAGCTTTACTACGATGCGATTTTCTTCGCAAAATCAAACAAATTGATAACTGGGAGAAGGTAGTATACCTTGATGAGACATGGCTGAACGCCAATCATACTGTAGGTAAGGCATGGACGGATGACACAGCGAAATCCAGCACAAAAACTCCTGAAGGAAAGGGCCAGCGCTTAATCATTTGCCACGCTGGCACAGCTACAGGTTTTGTGCCGAATTGCCTGTGGGCTTTTAAGTCAGTGAAAACAACGGAGTACCACGAGGAAATGAATTTCGAAAACTTTAAGACATGGTTTATAAAACTATTAGAAAATTTTAATGAGCCTCACTATATTTTAATGGACAATGCTTCATATCACTCAGTTCAAATTAACAAACCCCCCAGCAGCAATAACAAAAAAGCTGAAATTATAGAGTGGTTACACGGCAATGGTGTGGAAACTGACAGTCAGATGTTAAAAAAAGAGTTGGTTAGACTGTTGAACTTTCACAAACAACAGACGCACCCATCATATTTTTTGGATGAATTGGCCAAATCAAATGGACACACGGTAATTCGGTTACCGCCCTATCACTGCCAATATAATGCAATCGAGTTGATATGGGCGCAGATCAAAGGTATCTATATTTTTTATTTATATAATATTATGTATATGCATATATTTCTAAAAATAATTACTGAATGTACAAATATTTTCAGGTCATGCAGCTAGGCATAACACAACTCCGCCATTCACGGCAAATAAAATGATGGTTTTATTGGAAGAAGCTTGCGCTCAAGTGACAGCTGACGATTGGCGAAAAGTGGTCGAAAGAACGAAGAAAATTTGCTTACAAGACTGGAATCGAGATGTACAATACGACAATATCATTGACCAACCGTTAATAATAAACGTCACGGATAGCTGCAGTTCAGACTCAGATTTTGAAGATCCGATTGACCCTGTATCAGATTCAGATTGATATAAATAAAATACAAACTCAAAGCATTTGTTTTATATTTCCAACAAATTATCGATATTTTGTTTATCGATGTGTCCCTTCTTAGTCGATAACAGCTTGACGACGTAACTTTTGCAGCACGTACCATGTACATTTGCATTGAGTTTTTTTCTATTATTTCCGAACATTACGTAATAATTTCTTAATATTCATTTTTATAATTTACAATTGTACACAATTATGATTTTTTCGTCTTTTTAATGGACCTTTAAAGGATTTGATGTGATAGGACGTCAGTACAATGTTAAGCGCTAACGAACTGTCATAGGGATCATCATATAACGCTCGTATTATAGTGCACGCGACTGCCACGCAGGAGGTGCGGGTTCGATTCCCGCTCAGTGCAAATATTTGTATGCATGAATATGGCTATTTGCATTGGTCTGGGTGTTTCTATGTATAATATGTATGTATTTACAAAATAAAGTATACAAGTATGTTTATCCGCATTCTAGATTCCATAACACAAGCTATAAAAGCTTACCATGGGTCTAGATAGCGTTGTGTAGAATTTTGTGGAATATTTATTTATTATTTATTTATTTATCCGTCTTTAAGGGCGACGGTGGAGCCATCTTCTTTCTTACGAATTGTTGAACCAATTTTTCAACCATTTATGTAACTTTTAGAATTACTAGCAAAAATAGGTCTTTATTTTTTAACTTCACACAAGCTTACCATTGACAGGTACTAACCAACCGTCCGTACAGCTACACAGTGAGGTGCGACAGTGCTGTTCTGGCGTACTATATCACCCTGAACATTATTAAGGAAGCTTTCAACTTGGCACCACATCCTATTATGGGGTATGTCCTTTTAAATAACCAAGGTACTGCTAGTCTAAGATGTCACGAACTTTTACACTGGAGGTGCTTGGAGTAACTCTGTCTGTCTGTCAGTATGTTACGCTTTCACGCCTAAACCACTGAACCGACTTTGATGAAATTTGCTATAAGTGTAGATTAGACCATGAGAAAGGACATAGGCTATGTTTGGTCGCGATAGCGGACATCCACGCGGGCGGAGCCGCGGGCAAAAGCTAGTTATAAATAAATGCGAAAGTAACTCTGTATGTATGTCTGTCTGTATGTTACGCTTTCACGCCTAACCAACTGAACGGATTTTGATGAAATTTGGTATAGGGGTAGATTAGACCATGAAAATGGACATAGGCTATGTTTGGTCGCATTTATAATATTAGGTAGTATGGAAGTCTAGACACAGTTACGGTATAGTATAGTGTTTCTATAAAAGCCTTTCGACGGTGTACAGACTTGAAGCTTCGATGTGGCGAGAGATCGGCATCAAGATGTCTATGATGCTATTGCCGTCAGTGCCGGCGTACCACGGGTGGCCTTCGGAAAGACTCAGTATGAGGCTAGAGCACGCTTTTGTGCCTTGTCTCAAAGCATTCAAGGTAAGAATTATACCAAGTTAAACAATCTTACAAATTATTCATATTAATAATAAAAAGCCTTTGTGGCGTGGCGGTAGTCAAAGCGACTGCTACACAGGAGGCGCGGGTTCGATCCCCGCTCAGTGCAAATATTTGTATGCATGAAAATGGCTATTTGCATTGGTCTGGGTGTTTCTGGGCGTTTTTTTTTAAACGCGTCCAAGTTACAAAATGGAATGAAATAATAAAAAAAAATAGTAATGCATATTAAAAATTATTGAATGATTTGTTATTCTTTAAAAAACATTAAAATAGCTGCAGTTACCCAATAAGTATACAAGTTTGCACAAAAATAAAACTTTCTTTGGGCACGAGGGTAGTTTAGACTTCCACTTTGTAACTTCTAAAATTAAAATTAATAAATAAAATAGTATACTTTAAATGAAAGAGTTACTTTTATTTGTTTAGAAATATAATATTCTTTAAAATAATATAACAGCATAAGTAAAATAAGCCATACGTTTTTAATATTTTGTAAAGATGTAACCATTTTGTAACTATTTGGTAACTTTGCAGAGTTAGCTTCTGATTTATACAGTGTAACCATCATTGAATGCTGTTGATTTTTTTTTTTATTAATTTCTTTTTTTATAATTTAAAGAAAAGCAAAATAAACTAAGGTAGTCACTTTGAAAATACCAAAAAAATAAATAAAATGGTAACAGTAAAATATAAGACAATTACAAAATGGAAAACTTCAGTTACAAAATCGAAAAGTAAAGCTTATTTCATCCTGGTAAGGAAATTTTGCATATCAGTAGGTACTGAAATAGGAAGGGATTGTAATAAACCATGAATGATGGAACCAACTTAAAAAGAAATGAAGCTATGCTATTTTAGTAATCAACGCTTTTTATTTATATTCAGCCTTATAATTCAGTTCAGTCTCAAAAAATCAATCTATGTAAACACTACCTCATGGTAAATTTAATTATTGGTCCATGATATTATCAATTCATCATAATTATTACTCACTTAAAACATAAACACCATCAACCCTGCATGCATTTGTACTCGCCTTTATATTTCCATTTTGTAACTTTTTTATTCCACCTTATATGTAACCAAACAAAATGGAAGTAACGCATCTCGAATCGCCGACCTAAGATTGCTTGTAAATAAACTTTAATAAAGATGAAACACTGAAAAAACACTTTTAATAGCTTATAATGCGTTTGTAGTATATCATTATTATATTTCTATAAACAAAAATCCAAACTTACCAGTAAAAATCACAGTTACAAAGTAGATGAAAAATCCGGCACGGTAACGCTTAATAAGTTTCGACACGAAATGCGTCGAACTGTCATTCTCTTGACTACTTTACAAAATGGCGATGTCTGGAATAATGTTGCCAAGGAAGAAATTTTTAGTTAGTGGTAATTTTTTTTGGAATAAACATTATTAAATTACGGTTACAAAGTGTAATTCCATGCAAAGCTGGAATTGTGAGACATAATAATAATGCTACGAACTATAGTATTTATTATAAAAGTAGTGTTATTTTATGTTTAATTCCGACAATATTATCACATTTCTATAACATTCATTCTTTTTTACCCTTACCGCCGGAGGAAATTCGCAAATAAACTTAACTCAAAACTAAGCCGGTCACCGTGGGACATAGTAAAATCAGGGGTATTCAAAATTATATTCAGTATTATTTTATATTTATCAATACAATATTCATATAGTTAGACGTATTTCCAATACATTAGATATTAAATATTTTTACAATCAACACTTCATAACAAATGTTCTTTCATTTCTCCATAAAAATAAGGGTAAACTTGTGAGACATACACATTTAGAGTATGGTCGTGTAAAAAAAAAAATGCCCTTCTATGTATAATATGTATGTATTTACAAAAAAGTATTTAAGTATGTTTATCCGCATTCTAGATTCCATAACACAAGCTATAAAAGCTTACCATGGGTCTAGATAGCGTTGTGTCAAAGGTTGCCTGTAAGAGATTGGCACTGTGCGATAAGGCCGCCTATTGTCTATATCTGAAATGTACCTACAAACAACACATGTTTTTATACTTGGTGTACACAATAAAGAGATACTTTACTTTACTTTTTTTTTTAAAGTCTGGCTGTTAGGTTTTCACGTGTAAACCACCACTGTGCCTCTGTAAAAATATCGTCTCCGTATAAATCAATCATTTAAAAATATAAAAAGTGCTTAAATTAACCCAAACCGTGTGTAATGGTGTATATAGTAAACATATCAAGCTGCGTGAAGTGTAGTTCTAAATAGCTATCACGTAAAATTAAAAATAATCCCTTATGAAAATAATTACCGTACCCACATCAAATAAAAATGGAAAAGTGTAATTAAGTTATTAATTCAATCATCTGTGTGGCTGAGATTCTTTTTTACCGAAGAAGATAATGACTGTTCTCAATTTAAGTGATTACTTCATTGGCATGGTGAAATAATAATGCTAACAAAAATATAATGCACCGAAAAAGTATCAAATCGTGGTAAGACAGTGCAAATATGTATACTAACACCATCTAGGATATTTATTCGTAAACAGCTCATGGAAAGGCAAATTTTGCTATTGTATACAATCTGCGTGAGACCCGACTTGCGGTTAGTAAATTGAATCACAAGCGTAACTGTTACCGTGGCTAAACCGTCAGGCGTACGACTGGCATCAAGACGGCCCGAGATCGATCCTGACTTTGTACAATCACTTTTTGTGAATTAATTCCGAATTAAATAAATTATATTGACATAGAATTGAATAATGGAGGATGACAATGATTACATAAATATAACACATAGAAGGCAAAGGAATCCAAGCAACTTGAACACAAGTGATGTTGGGTTTGAATTGGATCTTTCATACCAAAGTTTGCCGAATCACACTGAGGACGTGACAATGATGATGATGACTGAAGAATTACAAAAACTAAGGATGGAATTGCAGGTAGCAAACGACGAGATAGACAACTTGAATATCGAAAACACTAAATTGAAAAATGCATTACAAGGTTGTGAGAATAAAATAAAACTATATAAATCGATAGGGATAACTGACTATTCACAGGGTCAACATAACACACCAAATAGATTTTACTCGCCGCAATATCAAAAAAGACGTTGTCGCAGTAGGAGTATGAATGCAAGCTCACCCAAGACCTCATTAGTGGGATTTAGACAACTTAAAAACACAGAAAAGGATGGAGTCAAAAGCGTTGATATAGTAAACAAAAATATCTTATTGCACACGCCAAAGAATGGGAGCGAAAATCGATGCGTAAAGTCCTTAGAAACCGTTTCTCAAACTACAAAGAGTATTTCAATAAAAAGTATGCCACTAAATTTGGATGAATCGGATAGCAAATATGATTTCGGAACATTGCAACAGCAAAATCAACGATTGCAGATGCAAGAAACAAAACATAAAATTGCTGTTTTTGCTGATCAAGCAGGGTATGGTGTGAGAAGAATACTACAAGCCTATGTTGGAGAATCTCTAACAGTGACGTCCATAATAAAACGCAATGCACCTATGAGAGAAGTAACTAGTTCATGTGCTGTTATGTGCAAAAATTTTACAAAGTCTGACTTTATTGTAATAATCGCGGGTACCAATGACCATAATCCGTTGGATTTTTTAACTTCACTTCATCACACCCTCCAGAATCTCAAAAATACAAACGTTTTAGTATGTAAAACCTATTATAATAAACATTTAAATATACGTAAATTAAATAATACCTTGAAATTTGTGTGCAATAATAATAATCTTAATTCCATGTACATAGCATTAGATAATGATTTTAGAGTTTGTAATTATTTTAATATTAAGCAAGCTTGTCAATTGCTAAATAGAGAAATACTACATATAACTTACAAGATTAACTATCAGAAGTATATTGTTAAATGTGATAATTTGATTAAATGCGGCAATGTTAAGGATATAAGTACGCAAACGAACTTTGATGAATCAATTGACGCACAAAAGGATTCTTTGTATATTTCTATGAATGCAGGTGATAACCAAATTGATAGGAGTTTTTTTCGTGTGACAGCCATGCCTCTAAAAAATCAATAGTGCTGCAGTCGAGTCCAGTTCTGTCCAATTTTGCTAACATTTCTATATTTCATCAGAATGTATGTGGTATCAGTAATAAGAAACTGGATCTTGAACAATATGTTAGGTCAATTGACCGAAACCTAGATTACCTATGTATAACAGAGCATTTTCTTAAAGGAAAATCAGCAGACATGTTTCATTTTGATGATTATAGCTTAGCATCATATAATACCAGACCCATAAAGAAGAGAGGAGGCAGTCTAATCTTGGCTCATAAAAATAGGAATTATGAGAGTGTGGACTTAATCAATAAACTTTACAAGGAGGAATGTTTTGAAATATGTTGTGTAAAGGACGTTGAGACGGCTTTATTTATCTGTTGTTGTTACAGGAATCCGGTGGATGGTAATTTTGAAGTATTCATAACCCAACTGGAAAAGTTATTGGAACATTTTATAGGCAGGAAGTGTATAGTTATAGGAGATTTTAATGTAGATGTCCTAAAGGAAACTAAATACTCGACAGAATTCTTAAGCTTGCTAAGGTGCTACAACTTTAGACATCTTATAAATACTGTAACTTTCAAAAGAGATAATATGGAGTCATGTATTGATAATATTCTAACAAATATAAGTGATGAATCAGTAGAATGTTTCCACGTAGATCATAATGGCTTAGGGGATGGACATGGCGGACTTTTTTGTTATACAGTCTTGGATAAAGCTTGTACCAATGTAAAACATTCGGAATATACTGTTAATGTATATAAGCGAATTTTCAACAAGAAATATGATGATTTGTTCAAAGATGCAGTCACTGATGGCATACGGCTCGATATGAGTATAAATACTTTTCTCATGAAATTTGCCACTATCTTTAATAACTGCTATAAAAAGAAACATATTAATATAAAACCAAACAGAAACAAATCAATAAAATGGCTAACAAAAGGAATTAAAGTCTCTAGCAAAATGAAAAGAGTAATATCTACAAGCACTAAGAAAGAAGCTAGTATTCATAAATATAAAATTAATTATACTCGTATATATAGGAAGGTCCTCAGGCACGCAAAAAGGCTGGCAGTAGAGGAACAATTAAGCAAGGCGAAAAACGTTAACAAAGAGACATGGAAACTAGTTAATTTAAAAACCAATAAACGGAAGAATACTTGCAACAGAAATTTAATTTTAAAAGTAGATGACAAAATTATAGATAAACCTCAAGAAGTTGCAAATGAGTTCCTTAAAAGTTTTATCTGTAAATCGGAAGTATCGAGCATTACCACTAGTGATAGGGGGGTAGCATTGTTATTATTAAATAGGTATACCGTAAACGTAGAGAGCAGTTTAACCTTCGAACCTACAACACCAACTGAAATTGCAAAGATAGTGGGCAATATGACAAACACAATGTCATGTGGTTACGATGATGTTCCAATCTCCATTTTTAAGAACAATATCCATGAACTAGCACTCCCACTTGCAACATTTTTTAATAAATGCATGATGGAGTCCGTCTTTCCGGAACAATTAAAAATCGCTAAGGTCGTGCCAATATACAAAAAGGGTAAAAGAACAGATCCGTCAAACTATCGACCAATATCTTTGCTACCAACCATGTCAAAAAATTTTGAAAGGATTATTAAAACGAGACTTATGGCACACTTGAATTTGCGAGGAGTGATTAATAAAAGACAATTTGGCTATCAGAAGGGTGTGGGAACAGCAGATGCCATAGATACACTAATAAATGATGTAGTGGGTAATTTGAATGAGAGAATGAAAGTGGCTGGTTTGTTTATTGATCTTAGTTCGGCATTCGACACAATAGACCATGAAATACTCCTGACTAAATTGGAATACTATGGTATCAGAGGTAATGCGTTAAAACTCATGAAGTCCTACTTAAAAAATAGACAGTTATTTGTTGAAATTAAAAATATTAATGATGAAGCCCGAGAGACGATATGCAAGTCTAAAGTAGTTAATAATAACCGAGGTGTGCCTCAAGGATCTATTTTAGGACCAATATTATTCATAATAGTAACAAATGATTTAATAAACATGTTAGAAAAGACAGAGCCAGACGCAAGATCGATAGTGTATGCTGATGATACTAATATTATCACTGCAGCACGAGACATAACAGCCCTTACGAGTAATATTAATAAAATATTTGATACCATGAATAAGTGGTTCGTCGCGAATGGTTTAACAGTAAACACAAATAAGACCAATGTCATATTATTCAGAACAACATCTCGTATTGATGACAATTTGGAAGTAGAGTTGGGAGGAAAGAAGATTGGCTTGGTAGATACAGTCAAATTTCTTGGCGTCACTTCGGACTCGCAACTTAATTGGAAAGAAGAGTTAGCAGCAATTGATTCATCAATTTCGTCGGCATGTTTTGCACTTAGAACCCTAAGAGACGAAATCAGCGTTAGTAAACTTAAACTAGTGTATCACGCCTTAGTTGAATCTAAAATAAGATACAGTATTATGTTTTGGGGAAATAGTTATGAGTGCAATATTAAAAGAGCTTTTGTACTACAGAAGCGTGCAATTAGGACCATAGTAAGAATACCCCAACGTGAGTCGTGCAAACCTTTTTTTAAAAAAATGAGCGTTCTTACGGTTCCTAGTTTATACATATTGGTTCTTTTAACACACTTCTCTAAGTATATTCATTTATTCGAAACGGAAGAGGAAAGAGCTTCACGAGAAATTACCCGTAGAAATACAATTAAAAATAAAATCACGCCGAAATTGGATATAACTAAGCACTGTTCTGCATACCAAGCAGTTAAAATGTTCAATAAATTACCAAGACATCTGAAAGATATTGTCTACAAAACCAAGTTGTTTCAATCGAGGCTTAAAAGTTTGCTATTAGAAAGATGTTTTTACTCTGTATCTGAGTTCATGTCGATGGGTGATGACTAAATTTTCGGATGAGGCAATTGCTCTTGGTTAATTGATTATTATTGTTGTTTTTTAAGTTATTTTTTTTTTTTTTTACTTTGACATTCATTTATATTATATGTTTCTATTTGATACTGAAGCTTGGGATATTATTATTGACATTATGATGATTATTTCTGTGTATTTTCTTTTTTATAAGTGCTTTTCTTTAATTTTTGATAATTTGATTTATGTATTGTATTAGTGACTGAAATGAATTCAAATATAATGTAAATTGTTCTTGAATAAATAAACAAACAAACAAACAAACAAACTGATTCCCTCCTAGTTGGGGGAATCAGTGGTTTGCCGTTTCAGTGTTTGCAGAGTCTGAAAGCGCGGACAAGGGTGGCTTCACTTCTATAGTCCCTTACACCTTTTTTTACGTGTCGAAAATCCCCGCGGATACCCCCCTCGCCTGAGTCGGTAGAGAGGTTATGTCGGACTCGAACCGACTAAAACGCACGCCGTCTTTGGGCCAAAGTGCAAAGCCGAAGGTGAGGTTCCTTGTTCCTGGGGAATTTCTTTCTTAGAATACATAATATGCGGTTGCCGGGGTGCGAGCGAAAATGCTTTATTAGGCCACCTAGGCATGCGAAACTCGAAACAGCGTGAGGTTTTAGTCGGTTAGATACGTAACCACCACAGGCATCCCTCACTAACTGGCGTGGGGCATCCTTGGGAATTACAAGAATGTTTACGAGAATTAACGCGATCATGGTATAGGCAAAGTCTAACGATTCATACTACATACAGTCTGTCAACGAACCGTCTAGACAGAGCAATCGTGCGGTCAACTCGGTACGCCCATACATTTTACTCGGTACTAAGGATTCAGGGCTGTCTCATTTGTAATCACACTAATCACGTGTTCAATTTTTTTTTCATGACTCGTTTTGTTTGTTAAAATTGTTTTTTTTTTCGTTTTCTATATTAAGCGATCCAAGATGGCGGCCACGAAATTTTCACAAAAATCGATATGGGTATCGTTTTCAGGGTGTTAGGTGTCGCCGATTCAAGTTCGTGATGTAGAACGTTCTTCAAATAGGTACCCGCGTATTCTCGATATTTTATAGTTTTTCTTTTTCCTGTCCTAATTATCACCTATGACCGAACATCGTGTAGTTTTAGTCGGTTAGATTATGACATAGCCCTTACACTTATGGCCCTAGCGAGGTTGTAGTGAGCCCCACGTTAAAAACTTCCCTGTCGTATCCCATAGTAATAATTACAGGTGTTTGTCGTCAATGAGCTGATGGAGGACATAGTGCTGATCGATGGGATCTGTCAGGATATGGCCACGAGAGAAGTGTTCCAACCACCCACGTATATACCCAGGTAGTGTGTGCCCTTGATCATATCACGTTAGTTCGTATGAATTTCGGTAAATAGCTTCAAAAGCACCCTTAGACGTACGTGGAGCCATTTACCTAGCGGAGCGAAGGATTATAGAATAGAAATAGATTCTAACGTAAAATACTGAGTGAGCGAGGGCCATCCCTTAAGGTCTAGCCCTCCTCGGGAGGGAGGACAACGGTGTCCCCGACTCGCCCCCGGAATGGGGAGGCGCACTTCTCAGCGAAAGGGTTCAAAGTACACCCCCGAGGAAAAAATATTTAATCTGGAGTTATATAGGCTTATTCCCAACGGCCACCCCCAAAACGGCCACCGCCAGTTGTCGTTGAGACAAGATTTTGAAAATTATTCCAACCGCTCCGGGGGTTGGGAACATAATATGAACTTATTCCAGATAGATATATAAGGACTGTTCTTGAAAATAAAACTAATTTCATAGGTTAATAATATATGTATTGTATGCTGTGATGTTGTGCAATTCAATACAATCAATTTAATTTCAATAAAATTGTATTGTCGAAGTGGAGAATCTCGCTCTGCTGATCCTCACCGACTTAACTCAGAGGACGGGTCTCCACGCCGCGTGGGGCCAGCACGTATAACTCCCTGCCAGCTCACGTGTTTTCTTCTTGCTACAGTCCCGGGTCCTTTAAGCGCGGCGTGAAAAGGCATCTGATGAGGCCATCAAGCTGAGTGCCACCACTGTTAACATGTTACATGTTTACGATGGTCACTTTCTTTCTGAGACTTTGCCTTTAGCTTACCATCAGGCGAGGTGAAGTCAAATTGACGTATCCTTTATAAAGAAGAAACTACAAAGTATAAAGTTTTCATTCGATTTCTATGAATGATATGTGTTCCAAATTCAAATCACTTTTCCTCCCGCTAAAAAGTTAGCAACTTTGCTCCCGCTTATAGAGGAACAAAGTGACACTTTCGAATAGAAGGGATGAAAAAATACTGAACTACTAATACAATGCCCCCCAGAACAGCGCATCGTCTGATCTTCCCAAAGTCTTCCCAGCTGATGGTGTCGTCCAGCTGTCCGGAGACCAAGCTGCTGATCGTACCTTCCAAGGACTCGGATGAGCTGGACATCATGGAAGACGAACTAGATGATGTGCAGTGCGAACTGGTAAGCACTTTATTTTCCACTAACTGTTGCCTACAACCTAAGGACATTATTCTGCTTGACAATAAGTTTTAATCGCAGTTGTGATTAGACAGTGGAAGAAATCGCTACCAGTAATAGGGCCTTCCATCGTAGGTACATTAAACTGTATAGATGCTAAGTACCACTGGTACTGAAGTAGTAAGGTAGAAGGGCGAAAATTTCCTAAAAGCAAGCCGGTGGAAATATTGGAGTAGGTACAAATGTAAAAATGTCTACCACGGCTTTCCTTTGTAGAGCTAATCGGCAGGAATCGTGTTGTAGGGACTCCTCGCCAAGTACCTACTTGTGCTGCTGAATGACAGCCTCTGTGGCGTGTGGCGGCGTGACTGCCACGCAGGAGGCGCGGGTTCGATCCCCGCGCAGTGCAAATATTTGTATGCATGAATATGGCTATTTGCATTGGTTTAGGTGTTTCTATGTATAACATGTATGTACAAAAAAAGTATATAAGTATATTTATCCGCATTATAGATTCCATAACTCAAACTAGTTAAGCTATGCATACCATGGGTCTAAAAACGGGAGAAAAAGGTAAACAAAGTTTCAGCGGTTCTAAACATTTATCACTTGAAAGAAAGAAAGAAAAAAAAGAAAGAAAAATTGTTTTTATTGCGGACTAATCGCACACTTTACAAAATCCAAATAAAAAACCATAAAGATTACAAAATAATTCTGTCTTGGAGCGCTTGGGAACAAAATCGTGGAGCGGACGGGAATAAGCCCCCAATACATGACAGGAAAAATGGATAGGTACAGTCAGCATCAGAAAAATGTTGACGAGTAGAGTACTCAAAATAATCTTAAAACCAAAATTTCAATATTATATTGATAATTAGAGTACTCAAAAAGTTGTAAGCATCCAGAGTGGTCAAACTATCTTAACAATCGGTCTTCCAGAAACATGTAAGTAAGCAGAGTGTTTATATTCATATGTACAATCACGCTACTCAATGGTATCTAGTCAAACAAAGTGTTCAAAATATCTGGACAATGTCATTTAATCGCATTTTGCATCCCTTTTTTACTTATGTAGCCATCCTTTACACATGATGATGGGATGATGTGAGATAGGTGTACAGATAGAACAGGATAGAAAATGATGTGTCAAATGAATGACAATTTCTTTTGTATTTTTTATAGTTGCCAGTTGCTAAAGCCATAAACTATGCCCTTGCATTGGTGAGAAAAGAGTATGAATACGTAAGATATAAATACTCGTAAGATGTGTAAATTACTTGAAACCTACATAAGTAGATATAAGTCCACGCGGACTAAGTCGCAGGCACAGCTAGTATTAATATAAATCATAGTATGGAATAGGGTTTCGTATTTCTACATTTTTCTGTCGATTGAATAATTATTAAAAATATAAAAATCGAATGCTCCTGAAAAGACCGAAATAAGTTTGATAGCAGGCGGAACCCATTGATTATATTATCATTGGATTTATGAATTACAAATGGGTACCTCCGCCTACTTTTTTTTTGGTCTTTTTTATGTATTTTATTGTATTTTATACTTTATTTAATTAAAAAAAATAACAAAATCCATTAGATATAGCGCCAAAAATTAACGGTGTAGTATCGATTTATATTTCATGCACTCATAAATACCTTTATTTGTGACCACTCGAAATCGAAATCTTTTCAGACTTAAGGTCTCTATTCGGGTAAAAAGTAAAAATAAAATAGGTTTAACTTTAATATGTAACTATTTCAGAGCGAAAGAAAAAGATAAAGAAGGCGAAAATTGCGGCTTATGACGTATTAAAAAAACTTCTATTATAAATTATAATCTATTACAAAAAGAACACTCTATTATAATATGTTTGTACGATAGTTTCTTATCTAACTGTACCTATTTTTGAAGAGTAGACATTTTGCGTCTATGTCATGTCGATGTAGTCATAATGCGTATAAGAGAATACGAGAAGTTGATTTTTGAGTACATACACACATCAAAAAAAGTTTGCGGTCAATGGCATAAGCTCCTAGAATTCTTTAAATTTAACTTTATCAAGAAAAAATCTATGTTGTATGCTTTCTTTAAATAGGAATACCCTGTTTGAAATTAAAATATAAAACTATTTTTTATTATTTATTTAAAAAAATTGAGCCATTAATCATAATGCAATTGTGATAGAAATTTCATAGAAAGAAAAAGACTGTTTAATTAAACTTAAACTACAATTTATCATTAAAAGGTGTAAATTCAATATAAAATAACTCCTCCCTTGGCTCGAACACATGCGGAGATCCTCCTGGGCATGCTGAGGATCATGTTATCCAGCATTTCCTGGGGTAACCTATCCCATTCTTCAATAGCGGCTTCCCTGAGCTCTGGAACTGTCTGGGGATGTGGCTCACGGTTCCATACAGCTCGTTTAAGAGAATCCCACGCGTGCTCTATTGGGTTTAACTCGGGCGAGCCGGCAGGCTAGTCTAATCGTGTGATATCGTATTCTTGAAGAGCAGCATTGACTCGTTGAGCTCGATGTGCGGGCGCATTATTATCGACCAGTACAAATTGGTGCCCATGGTTTACTCGGAATGGTTTGACGATATCATCAATAGCAACTGCTTTGTACATGTCTGCTGTCATGAAGCCCCGATAGTGGATCAAAGGCGTTCTAGCTCCAATCATAATGCCACCCCAAAAAGACACTTGCTGAACTCTTCCAGTGGCAGTTCTTTGTCTTTCACGGTCGCCTGGTCTTCTCCAGACACGGACACGTCGGTTATCTGGATGAGTGGGGATTCGGGATTCGTCAACGAAGAGACAGTTTTACCAAATGTTTTCTTCCTCATCTTCTTCATTTTGCCGAAGTCTAGCCCACTGCAATCTTCGTTGTTGACGTTGCCGGGAATTGAGCGGAGCTCACCATGACCTCCGTGCTCGTAATCCAGCCTGGTGCAAGCAATTGCGAACGGTCTGCGTGCTAACTTCAAGCCCAGAGGCGGCCCTGACTTCTGCTTTTATTTTAGTGGCGTTGATTGTGGGATCACGGGCTGCCAGCAATCTAATATAGCGCTTTTGGGCAGCTGTCAAAACAGTTGGGCGACCGCTGCGGGGTCGGTCAGCTAAATTCTCCATTCCCTGGTACCTCTGCAACGTAGCCACGACACAGGATAGAGATATAGCAAGTCTGCGTGCTATTACTCTCGTGGTGTATCCTTCTTCCCTCAAAGTTACTATTTTAGCTCGTGAAACCTCTCTCTGATAATCCTCTTGGCATTTTTTCAATCACTACTTTCCGCGAAAAATATCTTGAATCGGTTATAATTCACTAAATCAGATTTCTGAATGAGCGTAAGCTAGGACTGAAAGCCTTTTTGTAAGAAAAAACAATTGAACGGTGTCATTGTTTTGTGTTCTAATTCTTTATTTTTAAATAAAGAATCTAAAAAGAAGAAAAAATCATAATATAATCTACAGTAACAAAAAAGATTTCAGTTTTTCAAAGTGATCGCAAACTTTTTTTGATGTGTGTAGGTGTATCTTGCGTTGCAGGACCCTTTATTTTTTACGTAAGTATTCATACTCTTTTCTCACCAATTCAAGTGGATAGTTTATGCCTTAAGCAACTGGCAACTATAAAAAATACAAAAGAAATTGTCATTAATTTGACACATTTTCTATCCTTTTCTAACTTATACAACTATCTCACATTATCCCATCATCATATGTAAAGAATGGCTACATAAGTAAAAAAGGGATGCAAAATGCGATTAAATGACATTGTCCAGATATTTTGAACACTTTGTTTGATTAGATACCATTGAGTAGCGTGATTGTGTATATGAAAATGAACACTCAGCTTACTTACATGTTTCTGGAAGACCGATTGTTAAGATAGTTTGACCACTCTGGATGCTTACAACTTTTTGAGTACTCTAATTATCAATATAGTATTGAAATTTTGGTTTTAAGATTATTTTGAGTACTCTACTCGTCAACATTTTTCTGATGCTGACTGTACCCACTGTGTTTATAATGAAATAACATAAATTCCAGACAGGAATGAAATTGCTCATAAGATGGCGGATCTGACAGTTTAGAACCGCTGTGCTGACAGCTTTCCTGTTCTACGAAACACGCAACGACAGCTGTCGCTCGGCCATCGTCGCCTACATGCGACATGGACAGAGAAAATAATCGCTAGTTATCGCAACGTAACTCAGTAATGGTCGCTTTGTTTACCTTTTTTCTCTCGTCTCGTTGGCTTTACTTTAGATAGCGTTGTGTGGAATGTTGTGGCATATTTATCATTTATTTATCTATCTAGATTTCGAACGTATCCTCACGCTGTCTGTACCACCGTGTGGCGCGGCGGGTGTCGATAGAATCAAGGATGCCGGCCAAGAGGCACGCCAGGGGCAAGCGGCGCCGCGCGGCCAAGCGAGTAAACTATAGGGAGTCGATATGGGCCAAGCAACAGAATATGTGTAAGTTATTTTAAAATTCTTGTCTTACAGGGAGAATTCAAATGCATAGACCATTAAATTAAAACTTACAAAACGTCAATATAAAAATAAATATTGAAGACCAGTTTAGCAAAGAGGGCTAGTCTTGCCCTGAGAAGACTCATTAACATAGCGTAATTCTCAATAATTATGTTATGTTGGTCCCCGGTGGAGTAGAATAGGGCCACCCCAGCTCTTCCTGTGGGTGTCGTAAAAGGCGACTAAGGGATAGGACTGTTCTCCATCCGACAGTAAACATACAGCCCTTGACTAAGTGCCTGCTTGACGGCAATAGGCTCGCCCCCTATTACGTGGAATCGAAATTCATGGTTGGCGAAATGTGGGTGTTAATACACCTCTGCCTATACCTGATGATTTACAGACTTGAGTGTATGTATGTACGAAATACATCGGGAAAAAGAAGCGGTCAAGTGGGACTAGAACCCACGACCTTTCCCTTGCGCCCTTAAAGACGGATATAAAGAGAAGGGAAATTTGAAGTGATTCAGGTGTGGCTCAATAGCTCAATTGGAAGAAAGGTCAAGAAAGGTCGTGGGTTCAAGTCCCACTTGAGCGCTTCTTTTTCCCGATATATTTCGAACTTAAAAAGTTAGCATAATAAATGCCATAAAAATTTCACTCAAATATATGTATGTCGGTATGTAATTCCCAAGATGCGAACTCGTGACCTCTGGGACCCTAGCCACTAAGCTACTCTTTAAGTTATTGCGTTCATTTCAGCGTCGCTGATAATACTTGGCAACCCAAGTGATAAGGACATCGTAACCAAGTACTATAAACCGAGCAACGTTGATATTGTAAGTACATAGATAACTACCTTTTGCCCGCGGCTCCGCTCGCGTGGATGTCGGTTATCGCGACCAAACATAGCCTATGTCTTCCTCATGGTCAAATCTACCCCTATGCCAAATTTCATCAAAATCAGTTCAGTGGTTTAGGCGTGAAAACGTAACATACAGACAGACAGACTGAGTTTCTTTCGCATTTATAATATTAGTATGGATTCCAGTTTGTCTCATAAAACGTCTCCCACTGGGCGTTGATTCTACTATAGTAAAACTACTACGTACCACAGCCACTTCAAAAAAGTAGCAATGAATTTTAGACTTTAAAGCAATGCGGTTAAAGTCCAAAATTAAATGGCTTTTTGCAGACTGAACAAAAACGTGTAATGAATTTTTTTTCTTTTAATTTTGGACTTTATTTATGTAGAAATACAGTCTAAAGTTTAATGTAATTTTTTGCTGTGGCTGTGGTATAACAAGGGGTGTGCTTTAGTAGAAGTGGCAAAGGTCTCAATTTTAGGGTTTTTTGTTAATAAATCAAAAACGGTGCGTTGTAGCGAAAAATGTTCAAAGATGAAATGAAAGCTTATAAAATTCTCTATAACTTTGATCTTAAATACTTTTCCATACTCCTACCCGTTTTTGAACTACATGCTCTGGAAAAGTGAAAATTAAGGAATTTAATGGAAAAGTGAAAATTTTAATTTTAGTTGAGTTATATTTTTATCCTCTTAGGTCGTGAGGGTCCTGGCAAATGTTCGTTGTCTGCGGTATCTTCTTCCTCGCCCTCCTCAGTAGTAAGTCGTTCTTGGTGAGAGGGCTCTATATCATCTTCATCGTCATTCTCATTGTCTTCCTCGTTAGACGACACGCCGTTGAAACATTTTCCTTGGCAATGAAGGCATGCAGCAGAACATTTTAGCATAGCCTTCCGGCATCCACATTTTCCACATCCTCCATATAAGCAAAAATTTCTTCCATAGCCTCGACGACATGGGTATCTCTAGGGATCTCAGCTTTCTGGAGTTTTGGGTAACTGACAGACTTCACAAATGAATAATAGCAGTCTTTGTGATATTTTGCTCCTTCAGCAACAAGATCGTTTGTGCAGGACAAACGACAAAGAACTTCGTTACCCCATGTATCATTTCTCAAAGAACATATGTCTTTGATCCGATATTTTACATTTAGAGTCTCAACTGAATGCACAACCCTCCTTTTGTTCAAAGGCTTTTTTATGTCCTCTTCAATGCAATGTGAACATAAAAAACAATGACTCTTGAAGTCAAATAGCGGAGCAGAAGATCTGAGCTGCGATGGCCCTGCCTCTTTATTAGATATTATAGATGCCTGCCTAATATATTTTTTAATGCTGTCAGTTCGGGTGTAATTTTTACGACAGCTATTGTGAATAAAAAGGGATGTCAAGTGAAGGAAACTTTGATACTTGTCGTCTTTCCTTTCCTTACTAGCATTAATAAGACCCAGTATTCCCTTTTCTTTCACCTCAGAGACATTGTTACTTCCTTTAACCACATCTTCGTTACATACAGGACACTTATTAGTACTCATATTAGATAGTGTTACTAATAACAGCGTATATGTTAAAAATATTTTGTGGCTGCTCCCCTGCGTTACCGGGTAGACTACCGTGCCAAGCAAAATAAAATACGAAAACTAATAATAACATAAGCCCGAAGGCATGTACGAGTATACGATGTTAATAGTAGTTTTAGCCAGTAAGGACGCGTTATCTACAGTGAGTATTAGGTACACGAAAAACAATCTTCATAATTGTTTTTCTCACCTCAACTCAGTTATCCGCTGTTATAAAAAACGCAATTTCTTACTGTTACCGCCTTCACCACGTGGAGGTAATCCCAGCTTATGTTAAAATAAATTTTTAGATAATTTTTCACATCAGTTAATGGTCATCACGCTGAATAACTTTAATTTTCACTTTTCCAGAGCGTGTAGTTAAAAAACGGGTAGGAGTATGGAAAAGTATTTAAGATCAAAGTTATAGAGAATTTTATAAGCTTTCATTTCATCTTTGAACATTTTTCGCTACAACGCACCGTTTTTGATTTATTAACAAAAAACCTAAAATTGAGACCTTTGCCCCCCCCCTCCCCCTCGACACCTAGACGTCAGGACTTTTAGTATGTTTTCTCTCTAAGTAGTCTGAATAAGTTCCTGAAGAAATCGCTTAGGTTCCCGCTCACGCACTCTATAGGTTCCTTTGAGCCACTCGTTGACCGTACTATTGGTCAATATTTGCCGTCGCATTCGTTAATATTTTCAATCAACCAATCACGTTCGCAAGCGCTGTCACTTCGATGTGAAGTCATCACGAAAAAATGTTTTACAATTTTGCCGCCAGGTAGCGCTAATATACAAGTTACCTTTTGTCATTCACAAGTAGGCATTCAGCTAGGGAATAGAAATGAATCTTCTCGGGCGGGACTCGAACCCGCGATCTTTCCCTTACAGGGAATGTCTTGACCAACTAGGCTACCGAAACACGCCAGATGTGATTCAAATTTCCCTTTTATTTTTATCCGTCTTTAAGGCGACGGTGGAGTCATCCACCAATGTTCTTGCAAACTATCGGAATCAATGCATGATTTTACAATCATTATATTTTGTTTCTTTTTTGTAAGATATAAAAGGAATTCAGTTTTGTGCGGAACTCTCAGTGCGCCAACCCGACTCGCACTTGGCCAGTTTTTTTAAAAGATTGACATTCTTCTTATAACTTTATGTATTATTTTACAGTCTGAGAAAGTGAGAACGGATACTTCAAAACTGCGAGGTGAGCATAATATCTTCAAATTATTTATACTGTTGACTGGTGGCACTTGGTGGCATCTGCTACACATTTTCACGTGACCGGTTTCGCCTCACGGCATTGTCAAAGGTATGAAGTTATTCTTTATATAATTATATATAATACGTTTCTTTTTTTTTATTTAAAGAATATTAGAACCGAAGTTACTAATAATCCCTCTAACCCCTCCAACTAAGCTAAATTGCTTATGTGCTAGGAGTGGGTTTACGTCGGTAGTATAATGGCCAGGATTCGAAACCGGGACCTCTCGATCGTAAGGCCGACTCCTTAACCACTAAGCTACCGACGCTTCAAATGTAACTTTATATGATACATTTGAGCCGAATTTGGACCGATTTGGACCGAATACTATGATTGGTGAAATGTGGGTGTAATTGTGTAATTCACCTCAGCCTAACCTTCCGGGGATAAAGGCGTGATTGTATGTGTGTAAAGTTAAATGGAACATTACAGAAAAATAAACGAGAGCTTTTTAGCGAGCGATATATCAAGCGTTATGGCGAGCATTATTTAATGGCTGATCCCAATAACGTATCTACTGTCAGTTTCGGGATGCTCAGGAAGCGCGCCTCCCCATTCCGGGGGCGAGTCGGGGACACCGTTGTCCCCCCTCTCGAGGAGGGCCAGGCCGAAAGGGATGGCCCTGGGTCAGCCGGGGTACGAGGGATATGTCGAAGACAATCTCACCTCCGGCCTAGCACCACGAACTACGACCCTCAGTCGGCGTGCGGTTTTAGTCAGTTCGAGTTCGACGTAACCTCCCTTTCCGGCTCCGGCGGGGGAAGTATCCGAGGGGATTTCGGCACGAAAAAAAAGCGGTACTAAAGATAAAAACTTCTCTGATTTTAATGTCTCAATACATCTACTATTGATCTGTAATCCTGCTTATCGATTGTAGGGCCTGTCCCATGAAACAGATAGAGATTTGTAATTATAATTTTAGGACAGCAGTCACAGATACTTCAAACTTGACTGTTTATCTGGCCTTCAATTCTACTAAAGCTAAACAACTGTGGTGCCGCACTTCCGCAGTCACTGCAAAAAATGAAATGAAATTATAGACTTTATTTCAATACCCCTAAAGTTAAAAATGAAATGAAAACAGTTTCATCACACTTTTCCGATTACTCTGCAAAAAGTCTATTAATTTTTAACGTTAACAGCATCGCTGTAAAGTCTATTATATTATGCCGTTTTTTGCAGTGGCAGTGGCACCACTGGCTTTAGCAGAATCGAGGCCCTGGGCCTAGATTCTACTAAAGCAAAACTATAGTCAAACCACAGAGATTGCAAAAAGCGACAATAAATTATAGATTTTAAAGCGATTCCGTTAAATTCAATATTACATAACTGTTAGCAGAGTATAAGAGTGTACTGAAACTTTTGTCATTTAATTTTGGACCTTAGTGTATTGAAATAAAGTCTAAAATTTTATGCCGATTTTAGCAATCTCTGAGTTTGACTATAGTTTTGCTTTAGTAGAATCGAAGCGAACTTAACCTTGGAGGGGTCTACATGTAGCTATAGGTATATTATAGGGAATGGTTATAAGTCAGAAATACTGTAATCGTTAGCTATAGATTAGTCTAATATCAGATGCTATAAATGTAACCTGTATTACTCAGTCCCAGAGCAACGTAACGCAGACATGGGAGGAGGTATGTCATCCGTGTTCTCAGTGCCGTCGAACGCGAACTCGGTTGCAAATCAAAACTCGGAAGAAGAGGTAATTATGATTTCATTTTTTATTTCATTATTAATGATAATGAAAACTGCTCCGTGAGTTCTTAGCCAATCTATTGTAAAGCCAACGAGACTAGAGAAAAAAGATAAACAAAGCGACCATTACTGAGTTACGTTGCGATAACTAGCGATTATTTTCTCTGTGCTTGTCGCATATGTCACACATACGCGACAATGGCCGAGCGACAGCTGTCGTTGCGTGTTTCGTAGTACAGGAAAGCTCAGCGGTTCTAAACTGTCAGATCCGATATCTTAAGAGCAATTTTATTCCTGTCTGAAATGCCTTGAAATGATAAATGTTTAGAACCGCTGAAACTTTGTTTACCTTTTTTCTCTCGCTTCGTTGGCCTTACTTTATAATTATGCTTATTTTTTGTGATTTATAGATATTCACTACGACATTGGGCAAGACCAGACGAAGTTCCAGTCAGAAGAAATTTTAAAAGTACCTATAAAGGTTACCAAAGAGTACCAGTGAGACTTACAGAATGCAAGAGCTGAGTAACCAAGACATAATTTTTATAGAAGTTTTACGCGATTACTTAATCATGAAACATTTAGGTACCTTGAGGACAGAAGCTCCTACTATCGTGTCTAGAAGCTATTTAGGTCGTTGACTTATCAAGTAAATGAGTCCATAACATCGCAGTCTAACTATTCATACTTCACGTTCGCTGTGATAACTTGTAGGTATGAATCACACATATCACAGCAAATATAATTGATTGTTGTACTCATTAAGAATGCTCTAATTAACAGTCCAACTTTAATAAATTATCTCATGTGAAGTTGCTCAAGTGTAGATATTTACTAGCTTTTGCCCGCGGCTCCGCCCGCGTGGATGTCGGTTATCGCGACCAAACATATCCTATGTCCTTTCTCATGGTCTAATATACCCCTATATCAAATTTCATCAAAATCCGTTCAGTGGTTTAGGCATGAAAGCGTAACATACAGACAGACTTTCGCATTTATAATATTGGTATGAATTTGTAACAACTTTTAATCTCATTCCTATGCCGCACCACTAAGACCTGGAACTCCCTGCCAGCTCACGTGTTTCCTTCTTCCTACAGTCCCGGGTCCTTTAAGCGGGGCGTGAAAAGACATCTAATGAGGCCGTCAAGCTGAGTGCCACCACTGTTAATATGGTACATGTTTACGATGGAGACCCTCTTTCCGAGACTTTGCCTTTAGTTTAACATCAGGCGACGTGAAGTTAAATTGACGTGTCATGTGTAAAAAAAAAAATACATGCAAAGGTTTCCGATAGTACTGAAGCAGACACTGAAAGAGAAGCGGTAGCGGCCAGACTTTTACTAGAAATATAATTGAAAGCAGGTTCCTCCTTACCCTTCAAAAGACTATGAACTTTATCTACCCTAGATAAGATTCAAAATGGATTGTGATATTTTCCTCAAAAAGCCGCTACCGGCCGCTTCTCCAGTGTGGGGGTTGACCCTTACGAAGCATTAATTGCTTTCCACTATGTTTTCTGTTTCGAAGTTGAATTGTTAATATTGAATTTTGTAATTCATGTTTTAATCATATTCTGGTTGGAGTTTACACTTTTCTACACTTGTATTGTAGTTTTGGATGTGTAGGTACTTTAATTTTGAAAAGGAGTTACAATTTTAAATAAATACTTTTTTGAAACATTCGAGTTTGTATTTAATAATGATGAAGAACTTGGGGTCTCTACTAAAACTCAAGAGCCCAAGGTCACCTGCTAAACGGACAAGGTATGGCGCTTTTAATATTCTTTCACGGTAGAGGTCAGAGCAGTCGCTGCAGTACAGGCCAATTTGCTACTAAAAGCAATAAGCGAAACGGGGAAATCGGAAAAATGATGATGAATTATTGATACTGCGCCGACATACTAAAGCAAAACTATATTCATGCCACAGCCACTGCAAAAAACGGCATTAAGTTTAAATCTTTGCATTTTTAATTATTATTTTTTTGCAGAGTGAATGAAAAAGTGTAATGAAACTTTTTCATTTCATTTTGGACTTTAGTACTATAGAAATAAGTCTAAAAAATTATTATTTTTGCAGTGTCTCTAATGAAACAGTGGTTTGACTTTAGTAGAATGGAAGGCCTAGTCTTCTCTGTAAGCAAAACGCGAAAGCAAAGTAAAAAAAAAACAAGATACTTTTTATTACAATTTATTTTAAAACTAATAAAAAGAAACATTACTCAACACGCAATGGTCCCAACGCGTAACATTTGGACCGAAAAAGAAATAGAAAAAGCTAAATAAGGAATGTAAATAGAAATTAAATGCGTTTTTTAGTTGTACATTAAACCTGCTCTGCTTAGCACCGACATTATCTATTTTTCCTGTACTAAAATAAATTTCATTAATTTCATTTCAGTAATTTATTGCAGATAAAAATAAGAGTAATTCCCACGGAAAGAACAGCAGTCGGCATTTGTTATTAGAAATAGTTGCGAGAAGGTTCGTGCAGCCGCTTTTTTCTTTAAATGATTATGAACTCTTTCGCCTGTACATAAGATTCAAAGTAGTTTGTAATATTTTACCTCCAAAAGCCGCTGCTGCTATCTTTCAGTAGAGATTGACTCCTATGCGTTAAATAAAATTCTCCCAAGAAAATAAATAAAATTTTAAAACCAAAACATTAAATAATTTAGCTCCTTGTAAACATTTTTCTTGAGTGAAGTATAAATTAAGAAAGTCATACATTCACAAGACGCCATATTTAAATTTTACCAATAGCGAACTCGCAAATCAAAATTACAAACAAAATAATTATTGTATCAAAGAAATGCATAGAAAAAGTGAATATGCGTTAACTAAAGCACACATTAATTAATTATAGTCTTATATGTATTATATAATATTTTTATATTATTAATATAACACTGTATACATAATGTACTTAATGAATACCTACACTGTATAATTCCAACATCATACAAATATTATCTACTATAGTAAATAATCATTGCTTATACAAAAAAAAGTGTAGTTGTCAAAATGTCATCAACTTTTTTAAATTTTAGTGCACATCACTATTTTTGTCAAGTTAAAAAAAACTAGCTACTTTTTATTACTTGATACTTGATGGTATATTTAGGGGTACCTAGTTTTTTTATCTCTTCTGGCGATTCCAAAGTTCCCGCCAACGACAGCACGGGATTTAATTTACAATTTTTTTCTACTTGGGGGTAGTGACTTGACTTGATGTAGCCACGGATCATAAGGTTTTGTGAGTGTACAAGAAAATATATATTATATCTAGGGATAGTTATGTGGTATAGACTTTTACAGGAATAAGTTTGACATACACAAAATACATAGAATCCTATTTTTTTGTCTTAACAATATTTATTACTAAGTACACAATGTGAACAAATTTATTATACACATACTACAATACATAGATTAGATTAGAGAACCATATTGCTAGAACAATTGTTTATCTAAATTAAAAAAAAGTTTGTTAACAGTTTTTTTTTCAAACAGATTATTCAATAGAACAGATAACAAATCAATGAAATCGATTTATAATCTGCCCAATTAGATTTCAATTCAATACCTACATGTTGTTTTTATGCATATTATCCATTAAATAAGTTAACAAACAAATTATTGATAAAATTTGTTTATGTGTTTGTAATCATATAAAAAGCGTTAATCCTCTTTCGTAACTGATAGTAACAATATTTAGAGGCTAGGAAGCATTATTTAGTGATATTGTTTCAAATATTGCTCAATTTATGCCATGTTCTTTCTATTTTTTTTAAAGTCAATAAGTCTTTTTATAACATAGCTACTTGGTGTTTGAGGTTGCCAGTCCTAAAATAAAAGTATGTATAAAATATAGCAATATATAAATCGTTGAATGAAATTTTATAGCATTTACTAAGCAAAATTCAGGTGTGGCTCTATAGCTCAGTTGGAAGAGCATTCCCCCTGTAAGGGAAAGATCGTTGGGTTCAAGTCCCACTTGAGCGCTTCTTTTCCCTGATGTATTTCGAATATAAATCATTGCTTAAAAAATTAAGGCGAAGTTTTTGATGCCTCAACTGATGGTCGGCCAAAATAACAGTTCACTTCTATCACAAGTCTGCATAAAGTGCACATACACACACCCAAACACAGCTCTGGTGGAGCATACACTGTCGGCTCTAGCTGAGCATATCGTTAGATCAGTATATCAATGTGCGGTACCATTTTTTGAAGTACTTCTTAGGTGGTAACAGTGAAAATGATAAGCTCAAAAAGCATTTAAAAATTTGCCACTAAATATAGGTTACATTATATGTAATCTTAATTATAAGATATGTTATCCTTCAAGAAGCATTCCTCAATATATTTTCTTTTATTTGTCCAAACACATCTAAAGTAAACATGATATGCCAGTTATCATGACTTGATTTTTATCTTTTTTATATAAGTATAGTTCGTTCAACGTGTGAGGCGCTACAAGGTGTATAATTTTGAACACAAATCTAATGTGTTATTAATGGCTTTCTGACAAAAAAACTACTATACAAAGCTACATAAGACATATTTTGTTTATTTATTCTGGTTTATTTAATTTTTAATTAGTTTTTTATTTACTGTTTAAACCACAAATATTAAGGCCCGTATTCTAAAATGACACTCAGCTTGAATCGTGATTTGTCTGAGGACAGATTGATTGTTTATATAATCTGTCCTCAGTTAAATTGAGATTCAGGCTGATTGTCATTCAAGAATACGGGCCTTAGACATGTAAGGTTTTTATAGGACTGACTGACTCAAAATGCATTTCCAAATTATCTGTATTCTATGCATTGATTTTTAATTGTATTCAAAGTTACTAAAAAATTATATTAATTTTAGTAACTTGGTCTATTGTTTTTCATATGGATTGCTCCAGCTTCTATTAACCTCAAACTTAATACATACTCCATTATAACCAATCTACTTCCGGGGCTGTTGAATGTGGGGCTTGGGCGCTTGATTAATGTGTGCTGGAGGCTTAGGGCTGTGAGCAACCTGAGCCGCTTCCGGAGTGAAGTCTGCATTCCCTCTGTTTGGTGCTCCAGAAATAGATACGGGATTAGAAGGCACTGGAGAAGGTCCAGATAGACCAGTTAGGTCTTCATTTGCAGGTTCTTTGCTAGTGTCCTTTGAGTGAGGAGATTTGTTTTGAGTGATTCTCATGCCACCGGCTTTCACTGTGGATGTGTGAATGGTCTGTTAGAGCGCTGATACAGATGGGAATATATACTTGGAAAGTATGGAAGTTATTGATTGACATATTAGAAAATTTAAAAACAGAAGATAAAGGCTATTGTTTTTATAAAATAGTGATTAACATTATATTAAGTAATATTTTACATAGGTAAATATTATTTATTTAACAGCTGTAAGTAATTGATTTGTTCAAAATTGGGATCTCATATCATATAAAATCTCACTACAAAAATAATACAATGCATGCACCATTGTAGATAAAGGTGTCTCTCTACAAACAAAGCTTAATAAACATGTTTCAAATAATCAGGCAGTCACGGTTGAACAATGCTTGCTTAGGTTCTGCATGATTTTGCACAAGGCAAGTTATATCTGCCTCAGCATGCATCCACATAACGATTATTCATACATACTCTTCAAGTCAGATAAGTTTTAGAGATCCTCTAAATTACAACCAATCGCATGTCCGCTTATTGACCTTGACTAAGTACTTCTTTTGTTTGCAAACACCTCCAATCATAGAATGACTGACGTAATTATAAAATTCAAGGTCTCAAGTCTCACACAACACACAAGTTAGATAGCAATAAAAAAAAATTAGAACTTGTTTACGGCCATATTATAGTTTGAATTTGGAAACTAAAAAGTTGATTGGTAGACCGGTAGGAAATCGTTTGCTCAAGATGCCATATGGTCAGTACTCACATGGAAAAAACCTTTTTGGATGCATTATCGGCATATAAACAGAGTCATAAAACTAAATTATTACCTGCCGGAGGGTGTCCCGCTTTGAGTTGAGGAGTCTCTTCGGTGGATGACATTGTTGTTGTAAGTATTATGTAAAAATACAATAGAAAGTGTCGACGTCGCACTTCACGGATTACAGGTAAATTGTACTCGTAGGTATTCGAACCACACAACGTGTAATTTACGGTCCGATGACACGACACAACACCACAGACCAAATAAATTATTATTACGACACGAACATTAGTAGAGATGGGCACGATATAACGCAACGTAACGTAACTAAAAACGGTTTAGTTATAAACATTTATAAGTTATAGTTATAACGCTATCTGGAGCCTTGGTAAGCTTTTATAGCTTGTGTTATGGAATCTAGAATGCGGATAAACATACTTATATACTTTTTTTTGCAAATACATATTATACATAGAAACACCCAGAAAAATGCAAATAGCCATATTCATGCATACAAATATTTGCACTGAGCGGGGATCGAACCCGCATGATATTGCGACAATGGGTAGGACCACTATACGTGATGCACATAATAAATAACACATACTTACTTTTATTTTATTTGTGATTTCGTGCTGTTGTAATCTTGCAAAACAAGTCAATTTTAATACCTTTTGGCTTATAATATTGCATTCAGAAAAATAGAGTTTTGGTTTCTGACCTACTCATAATCTTTATGATATTGTTACGTTCTTATAACAAAATGCGATTTCCGTTTCGGTAGGTAATTTAACTGTAACGATAAAAATTCTGTAACGGTATCTGGGAAACGTAATAAAATACCGTTAAGTAAGACACTTATGCGTAACGTTATTTTAATAACGTTTCAAGTTTCACATCTCTAAATTCTCTAACTCGAATAATGACAGGTTAGGTTATGTCAAAATTTCAGTGTTGTACAAATATTACTAAAAATATTAATCGTGATTAGTCGATTATTTAATGTTAGAGCAATAATATTAAAACATTGAACTAACTAAATTTAAGATAATATTGTATGGTAAAGAAGCTTAGTACCTACCTATCATTGACTTACCTATAATACAAAATCTAATTTAAAGCCAATCTCACACATAGTTTCTAATAGGAGAGCGTAGAAATAAATGTCAGGCCAATTGTGTTGCGAAATAATGATGAAAATCGATTTAAATAAAACTTCATATCCATTATCCACGGCACCATCGATGAGCAAGAGCAAGTCCTACATAGGGCGAATATTTATGTAGGTAAGTATAAGCTATTTAAACTATCATAGTCACTGCCATTACAATATCGGGATATTTACCATGGAAGTATTGTTTCGAGTGTCCGATTTAGGAGATGCAAATATGGCAGGATCCACCGACAGAATTGGTGGATCACAGTAAACTTCGGCGTGCTATTCAATCCACTGGTGGATCGAGATAGTGGTTCCTACTGGACAGAGGGGATATTTCGGCGCTGTAGCAAGCACCATGATCACGGAGGAACTGGAGTAAGTATTGGCAGTATCTCTAAGGATCCCGATATCGCCGTTGCCCACAGCTCGGCCTGCGTATATATCTGATCCCATTTCCGTAACCGATGGTAGCAAGTAGCAAAGGACGTTTTAATGCCATTCCTAAGTGGGTGTATTAAGTATGTTAGGCTGCCTCAAGATCTTCGAGAGGGACTATTTTGTACTTATTTTATAAAACTTTTGTAATTCTATTCACTGTGTGTATTATGAACAGTCCGACTTAGGGACTACGCACACTTATTCAGCTCCATTCGCGTTTCGCTGAACCATTTTGGTCACACTTATACAGCTCTGCTTCTATCAGCCGCGTACGGCGTCGTCGTAAGTAAGTCGTCTCTGCTGAAACGTTTCTGTCTACTGCGGCGTTGAATATGCTGCCCTCTGGTCCAAGTAGTCACAGCACCCTAGCGACGTTACAAGGGCTCAGTAGTGAACCTGGCCGGTCTAGGGACATAGGCCAGCTGGCACAAGTATTAGGGTAGTAGCTACCTCACGGGTCGGTGACCCCACTAACAGCTGGCCCCAAATCAGCTGGGCTGAAACTCCGTCTGTAGTCAGCTGAGCCATAGTCCGGTTAGGCGGAGGCCATAAACCGACAACGGTAAGATAGTATTGTGGATTATGTGCCGTCAACATGGACAGTTCTATGTGCGATATTATTATCGTTTCGCTTCTCGCAGAAGAAATAAAAAATAATAGACGTAAAAAAATTAAACGCAAACGACAGTGGGTCCCACTTTGGAGAAATAGGAATTTGGTTGGTGAATATCCCTGAGCTGTTCCACCGCGTTCGACGGTGAATGCAGCGGCATAGCGCTGAACGCGGCGGAACAGCGCTGAACGCTCCCTATAGCATTCGCATGATAAAAACACATTTATTCTCATTTTATACTGGTTTGCCGCGAAAGGAGAATAGACGCGGAAAGCCGAATGGATGCGTACGCGTCTCCATACAAAATCGTTGTTTTCTATGGACAAAGGCTGAATAGAGCTGAATAAGTGTGAGTAGTCCCTTACTGTTGGAGATTCCGCTTACAGTACGGTACCTAAAGTAAACCAAAGAACGACCTCCGTCCTCCATGAGCGCTGGCGTGGGGGTGATCGGTGGAGCCGCCTGTCACCCTAGCAGAAGCAGGCCGCGCCGGCGGCGCAAAGTGCGCCTCCCCGTACCCAACTAAGGTCCCAACAACCCAAAGGGGGCAATCTCGAAAGAGATGGTCCTGGGTCTGCCGGGGTGCGAGAGATATGCTTTCCGCAATCTCACCTCCGCCAACTAAAGACCCAAGACTCCCAAAATACAAGCCTCGGCTTAGTTTGGGAACCAGCGTAGTATTTAAGCGTGAAAATCAATCTATGCCTTAGTTTTAAGACCACTAAATGTAATCCGGATTTCTTGTGTCAATAAACAATTTAAAAAAAAAAAAAAAAAAAAGGACCCAAGACGGCGTGCGTTTTAATCGGTTCGAGTCCGACATAACCGCCTCCACCGGCTCCGTGGGGGTGGTATCCGTGGGGATTTTTCGCAGGATAAAAAAAAAGGGAATGGAGGTGGGTTCTAGCGCTGACTACACACCTCCATCTTCCACTTTGGGGATACATGACAGATGATGAGTTAAAGACGTCAGAAGACAATTTAGAATGTCCACCTTGTTAGCTGCCGGCGGAAGGAGATGGTTAAAAGTAATGTTCAATACATCTGTGCCCATCACCTTATGGATATTAACTATTACAGGAGTATATTATATTGGCTTAATAAATAAAACACAATTATTTCCACGCTTTTATTCTGCACCGTCTAGGCACGACGACATCCGCGTCATCCTTGCCAGGTTTGATCATATCCTTCTGCAGTTCCACTATCATCCGCAGCATGAAGTTGACGACTTGACTGCACGTCCCGTCTCGGAGCCTGTGGAAGTCCTTGCGGGAGGGAAGGCATCGACCACTCACCATCACAGCTTGGTGAGTTAAAGACGCCAGGAGACGTTTGAGAATGTCCACTTTTTTGTTGGCTGCTAGCGGACGGAGGCGGGTTATGAAGCGAAGGAGGTATTCAAGGAGCATTAGATCCTCCTAGGAATAAAAACAAGTCTTAGGCCCGTATTCTAGAATGACACTCATCCTGAATCGCGATTTATCTGAGGACAGATTGCATAGACAGATTCATAGTTGACATATTGCCTATACAATCTGTCTTCAGATAAATCGCGATTCAGGCTGAGTGTCATTCTAGACTAAGGGCCTTAGTGAAGAAATGGCGCATATTGGGAGAGGCCTATGCCTATCCAGCAGCGGACTGCGATGAGCCAATTGACTGATTGATTGAAGTCTTAGGCTCGTATTTTGGTATGACACTCAGCCTAAATCGCGATTTATCTGAGGACAGATTGATAGTTTGACATATTGCCTATACAATCAGCTGTCCTCAGATAGAACGAGATCCAGGCTGAGTGTCATTGTGGGTAGAGATATGTTCACACCCATATTTAGCCAATTATAGTAACCCTACGTTCGTAGGGGACGAGCCCTGTCAGGTTGGCACTTTGTCATGGGCTATATGCTTATAGGTACTGTTGAATGGAGAAAAGCCCTATCCCTTAGTCACCTTCTACGAGACCCACGGGAACAGGTAGGGTAACCCTATTCTACTCCACCGGATACCAGCACGGCAACATAGGTTATTGCCCTCATTATCATCGTCATTATCACCTTTGAATATTGAGTTCCATTTTCTGGCTGTCACTTCTCCACTTCACACGCTTGGGCATCCATGGTAGCAACGAATTAGCAGTACCTTCTAATATCCTCTAGCTATTAAAATTCAAATCTACAGATTGCCCTTAAAATGTCAGTAGGGGGAAATCTCACCATTGTCAACGCCAAGATGCAAGACTCCACGTTGTGCGCTCGGCTCACTATGATGGCCAGGTCTTCCCGATCCAGTACGGGCTGCTTCAGACCTTCGAGCCACTCGAACAGTAGACCTGTTAGGATCACTGGATCGACCTGGAATGATGAGATGTCTTATACTTTATATAAATATTAAAACCTTGTTTCCTTTCAATTTCAAAGTTGAAGAATGGTAAAAGAACGGTAAAAATTGCGTCGGTTCTTATTTTATAGTTTTTATTTATTTTTAATCATCCACCCCTCCCTATAATTGTAACTGATTTGACTATTGAATTTGATGACGTCACTAAATCTTTTTTCATACTAATTTCCTAATAACTTATCGTTTTGTCGAGGGTTAAAAATGTATTTAATTTTCATTTTAAACTACTAATTAGGTACAAATAAAAATAAAAGAAAATCAATTAGAACAAAGCAATGTTGTAGGAATTCTGGGTGTTCTAATTTCAGATACTGAATTACTAGATATACATTGACAATCTCGACCGTAGTTTCCCTTTGCAGACCAAGCCGGCAGTAATCAGGAGGGAGCCCTCGCCACTGGCATTTAGTATGTGAACTATTCAAATCAACTAAGATTAGGAAAGATTGAATCGATTCAGGCGGGATTCGAATCCGCGATCTTTCGTTTACAGGTAGGCCACCGGTGGCTCAGTGGTCAGAGCATTCGCCCATGTAAGGGAAAGACCATGGGTTCCGATTTTTTTTTCTATCTTAATCAATGATAGAATATATTAAATCAATCACGGGCTTCTATTAAGGCACTTGTCATTGTTAGTTCAGCCATTTTATAGTCCTTTGTTTTCTTTTTTTTTATAAAGCACACGTCAATTTGATTTCATCTCGCCTGATGGTAAGCTAAAGGCAAAGTCTCGGTAAGAGGGTCACCACCGTAAATATGTAAAGCCCGACCAATAAAATAAAAAACCCGTACTGGGGGCGCTATAGACGCCTATGATTATGGCAACACCAAGCATAGTGATACATATGTGAAATGGCTAGTGTACAAATATCTTAGCTTATTTAGAAACTGTTGCAGACATAAAGTGTCATACAACCTGGCATTTATATAATACTAGCTGTTGCGAGCGCCTCCGCCCGCGTGGATGTCAATTATCGATAAAAATTCCGTACTTCCATACAAACTGTTATTCACATTTCTCACCCTTTAACCCCCGTTTTCACGATAAAGGGTAGCCTATGCCCGTCCCCAATCTAAATTTCATCAAGATCGGTTCAGTGGATTAGGCGTGAAAGCGTAACATACAGACTGATAGACGAGAGTTGCTTTCGCTTTTATAATATTAGTATGGATATATGTTTTAAAGTAGTGTGGTTAAAATAGAAAAATAAACAAGTTTATTATTAGGTACATATTTATTAATCATCAAACTCAGAATCTAAATAATTAGTTACAGTAGGTAAAATAAGAAAATTGGCAATTTCCATTGCGCGTACTCTATGATGTACCTACCCGTCATGTTGACAACAAGGTTCGGTTTTATTTAGATCCTTCAACTTTTTATCCAACAAATACTTAGTTATTTTGTAAATAACTGTTTCTTAACGTGGCTTTTAATACTTTTCGGCATTTATATAGCGCACTCAAGTTCACAATAATTAATACGCACAATGGACGCCACATTGACAGTTGATCATAATGACATCTTATAGATTGTTGCCATATGAAGAAATTAGTTCCAATAGTTTTCCGCAATATGGTGAGGTATTTTATTTTATTGGTCGGGCTTTACCATGTTAGCAGTGGTGGTGGCACTCAGCTTGACGGCCTCATCAGATGCCTGCTTAAAGGATCCGTATAGCACACAAGAACTTTCTGTTTTTTCAAGATGTTTTGCGTTATATACATTACTAGCTTTTGCCCGCGGCTCCACCCGCGTGGATGTCGGTTATTGCGACCAAACATAGCCTATGTCCTTTCTCAAGGTCTAATCTACCCATGTACCAAATTTCATCAAAATCGGTTCAGTGGTTTAGGCGTGAAAGCGTAACATACAGACAGACAGACAGACAGATAGACAGACAGACAGACAGTTACTTTCGCATTTATAATATTAATATGATGACCAACTTTCTCATGGTCTAATCTACCCCTATACCAAATTTCATCAGAATCGGTTCAGTGGTTCAGGCGTGAAAGCGTAACATACAGTCAGACAGACAGACAGAGTTACTTTCGCATTTATAATATTAGTATGGATTATGGATTGTTAATCGCAAATAGATATTCTGGTGTTCTGTCCTACCTCTTTACTAATCTTATTCAAGGCATCTCTCTGCTGGTTGATGTCGTTCCGTAGCTCCTTGAGATACTTCATCCGGTCTCCTGGAAGACTGCTGTGGTCTACTGTGAACGCCTGTACATACACAAATATGGAAATGAACATTATGGAACGGATTGAGGGCATATGGGACTCTATCAAAAACTTAGCCAAGTCAACGTCACGTAAAAGTCGGCACCCCTGATAATATAATTACTGGCTGAGGGTCTGACTCTGAAGCAGACTTTCCACTGCAGTGTTTTTTTTTATAAAGAATGAAAGAAGAAGAAAGAAAGTTGGGTGGTCTAATGGTAGTTGCTGTCCTAAAACCTGTATAAGCCAAACCAAAAGATGGAAACTTTCAGCCACCATAGTACCTTTGCAGGTCATGCATCCATCTGCATCCCAATAAAATTTAATGGCATCTTAAAGACATTAGGGTAAACCGAGGTATAACTAGCCACTTTTAGTAATTGGCCAGTACTCACATGTGTTGCTTATAATAAGAGTTACAATCACAGTACGCCATCTATTGTTTTAGTATGGTGTTACCAATTCAATTAGCTTTCATTTTAGTTACATTTTATGTCACAGTGGACAGTAGCGCCAAAAATATCGGCAATTTTATGACAGTCGGCGAACACGTTCTGACAGGAACGGTCTAAGGCGATTGGCACACTGCAACGCTCGACGCGGCGTCGTTCGTCGACGCGCGTGAACGCGAGAGAGCTAGTATAGTCCGAGAGATATTAGAATTTTTTTGGTAGGTAGGTGTGTGAAGTAATCTAAAATTTTGAGAAAAGTAAAGTAAAGCCATCCGACCATTAGCTCGATAGCACAGACTATATTAAGAACGCTAGAGATGAAAAGAAAATGATTAGAAGTGCAAGCTATTTTCGACTTATTGACATGACCTAGTAACTAATTATTTTTCTTATATTCGTGATCAGCGTCATCTATTAACGCGAAAAGAGACGTAACTAAGAAAATGCCATTTAGGTTGAAAGTCGCTTGCAGTCTCTGCGTGTTCCGATAACGAGGCAAAACAGTGGTGTCGGCTCCAATACCCGATATTGGGCATCGATATTTGACTTCCTCCGATCTCGGATGTCGGATTGGATATCGGACGTCAGTTGATGTGAAAGCGCTCTAAATTTGCCGTTTAATAGTCATGTTGCATTGCAATAATATTAATTTAAAATTCGTCTCAAATACCTACACAGAAATTTCTAACAGCTCTCGGACTAAAAATCCCTCGAAAAACACGCGCGTGATGGCAGATTTCAGTGTGCCATACCTCGCGTTTTCTGCTTGTATGCGCGTATTCTGCGGCAACGCGCGTGAGACCCCGCGTTTTTCTATACAAAATGAGCTCCGTAGAGGCGATGAGCGCGACGCCGCGTCGACGCAACAACGCTCGACGCCGCGTCGCGCGTCGCAGTGTGCCAATCGCCAGCCTCACTTGAGCGTTTCATTTCTTTCGATGTTTTTCGAGCTATAAGCATGTTTAAATAGTACAATGAAAATTATGTTACGCTAGTTGAAAAAAAATAAGAACAGGGTAGTTTAGAACCAAGCCATCACACGAACAAGTCAACAATGATCCATGTAACGATTGAATGAAAATGTATTTGTGAATAACTATATCGGAGCTGTCCGTATCCGTACTAACTTAGTTTTTTCGCACCTTTGACCTCGCGTTACTTTTTTCGCACCTTTGACCTCGCGTTACTTTTTGACACTCCAACGACCGGAAACGGAAAAAACGGGAACAATGTATATATAGATAATAAATAATCATTCCAACGTAAAATCATATATTTATCGGATATTTTCAGGTTAATGATTTTTTTAATCGAGGTTGTTCGCGATGTTTTAAATTTTTATACAATCAGCAATCACTACTTCCATCTGTCTAAAATATAATAACTTAATAAACGGGGTATAGTATAGGCGATTGGCACACTGCAACGCTCGACGCGGCGTCGTGCGTCGACGCGCGTGGACGCGAGAGCGCTGTTCTACTGTCACGTGTGGAGCGGCGTTTTTAGTATAGTCCGAGAGATATTAGAATTTTTTTGGTAGGTAGGTGTGTGAAGTAATCTAAAATTTTGAGAAAAGTAATGTAAAATATTGATGCCAATTCTGTTGTTACATCTCTAAACTTAAAATTTTCTAATTGCATCTGTTTCTTTCATTATCAGATAGAAAAGGACAGATCATTTATTTTAGTGAACACCTGTTAAATTTTAGTCGACATCTACGGACATGCGACTTAACTTACTACGTACCAACAAGGCGCTGGCTTAATTTGACAGGTCTTAACTTAAATAAAATCATCTGTCCTTTTTTATCTGATCAAGAAAGAAACAGATGCAATTAGATTTTTTTAGAGAAATTTAAGTTTAGAGATGTAACAACAAAATTGGGAGCATTGAATAATAAAGCCATCCGACCATTAGCTCGATAGCCCAGACTATATTAAGAACGCTAGAGATGAAAAGAAAATGATTAGAAGTGCAAGCTATTTTCGACCTTATTGACAGGACATAGTAACTATTTTTTTTTTCTTATATTTGTGATCAGTGTCATCTATTAACGCGAAAAGAGACGTAACTAAGAAAATGCCATTTAGGTTGAAAGTCGCTTGCAGTCTCTGCGTGTTCCGATAACGAGCCAAAACAGTGGTGTCGGCTCCAATACCCGATATTGGGCATCGATATTTGACTTCTTCCGATCTCGGATGTCAGATATTGGATATCGGACGTCAGTTGATGTGAAAGCGCTCTAAATTTGACGTTAAGAAGTCATGTTGCATTGCAATAATATTAATTTAAAATTCGTCTCAAATACCTACACAGAAATTTCTAACAGCTCTCGGACTAAAACTCCCTCGAAAATCACGCGCGTGATTGCAGATTTCAGTGTGCCATACCTCGCGTTTTACGCGCCTTCACGCCCGATTTCTGCTTGTACGCGCGTATTCTGCAGCAACGCGCGTGATTGCGTTGTCAGTGTGTGGGACCCCGCGTTTTTCTATACAAAATGAGCTCCGTAGAGGCGACGAGCGCGACGCCGCGTCGACGCAACAACGCTCAACGCCGCGTCGCGCGTCGCAGTGTGCCAATCGCCTAATCACTACTTTTTAAAATTTTCAATTATCGGCCACCCATACCAGTTACTGGGTTACGAAGTCGAAGTCGAATTTTATAAGAAAATAAACGTTTTTAGCAAGATCATAAGGTTTAGTATTGCCTAAAAAAAATTCAAGTTGAAACATACACATTTATCAGTAACTGGCATAGGTGGACAATTATTAATATTTATATGGCCAATTACTGATACAAATAATAATGATTGTAGATTTTTCAAAATGTCTTCTAAAAAGCGTCAATATTCCAAAGAAGCAATAGAAAAGGCTATGGAATTTATAGAAAGTAATAAAAGATCTATTCGTAAAGCAGCTAAAATATTTGGTGTACCTAGAAGTAGCATCCAATTCAAATTACAAAACCCTAACACAAAGTTCAAATCTGGACCTAATCCTGTACTTACCAAAGCTGAGGAAAATTAGTTGTGTAATTTTATTCTACAACAAGCTAAACGAGGATTTCCTAGAAAAAAGGAGGACATCAAAGTTTGTGTTCAAGATTTTTTAAAGAAAAATCCGAGACCTAATCCATTTCTGAATGACAAACCTCGAGATGTATGGTTTGAAGCATTTTTGAAACGTCATCCTAACATAACATTTCGAACATCTGAGGGAGTTACTAATGCTAGTGCTTGTGTTTCTGAAGCGGACATTAGAAAATGGTTTCATAAAATAAAAGAATACATTGATTGTGAAGGTTTATCTGATGTAATTCAAGATCCCACACGAGTGTTTAATGCCGACGAAAGTGGTTTTAAGGTATGTCCAAAAACGGGCAAAGTTTTAGCAGAAAAGGGATGTAGAAATGTTTACGAAATAGAGAAAGCATCAGCAAAGGAAAACATTACTGTATTATTTACTTTTTCTACGGCCGGTCAAGTATACAATCCTATGGTTATCTATCCCTACAAAAGAATACAAGGAAAGCGCTAAAGTGAAAGATATCCATTTGCATTCACCTCCGACGAATATGTTCAGATGATAAAAGCAAAGCAATTAAAAAAGCAAGAAGAAGATGCTGCAAAAGAGGAAAGGAAGAGGTTAAGAGAAGCGAAAAAGAATCAAAAGGTGAATAATGTTCCAAATAAGAAACCAAAGAATGAAGCTAATAAGACTGTTAAAAGGAAAATTATGAATAGTCTAGCTGAGTCTAAGAAAATTTTAGAAAATAAGAAAAAGCAATATTTTGTTTGCTGTGATTACTGTTTAAACCCAATCACAAAAATGGTGATTTCTTGCAGTTCCTGTAAGAAACAATTTCATCACAACTGTATTCCAGCATCCCATAGAATTCATATTCCTGAGAATGATTGTGATTCTTTTTTGTGCCATAATTGTTACAGAGAGAGTAATACTTCATCTGATGATGATGATGTTCGTAATATATTTGAGGCTGTTATCAATCATGACAAATATTAATAGTTCTAAGTTCCTTCTCTCTATAGAATACTAAAATAAAACTGTGGTATATTGATCTCATTTTAGCCAAGATATTGAATGCTTTAATTAGGTTATGTAAGTACTTACCTACCTACAATATTGTTAGAATTTATCTTATTATGTTTTTTAAGCATTTTTTTGTGTTTCTAATATATTTTAAAACAAATTTTTGATTGAATTTGATTATTATTTTGATATGGCTAATTACAAATATTATGGTGGCCACTTTGTAATAATTATGGCCAGTAACTGCTAAAACTGATAACTTTTTCGTCCGAATACAAAATTCGAAATAATTCAAATTGGTTTTATTATTTTCTTATCATAAACGAATAAACAGACACATGCACTAACCAATGGTAATATTTAAGTGCCAATATCTTGATGCACTTTGACATAGCACCGTTTTAAATTGGGCGATGCGCTTAAGCGGCCAGTTACTGGTGAGTTTACCCTATATTGTAACAGGTATTATATTGTAGTTCAAATAAATTATCTAACCGAGCTTATTAAATTAAGAATGGTAAAAGAAAGGTTAAAATTGCATCGATTTTTATTTTATAGTTTGCACCCAACCTATAATAGTACCTAACTGATTTGACTATTAAATTTTATGACGTCACTAAATCTTTTTAAACAAGTTTTTTTTTCTCTCTTCTGGCGATTCCTAAGTTTCTGCCAATGACAACGCGGGATTCAAGTCACAAATCGCTTCAACTCGGGTTCATACAAGTTACCTTAAAACTTATCGCTTTGACGTTTAGTAAAAAGTAACTAATTTGACTAGTCAGTAGAATACCCAAATAGCAGAATAGGGGTCCTGGGCCTCGATTCTACTAAAGCAAAACTATTGTCAAGCCACTGAGATTGGAAAAAGCAGCAATACATTATGGACTTTAAAGTGATGCATTTAAAGTTCAATATTAAATAACGGTTAGCAGAGTGAATAAAAGAGTGTAATGAAACTTTTGTCATTTAATTTTGGACCTTAGTGTATAGAAATAAAGTCTAAATTTTAATGCCGCTTTTTGCAATCTCTGTGGTTTGACAATAGTTTAGCTTTAGTAGAATCGAGGGCCTGCTATGAGGAGGTCAAAGTCAAAGTCAAAGTAATTTCTTGTCAATTTTGAACAATAAAATTATTATTGACGTCAATTTTAATTCTATACAATCTAAGTCGTCATACCATGCTATAGGTCTATTTGCTCCAAAGAAGCGTAGTGGTAGGTACCGACCTCATGTATTTGTACAGCCGGTATACTGCCATTGCAGGAACTACCCGTGATCCTGGTCACGGTCTCCAAGTTCCTCTCAATGTCTTCTTCTACTGGATCCCGCCATTCCACCATGGGTAAACCTGTGGCATTACCTGAAAGAGATCAGAATATACGTTTATAAAGTCACGTCTTCTTTTTATTCTTCATACTAGCGCAGCTAACTTCCCAGCCGCATCCGAAGCTTTCAGCGTAGACCCAAGACGGCGTGCGTTTTAGTCGGTTCGAGTCCGACATAACCGCCTCCACCGGCTCTGTGGGGGTGGTATCCGTGGGGATTTTGCGCACGATCAAAAAAAAAAAAAAAAAGCTTGGAGTCTGGGGTCCCCTTTACCAGTCTAACTGCGAATTTGGCTAAACTTCGATATTTTCTGTGAAGTGATTACCATCTGACCTCCACAACTTAAAGACGATATCGAAGACCAGTTGTTGGACTTTTGAGGGCTCTAACTACCCGTAACGACTACCATAGATGTTCGTATGGCAACTGGAACGACGGCTTAACGTGCTCTCCGAGGCACGACCAGATCAATGCAAATACTCATATTCATTCATACAAATATTTGCATTGAGCGGGGATCGAAGCTGCGCCTCCTGCGTAGCGGCCGCGTTCACTAACGCTACGCTACGGAGGCTGTATAAAGTCACGTCTTGTTTACATGTTTCTATGTATAATATGTATGTATTTACAAAAAAAAATATATAAGTAGGTATGTTTATCCGCATTCTAGATTCCATAACACAAGCTATAAAAGCTTACCATGGGTCTAGATAGCGTTGTGTGGAATGTTGTGAAATATTTATTTATTATATTGGATTTGGGAGGGACGACATCTTTCCACTTTACCGGTAATGAAAGTAACTTCATCCCACCCACGCCCCGCTGTAGAATGAAATATCCACAGAACAGTTAAAGGAGGTTAGAAGGGCCTTGTGGGCGGGGAAGGCGCGCCGCACATATGAGCAATGCTCATATTCCACCGAAATTTAAACACAGTCGCGCTCTTATTGTGACAACGTAAGAAGTGGTAGGACGTGTAAAATAGTCCTACCAATTGGTGTGTTTGCACACAGAGCGTAAAGAACCTAATATGACCTGGCGTTTGGTTGTACTAGAAAGGAAATACTCATGTAATCGCTTCTATGAATGAAAACGTAAGAAAATCGGCACTGACCTGTGTTCCACCTCGTGAGGATTCAGCTGCAGACAGGCGTGGTTCCTGGCACGTGTTGGTGGGTAGGTATATTTCGACCGGTCGGTTATTTTCTTGAATTTGTCGTTTTCTTCCGATACACTTCACTTATACTGACTTGAGAATGTGGCCAAAGGAACTTATAGAATTACACAGAAAGAAACGAGGAGTTGAATTAATCAAACTTCCGTTTTTGTGCGGTAGCGGAGTCAAAGACACCTTTCGGCGCTGGGGCGTTTTAGTGACTGATTCTAAATGAGCGGGTTGAACGTAATGAAGCTTGAGAGTCCCGCTCATAGAAACTTCGTTCTCAAAATATAGTTCGAACAGATCCATTCACAGCGCCATTCATTGGCCTCCTCCAACACTAAGTGGTCAACAAATGAGCGCCAACATTCAAACATTATTCGATACATAGAAGCGGTTTCTTAAATTACAAATTGAAACACAATTAAATTATGTGGGAAATAATTAAGAAAATACATAAGCGCTCCACCATGCACCCGGCTTTGGAACGTCGCAAGACGTTACGAAACAAACAAGCGAACACTGGCTGATTAGAGCCCATAGTGAATTTGTATAACATAATAATACACATGGCGAAAATAACAACTTAGACTAACAATATTCTATCTAAAGTATGTTTAAAGTTTGAGTTAAAAATTAAAGTTTAAGATTCTATTTAGCGTTATAAGTTATTGCGTTGGGATAGGATACAATTTGGTTACAGCGCGTTTGTAAGTACCAGTACGCGTTTTATATATTATGATAGACATGAGGAGTCCAGGTCCAGTATGACAATTGACAACGTGAAAATACTGAATTATTAGATCAACAACGTGATCGCGTTTAGGGAGAAGGGCAGGATGTAATCCTGATACAGAATGAGGTTCGATCTTAAATTTAAATCGTGCGAATTTTAAAACGTATGTAATGATACGTAGTAGTTTCTGCCAAGAAGAAACACGTTGTGCTAATGTACATAACAATGGCGACTCTGTGTGTCCCGTTGTCACACTCAACACATTTGCCTCATGCTCAGGTAAGTCAGAACAGTTGGCGGGAGAGAATGACTTAATAGGCCATTCATCAGGGGGGCCGCGGATCCATGCTGGACCGTTCCACCACAAATCATAAGCCAAAAGTTGCGAGGGGAGCATACCGCGTGATAGACAATCACTCAGATTAATGTCTCCGGCGACGTGATAAAAATGTTCAGCGTTCAAGTTTTCTTGACACTGAGCGACCCGGTTGCTAACAAAAATCAACCACCGATGTGGTGACGAGTGAACCCATGATAAGGCAATCGTGGAATCAGAAAAGGCGCAAATGTCAGTAACGGGAATGCGTAATGCATAAGAATCACGTACAGTTCTTATTAACTTTGACATAAGCAAGATGGCACATAACTCTAATCGAGCAAGCGTAGTAATCTTTGTCGGAGTGACCTTTGATTTCGCACACAAAATGCGAGTTTGAATGCCAGATGGGTAGGTACAATGTGCATAAATAACACATCCCATGCCATTCAGGCTGGCATCACAAAATGCGACAAGACGTAATTCGCAGTCAACTTCGACACCTATATATCGCGGAATTTTTAATGTGTCAAGCAATTTTAATTCTTGAACGAGAGCGGAAAAGCGTGAGCGTATATGCTCTGGAGCAGGGTCATCCCAATCACTCTTACTAAGCCAAAGTTCCTTAATTAACAACTTGGCGTAGAGTATCACAGGTGTCACCAACCCGAGCACGTCAAATAGTCGTGCAACTATAGGGAGTATATTTCTCTTAGTGCACTTCTCATCTACCAAGGTGGATGTGAAATAAAAATTATCTCCACACGGCTCCCACGAGAGACCTAAAACCTTTGCGACATGACTGCCAACATCAAACTCAAGCGATTTGCGGTGAGTATTTATGTCAGCGTTCATTGCGATAGGACATAGCCTAAAATTTAATAATAATAAAAACAGGTCTGCCTGTAAATTGGGACCAATATGTAAAATATCATTGAGCGAAAGACAAGTGTGGGTTTTAGCGCTCGCGTCTAACACAATACGCGGCATCGGTTTGTCATGTCGAACCACTGCGCGATGTGGTATGTAATAACCATCCATAGACAAATTAGAGTCATCAACGAGACCAAGATAACCGTTATCCAAACAATCCCGAATAACCTTATTGTAATTTTCACGTACGGTTGGTGATTGACGAAGTTTACGCTCGAGCGACATAAACCGGCGGTGAGCGACGCCGCGCGAGTTCCCTAGTTCAGAGGGATCCTTGCAGAACGGCAGCGCAACAGATGTGAAAATATTCTCACACTCGGTTTCTTCTGGAGACAATAGGCGCTTCACAGGAACTTCCTCAAGTTCCCAAAATTTTTGCACTAAATCAGTTAGTGCTAGCGCAGAAAAGGATGCGGTTGTAGGCACAACAACTTTACGTGGGTAATCACCCATAAGTACATACCCAAACGCGGTTGACAGTACACAAGGGGCACTGGGGCCACACTCGACTCTATTTCCTAAGTAGATATACGGGAAGAGCTGTGCACCTAATATTATATCAATGTTTCCTGGAATGTTCCAGCTTAAGTCAGCAAGCGGTAAATCGCGAAGATTTAACTCGCTATCACACTTAATTAATTGCGAGGGCAATTGATCCGTAAGGCTATTCATAACTAACGCATGTATAGTATACTTATGATCTGCATAAATACGAGATTCAATGTCCAAATACACATAGCCTATTATCGTGTGCGAAATGGAGCCAACACCTTTGACAACAGAATTACTCATTGGTATTATTGGTAAATTTAATAAACGACAACAGGACAATGTTATTAAGTTATTCTGTGAGCCATTATCAATTAGACATCTGACTACAGATTTATTTCCAGTGCTACCTTTAGGGCGAGCATACACCTGAGCGGTTGCCAAGAGAATATCACCCTTATGGCTAGAGGCATACGAATGCACAGTGCTTGAAGCGAGCGATGACTCAGGAGTGGGACCGTCAAGGCCGCACTGGGGCGGCGGGGATGCGGCAACAGTCGTCGCATGCGAGTGCGAATTATTAATATTATTCTCAAAATGCAATAATTTATGATGTTTTTTCTGACAGAAACAAACTGACGTACTTTTACATCGCGGGAGATTATGTAATGTGCTTAGACAATTCACGCAACCACGCTTAGATTTAATAAACTCATATCTAGTCTTTGCATTTTGCATATTTTTAAACTGAGCGCAGTTATACAGGTGTCGGTGGTCGCGGCCGCCACATAAACAACATGACGCATCAACTACGGCGGGCGCATTCGACTTATTATTAATCGGCACACTGACAACAAACGACTTAGAATTACGCTGTACACGCCTATCATTAGACTGTGGTGTCCCAGCAGTGGACGACTTCGCATATGACGAAGACCGCGGGTTTGACCGTTCAATCATCTTAGCATAATCTTGTACAAAGTCGATCAGCTGTTGCGTTGTAGGTATTTCGACACCTCGAACAGAAAGTTCGAAGGCTTGGATGGTTAGCGTGTCCATTTTCCTCAAGGCACATTGTAGAAACACGAAGTCCGTTAAATCATTTATACCTAACTCTTTAAGCGCGGCGATAGATGAGGAATATATACCTATAAATGAATCAAGTGAGTTCACACTAGGTGAACAATTCTTTAAGTCTAATATATTATTAAGATAATATGAACCTAATGAGCGTTTATCTTGGTATTTCTTGACCAAGGCGTCCCACACTATACTGTAGGTCTCACTTGACGGAACAATACCGGCAGTGAACTTTAATGCGTCTTTGGTTAATTTTGAGAATAGGTATTGCACACGTTGCGAATCAGACAATTGTGTGTTCGAATGAATATTGGCCTTAAAGGACTGATAAAATGTATTCCAGTTTTCAGGGCGTCCGTCAAAACTCGGAATAACAAGCATTTCCAATTTCACTACAGACGCGCTTGAATTACTCGGCCCGTGTGATGCGACCTCCTTGACCTTGAGCGTAGATAATTTATTTCTAATGCGTTTTATTCTCGAATACAATTCATCGAATGAGTCAAGGCAAGAATAGTCGGGCTCCACAGGGGGTTCTAATGATAAATTTAAGCTATTTATTTGATCTACAATCGACTCGAACTTATCGCGAACGACATCGATGTTCTCGGTCTCAGACAGAAAATCTTCATTCGCTCGCGTCGTTATGTCAAAACACACAACTGATTTCGACGATTTATACCAACGATTAATGCGTGCAAACAATAATTCCTTTTTTTGATTCAACAGAATAAGCTTCGTCTCGAGATCTGACGACATGTTTGCAAATTAACGATAGGTAGGACCTACCTATTGAAATATAACAAGAAGATTATCTGTAAGGTACCTACTATAATATAATAGTAATTCAACACAAACAGTTTAGATATACCTACTTTTTATTGAAAATTGTACTACGGCTTATTATATAATAGCGCAAGTAGCACAGCGGAGCGAGAATGTAGCTATGTACTTACGTACCTAGATAGGTACCTACCTACAAAGTTACGCGTATGTGAATAGAATGATGATTATTTACCAATTAATACGTAAATCACCAACTATTATAAATATCTACCAATTATTACGTAGATTTAGCGTTTTAATGCAGAATTTACCAAATAATTTACGTAAATCTGTTAGCGAAAGAAAGTAATGAAACTAAGATGGCGGAAAGAATTCACCAAAATTACGTGAATCTTTTAATTAAATGAATAGGAAAGAAATATTATTCACCAATAATTACGTGAATATGTTATTTACTGGCCTATCCGACTCGTAAGGACCATAAATTGTGGTAGGACGTGTAAAATAGTCCTACCAATTGGTGTGTTTGCACACAGAGCGTAAAGAACCTAATATGACCTGGCGTTTGGTTGTACTAGAAAGGAAATACTCATGTAATCGCTTCTATGAATGAAAACGTAAGAAAATCGGCACTGACCTGTGTTCCACCTCGTGAGGATTCAGCTGCAGACAGGCGTGGTTCCTGGCACGTGTTGGTGGGTAGGTATATTTCGACCGGTCGGTTATTTTCTTGAATTTGTCGTTTTCTTCCGATACACTTCACTTATACTGACTTGAGAATGTGGCCAAAGGAACTTATAGAATTACACAGAAAGAAACGAGGAGTTGAATTAATCAAACTTCCGTTTTTGTGCGGTAGCGGAGTCAAAGACACCTTTCGGCGCTGGGGCGTTTTAGTGACTGATTCTAAATGAGCGGGTTGAACGTAATGAAGCTTGAGAGTCCCGCTCATAGAAACTTCGTTCTCAAAATATAGTTCGAACAGATCCATTCACAGCGCCATTCATTGGCCTCCTCCAACACTAAGTGGTCAACAAATGAGCGCCAACATTCAAACATTATTCGATACATAGAAGCGGTTTCTTAAATTACAAATTGAAACACAATTAAATTATGTGGGAAATAATTAAGAAAATACATAAGCGCTCCACCAAGAAGCTCCTCGAAAAAAAAAGAATTATGCTGTCCTACGCTATAATGACGTGTGGGAAAAGAAGCCAAGTATGTAGTGTAGCCCGAGAAGGGATTTCTTTTCATCGGTGAGGCCAAAAACCTTAAGATACAAGTAATATTTGTAATTATTACAAAAGTATTATGTAGTTTGTAGACAAAAACGACATAATCGCAAACTGATACAAAATTATACATTGCTTGCAATATATGAGTGCCATCGTGTACTACGTGAGCGATCGCGCAGTGTATTGCGTTCTTTGCGATAGTCGCGTGTGCCGAGCCAACGCTTGCAATGCCGCGATATCCATGCGTATCGATAGTGTTGGCCAAATGATCCGTTATAAACAGTGTCGATATTAAGTACGTACACAAATTGTTATTAACAGTAATATTTTAATCAAAATACATTTGCTTACATATTACAGTCAATAATAATTGTTAAATTTTGTTTGATGTCAGCCGTTTATATTGAAAACACGTTTATAATTTAATTTTAGGTTTCCAACAAATCCAGATATTAAAAAAATGTGGGTTTGGCTGAACTTCGATATTTTCAGTGAAGCGACTGCCCTCTGACCTTCACAACTTATTGGCGATATCGAAGCATTGCAATCAGACAGACAGAGTTGTTCGACATTTTAGGGCTCCTGACTACCCGTAATAACTGCCATAGGTTTTTGTATGGCAATCAGGACCGACGGGATAGCGTGTTCTCCGAGGCACGACCAGATCAATGCAATTACCCATATTCATGCATAGGTACAAATATTTGCACTGACCGGGAATGTCATTAGTTGATGTTACTATTAACGCAGAATGAGCTTACTCTATAAAGTACGCGACTTGTGTACCAAAACTTCAGATAGTGGTGGGACGTGTAAATAGTCCTGCCAATGGTGTGTTTGCACACAAAGCGTTAAGAACCTATGACCTGGCGTTTGGTTGTAATAGAAAAGAAAATACACAAGTGACCGCTTCTATGTATGAAAACGTAAGAAAATCGGCACTGACCTGAGTTCCACCTCGTGAGGATTCAGCTGTAGACAGGCGTGGTTCCTGGCACGTGCTGGTGGGTAGGTAATTTTCGACCGGCCGGTGACTTTCTTGAATTTGTCGTTTTCTTCCGATACACTTCACTTATACTGACTTGAGAATGTGGCCAAAGGAACTTATAGAATTACACAGAAAGAAACGAGGAGTTGAATAACTCAAACTTCCGTTGGTGCGTCGGCGCGTGAGTCAAAAAGACACCTTTCGGCGCTGGGTGCGGGTTAGTGACTGATTAAAAAATGCGAGCGGGTAGATGATCCGCCGTGGTGCTTGAGAGTCTCGCTCGTAGAAACTTCATTCTCAAAATATAGTTCGAAAAATCCGTGCGCAGCGCCATCCATTGGCCTTCTTCAACACTGAGTGGTCAACAAATGAGCGCCAACATTCAAACATTATTCCCTCACAGAAGCGGTTCTTTTAAATTACAAAATTGAAATACAATTAAATTATGTGGGAAATAATTAAGAAAATACATAAGCGCTCCACCATGCACCCGGCTTTGGAACGTCGCAAGACGTTACGAAACAAACAAGCGAACACTGGCTGATTAGAGCCCATAGTGAATTTGTATAACATAATAATACACATAGCGAAAATAACAACTTAGACTAACAATATTCTATCTAAAGTATGTTTAAAGTTTGAGTTAAAAATTAAAGTTTAAGATTCTATTTAGCGTTGTAAGTTATTGCGTTGGGATAGGATACAATTTGTTTACAGCGAGTTTGTAAGTACCAGAACGCGTTTTATATTTTATGATAGACATGAGGAGTCCAGGTCCAGTACGACAATTGACAACGTGAAAATGCTGAATTATTAGATCAACAACGTGATCGCGCTTAGAGAGAAGGACAGGATGTAATCCTGATACAGAATGAGGTTCGATCTTAAATTTAAATCGTGCGAATTTTAAAACGTATGTAATGATACGTAGTAGTTTCTGCCAAGAAGAAACACGTTGTGCTAATGTACATAACAATGGCGACTCTGTGTGTTTTGATGTCACACTCAACACATTTGCCTTATGCTCAGGTAAGTCAGAACAGTTGGCGGGAGAGAATGACTTAATAGGCCATTCATCAGGGGGGCCGCGGATCCATGCTGGACCGTTCCACCACAAATCATAAGTCAAAAGTTGCGAGGGGAGCATGCCGAGTGATAGACAATCACTCGGGTTAATGGCTCCGGCGACGTGATAAAAATGTTTAGCGTTCAAGTTTTCTTGACACTGAGCGACCCGGTTGCTAACAAAAATCGACCACCGATGTGGTGACGAGTGAACCCATGATAAGGCAATAGTGGAATCAGAAAATGCGTAAATGTCAGTAACGGGAATGCGTAATGCATACGAATCACGTACAGTTCTTATTAACTTTGACATAAGCAAAATAGCACATAACTCTAAGCGAGCAAGCGTAGTAATCTTTGTCGGAGTGACCTTTGATTTCGCACACAAAATGCGAGTTTGAATGACAGATGGGTAGGTACAATGTGCATAAATAACACATCCCATGCCATTCAGGCTGGCATCACAAAATGCGACAAGACGTAGTTCGCAATCAACTTCGACACCTATATGTCGCGGAATTTTTAAAGTGTCAAGCAATTTTAATTCTTGAACGAGAGCGGAAAAGCGTGAGCGTATATGCTCTGGAGCAGGGTCATCCCAATCACTCTTACTAAGCCAAAGTTCCTTAATTAACAACTTGGCGTAGAGTATCACAGGTGCCACCAACCCGAGCACGTCAAATAGTCGCGCAACTATAGAGAGTATATTTCTCTTAGTGCACTTCTCATCTACCAAGGTGGATGTGAAATAAAAATTATCTCCACACGGCTCCCACGAGAGACCTAAAACCTTTGCGACATGACTGCCAACATCAAACTCAAGCGATTTGCGGTGAGTATTTATGTCAGCGTTCATTGCGATAGGAAATAACCTAAAATTTAATAATAATAAAAACAGGTCTGCCTGTAAATTGGGACCAATATGTAAAATATCATTGAGCGAAAGACAAGTGTGGGTTTTAGCGCTCGCGTCTAACACAATACGCGGCATCGGTTTGTCATGTCGAACTACTGCGTGATGTGGTATGTAATAACCATCCATAGACAAATTAGAGTCATCAACGAGGCCAAGACAACCGTTATCCAAACAATCCCGAATAACCTTATTGTAATTTTCGCGTACGGTTGGTGATTGACGAAGTTTACGCTCGAGCGACAAAAACCGGCGGTGAGCGACGCCGCGCGAGTTCCCTAGTTCAGAGGGATCCTTGCAGAACGGCAGCGCAACCGTATAACGAAATACGTCATCGCGAGTCACAGTAGATGTGAAAATATTCTCGCACTCGGTTTCTTCTGGAGACAATAGGCGCTTCACAGGAACTTCCTCAAGTTCCCATGGTTTTTGCACTAAATCATTTAGTGCTAGCGCAGAAAAGGATGCGGTTGTAGGCACAACAACTTTACGTGGGTAATCACCCATAAGTACATACCCAAACGCGGTTGACAGTACACAAGGGGCACTGGGGCCACACTCGACTCTATTTCCTAAGTAAATATACGGGAAGAGCTGTGCACCTAACACTATATCAATGTTTCCTGGAATGTTCCAGCTTAAGTCAGCAAGCGGTAAATCGCGAAGATTTAACTCGCTATCACACTTAATTAATTGCGAGGGCAATTGATCCGTAAGGCTATTCATAACTAACGCATGTATAGTATACTTATGATCTGCATAAATACGAGATTCAATGTCCAAATACACATAGCCTATTATCGTGTGCGAAGTGGAGCCAACACCTTTGACAACAGAATTACTCATTGGTATTATTGGTAAATTTAATAAACGACAACAGGACAATGTGATTAAGTTATTCTGTGAGCCATTATCAATTAGACATCTGACTACAGATTTATTTCCAGTGCTACCTTTAGGGCGAGCATACACCTGAGCGGTTGCCAAGAGAATATCACCCTTATGGCTAGAGGCATACGAATGCACAGTGCTTGAAGCGAGCGGTGACTCAGGAATGGGACTAATATTGTCGCACTGGGGCGGCGAGAAAGGGACAGCACTCGTCGCATGCGAGTGCGAATTATTAACATTATCAAAATGCAATAATTTATGATGTTTTTTCTGACAGAAACAAACTGACGTACTTTTACATCGCGGGAGATTATGTAATGTGCTTAGACAATTCACGCAACCACGCTTAGATTTAATAAACTCATATCTAGCCTTTGCATTTTGCATATTTTTAAACTGAGCGCAGTCATACAGGTGTCGGTGGTCACTGCCGCCACATAAACAACAGGGCGCGTTGCCTGCGGCGGGCGCATTCGACTTATTATTAATCGGCTCACTGACAACAAACGACTTAGAATTACGCTGTACACGCCTATCATTAGACTGTGGTGTCCCAGCAGTGGACGACTTCGCATATGACGAAGACCGCGGGTTTGACCGTTCAATCATCTTAGCATAATCTTGTACAAAGTCGATCAGCTGTTGTGTCGTAGGGATATCGACACCTCGAACAGAAAGTTCGAAGGCTTGGATGGTTAGCGTGTCCATTTTCCTCAAGGCACATTGTAGAAACACGAAGTCCGTTAAATCATTTATACCTAACTCTTTAAGCGCGGCGATAGATGAGGAATATATACCTATAAATGAATCAAGTGAGTTCACACTAGGTGAACAATTCTTTAAGTCTAATATATTATTAAGATAATATGAACCTAATGAGCGTTTATCTTGGTATTTCTTGACCAAGGCGTCCCACACTATACTGTAGGTCTCACTTGACGGAACAATACCGGCAGTGAACTTTAATGCGTCTTTGGTTAATTTTGAGAATAGGTATTGCACACGTTGCGAATCAGACAATTGTGTGTTCGAATGAATATTGGCCTTAAAGGACTGATAAAATGTATTCCAGTTTTCAGGGCGTCCGTCAAAACTCGGAATAACAAGCATTTCCAATTTCACTACAGACGCGTTTGAATTAATCGACCCGTGTGAGGCGATCTCCTTGACCTTGGGCGTAGATAATTTATTTCTAATGCGTTTTATTCTCGAATACAATTCATCGAATGAGTCAAGGCAAGAATAGTCGGATTCTACAGGGGATTGTAATGATAAATTTAAGCTATTTATTTGATCTACAATCGACTCGAACTTATCGCGAACGACATCGATGTTCTCGGTCTCAGACAGAAAATCTTCATTCGCTCGCGTTGTTATGTCAAAACACACAACTGATTTCGACGATTTATACCAACGATTAATGCGTGCAAACAATAATTCCTTTTTTTGATTCAACAGAATAAGCTTCGTCTCGAGATCTGACGACATGTTTGCAAATTAACGATAGGTAGGACCTACCTATTGAAATATAACAAGAAGATTATCTGTAAGGTACCTACTATAATATAATAGTAATTCAACACAAACAGTTTAGATATACCTACTTTTTATTGAAAATTGTACTACGGCTTATTATATAATAGCGCAAGTAGCACGGCGGAGCGTATAATAATAGTAATGTAACTATGTACTTACGTACCTAGATAGGTACCTACCTACAAAGTTACGCGTATGCGAATAGAATGATGATTATTTACCAATTAATACGTAAATCACCAACTATTATAAATATCTACCAATTATTACGTAGATTTAGCGTTTTAAATGCAGAATTTACCAAATAATTTACGTAAATCTGTTAGCGAAAGAAAGTAATGAAACTAAGATGGCGGAAAGAATTCACCAAAATTACGTGAATCTTTTAATTAAATGAATAGGAAAGAAATATTATTCACCAATAATTACGTGAATATGTTATTTACTGGCCTATCCGACTCGTAAGGACCATAAATTATGGTAGGACGTGTATATAGTCCTACCGAGTGGTGTGTTTGCACACAGAGCGTATAAGCTCCTATGACACTGCAGTTAGGTTGTAATGAAAAGAAAATACACATGTGACCGCTTCTATGAACGAAAACGTAAGAGAATCGGCACTGACCTGTGTTCCACCTCGTGAGGATTCAGCTGCAGACAGGCGTGGTTCCTGGCACGTGCTGGTGGGTAGGTAATTTTCGACCGGTCGGTTATTTTCTTGAGTGAGTCGTTTTCTTCCGATACACTTCACTTATACTGACTTGAGAATGTGGCCAAAGGAACTTATAGAATTACACAGAAAGAAACGAGGAGTTGAATAACTCAAACTTCCGTTGGTGCGTCGGCGCGTGAGTCAAAAAGACACCTTTCGGCGCTGGGTGCGGGTTAGTGACTGATTAAAAAATGCGAGCGGGTAGATGATCCGCCGTGGTGCTTGAGAGTCTCGCTCGTAGAAACTTCATTCTCAAAATATAGTTCGAAAAATCCGTGCGCAGCGCCATCCATTGGCCTTCTTCAACACTGAGTGGTCAACAAATGAGCGCCAACATTCAAACATTATTCCCTCACAGAAGCGGTTCTTTTAAATTACAAAATTGAAATACAATTAAATTATGTGGGAAATAATTAAGAAAATACATAAGCGCTCCACCAGATAGTATCAAAATTACGGAAGTTTTATCGATATCGAAAATCGACCTTTGGTCACCGTAACATGTATGAGTAATTTTTATTGCTTTTGTGCGTGTGTGAGTACACGTCCAGTGCAGTATTTGCATTAGTGTGACAACTAATAGCAAACTCGTGATTTAGGTGTGCTGATTTATTTGTGTGCGTAAACCGCGTCGTATTGGTCTATTTTTTATAGTGGAGTTAAAGAGTGGGAGACAAGCGGCGACACGCGTCCTAATACAAATTAGGAACTATTTCCTTTCTAACCTCCTTTAACTGTTCTGTGGAAATATCTGTTGTATTTTTTCCAAGCTACTACAATATTAGGGTCCTTCAATATGGGCATTAAAAGGTTTCTACAAAGTCGGTAGCACGAGTGTGCCTCCCTCTGGTGTTGCACACGTCCATAGGCTACATCTACCCTTGTCTACCACCAAAGTGGCATTAAAAAAAGCTGTGAAGTGAATAGAATGCGGTTTATCGTAGTCTCGACTTTTGGGGGCTACTATGAAACGCAGATACATCCGAAAATTCGGGACACGAACGAAAGACATAGCCTTTAGGCACCTACGTTTTTAGTAGCAATAGATGGTCAGTAAGGTGTTTTTTTTATACTGGCACCTTCAAGTTCGAAGTCTATTCGACACCACTTTATAGTCGCTTGCTCTTTTAAAAAATATAATAAGTTACGCTTCTATTTACTTAGGTACCTATTGACTTTTAAATTTATGCCTTGACTTTTAAATTATGAGGTGTGGACCTCAGAGATTCTGACGAAATACTGAAAAGAGTTACCAGGTCCATTCATAACCTCGTCAGGAGTAGTAGGGTCTGGAGGTTTGCTTTTTCGCAGGCGGTATACCATGAAGCTTTTATAGAAAGGTTTGTTCTTTATACGGAAGTCCATCCCAACGCTCTGATTACACCCGCACAGTTTGAGGAGTCGCTCGCAGATGCAGTAGATTATCTGGAAAATAGAAATATGATTGATATGAAGATAGATTCAGAAGTAGGTATTATATCTACAATAATGATAACGAGAATTAAAGCGATCGTACTTAGGTATACTCATAAATACCGGGTGTATGGGGAACCCTCCCGAAGCCAAAAACCCCTAGTAGTACTCCAGGTACATAAACATTGAAATAAAACCACTTTTTACGGATTCTATCGCGATATATTTGTTATTATTACTTTTTAACCCGACGTTTTTATTTCAATGAGTGACATTTGCGTAAACTTTAGAAAATATCATACATAAACATTGGCAAAAAATATAACAAAAAAAAAATATATATAATAAAAAAAAAAAAAATATATAAAAATATAGCAAAATATTAAATCAATTTGGACGAAAAAAATTGTTTTCGATGTTATTTTAATTTAAAAAAAGAATTGCATAATTTACTCTCCATCGTGTTAGTAAAGCTAAATGAAACGGTAATTTCATAAAAAAATACCATTACAAATAAGCACGCGCTTGGCACTAGTTGTTGTTTTTTTGTAGTGATGTTCTTTTTATGAAATTACCGTTTCATTTAGCTTTACTAACGTGATGGAGAGTAAAAAATGCAAAATAAAAACTAAAAAAAATAAAAAAAAAATCTCCAAATCGATTTTATTTTTTTGCCAATGTGTTATGTACCTGGAGTACTGCTAGGGGTTTTCGCCTTCGGGAGCGTTCCCCTTACACCCGGTATGATCGCGTTAATTCCCGTTGTCACTATTGTATAATATCATGGAACGCGAGAGTATAAAAGTTAGATCCAGAAGTAGCTACCATCAATATGACTAATGAATTTTATGTAAAGGTGTCAACATTTGTGTCCCTAACTGCCCTAACGCCAGATTTCTAAGGTCCTTCTAAGGTCCTAACAGGTTGCAGCGACGTGCGGTCCGCATTATTGGGAATCCTGAGGTAACGAACACCCTCGAGCCTTTGCAGATGCCTAGAGATGTTGCGTCTTTGGCCGTATTCTACCGTCTCTACCATGGTGAATATTCTGACGAGCTCTTCCAATTAGTCTCACCCTCTCCTTTCCTACACAGGACGACACGTGCAGGGCTAAAATGCCATCCATATGCAGTGCAGAGTATACCTGCTAGAACCAAGCGTTTCAGTGACTCATTCCTATGTCGCACCACTAAGACCTGGAACTCCCTGCCAGCTCACGGGTTTCCTTCTTCCTACAGTCCCAGGTCCTTTAAGCGGGGCGTGAAAAGGCATCTAATGAGGCCGTCAAGCTGAGTGCCACCACTGTTAACATGGTACATGTTTACGATGGTGACCCTCTTTCCGAGACTTTGCCTTTGCTTAACATCCGGTGAGGTGAAGTCAAATTGATATAAAAAAAAAGTCCTCTCAACCTCGCTCGCTATCAAGGATGGGGACGTGGACACGGATGCGTGAATGCATCCGTATATGACAAACGTGTCTGTTTCATCACTGATGTGCCGCATTTCACGGTGCGTAGTCCTCGAAATTGCACACGCGTCTGGAAAATCGCGGATCGTGGATCGGTCCTCACAGACATACATACATACCTTAGGCAGTTCTCTGAATGCTCTTTCGTCAAGGCCGTGGAGAGTAGCACTTTGTCGATATAAATATTGTTTCAAGGTGAACTCCGATGTCTTCTTATCTTGAGTTAAGTTGAGTGTTTCCCTGGAATAAAATGAACAGTTTCAGTTTTTAGAGGTCACTTTAGGATTGAATTATCATTATTACATACATTATGTATGTATTGCTTACGACTTTTTCCGTCCGGAATAGGTAGGGACAACAGTCCGTTGTGTGCGTCTTAATCTATATAAGTATTTCACGTCGTATCCTTTCTTGTCATTAAATTTTTCATGCAAGCCCGTTGATTTCGAGTAGGTGCCTACTTCTGACTTGCCTTATTAGGTATAGTCCTTTTTACCATATTCACAACTCTCTTGCGATAGGGTTTCGTACATAACACCGAAAGTTAAATAATCGAACAACAATAGGTCGACAACGATTGGTCGGACGATCAAATTGTCGCTGGTACGTTAGGTCGAAACGTTAATACGTCGAGGTGTTATTACGTGGAAAATGCAATAGGTCGAAAGATCAAATTGTCGCTGGTATATTAGGTCGAAATTTTTTAGGGCTCCAACTACCCGTAACTATGAGCCCGATGACGGTTATACGTGTTCTCTGATGCTCTTATTGTTTTAAGAGTGGTCACTCCATACCAAGAATAACCTGGCTAGTAATTTACATACTATTATATCTTTGATTATGCCTTTTATAATTGAACTTACTTAGAGCTAAAGACTACAGTCTGCGGCAGAAGATAATGCTCAAACTGTTGCACGCACAGGATTTGGCCTGATGTCTGAACTGACTTGGGTCTTTTCTTTCTCACCAAGCGGATGGCATCGTTGGCCCTCACACGCATTGAGTAGACCAGGTAGCAGGCTATTAGGACTCCTGTTCGGCCGAGACCTGAAACATAAATTAAATTAAATTAAATCTAATATATAAAATTCTCGTGTCACAGTTTTCGTTGCCATACTCCTCCGAAACGGCTTGACCGATTCTCATGAAATTTTGTGAGCATATTGAGTAGGTCTGAGAATCGGCCAACATCTATTTTTCATCCCCCTAAATGGTGCAGCGGGAACGGGATCTAAAAAATTGGCGGTACGAAGTTCGCCCGGACAGCTAGTAATCATATATTTCCGTGTTTATTTCAGACCATTGGGTTAATATATTAGTAACAATTTGCTTAAAATTATTTTAGTATTGTTAGTATCAAATAAATACAAATTTATACATTGCCGTTGACAACCCTTACCCAATGTTTTTGGATAGGGCAGTCAAACCTGTGAGCAATGACTTTCAGAATGCTGTTATTCGTGCTGCGCAAGCGCTGCAGCAGGGAAGCAGCTTTTTGCGGATTATCGCCTTAAACCCGTCTGTTTGCATTTCGGCAAACATTCCGGTGGCACTGCAGCGCCGCGGCAGCCCCAACAATATTCCGAAAGCATTGTTGTACTGGACACGCAGGGTGTGGTAGGATCGCTGCGTGTAACTCACCCACAGGCCACTCGAGTAAAAAAATTGACAACATGCCTTAAAAAGCGTTATCTTAACTGGTACTGTGCATCGAGTGAACCTGCGAGCCAGCATATTGCTTCTCACCGCCAACGCCCTGCGCTCTATCTCTATGTCCTCATCATCTTTGAGGTCATTTGTCAGTATATGACCTAGATATTTAAATTTGTCAATCAGCTGCAGGGCAACGCCGTTAAGGTATACAGGAGGCACCGACCGACGTTGGCTTGGCAGAAATATAAGTAATTCACTTTTCTTCGAATTATACTTAAGACCATGCGTCTCCGCGTATGCCTCACATATACTCAACAGCATTCTCAACGCATTAATCGAGGGAGCTAGCAGCACCATGTCATCTGCATAACTAAAATTGTTGACACAGGTACCGTCAATATAGCAGCCGACATGAGTGCAGCTGAGTCGCTCGACCAGCTGGTTGACATACAAATTAAATAACAGTGGCGAGGTTAACCCCCCCAGTCTGACACCGCATTCCAACCTGTATTCATCCGACAACGTACCGGCCCATCTCACGTGGTCTCATTAAGTAAGTACCTAGTAGTATTTTTAGGTTCAGAAATATTTTTTTACAAACTGGAAGATTTTAACCTCACAGCCCTGAAGGGGAAGTACACTAAATACTTACTGGAGATAGCGATTGGCATTTATTTTACCAGGTTTGTTAGAGAAATGTAATTCCTATGATTGTCACTATCGATTGATACCATAAAAGTATAATACAGGATGTTAATTTTTTGGTTTTAGTCGGTTAGTTAGATTGCCGGGTGTATCAAGCGAGTTTTCGAAAATCTTTGAATACAGTTTTGTTTCTTTTTAAAAGAAAAGGAAAATTGCCTTTGTAATTATAAATTGCAATGTCACAATGAGGTACAACAATAACACTATTTTTTTATTTGTTTATTTGTTTCATTAAAATACAATTTTCAAAAGTTACCTGACATGCCCCCAAACTAGGCTGTGAAGCCTGTTGTACAAGAAGTTAAGAATAACATGCTACAGATTATAAACAATAAATAATAATTAATATTTAGTATGGTATAATAAATGTATTTAAGAATTCCTATGTGTCCACTGTACCCACTTGTTTTTACGCAATAAATTTAAGAAGGTCTTCGGTTTTTTGATAGTCTAGGTCCTGGAGCCACGCAGTAACCCTCCTTTTGACCTCGTGTCTACAAAGACCCACGATGAACAGCCGCTTATTAATATAATTGTACAGTTTTCTGCTTAGACTAGATGATCGATGTGGCAGGCGATGTGGAACCTCTCAGCCTCAGGAGGGATTTTGCCTCACTGTGTGTTTTCTACCGCCTATATAATGGTTTGTGCTCAGATGAATTATTTGACATGATGCCTACAGCTACATTCTAGCATCGCACCGCTCGCCATAGACAGGGAATTCATCCCCGCACATTGCATCCGACTACGGTGCGCACCGTGCGGTATGAAAGGAACTTCGTCCCACGTACGCTCAAGCTGTGGAATGAACTCCCTGCCATGGTTTTCCCAAGCTACTACAATATGGGATTCTTCAAGAGGGGCATTAGAAGGTTTCTTCAGGGTAGGCAGCGCGAGTATAACGCCCCTGGTGTTGCATACGTCCATAGGCCGCGGTAACCACTTTCCATCAGGTGGGCCGTGTGCTTGTCTGCCACCTAAGTGGTATAAAAAAAATAATTAAAGAAGTCCCACATGTGATGGGAGGACACACGGAGGTTGCCGTTCTCCTTTTCGGATTGCGAGGAGGCACATCAAGATGTTTTCTCATCACAGAGCCAAGAACAAATATTGTAATCTGCCGGTGAACGTCTATATTAAGAAATCATACCTATATAACGGCCGTTCCCAATAACATACTTACATTTAAAGATAGATCGCAACAGTCAAATTTGACGTGTCGGCTGTTTAAATTCAAACATGGTAACTGATTTTTTGCGGGAAAGTGCATCGCGGTATAATTTTATTTTCCGAAATTGGTGTGAAATAGGAGTTACTATGTTTTGAATTTAAACAACCGAGCACTTTATCCGTAGATGCGATCTATCTTTAACTGTCAGTATGATATTGGGAACGGCGGCAAATGTATCTTGTCCGTCCGTATCCTCTCCTCATATAGATACCAATATAGATATTTAAATATAGATACCCTCATATAGATATAGAAACCAAAAAAGTTCCACTGTCCCCAATTAAGTATTCCGTTGTTGTTTGGTTTTTCATGCAGTGGAAATAGCAATTTCATTCAGAAATGGCAAAAATTATCCAGTTTTTGGTTTGGTTTGTAAATTATTTATTTTGATATTATATTGATTTTTATTATTTCTTATGTCGTCCGACTATTGAAACGAGAATTTAGGTAATTGGCCTGCTTATAATAATATACTGTGTAATCCATACTAGTCCATATCCATACTAGTATTATAAATGCGAAAGTAACTCTGTCTGTCTGTCTGTCTGTCTGTATGTTACGCTTTCACGCCTCAACCACTGAACCGATTTTGATGAAATTTGGTATAGGGGTAGATTAGAACATGAGAAAGGACATAGGCTATGTTTGGTCGCGATAACCGACATCCACGCGGGCGGAGCCGCGGGCAAAAGCTAGTTAATAAATATTTCTAAACTTGTGTGTAAGGACTTATGCCTTATTACAGGTAATTGTTGAAGAATAATTGACCTTAACTCATGACAAGAATACCTCATATCAAGTCCATAAAGTTATTAATTTACTCTAGTATTGCACTTATTATCGCCCGTTGTACATTTAGCTATAATTACTGTAATCAATACTACTTATTTATAAATCTTTTATCTGATGTTGGAGTGCAAACAGCATTAAAATATCTTGATGAACGAAATGCTCACAAGTAAGAATTAAAAATTTTGAAAAACACACGCGACGGTTAAAAAATAATTTAATTAAAAAGCTGAGGAATAGTCTCCCTAACACCGATCTAAGAACAGGCACCTATCAAACCCGAACCCATAACTGACTACATGGATTTGCGCTAAAAATGTTCACTGCGGCGCCCCATAGTGGGTTGTCAGACTACCTGTTTATAATTTCAGTTCGATCCAGAAGTCCAAAATTGAAATTCAAAAGTTTGAGCGTGATTAAGTAAGATGGATTACATTAATTGATGTCTTTTTTATTGTTCACAAAGGTAGGTATACCTCGAACCAAACTTAATGGCGGCTCGAAAGTTCGTACGAGTACGGTTTCAGGTAAATCGGCGTTTGACTCCCTCTCTTAAACGCTATTGGCCAGAACCGGCACTCTTGCGAACCGGCACTCATAAGAACCTCGAACGTTTGAACTCACAAATAACGATATAACACCAGAAAAAACTGTAACATATATCATTAACTAAAGATAATGAAATAGTTATCTAATGGTGTAATAGTTTCACAAATGAAACTCTACTTAATTTGTCATAACAATTCTTCAACTAGTTAGCATAACACTTTTATTCCAAATTTTATCGACAAATTCGTCGTTATCAGCTATCCGAGCGTGACTAGCTTCCTTGCACTCCATAAAATACTTTCCACTAACATTAGCAACTTCCTCGGACACAGCCAGGTGTATTGTTGTCTGAGCACCTTCTTTAGGAGTCTTGAAATTGAGTATAAAAATCCAACATTATCCAATTCTGCATGAGACGATTGACGTTTTGAAATATGTCAGTTTTTACAAACCCAGGGTGCAGAGAATTCACTGTTATGTGGCTTGGTAATCTTTTCGCCAGTGCTTTTGTCCACAGTATATCACAGAGTTTACTGTTGGAATACACGAAGAGCTGCTTTAATCCGAACAACACATTGAATTTCATGTTCACGCCGTTTAAGGTGTCAGGAGTCAGTCGCCCAATAAAATGGAAGCATGAGGATACTATAACTATCCTGCCATCTGGAGAAGCTTTTATCTTATCTAGGAGTAAGTTTGTGAGTAGAAAGGGTCCGAGATAATTCACTTGCATCACCATATCTATGCCGTCTTCAGTGCAGATATGTTGGGACACGGTACAGCCAGCATTGTTAATCAGGATATCTAGTCGATCGTACGTCTGATTGAAATCTTCCGCAAATTTTCGCACACAGCTGAAGCTAGCCAAGTCTAAGTACAGGTATTCAACGTTCTTGTTGCCAGTTGTTCTTACAATATCAGCGATTGCTTCTGCCGCTTTATTCCCATCGCGGCAAGCTATGATTACTCTTGCTCCTCTTGAAGCGAGGTCTCGAGCAGTTTCAAGACCGATACCTTGATTTCCACCAGTCACTAGTACAATTTTATTATCCAGTCTAACATTTGATGTGCACACTCCTTTGACCGGTTCTAACTTTAACTTAATAAAAATAAACAGAATCACTGCTCCTATCAAATATAATAGTACCAGTGATGTAATTGTTATTATAAGAGAACTCAAAAGTGTGAGGAACATGTTGGCGGCACGAATAATTCATTGCAACTGCGATATTAAATGCAGTATTATATTACCATATTAATGATATATTATATCTTAACAAGTTTATCAATTCATTTCGCACTAGTGTTGTGCTTATTAAATAACTCTAGAATGAGTGGTGCCCGCGACTTGATGACAGCAAAATAAAATAAAATCGAAAAATGCCATCTCGCGGTCGCCCGCGAGTTTGACGCCCGCGAGTTGATGAATGACCCGTTTAATCAAAGGGCTTAACAAAATTTGCGGTTGAAAAAGTTGATACGTACAGATATTTTTAAGTAACAAGCATGAATTTTAATATTGAAGCTATTGAAAAGGTTTGACCCACTGCACCGGTCAAACAAGGGGATACAAGAAGGTACGTTACGTAAGGAGGATAAAGATTCCCAATAAGACCTACTACACACATGGCCAATTCTCCTAATATCTGTCAAAATCAAATGAAGTGTCAAAAACTCTTTTTTTTGGAAAATTATTTTGAAGAAAGATCAGTTACATCGTCATCGTTGTTAACAATGGATAGATGCTTATTTTTTTCCTTCAAAGATTGTCAGACGGAACTCTAAATCGATTTGAATAATTAGCAGACCACTTAATTGCTTTAAAATGTCATTTAATTCTTTTTGCTACTTATAAGAACATTTTTTTTTAAATATTTATTATTCAAACGCGCACATACGGTTGAATGCACAGCCTCTGTGGCGTGGTGGTACTGCACGCGACCGCCACGCAGGAGGCGCGGGTTCGATCCCCGCTCAGTGCAAATATTTGTATGCATGAATATCACTATTTGCATTGGTCTGGGTGTTTCTATGTATAATATGTATTTATTTACAAAAAAAAAAGTATATAAGTATGTTTATCCGCATTCTAGTTAGAATAACACAAGCTATAAAAGCTTATCATGGGTCTAGATAGCGTTGTGTAGAATGTTGTGGAATATTATTTATTTATAGGATGACTGGGTACAAATTAATTTTATTCGAGTCTGAGACCTCTCGATTGTAAAGTCTAATCCTCAACCACTAACTTACTTCTTATAGTATTAGTTTAATTTTCTTCTTAAGTCCCAACACTACAAGTCTATAGTTCCCTTTGTTGGCTACTTGGTGACCCTGTCTCAGAGTACCTGCCTTCCATAATAGGTAACGCTAGCCATAACTCAACAATGCGTCTTAGGTTCCAATGAGGCGGTTATAATTCAGTTCCGATTCCACCTCATACTAACAAATATGTCAATAACTGTAGGTATTTTAGTAATACAATGCTCCCAATTCTGTTGTTACATCTCTAAACTTAAATTTCTCTAAAAAAATCTAATTGCATCTTTTTCTTTCATGATCAGATAAAAAAGGACAGATGATTTTATTTAACACCTGTCAAATTAAGACAGCGCCTTGTTGGTGCATAGTAAGTTAAGTCGCAAGTTCGTAGAAGTCAACTAAAATTGAAGGGTACCGTCAAGGCGCCGACTTAATTTGATAGGTGTTCACTAAAATATTTATTTTAGTGAACACCTATCAATTTCATCTGTCATTTTCTATCTGATAATGAAAGAAACAGATGCAATTAGAAAATTTTGGAGAAATTTAAGTTTAAAGATGTAACAACAGAATTAGCAGCAATGTCAAACATCAAATTGACATCGTGATTGTTTTTAATATTAGGTCCTTACATATGAAATTGGCGTTTTTCGTACTGGCCACTTTAATCACGATTTTCTCCTCTTTGGTCAGGAATTGCATATTCAAATTTGTATTTGTGCTTCGATGACCGTCATTCATTTGTTTTTTTCTTTTTGCGTCACTCATTTTACAAAATGGAAAACTTAAAATATCGCATTATTTACGAATACGAGTTCCGCCGTGGCACTAGTGCTGCGGAAACGACTTGAAGGGTGAATGATGTTTATGGCGGTCATGTTGCAAAAGAAAACACAGTTCGTTATTGGTTCCAACGTTTTCGTTCTGGAAATTTCGACCTGCAGAACAAGCCCCGTGGACGGCCTGAGACCCAAGTTGATAATGAAGTAATGAAGGCTATTGTGGAAGCGGATCCATCGCAAACCACGTCCGAGTTAGCTGCAGGCTGGGGTGTTAGTGATAAAACTGTTTTAATTCACTTGAAGCAAATTGGGAAGATTAAAAAGCTTGAAAGGTGGGTACCTCACGAATTGACTGAAGCAAACCGGCAAACGCGCGTCGACTGCTGCGTTACATTACTGAACCGGCACAATAATGAAGGTATTTTAAACCGAATCATTACCTGTGATGAAAAATGGATTCTTTACGATAATCGGAAGCGCTCAGCGCAATGGTTGGATCCTGGCCAGCCAGCCAAATCCTGCCTCGAGCGAAAATTAACCCCAAAAAAGTTACTTGTGAGCGTTTGGTGGACTAGTGCCGGTATTGTTTATTACAGTTTTCTCAAATCTGGCCAGACTATTACGGCTGATGTCTATTGTCAGCAATTGCAAACAATGATGGAAAAGCTAGCGGCTAAACAACCTAGGCTGGTCAATCGCTCCACGCCACTGCTGCTTCACGACAACGCTAGACCACACACCGCACAACAGACGGCTACCAAATTAGAAGAGCTTCAATTGGAATGTCTAAGACATCCTCTGTACTCCCCGGACCTTGCTCCAACAGATTACCATTTTTTTCGAAATTTGAACAACTTCTTGCAAGGGAAAAAATTCAACTCTGATGGGGTAGTCCAAATCGCCTTCACAGATTTTATTGATTCCCGTCCGACTGGTTTTTTTAGTAAAGGGATCAATGAACTACCTATGAGATGGCAAAAGTGCATGGAAAACAATGGTTCATACTTTGATTAATTAAATATATTATATTTAAAAATATTCGACTTTTTGTTCCTCCCATATAAAACGCCAATTTCATATGTAAGGACCTAATATAAGAACGAATATATAAAAACAAAAATAGAATAAAAAAATGATTTTGACAGCAAGCCGTCGATAATCGATATGAAGATTCGATTAGCAGAATTTGCAGAATTGGCCTTCTGGGACCATATTTAGAATGTCAATAAATTTATTTATCACATGCAGTCTGTGTCTATGCTATCGTAATTAAACACTGTGATAACTTCGTTAATCGGTAGGTAAGTGATAAAAATAAGGAACTTGATATTGTTTTGAGGACTGTGTCTCAAATCCGGCTATGTATTGTGTACGACAAGGTCATTTTTAGTTACCTAATATTTTTCTCACTAATAAAGTGATTTTATCACGAAGACGGCGAGAAAATTGCCTAAACAGACTTAAAAAGTTGTTGTAAAAAGTCTGGTGCAGCATGCCTTCAACATATTATAATAAGCAGAGCGTGTGCAATCACCACACCATACAACAAAAATTGTATCATAGAAGGTAATGTACCTAATGATGGCCAGCGATGCTGAATGTGGAAGCCAACTGTGGGGTTAGTCTACGACGTAAAAGAGCTATGGTTGGAGTCTTTTGAAGGATATAATTCGCAACGAGTTCATCCGACAAAGAACAAAGTTACCGACATAACTCACAGAATAAGCAAGATGAAGTAACAGTGGACGGCCACATCTGTCGAGGGACCGCAGGCCACTGGAGCAAACGAGTCCTATAGTGAAGACTGAGAAAACATGCGGGGCGCCTCCTAGCCATCTGAACGGACGACCTAAAAAAGTGGCTGGAAAAGACTGTATGCACAGGGTGGAGGAACGGAACTACAGGTGCACATCAGGACAAGCCTATGTCCAGTATTGGACTGCAATAGGCTAATTGATTGAATAATGGCAATACAGACGTAGGCTAGTTTCCTTCTTTTTACCCGACTACGGCGAAGCCAAAAGGAGGGTTATGATTTTGACAGGCTATGTATGTATGTGAGTATGTATGATCATTTGTTCCCTCATAGCTCCTCAACTACTTATTAGAACTGGACAAATAAAGTATTATTACAAGCGGCTTGATCGTCCGATGGTTATAGGCTATATGAAATGTCACTCAATCTTGTGTGGCGCCCTCTAGCGCTCATAAGGAACTGTGTTAAAAAATAAATTTGAGATAAATGTGCCGTGTTTGGTATCAAATGAAAGTGCCTAATGAGCACATTTTAAATATGTATAAATTATTAGCTGTAGGTACCTTGCCCCAAAATAATTTAAATAAAAAATAAAGTTTAAAACTAAAACCCGACTACCGAAAAATCACGCTCTAAAAAGTGACAAACAAGAAAATATCAAGTTTAACTTGACATTGGCATACATCTATTACTTGCCAAAAGGGGAAAAAAAAATATCAAGGATAGCCGTGGTCGTATGCCACTTACTCTAACAAAACAATATAGGGAAAAGTGGTATACGAGGGTCAAACTGAAAGTTCTTAGAACTGGCCACTTATAAACAATATAATAAAAAAATAATTCTAAAATTTGAAAATAGCACTCTTTGCCAATATTACTGAGTATATATTTCATTCATTTATCATTTGTTTTACGATTTGGCGGCAAATTGAAAATTGTCTGTGTCACGTTAACATGAATTTAACACGAGAAAATTTTCGTGCAATGATTTTTTATGACTTTCGATGTCATTTAAGTCAACAAGAAAGTTATGATAGACTACGATTGGCCTTTCACGATGAAGCCCCATCTCGTGCGACTGTTTACAACTGGTTTAATGAGTTTAAACGTGGTCGCACTAATCTCACTGATGATTTACGTGAGGGACGGCCTTCTACGGCGACGACTGAAAATAACATCTGTGTTGTGCGGCGTATGATAGAGACTGACAAAAGAGTGACCTATCAGCAGATTCGGACAAGCTTAGGCATCGGTATGAGTCAAGTGCACAAAATCCTCCACGAACATTTAGCGGTCAGGAAGCTTTGCGCCCGGTGGATACCTCATAATTTGACTGAGGCTCAAAAACTCCATCGTGTGGATTGGTGCCGTAAAATGATTAAAAGATTTAACGGAGGTGACTCTAATGCTGTGTTCGACATACTAACAGGTGACGAAAGCTGGATTTACTGTTATGATCCTGAAACCAAAAGACAATCTGCTCAGTGGGTGTTTCCTTTCGAGGAGTTGCCAACTAAAGTGAAGAGAGATCGAAGTGCGGGAAAGAAAATGGTGGCCTCGTTCTTTGGAAGGATAGGTCATTTCGCAACAATTGTGTTAGAGGATCAAAAAACAGTTTCTGCAGAATGGTACACTACCAATTGTTTGCCACTTGTCTTGGAAAAAGTTCGAGAGAAACGACCTCGCAGTAGGATCCTCCTTCACCACGACAACGCCTCGTCGCACACCGCCAAGCGAACGATCGACTATTTGGCGACATCAAACGTTGAATTACAGAGTCACCCGCCGCATAGCCCGGACCTCGCGCCTTGTGATTTTTATTTATTTCCAAAAATTTAAGAAAAACTTAAAGGAAAGCGGTTTATGAATGCTGAAGAAGCGGTGGCTGCGTATCGCGATGCCATTGAAGAGACCCCTAAGGACGAGTGGGCAAAGTGCTTTTCCCAGTGGTTCCATCGCATGCAACGGTGTATTGACGTGAATGGACAATATTTTGAAAAGATATAATAAAACTAATAACTGGCTAATGTAATCAGTTTTTGATTTTCTAAGAATTTTCAGTTTGACCCTCGTACGACCACGGCTATCCTTGATATTTTCTTGTTTGTCACTTTTTAGAGCGTGATTTCTCGGTAGTCGGGTTTTAGTTTTAAACTTTATTACTTTTCGGGATGCGTGATTTTACCACGTCTCTCTCATTTTCAGAAAGCCTAGTGGCTTATTATAGAATCTGGTTTTCGGTGAACATCATCCATGCTAATATCTTTAATACGATAGTAACTCTGTCTGTCTTTTTTTATGAATGACTCGTCAATTTGACTTCACCTTGCCTGATGTTAAGCTAAAGGCAAAGCCTCGGAAAGAGGGTCACCATCGTAAACATGTACCATGTTAACAGTGGCGGCACTCTGTCTGCCTGTATGTTACGCTTTCACGCCTAAACCACTGAACCGATTTGGATGAAATTTGGTATAGGGGTAGATTAGACCACGAGAAAGGACATAGGTTATGTTTGGTCGCGATAACCGATATCCACGCGGGCGGAGCCGCGGGCAAAAGTTAGTTAATTTATAAATAAGCACACGACAGGAAAATTAAAAAAACATATATTTAATCCACTATTTGCATGAAACTACTTTATTATTCATTATCTTACAATTTCATTAAACATACTAAAATGGAGACATATTTATGCAATTGGTTAACTCGTCAGCATGATACTTTTGTACCAAATCTTTTCTACGAAGTCTTCGTTATCGGCGATCTTGGAGTAATCTGCTTCCTTGCATTCCATAAAATACTTTCCACTAACATTAGCAACTTCTTCAGAAACAGCCAGGTGTATTGTTGTCTGAGCACCTTCCTTAGGCGTCTTGAAATTGAATACGTTAATCCAGAACATGAACCATTTCTCAACCTTCGGCGGCGCTCTGTGAAATATATTGGTTTTTACAATTCCAGGGTGTAAGGAATTCACTATCACGTGGCTTGGCAATCTTTTTGCGAGTGCTTTTGTCCATAGAACCTCGCATAGTTTGCTATTAGCGTATTTGTAGAACCAATTTCGAGTATGTAAGCCGTTTAACTGATTAGTTTTAAATTGCCCAAAAACATGAAGGTACGAGGATACTATAACTATCCTGCCAGCTGGCGACGCTTTTATCTTATCTAGAAGTAGGTTTGTAAGTAGAAAAGGTCCAAGATAATTCACCTGCATCACCACATCTATGCCATCTTCGGTAGCCTTATGTTTGAGTCCTCCACAGCCAGCATTGTTGATTAAAATATCTAGTCGATCGTAGGTTTGATTGAAGTTCGCAGCAAATTTTCGAACTGAATTGAAGCTAGCCAAGTCTAAGTGCTGGTATTCGATGTTCTTGTTGTCAGTTGTTTGTATAATATCAGCAATTGCTTCTGCTGATTTTACTCCATCGCGACAAGCAATGATTACTCTTGCTCCTCTTGAAGCGAGGTCTCGAGCAGTTTCGAGTCCAATGCCTTGATTTCCACCCGTCACTAACGCTATTTTATCGTCTAGTCTAGCTTTTGATTTGCAGACAGCTTTGACTGGTTCCAACTTTAGCTTAGCATAACCAAGAATGGCGATTGTCAGTATGCAATACAGGAGAAATAGTGATATTACTAGTGTGATAATAAAACTTGTTAGTGTGAAGAACATTTTGACTCCGTGAACTTCACCTTAACACTGCGGTGGTAAGCACAAAATACGATTATTTTGTGGAATATTTATTCCTATCCAATGTGTTATAGTTACTATAACACCACAGTATAACGAGTAATCTTACAGTAGTTCATCGCGTTTGATGTTTGCGGAAATGCTGCCTTTTGCAGTTTTATCTGGGTTGTCACTTTTGTTTTTATTTATATTCTGCCATATTTATTTAGTCTCTTTATTCTTTCAAGGCACATCAACTCATGCTAATATAAATAACTAGCTGATGTCCGCGGCTGATTGTGACTTTCAATCGTAACTCCGTTTTTACTCTTATCCAATTATGATCAAACGTAATATTTTAAGTGTGACTTTTGAATTTGAGTCTGAGTGTCTGAGTGTGAGATACTGAGCTGAGAGTCTGTGTCTGAGAGTTTGAGTCTGAGAGTCTGAGTCTGAGAGGCTGAGTCTGAGTGAGTCTGAGTCTGAGACTCTGAGTCTGAGAGTATGAGTCTGAGAGTCTGAGTCTGAGAGTCGAGTCTACCCTACCCTAGTCGAGATACCCATATCGATGTTTGTGAAAATTTCGTGTCCGTCATCTTGGATCGCTAAATAGGTATATAAAACGAAAAAGTAACAATTTTAACAAACAAAACGAGTCACGAAAGAAAATAATAAAATTAAAAACGTGATTAATGTGATTACAAATGAGACAGCCCTGAATCCTTAGTACCGAGTAAAATGTGTGGGCATACCGAGTAATACCCCGTCCCCCACCACTCCCCTCCCCTCGCACTATTGCTCTGTCTAGACGGCTTCGTTGACAGACTGTATGTAGTATGAATCGTTAGACTGTGATGATATGTTGTAGGTAGGATAATTAATTACAAAAGAAGACATAAGAAGTCGTCATTAACATACAATGAGTTTTTATTTTATTTAAATTTGTATATTTACGAACCTACCTTCTATAAATTCATGTAATGTTTTAACGTTGAATACAAATATTGTAATTCAAATGTAAATCCAATCTTTTAATTTTTCATCTCTGCTCATACCGCTAGCCGGTATAGACATCATTATATTTCACACATTCCTCATTATATTCACTATTAATCAATTTTGCAGTGCTTATGTCACAATTCAGAGTAACTTAGCACATTTAAAACAAATTCATTCATTCATCATTTCGGTTTAACAGAAAGGCATTTCAGTTTTCAACCAATGATTTTCTACGCAAGAATTGCAATACCAGCTCTTAGAACATGTTGTGATTAGAACAAAAAAATGCCGATATAAGAGAGCAGCTAACCGATGGTCTACCGCTGAAATAAAATATTGTGTTAATTATAACTTTTGCTAATGGTTCTAGTTATATTAATATAAACCGCATAACCTCTGACTAATAAAAATAATAAAGGCGTTTCAAGCTCGTAATCTGAGTTTATTGTGTTTATGAATGAAGCTATAATCGATGGTCATAACCAACAAGTTGGTATGTTGGTTGGTAACTTTCCCTGGGTGCTACATGACCTCTATGCATCCATATCCTTACTTATTACTGTGCGTCATGAACATTATTTGAAACTCCTGTCTTTGAAAGGCCATAACTTTATGAAATTTATAGCTATTTTAATCATTTTTAAACCAAAAGCTAGAGAATATAATGTAGTATAAGCATCCCTGATCGCCTGCAGTTCTGATCAATAGTTTCGGAGATAGAACGTTTTAAAAAAAGTCACATTTCATGAGAAGTATTTTGCCATACCGCACACTGTAAACTTGCCTCAATTACTTTGGTAATGTTGGGACATGGAATAATAATTGTACTGAAAGAAAATATCGATGGGTATTAAATTTTCTTTAAAAATAGGTAACACATACCACAATAGGTAAACTATTTTTAACCTAGAAACTTAAAAGGATTTCTACTTCAAAATAAATCAGTCTTACTTTTTTATCAATGGTAGATAGGTATAGTAATAACAATTTGTATAAATACAAAATAATTCCCAGTCTATTCTACTACTATATAAATCAGTCTTAAAAATGAGATTTTTCTAATCAATATTTATGAAATAGCAATTTTGGCTTTATTACCCGACCCGATTTATTTTGTTTGCACTCAAACATAAATATAGTATATTATTGTACTTTTATTGTCTTCCCCATCTTCACTAAACTCTATTCTTTTACGTGACTTTTTTATTATACCAATATAATTATAATTATTATCGAACTTTGGGCTGCTAAGAGCAGCCCAAAGTTAAAATAAAATGCAAGAGAGCCGCCTCCGCTGGTGCGCCCACGTCTTGCGGAAACCGCCCATCAGCTACGTGGGTAACAAATGCCTGGCAATGGCGCCCCCACCCGGTCCAGGTAGAAGGGGTAGGCCCAAGAAGTGCTGGCTTGGCGTCGTGGAGGGTGACATGCGTGAAAACGGTCTCACTACCTTGGACGCCCAAGATCGTGCGAAGTGGAGGAGGAAGAGCCGGAAGGCGGACCCTGAGCTCCGAGGGCACCGTGGCCTCGGATGCAATCAGGACTAACGTCTTTATGTGGATGATGATGATCGAACTTTGGGCTGCTACTGCACGTCACTTCGGCGAATTTACCATGTGGCGCGCCGTATTATAGTGCGGCATGAGGTGGTCATGTGTGGGCAAATACTTCTCATGCCGCGTATAGTGAAATAAACTTAGTCACTGTGCGTCGTGACCACTATTTTGCCATACCTCTTTTTTTTAGATTTGAGTCCTGTTTTAAAATATATTCACAAATATGTAATTATCTCTTTCATACTCATAGAAAAACCTTTGACGCCGCATAGGGAGAACTGTATTTTTGAGCGCCGCACGCTGCGATAGTCGTCTATGGCCCTATAGAGTTCACGACGCACGGAACGTGTTAAAAAGCTTATAGGTTCTTATAACGAGTCCCAGGTTTTTAAAGGCTGTTGTTGCTAAACGGTCAACATGATCAGAAAATGTCAGCTTAGAGTCGAACCATACACCCAAGTCACGTACTGCACTGACCCTATTTATAGCGATTCCATAAAAAATATTTTGAAAGTTAATTGGATTCCTTCCGCGAGTAAAAGTAACGAATTGACACTGGTTAACATTAACTGTAATTTTATTAATTTTGTAATAATCGCTTCAACTATTTAGATCTGCTTATTAGGTAATATGACAGAAAATTTACTTGTCCCCCGCGTACCTACATAAGATATTTTGAATTTTTAATGGCCTCGTCAATATCGAATAGATAGGCGTTATAGAATAATGACCCTAGATGGGATCCTTGCGGAACACCGCTGGGAACCTCAATGAAGTCAGACCGATAGCCACCAATCACCACCGCTTGGGACCTTTTGTATAAATATGATTCAACCCATTTTAATAAGTTCCCGCGTATACCAAGTCTATATAACTTTTTGAGCAAGATGACATGATCCACGCGATCAAAAGCCTTCTCAAAATCAGTATAGATGACGTCAACCTGCCCACCACAGTCAGTGTTTCGTGATCGCAATTAAAACAAACTATACATTTATCATACAAATAATCATTAAAATTCTTTTATATCATTGAGTACCTACATGATATTTCCTTTACCAATAAAAGAAGAGGGGGTACAAAAAAAGGACCAAAAAAATGACCGGCATGATCCACATCCTTTGACATTTTCTTCACTTAAATCGGTTGGTCAAATTGGGTACTCACATTATGCATACTCACTCACCTGGCTGTCTGTTGTTGTCTAAAAGCCTATATTCACTTATTCTAGGTATATGCTTTTTTAAGTCGGGCAAGAATCTGTTTTCCCTCCAACGGTGCAGTGAGGTGTGTCTGTCAGCGGATTTGAACCAAACACAAATGTACGCCAGTGTATAAGACTGCCTGCCCAGGGTCCAGATGCGTACTAAGAAGGAAATCTCTGAGGCCTCAACTGGCCGTAGCCGCTAGTTTTGGGTACTTCTGATACGTTGTTTCGGGTTCATTCAGGTGGATTGTGTTGGAATAAGGACAATGAACTCTACAACCACGTGACTGGTAGGTAGTTAGTGGCACACAGTAAACTCGTGTACAGCAATATGCAGCTACTAGGTATATTTTTTGTAGTTCGTATAATCATGATATTTTTTGTGCACACAGTATACGATGAAGATGGTTTCCGAGGCAAATAATTTCAAGTATTTGTATTCGTCATAAATAAAATTAAATTTGACTTTCAACCATATAATTTGTTCTATTATTTACAAGACTTTTTTACACTATGACAGAGAGATGAGAATATTGAATATGTTATCTCGTCAGCATTACACTTTTGTTCCAAATCTTTTCCACGAAGTCTTCGTTATCGGCAATCTTGGAGTAATCCGCCTCCTTGCACTCCATGAAATACTTTCCACTAACATTAGCAACTTCTTTAGAAACAGCCAGGTGTATTGTTGTCTGAGCACCTTCTTTAGGAGTCTTGAAATTCAGCACATAAAGCCAGAACATTAACCATTTTTGAGAGAAACGATCGAGTCTTCGAAATATGTTAGTTTTCACAAGCCCAGGGTGTAGAGAATTTACTGTCACGTGCCTTGGTAATTTATTTGCGAGTGCTTTCGTCCACAACATTTCACACAGTTTGCTATTACAGTATTTGTAGAACCAACTTCTCGTATTTAAGCCATTTAACTGATCAGGAGTCAGTTGTCCAAATGTGTGAAGGCACGATGATACTGTAACTATCCTGCCAGCAGGCGACGCTTTTATCTTATCTAGAAGTAAATTTGTGAGCAGAAAAGGTCCAAGATAATTCACCTGCATCACCACATCTATGCCATCTTCAGTAGCCTTGTGTTTGAGTCCTGCACAGCCTGCATTGTTGATTAAAATATCTAGTCGATCGTACGTCTGATTGAAGTCTTCGGCGAATTTTCGCACACAGTTGAAACTAGCCAAGTCTAAGTACAGGTATTCAACGTTCTTGTTTCCAGTTGTTCTTACAATATCAGCGATTGCTTCTGCTGATTTTTCTCCATCGCGGCAAGCAATAATTACTTTTGCTCCTCTTGAAGCGAGCTCTCGAGCAGTTTCGAGACCGATACCTTGATTTCCACCAGTCACTAGCACAATTTTACCATCCAATCTCACGTTTGATTTGCATACACCTTTGACAGGTTCTAATCTTATTTTAATAAAAACAAGAATGGCTACCGTTGCTCCGAAAAATAACAATACTAGAGATATAACTGTTTTTATGACAAAAGTTATTAGCGCGATAAACATGACGTTAGCACCGCGCCGTGAGCTTCACCTTACTGTGACCTGACAATTACGATCACCAAAAACTCGTTTATCGTCCTTGTTTTTTATTTATATTAAGTACTTATCGATTATTTCGTATGATTCGAAGAAATAAGTTAAGAAGTCATACAATAATAATGTTTATGAACGCTTTTTTTCACTTTGTAAGAACTGTGTGACCGAAACGCTGTCGAACTTGAGTCCTCGTATACTGTCGTAATGCGCGTTTCAACTTCGCAAGAGAGAGGAGCTTCCAAGCTATCTTGGTGGGGCGTTCATATCGAGCACTACGCCTCTAGACAAAATGATATGAAGTGCGAAGTGCTATTACGAAGTGGAAATATTCAATAATGTACGCGAGGAAATAGTTTCGTACGCATGAATAATATGTTTCTGCATTGACTTGGGTAGTACAATATCAACAGATTGTTATGGAATCATGTTAAATCAATGTTGCAATAAGTAAACAAGTATTCTAGGACAAGTTACACAATATTATCCACTAGCTAGGCTGTGTAATTCAGCTAGTAATGGATTTCAGAATGTGGATAAACTAAATACTCGAGTGTTTACATAGAATAATACTCACTTAATTATTCTATGTAAACACTCCGTGTATTCTTACGATAAAATATTATTATTATTTTGTATTATATGTGTTCTATGTAAGTATAATAACTTACACAGAATTAAGTATATAATTATTTACATACAATTAAGTAATTAAGAATTCGTTCTCATGCAATAGGTAAATTGTTGCTCGATAATTCTATTGACCTATCTATGACTGACTATACGCATCTCATTTCAGCATAAGTGTTACGTCTTTTTACCCACGACGGAACGGAGACGGTATATACGTTTTGGGGTGAGTCCTCTCACCCCAAACGCATATACCGAGTTTGTTTGTGCATATCCATGTTCATAATCATAATCATTTATTGACAAAAACATATTTTACATAAGTACATGTGCTTAAAATGAGAATAGTACAATAAATTTCGCTAGGTAGGTAATTAACGAAAATGTTACACTGGAACGGTCATATTATATCATAAGGAACATTGGCACCTGTACTAATGTATTTAAACATTGTATCACAGGTGCCATTTTCTCCGAAACTACCAATCCAATTTTAATGCAGTTTTCAGTTATGGGTTCGGCTTTAATTGGAGCATGTTCTTAGATAGGTGTTACAATGACAACTCAACAGGGGGCGCTACAGAAAGCATTTTTAATGCAAATCAATGTTGCCAATTTTCTCCAAAAATACTAGTCCGATTTTGATGCAGTTTTCAATTTATTGGTTTGGGTTTGATTGGCGCATGTTCTTAGATAGGTGTAACGGTGACAACCCACTAGGGGGCGCTGCAGTAAAAAAAGTTTGTATAATTTTTTACACATTAATTTTTTTTGTTTTTTTACCCTTGTTATACTATAGAAATCAAATCGATTGTATCCGGGCCCTTCACCTCGGGGACCGGAGTCCGCCTTCCAACTTCATCACTTCGGCATCACTGGTGTTGAGATTTGAGACCACGGATGGCGACGCTATCGCATGCACTAACTATATCTATGAAACCATCTCTAAACTCTGACCAGGTCCTCGATTCTACTAAATTTTAGACTTTATTTCTATGTCCCTAAAGTCCAAAATGAAATGAAAACAGTTTCATTACACTTTTTCAACTTCTCTGCAAAAAGTAATTTAATTTTGGACTTTAAACTCATCGCTTTAAAGTCTATTATTTAATGCCGTTTTTTGCAGTGGCGGTGGCACCATAGTGGTTTAGCTTTTTTAGAATCGAGGGCCAGGGTCAAAGTTCTGGTCGTAGTAGGGGTTTACTCGTAGGAAACGGCCGGAGATATACGGTGGGTTTCAGTTGGTTAGCATGGAAACATAATCTCATCTGCAAGCCGGCACACTTGCTGATGATACGTAGTACCTACGTACTATAACCTCGTGCCAAATGTATTGAGAATAAAGTTTATTGACCGTGTTGATATTGCGACCTGTTGAACGGGGAACTGCGTGAGCCTTTATCTTTAACACACTTTTATTAGTTTCTGTCTCTCTCTAAACTTAAGAGCTGCGCTCTTGTCGGTGGAGTAATCGCCATCCTTCTCTCTCCTCCGCCAATCTTTTGACCTCCCGAGACTATGCGACTTGTATCCTTTCCTTTATTTGTGCCATAAAAGTTCCTCTTGGTCTACCTTTTCCTCTCCTTCCTTCTACCTTCCCTTCTGTGATATTTTTTAAAAATTTGTCATGTCTTATCAGATGGCCAATCATATTTTCTCTTCGGCTCTCGATCATTTCCAATATAGACCTGCTTTCCTGTACCTTGTTTAATACTCTTTCGTTTGTCATTCTTTCCGTCCAGCTTATCCCTTCCATCCTTCTCCAGCACTACATTTCATTAGTTTCACTTGTAACTATATATGTAAGAAAATCTTGGAATCTTATTTTGACCCACTTCCCGGTCTTTGATTAAGATGAAATTTTGCACACGCTCTGAGTTCTGATGACAATACATAACTAGCTAAAAAACGTCATTACAAATCCAATATGGCGGCCTCCCCAAGATGGCGGACTAGCTGTTTGAAATCCACCACCATGATATGGGTATCAAATGAAAGGGTTTGCTTTCAGGAATATGAAAAAAAATTGTAATTTATAAGCGTGCTAAAAGCGTGTTTTTTAGGTTTTTAAAACTATTAGAAACTTATTGTTACACAAATCACTACTTATATAATACAATACGATATTTTTTACTGTAGTCTCAATCGGTTTGGCACGGGGTATAGTTGTGTAGGCTTTCCGCATGTATCGACATCAACGTGTAAAACCTTTTCTCAATTCATTCCAATGAAACTTACGCAAGACTTTATGTGTAACTCAGAAATTTCTTGTAAAACATTACAAAATACGTTCAATAGTTTTTACGCAATGGGGATCTAACAGACAAGATTTCAAAAATTCGAACCGTATAAATAAATACCGTAACCCAAGTATTTTTGTAAATATCTCAATACACGGCTTCTCAATACGTTATCTTCAATTACATATTAACCTATATTAACATGAAAATAAATATAATAAACAACCATATAATACATTGTATTATCGGTTCTATGGGTGAATTTCCCGGGACCAAGAATTGCGTGGCATCGATGAAATCGGTGCTAAAAATCATAGTTATAATGCTCTAACATTTTTTGCTAGGTAGGTGAAATAGTGATCTATGTGTGGCACTATATATTCTATTAAATAGGATTATAGGTCCTCCAAAAAAATACAAAATACACCGAAATCTTTCATTGCCGTGTTTGTCCACACGTCACCTACTGTGTCGTAATGCCTCATTGATAAAAATCTATTGATTATTTTTATTAATACCTATTTTTATTTGATACGTGAATAGTTAAAGTATTGTTACGAAATACATTTATTAAAATATTTAAACAATACAACGAATGGTTAAAAAAAATACATTTGTCCCAGAACTACCCTTCATCGCCGTGTTCTAAACATGTTTTAGAATATTGTTTTATATAACGACTTGCGTCCTCCCTTATATGCGCTAAACGTTGCATATGGGTGCCGCCTAAGTGCTCGACGCGGAAGAACGAACACACGTACCTGCGTTTTGACGCCATAGAAGTAAGTATACCATTTTTATCTTACTGGACATTTTTTCTTTCATCGCCGTGGATAGGTATGGTATATCTTTCTAATTTAATAAGTTATCCTCTTGATTAAACATTCAATAGAACGCCATTTCTCTTGTTTATTTTTGTGAAGTGATTAATACTTCGAATAATTATTAGATTTTTTGTTAATTTATATTTTTGTCTTGTTTTTCATTGCGGTGCTTTCATTGCCGTAGTTTCCGTGGTCAAAATTTGATATGGCAATGAAAAAAAAACACGGCAATGAAAAAAATATTATTGCCATGCATTGTAAAACCATTTAGTTTCATTGCTGTGACCAGATGTTTCATTTCCGTGACTTATGTTTTCATCGCCATAGTATGATTAGGCATTATAAACCTGTTATAAAGGTAGCACCGAATACTGACATTACAGGATTCGAAAACTTTCTGCAATACGATTAAAGATTGGATGAGTTTTTGATGCGTAAGTTAAAAAAATGTGGTGTACTATTGTATGTTATTTGCATTTTTACACTTTTGCATAATTAACAAAAGTATACCATATTTGATTTATTCATATTATTGGAGAGTTAAATTCTTTTTTGTGTGACAGAATTTAAATAAATGATCGGACAACTTTGATTCTATAATATATTTGTTTAATTGTACCTACTCCTTTTGCAGATTTGTATAAATTTATTGTATGTAAGTAGGTATTTAAAATATTATGTTTTATATGGATTTTCATTTCTGAGGTTGATTCTTTCATTCCCTTGGCATAATTTCATTAATTGCCGTGGACGCTTGTTTCATTGCCGTACACGCATGTTTCATCGCCGTGGCATGTAATTTTTAATCTTGTATATCTCGTTAGTTTTTTTAGTTATTTGCTAGATATTAAGCAAGAATACATATAGTGTCAAAACCTTTAATTAACGCGATGTTTTTTTATTATAACACTTAGGTAAAAAAATCCACGGAAATGAAAATTTTAATGGACTTGTTGAAATTCACCCCTATGTTGTAACGAGATTACTTTGATTGTGTACGGTCGCACACCTTGGTTCTATAAATAGTTCAGTAAAACACAGAAGTAAATTTTAACTGACTAAATATATTGATAGCATGATATGATAACAACACGACAACTGTTGTTGTACGCGGGGTTCGTCGATAGTTGTCGAAAGCGAACTGAACTTAAAGTAAATGGCATGAATAATGAAATGTAAATAATGCTATGTTAACAAAATATAAAAGTGGAGCAATGTACTAGGCTCGTACAGATTGAATTCATTGACTCGTTAGTATCGTACTTTGATTCCAAATCTTTTCCACGAATTCGTCATCATCAGCAATCTTTGAATACTCCGCCTCCTTGCACTCCATAAAATACTTTCCACTAACATTAGCAACTTCTTCACACACGGCCAGGTGTATTGTTGTCTGAGCACCTTCTGCAGGCGTCTTGAACTTTAATACAAGATTACAGAATTTTAACCAACTCTGCGTGAAAAGATCAAGGTTCTCAAAAATCTCAGTATTTACAAGTCCAGGATGTAGAGAATTTACTGTTATGTGGCTTGGCAATCTTTTCGCCAGTGCCTTCGTCCATAGAATGGCACATAGCCTGCTGGTAGGGTAATTGTTGAGAGGATATCTAGGGCTCAAGCCGTTTAAAGTATCAGGAGTCAATCGCCCAAAAAAATGAGCGCATGAAGATACTATGACTATCCTGCCAGCTGGAGATGCTTTTATTTTATCTAGAAGCAAGTTTGTGAGTAGAAAAGGTCCAAGATAATTCACTTGTATAAACACATCTATACCATCTTTAGTTGCCTTGTGTTTGAGTCCTATACGACCAGCATTGTGGATCAAAATATCTAATCGATCATAGGTCTGATTAAAGTCTTCGGCAAATTTCCGAACAGAGCTGAAGTCAGCTAAGTCCAAGTACTGGTATGCGATGTTCTGATTGCCTGTGGTTTTAACAATATAATTGATTGCTTTTGCAGATTTTTCTCCATCCCGACATGCAATGATTACTCTTGCTCCTCTTGAAGCGAGGTCTCGCGCGGTTTCGAGTCCGATACCTTGATTTCCACCAGTCACTAACACAGTTTTACCATCCAGCCTTACATTTGAAGTGCATACACCTTTGATCGGTTCAAACTTTAGCTTGACATATAAAATGATGGCGAGAACAACTGCGCAATACAACAATATTAGCGATATCACTGTTATTACTAGGTAAAATAATATCGAAAGGAACATGACGGTGCTCGGAAATCCACGTCTTTACTGAGAGGTATTGCATGTGCTAAGTACCTATACCTAATTATCTACTATGTTGTTTTTTCCGACCTTAAACTCGTTTACCGTCCTTAGAGAACCAGTATTACCATACTTTGTTGCAACTATACATTTATTTTAGTAAAAGTAGGATATACAAAGCCGAAAAAGCAAAAGTAAAGTAATAACTGTAATAAGTATTGTGAAATAAAGTAATAAGTTATGAAAAAGACTAAAAATCTTTTTAAATTGCTGTTTTATCATCGGTCTGTCATAGACTTTAAGAAAATTAGGCGAGATTTTTGAACCAACGAAGCAACACGCTTTACTATTAAAGATTTCGGGATATTTTTATGTATTGTTTCGAGTTCGAGTGAATATCTATATTGAAGTTACCAGCTCATTTATTAAACTTGAATAGACATTTATTCAAACATACAATTTATATCGTGATTATTCATGATTTAGGCATTTAAAACCACTTGATTGTATATACTAATGCAAGAATGGTCGTTTATTGAATTTGTTAACTCGTCAGCGCCACACTTTTGTTCCAAATCTTTTCCACGAAGTCTTCGTTATCAGCAATCTTGGAGTAATCCGCCTCCTTGCATTCCATAAAATACTTTCCACTAACATTAGCAACTTCCTCAGAAACAGCCAGGTGTATTGTCGTTTGAGCACCTTCTATAGGCGTCTTGAAATTCAGCACATAAATCCAGAACATCAACCATTTCTGCGAGATACGGTCCATTCTTCGAAATATATTAGTTTTTACAAGGCCAGGGTGTAGAGAATTTACTGTTACGTGGCTAGGTAATCTTTTCGCTAATGCTTTCATCCATAGGATTTCACACAGTTTACTCTTACAGTATTTGTAAAATGGACATTCTGTGTGTAATCCGTTTAACTGATGAGGAGTCAGTTGTCCAAATGTGTGAAGGTAAGAGGATACTATAACTATCCTGCCAGCTGGCGACGCTTTTATTTTATCTAGAAGTAAATTTGTGAGCAAAAAAGGTCCAAGATAATTGACCTGCATCACCACATCAATTCCATCTTCAGTAGCCTTGTGTTTGAGTCCTACACAGCCAGCATTGTTGATTATAATATCAAGTCGATCGTACGTCTGATTGAAATCTTCCGCAAATTTTCGCACACAGCTGAAGCTAGCCAAGTCTAAGTACTGGTATTCAACGTTCTTGTTGCCTGTTGTTTTTACAATATCAGTAATTGCTTCTGCTGATTTTTCTCCATCGCGACAAGCAATGATTACTCTTGCTCCTCTTGAAGCGAGGTCTCGAGCAGTTTCGAGACCAATACCTTGATTTGCACCAGTCACTAGCACAATTTTATCGTCCAGCCTACGATTTGATATGCATACACCTTTGACTGGTTCCAACTTTAGCTTGATATAAACAAGGATAGCTGTTGTCACTGTACAATACAAAAGAACTAGTGATAATATCACTGTCACGACAAAACTTAATAGCGATAAGAACATGGTGTCGCTTTGAAATTCTCCTTTTCACTGGGACCTTACGTTCAAAGAACAATGACCGTATTCAAATTATTCCTCATTCAAACATATTGTTTATTCATGATTAGTGTTGGTCTTTTAACTTTTAGTTTCTATGTAGTAATTATTTTCAGTGCGGGTATTATTTATCTGTTAAACATTGAAATCTCATTAGTAATTATTAGATATTATTCTAAGTATTCTATTTCATATCGTTTCCATAGGTACATGCTAGTTCTTACCGAGTTTAGGCCCTAAGTACATACGTATTACAATGTAGAGTGCCTTCCCCCTTTTTTGTATTGGAACCTTGCTAGATAATAATATTTTTTAGTTTGTTTATGACTAAAATTTAAGTAATAAAGAATAGCTTTTAAAGTCTCTCAGTTTAGTGTTTTGCTGTAATTTTTCTCGTAGGCATTGAGAACGAATTTTTCACCGACCTCAAAGTGCAAATATCGTACCTTGTGCACGGATCTTGAAAATAAATGGGTGAATGTTTAGATTCGGCGTATTCAATTGATTTCCTTGACAGATTTTATTTTTGAAGATTTTTTAATATAAACCCTAAGGTGTTAAGCTTTACATAATTTTAAACTATTTTTTCAAATACGCATCATTTTCGTAAGTCAATCAGAAGTTACATCGATTTAAATTTATTAGACCAAGGGAATCAAAATATTTATCAGAATCAATGTCTCCATCTTCCCGAGAAAGTGGGGCACGTATCATACGCCGCGGTCTCGGCTTGCTTCTGCTAGAGTGACAGGTGGCTCCATCTATCACACCCAGGCCCACGCTCATGGAGGACGGAGGTCGTTCTGCGACCTCCAACGCTCGATTAACCTTCGCGCATAGTGGACTAAATTTTCGCCTCCTTCTCGAGAATTACAAGACTTGCTCGCAGAATGAGGCGGAGACAGCCCACGCATTCGCGCTTCGCACCATCATTGTGAGCTATGTGTTGAGCGTTAGAACTGCCATTACTAGGGCTGTCATAAGAACCCGCTGGCTGTGCAGCCCCGTGACCTCGCTCGCATTACAGTAATGGCGCTCAGGCGTTGGCTTTTTCTGGATCCGACGCAGATAACCCCTGAAACACCCGTGTGCGCTGATCACCTGTGTCAGCCAATACGAGGCCTGCCCTTTAAAATGGGTCTTACCGTCGATATCACGCTCTAATAAGTATACCTAAGTACTGATTACGGCTGTCGATGAAGAAAATGAATCCTATCTTTCACTACAACGTTTGAAGCAGAGTTCTAGAACAATCCTTTAGGAATTTATACGTAATCACAGTTTAACCCCGCACAAACCTACAAATACCGTATTTATTTTCTACAAACGTACTAAACCTCTGTCTAATAAATTACAATAATTACTTTTTTTGAGTTATAAGTTGGTGTTTTGTTGATAGTTTTGTTTGTGTATTTATATCTAAGTTAGAAATTATAACTATCGTGCATTCGTGCTTCAGAAAGTACTTACATTAATATTAACGCTACGGGTATTTTTTTCGTCCGGACCTGATAATCTTCGATTCTCTAGATTCACCCAAATACCACCTGCTATTAAACTTGTTTTGATCAAGAGTAACAAAGAAATCACAAACATACATACGTGCGAACCACATTACCTTCACTACCGCAGTCGGAAAAAAACTGAAGGCGCCTGCTTATCTAGTCATAGCAAATTTTAGTTAACTACTGACGCCTGACGTTACGTATATCTTTTGACTTCCTTATTGTATTTTTTTGGTGTAAACGAAGGGTAATGCACTCCGACTTGATCATCTCTCAATTCACGACTCACATTGCAATCAGTTTTGTAGGTTTTTTTAAAGAATTTAATCCCGGACGAAGCCGGTACACGGGCTGCGGTTAGTTATTTAAATAAAAATCATGCATTTCAGGGTTAAATCAAACTGTGGGTTGTGCGGTAGAGAGGAAGCTTTACAAAATCGAAGTTAGCAAAATAAAAATTTATAAAGTGCAATACTGGGGAAATTGGACTAAACTATCTTGATACTTTTTAATTACGGGGAAAATATATTTATTTTTAAACAATAGACAGGGATTATACAATTAATATACATAATTACATACCATATGAAATGATTGAAATAAAACTAATACCCTATAGCTACCAAATTACTGGTCAAACCACTACATAGGTTGACCAGCAACTCCAAACCAATTTGTATGCCGATCAGACTTGTGCGCATGTGCTTGTAACGTCTCCTCTAAAGTAATAGTCTTTTATGAGTTTCACTTCTTTATGATCGTCGAATTTGACATTTAAAATTTGCCGTTGCCATATGAAAAAAATAATATTATTTTTAAAATCGTGGCATGAGATTCTGGTAGCTTATCAGATATCTCAGGATAGCAAGTTTATCTATTTGTTAGTACGATAGGATTATAACATTTCAGCTTGATTAATGCAATTACTTTATTAAAAATAACTAAGAAATCAAGGACAATAGTCACATTGCTGCATATTTTTTTTATTCTACACCACGCTATCTCGGATACAACATAGTAAATAGACGAGATAATATTTTTGTACTATATAGCTCGAATCATATTTTTTTCTTTTTTATATAGGACATGTCAGTTTGACTTCACCTCGCCTGATGTTAAGCAAATGCAAAGTCTCGGAAAGAGGGTCACCATCGGAAACATGTTAACAGTGGCGGCACTCAGCTTGACCTTATTAGATGCCTTTTCACGCCCCGCTTAAAGGACCCGGGACTGTAGGGAGAAGGAAACACGTGAGCTGGCAGGGAGTTCCAGGTCTTAATGGTGCGGCATAGGAATGAGTCACTGAAACTATTCAACGTTCTAGCTGATATACTCTGCACCGTAAATGGATGGCATCTTAGCCCTGCACGAGTCGTCCTGTTTAGGAAAGGAGAGGGTGGAGAGACCATGGTAGAGACGGTAGAATCCTGCCAAAGACGCAACATCTGTACGCATCTGCAAAGGCAAAGGCAAAGGTACAAGTTTTTTTGATGTATTATAAAGATAGCACAGAGTTCTTAGATGGTGGACGAGCTCAAATTCACCAAGCATAGATTATTACAAAACAACAACAGTAACACTCGAACGCTCACAAAGGTCGTCTAACAATCTAGTATTTTTTAACCCCCGACGCAAAAACGACGGGGTGTTATAAGTTTAACGTGTCTGTGTGTGTGTGTGTGTGTGTGTGTCTGTCTGTGGCATCGTAGCACCCAAACGGATGAACCGATTTGGATGTAGTTTTTTTTGTTTGAAAGGTATATTAGTCGGGAGTGTTCTTAGCTATGTTTGGAAAAAATCGGTCCAAGATGGCCGCCGCCACAACATATCGGAATACGAATTTCTTCATAACTCCCTCAATATGGGTATCAAATGAAAGAGCTTGACTAGTAGATCACTTTAAAAAGTATAAAATAAAAATTAAATTAAAAATTTAAAAAACCCCCGTCACAAAAAACACTTCCAAAAAGTTTAAAATAAATAGTTTGCCTTTTAACTTTAACGGTTGCCATGTCGGGGGACCTTGAATAGTTCCGATAATATAACGGAGTGCTTAACCAATTAGGGTCCCCCGACATGGCAACCGTTAAAGTTAAAAGGCAAACTATTTATTTTAAACTTTTTGGAAGTGTTTTTTGTGACGGGGGTTTTTTAATGAGTTTGACGTGTCTGTGTGTGTGTGTCTGTCTGTGGCATCGTAGCAGCCAAACGGATGAACCGATTTGGATTTAGTTTTTTTTTGTTGAAAGGTATATATGTCGATAGAGTTCTTAGCTATGTTTGAAAAAAATCGGTGGCCAAAACTAAGATGGCCGCCGCCACAACACTCAAGTACGCTCAAGCTGTGGAATGAACTCCCTGCCATGGTTTTCTAAAGCGACTTCAAAATGGGGTTCTTCAAGAAGGGCATTAGAAGGTTTCTTCAAGGTGGGCAGCACGAGTGTAACGCCCCTGGTGTTGCATACGTCCATAGGCTGCGGTAACCACTTTCCATCAGGTGAGCCGTGTGCTTGTCTGCCACCTAAGTAATATAAAAAAAAATGTCGGAATACATATTTCTTCATAACTTCCTCACTATGGGTATCAAATGAAAGAGCTTGACTAGTAGATCAATTTAAACAGTATAAAATAAAAACTAAATTAAAAATTTAAAAAACCCCCGTCACAAATAACACTTCCAAAGAGTTGAAAATAAATGGAGTTTGTCTTTTAACTTTTGATATACCTAGTAATATTTAGATTTTTTTATTCAACATTCTACACTAGGCTATCTAGATCCATGGTAAGCTTTTATACCTTGTGTTATGGAATCTAGAATGCGGATAAACATACTTAAATACTTTTTTTTTGTAAATATATAGATATTATACATAGGAACACCCAGACCAATGCAAATAGCCATATTCAGGCATACCAATATTTGCACTGAGCGGGAATCGAACCCGCGCCTCCTGCGTGGCAGTCGCGTGCACTACCGCCACGCCACAGAGGCTGACGGGTTGCCATGTCGGGGGATCTGGAATTGCTCCGATAATATTAACGGAGTGCTTAACTAGTTAGGTTCCCCCAACATGGCAACCGTTGAATCAAAATATTACTAGCTATATCAAAAGTTAAAAGGCAAACTCCATTTATCTTTAACTTTTTGGAGGTGTTTTTTCATCTTATTTTCCTTAGATTCAGTTTTTAATTCTTTATTTCGTCATCGTCATCACCTTTTTTATTAAAAATTCAAATAGAAATTATTAACATTGGATGCATTAGCTCGTCAGCAGAATACTTTCGTTCCAAATCTTTTCGACGAGTTCCTCATTATCGACAATCTTGGAATATTTAGCTTCTTTGCATTCCATAAAATACTTTCCACTAACATTAGCAACTTCCACAGATACAGCCACATGTATTGTTGTCTGAGCACCTTCTTTAGGAGTCTTGAAATTCAGCACATAAATCCAGAACATCAACCATTTGCGGAAAATTCGGAAGGTATTATCGAAAATACCAGTTTTCACCACTCCAGGGTGTAATGCATTTACTGTTATGTGGCTTGGCAATCTTTTTGCTAGTGCTTTCATCCATAACAGCTCACATAGCTTGCTGTTCGCGTATCTGAATAAAGGATTTATTGTGTTTAAGCCGTTTAACTGATCAGGAGCCAGTTGTCCAACGATATGCATGTGTGAAGAAACGATAACTATCCGGCCAGCAGAAGAAGCTTCTATTTTATCTAGGAGCAAGTTTGTAAGTAAAAAAGCTCCAAGATAATTTACTTGCATCACAAAATCTATATCATCCTGAGTAGTCTTGCGTTTGAAATCCATGCAGCCAGCATTGTCGACCAAAATATCAAGTCGTTCGTAGGTCTGATTAAAGTTTTCAGCAAATTTTCGAACTGAACTGAAACTAGCCAAGTCTAAATGCTGATATTCGATGTTTTTATTGCCAGTTGTTCTTACAATATCAGCGATTGCTTCTGCCGCTTTTTTTCCATCGCGACAAGCGATGATTACTCTTGCTCCTCTTGAAGCGAGGTCTCGAGCAGTTTCGAGACCAATACCTTGATTTCCACCAGTCACTAGTACTATTTTATTTTCTAATCTGGCATTTGACTTGCACTCTCCTTTGATCGGTTCGTACATTATCTTGACAAAAATTAAGATGAGCGCCATTGTTAGCGCTGGTGATATTATTGTTATTATAAGAGTATAAAACAACGTTATGAACATGATGGTATCGCGGATTTTACCTCACTATTGTGATATTAAAGACAAAATGCGAAATTCAATCTATACAAAACTTTTTAATCCTCTACGTGTAACCTGTATTTTCGTTTAGTGTTGGGCTTGTAATAACTGATTGATTCATGATGGATTAATAGCGAATATTATTAGCAATTCATCCGTGTGCTGATGAAGAAAGAAAATACGTATCACCACCCCATCTCATCCGAAGGGTATCGTAAGAGGCGACTAACGGAAAAATACGCAAACGATATCACTGTGAGAGAAGGGAAACTAGAAATAAAACCCTCTACCAATTCATCTTACCAGCGTGGAAACATTAGGCTAAATAATAATAATAATAATAAGGAGCTAAGTACTAAGGAGCTCCTCCTGATTGATATGGCTATTAGCCAACAAGCTCGCCGCAATCGTAAGGATCTGACAGCATGCTGGATCGATTACAAGAAAGCGTTTGATTCCGTGCCACATACATGGCTTTTGAGGGTACTGGAGTTGTATAAAGTGAATACAACTCTATGTACCTTCTTAAGGTCATGTATGGGGCAATGGAGGACGGTTCTTTTCTATCCAGGGTGTCGTCAGGCTTTGGGTAGCGGCGTGCCGATAACAATAGAGCGGGGTATTTTTCAGGGGGATAGTCTGAGTCCCCTTTGGTTCTGCTTAGCCCTGAATCCACTTAGTACTTTACTAGTGAATTCAGGGTTAGGTTATAGGCTACGAAGAGAGGGTCAGATGGTATCCCACCTCTTTTACATGGATGATTTAAAGCTATTTGCCCACACCAATCCTCAATTAATAGCTTTACTGAAAGTAACAGAAACATTCAGTAATTCTATTAAAATGGCGTTTGGTGTGGACAAATGTGCAGTCATTCATGTAAAGCGAGGGCGGGTGGTGGAATCGGAGGGTATACAACTCTCTGATTTCACTAACCTAAGATCACTCCTCGTAACTGAGACCTATAAATACTTGGGTATGTCACAGGCGTTATGCATCAATGAGGTCGACATGAAACAAATGTTACAGGAACGTTTCTTTGGCCGCCTGAAAAAGGTACTTAACAGTCTTTTGTCAGGTGGTAACAAGGTGCGTGCCTGTAATAGTTGGGTCATGCCACTCTTGATGTACTCTTTTGGCATACTCAAGTGGACTCAGACTGAACTCGATACCATCGATAGGAAAGTCCGGACTCAGTTGACTGCATTTCGAATGCACCACCCACGGTCGTCAGTCATGAGATTATACATCCCGCGGAAATGTGGGGGCCGAGGTTTTTTAAATGCTAAGACCCTTCATAATCGCGAGGTGTGCAATCTCAGAGACTACTTTCTTAAGTCAAGAAAAAAAAAAAAAAAAAAAAAAAAAAAAAAAAAAAAAAAAAAAAAAAAAAAAAAAACGAAAAAAAAAAAAAAAAAAAAAAAAAACTCACCCCGCTCGGTTTGGCTAAAGAGAACTGGCGCAGGCCTACAATAGTTAGCACTGACAGCCGCAGGGAGGTATGGCAGAGTAAGGAGCTACATGGCAGATTCTATCGGGCACTACACAGGCCCGAAGTAGATCTACTGGCGTCCATATCCTGGCTACGTTTCAGTGACCTTTTTGGGGAAACTGAAGGTTTTGTCTGTGCAATTGCAGACGAAGTTATTAAGACGAATAACTACCGGAAGTATATCATGAGGGATGGTACAATTGACATTTGTCGAGCGTGTCACCAACCTGGTGAATCCCTCAGGCATATTACTTCCGGTTGTTCTCGTCTTGCTAACGGCGAGTACATGCACAGACATAATCAAGTAGCCAGGATAATCCATCAGCGACTTGCTATGAAATACAACCTTGTGGCAGTTGAAGTGCCGTACTATAGGTATGTTCCTGAGCCAGTTCTAGAAAATAGCCATATCACATTGTACTGGGATCGATCTATCATCACTGATAGGACTGTTGTAGCTAACAAGCCTGACATTGTGGTGATAGACCGATCCGAACGCCGAGCATTGATTGTTGATGTCACCATTCCTCATGACGAGAATCTCGTGAAAGCTGAGAAAGATAAACAAGTTAAGTACTTGGACTTGGCCCACGAGGTTGTCGACATGTGGAATGTTGATTCAGCAATCATTGTACCGATAGTCATATCAGTCAACGGTCTGATAGCAAAGAGCCTCGACCAACATCTGAAGAGGCTCGGGTTGGATGGTTGGGTCAAGGGCCAGATGCAGAAGGCAGTGCTCCTTGATACGGCGCGTATCGTGAGGAAGTTCCTTTCTCTGGAGCCCTAACCACCGGTAGCTTGGTCCCTGTATCCGATACCGGTGGAGCACTATTTTTTATATTTTTAAATATATGTTTTATTTTTTTATATGTATTTAAAAATGTAATCAATAAGTATATAAGTGAAATAAAGAGGAATAATAATAATAATGAGGATAGGCCTACGTTCAGCAGTGGGCTGCGGTAGGCAATACATCCATACTAGCGACTATAAGGCTTCCAAAATGCGCCTACTGTGGGAACATTTTGGGAAAGTCCTATGGTTGCTAGAATGAAATGATTGAAAAAAATTAAGATGGGCCATCAGCCATCTGAAATATTTCTCGAACAATGTAAAATTTATTGAAAATCTTAATCTGATAATAAAAAAGCTAGTAAGAATATAAAATCATCTAAACAATATACATATAAATATACAGGGTGTAATCGTTAAGTGTGTCCAGGCCATTATTTCGTAACTATTACAGATATCAAAAAACTTTAAACTGATATCGAAAGTACGTTACGTAATGAGTAAAATGACATCAATAACTTTTTTTAAATCAAACGAGAGGTATCTAAAATTTTGACATTAAACACTCCCATACATTTAGTATGAGATTAGTGGAAAGGTTTTAGTGTCCTTATTTTAAAAGAATATTTTAGCTTAGTACTGATATTAAAGGATTTCAAGGTCCTTACAGTGCGACAGTTATTTATTCTTCGTATAGTACTCAAAGCCCATTCTGTATCAGGCTATGATCCTTCCCTTAATGCAACAAATCGCCGTAAACATAAAATCTTCGAAGCCGTTACGACCTACAGAACAACCCATTCCCACAGATTCTATTGTTTCCTGGGTCCATACCTCTACAACAAAATTAACCATCTCCTTTCCATATACCACTTGAATAAATTTAAATTAAAAAGAGTACTGACCTCTTGGCTGCAGGGCTTGTGTTATGATGATACAGAAAACTTACTATCACAGGTAATATGATCAAACTAGTTATACACTATTTTGTCACATAAACGGGTAGAACACACACACACACACACACACACACACAAACACACACACACAATCACTCACTCATACTTGCTAAATGTCACTCTAACATAGTTTTACTAAACAAATACTTACTTGCATGTTAAAATATTTGTGTAACTTAATAATAGTCGTCCAAGAGGTGGGAGCCTGGGGATCTGTAACACAGGTTTTCCTACTACAGACTCCAGTCTCTCACAAAGGCTACCGAACTAATTTTAAAATTAGAGTAAACTAGATTATACTAATTTTGTACAGTACCTTTGTGAAAGAGAAATAAATTCTTATTATTATTATTATTAAATATAACTGTTCATTAACCTAACGGAGTAATAAAACTATCTTTTAATTGAATAATATTCATTTCTTAGTAAGTACAATTTTTTTTATTCAAAGCCGATGTTCAAAGTAACGTCAATTTTAATGGTTTAATAGCCAATAACAGTGCAACCCCTTGGCCTGCCAGTTCCCCGGATATCACGCCCTGTGATTTCTTCCTATGGGGATTTATCAAAGACCAAAGTGTACGTTGAGAGAATGCACAGCCTAGAAGAGTTACAGATTCGTGTACGTCGTACAATAATTGCTTAAATTACGCCGTAAATGTTAAGGATAGTTCATTTAGAAACTGTAAGTAGAGCTCGTCATTGTTTTGCACAACAAGGACGTCCCTTCGAACATCTGCTTTGAATACGATATTGTACTTACTAAGAAATAAATATTATTCAATTAAAAGATAGTTTTATTACTCTGTTAGGTTAATAAACAGTTTCCTTTAATATCAGTACTAAGCTAAAATATTCTTTTAAAATAAAGCCACTAAAACCTTTCTACTAATCTCATACAAAATGTATGGGAGTGTTTAATGTCAAAATTTTAGATACCTCTCGTTTGATTTAAAAAAAGTTATTGATGTCATTTTACTCATTAGGTAAAGTACTTTCGATATCAGTTTAAAGTTTTTTGATATCTGTAATAGTTACGGAATAATCGCCTGGACACACTTAACGATTACACCCTGTATACAGGGTGTATTTTTTAAACGGGGCAGTAAGGGCAAGTACCTTAACCGTTGCAGTTACAGCAAAACGTTCTTAGAAGACCTTCCCTAACTTTTTGACATATTTTGAACTGCATTCACATATTTTGTAAAAAACTTGTACTTAAGTTTTTTACAAAATATGTGAATGCAGTTGGCAAAAAAAATGCAAAAAGTCCTGAAATTTTTTTTTATGCCAATCGATTCTATTTCATGTGGGGATCAAAAAACTCTATGAGACAATTTTAGCTTTCAGTACTAGGAAAGACAGAAATCGCCAAAAACGTTTCCCATACATTTCGGCAACAGAAACAAATTTCTACGATGGTCTAACTTTTTGTTATGGCCAGGAAGTGGGTAGAATTGACTGTAAAGTAAATAAAAAGAATTTTTACCCTCAAATTTCGAATTTGATTCGAAAATCTATGTGTTATACTTAGTTTCAGCTGAGAAACTTCGTACGAGTTATTAATTAAGGATTTTCGCTAAAATGTCTTCTAATCGTGAAAAAATTGACTTATTAGAAGCGTATTTTGTCAATAATCGAAATGCGGGAGCTGCATTAGTGTGGTACCGCAATAAGTATCCGTTGCGGCATGTGCCAACAAGAAAGGTTATTACAAATCTTTTGAAAAACCTGGAATTGCAGGGTTCTTTCAAAAGAAAGCGGCAGCCTCGTGTGGACATGGACACGGAGATTGCGGTTCTGACTTATGTCGAAGCATATCCAGAGGTATCGTCCAGGCAAGTCGCCCTTGAAGTAGGTGTATCCCACTCCCTTGTGATAAAGATATGGAAGAAATACGGCTACAAGTGCTATCGATATGGGCGCATAGTTCAAGTGTTACATCCGGGTGATGATGTTCGAAGGCTTACTTTTTGCAGATGGCTAAGAGGAAAAATAAGCAGAGATCATGAATTTTTAAATTACATACTGTGGTCAGACGAAACTAATTTTTCCAATAACGGTATGTACAACAGAAAAAATCACCGCTATTGGTCCAAAGAAAATCCACTAAGAGTTACGGTAAGTCATAATCAGGTTCGCTTCTCATTCAACTGTTGGTGTGGTATAATTTCCAATCGAGTCATAATGGTGGAATTTTATGAAGGGAAACTGAATTCTGCCATGTATAATGAAGTCATTTTACACCATCTTGAAAACGAGATGGACGAATGGCCCCTGTCGGAATTGCGAAAAGTTCATTTTCAACAAGATGGTGCTCCGCCACATAACAGTCACCTTTCACGTTCCAATTTGAGCCGCCTATTCGGTACACAGTGGATAGGTACACATGTCCAACACAGTGGCCACCTCGTAGCCCCGATCTACCACTTGATTTTTTTTTATGGGGCTTCGTGAAAAACGAGGTGTATAAGACGACGTACGCCAGTGTTCAAGAGCTCAAGGATGCATTAATGACCATTTTACGTAATATTCATCCCAGAACATTATTAGCCGCCATTCGTTCAGTGCAAAAAAGGATAGACTTATGTATTCGTGAAAATGGAAATCATTTTGAGCAATTTATTTCATAAACCAATTTCTTAAATGTTTAAATGATTTTTTTTATTTAAAAAAGTTCAAAATTTTACCTGACCTATGAGTTTCGAGTTGATTTATCATATTTCCGTACGAAATGTATGGGAAACGTTTTTGGCGAATTCTGTCTTTTCTAGTACTGAAAGCTAAAATGGTCCCATAGAGTTTTTTGATCCCCACATGAAATAGAATCGATTGGCATAAAAAAAAATTTTGAACTTTTTGCATTTTTTTTGCTAACTGTAAGTTTTTTACAAAATCTGTGAATGCAGTTCAAAATGTGCCAAAAAGTTAGGGAAGGTCTTTTAAGAACGTTTTGCTGTAACTGCAACGGTTAAGGTACTTGCCCTTACTGCCCCGTTTCAAAAATACACCCTGTATACAATGAGACTGACAAAGATTAAATTAAATACCTCGTGACCGTGGCGCATGCGCATTCACTTTGACAGCAAACTGAATTAGTCGGCGCCACGGTCACGAGACAAAGTTGCATGTCCAAGGAAAAATTCCAAAAAGATGACAAAATTATAATTAATTTAAATACATAGGTAACTATGAAAGATGCAAAAAACTGAAAACAAAAACCAAATATGAGAGAAAAATGTCCTTACATGCATCCTTAATACCTAACGTCATATCACAAAATCGTCAACCGCATAGAAACGCCTCTCAACAAGAAAAGCCTTTAGTAGGTTTATTTAAATTTTTTATAATGGACACGTGAATTTCACTTCGCCTCGCCTGATGTTAAGCTAAAAGCAAAGTCTCGGAAAGAGGGTCACCATCGTAAACATGTATCATGTTAACAGTGGTGGCACTCAGCTTGACGGCCTCATGAGATGCCTTTTCAGGCCCCGCTTAAAGGACCCGGGACTGTAGGTAGAAGGAAACACGTGAGCTGGCAGGGAGTTCCAGGACTTAGTGGTGCGGCATAGGAATAAGTGTGAAGGAATGGAGAAGGTGGGACTAATTGGAAATGCTCATCAGAACATTCACCATGGCAGAGACGGTAGAATGTTGCCAAAGGCGCAACATCTGCATACGTCACGCGTGGTTCTGGTGTTGCATACGTCCATAGGCCGCGGTAACCACTTTCCATCAGGTGGGCCGTGTGCTTGTCTGCCACCTAAGTGGTATAAAAAAAAATCTACGCATCTGCAAAGGTTCGAGCGTGTTCGTGACCTCAGGAGTCCCAATAATGCGGACCGCATGTCGCTGCAACCTGTCGAGAGCATCTATTAAGTACTTTGCGGAGCCAACCCAGAGATGTGAGCAGTATTCCACGCAGGAACGAGTCTTCTATATAATTGTAGAGTATTGTAAATAAGTCTTGTATAGAAGACATCGCTGCTCCGGCGTGAAAAAACGTCTCACTCTGTTCAGGACTTCGAGTTTACGCGTGGCTGATTTGATGATTCCTTCGTATATAAAGCGCTCTTTAAATCTAAAGGAAAGCTGTTGAAAATTTTGAATTGAACCTTTGCACAAAATACCTTTGGAACTACCGGTGGTGCCACGGGGATTCAAGATTACTCTTGACACTACTGGTGGTGTCACGGTGAATGACTACTATTTTTTTTTTTGCTCTACCAAAACCTTTGGAGCTCAAGCCAAGCCAGATACAGATAACTTGATTTCGATAAAATTTAAAATCGTAATCTGGACTGCGGTGGGCAAATTGATTGATTGATTGATATGAAGACATCACTATTTTTGAAATGGCTTAGTATCTCTATTATAATCAAAATTGCAACAATTATTATGATATCACCGCTTGTAATCATTCAAAAAACATTATACTTAGGTATAATGAATTTGATAGAACGTTAAAGAAATACCGGTAAAGGAATTGAGTCGGGTTCGCTAATTGAGGGTTCTGTACGTAACTGAATTAAGCCATCAGAAATACTTGGCTCTCATCGAGCCTTACTTCGCTTAATGAGGCTCGCAATAATGTGGTGTTTCTTTTTTTTTATCGTGCGAAAAATCCCCACAGATACCACCCCCATGGAGCTGGTGGAGGTGGTTATGTCGGAATCGAACCGACTAAAACGCACACCGTCTTGGGTCTTTGTGGAGGTGAGATTGCCGAGCAATAGTGTGGTGTGGACCGTGCTCTGGCTGGGCTATGTCAAGGCACACGAAGAAATCAACCTTCACGGGAGGCTCTCCTACGGGTGGAGGCTAACCCCATCCTAGTCACCCACAGCGAGACCAGGGCGTCATGAGGATTGATGCATTTATAAGAAGGTGCGTGGCTGAAGCACTATTATCTATTCTGTGCCAGAAGATTCTATGAAGGTTTGCCTCTCTGAAATACATCATCATATCATCTGGAATCTGGAAGCCTGTACGCTCTACCTACTGATCCATGAGTCGTTCTTCAGACTCAGTTCAACAATTGATAATAAATTGACTTCTCTTACAAATTACAGGTCACTATCTTTTGGTTCTAATGAATTAAGTTTTTTTTGTTCTATTATGATGATAAAAAGCTAGCAGCATTATTCGCTCAAACAATTCGGTAATTTTTTTCTTCTTTTTCGTTTTTCGTTACCTTCAGAATAATTTGAAAACAAGAAATATGATAGAATTTTGCTAAATATCCGCCATTTTTATTCGTAGCCATTTGGGATCATTCCCAGAATAAAATGAAAAATCGATTTTACAAGAAACTGAACAACGGGGTGACGTTGTTTCCTCCCAAGGATTTCTATAATGAGCCATATTAGCATATTATAGAGAAAATAGAGGTTCGTTCTTCTTTAAAACATTGTTATCGATTATGGTGGTTAGTTGTGAGTAGCCGGATGCAGATGGGCTCGAAGGTCAACAGGAAAACTACTTATTCCGTTAACGAGAGATACTTACTGTCTTACTTTGGTTGGTTAGACTCCGATATAACGTCGTGTAAAGATGGATTGGGTAAAGATGAGAGATGCTTAATCAATCAATAATCCTATCCCAGTCCACTGCTGAACATATGCCCCATTGCTCTCGATATCCCACCTTCCGCATCTAGTCCACCCCAGCCACCATTTTTTTCAGAGAGTAGCTCGCCTATAGGTTATGTTCAGGAATTTTCTCCGGGTTGTGAAAACACAGATCAGTGTTTTACGTGGACGGAACCGCGATCAAAGTTTATTTTTAATTGAGACTTGTTTTATAAACTAATAAATTAGGTGTCTTAACCGGTCCCGAAGTTATTTATTTAACTGGCATCTTAAATTTTAGACAAGGTGAATATTAGCAAATTAAGATTTAACTATGCTATCGATGGTGTTATGTTAGCAGGTAGGTAGTAGGTAACTTTAATATAAAATAATTATAAACCTTTTTAATATACAATTTTTTATTTAAAAATTGAGCTATATTCAAACAAAAAAAATACTGGCATCTGTTCTGTGCTAGTATCACATGTTTGTACCTCGCAAAGACCTACTTTCTTTGTCTTATAATTATTATACTGCGGTCAATGAACCCAGTCGACACTATATCCGGTTATTATAAATGATTTATCGTATTCTTTATCTCGTCAGCATGACACTTTTGTTCCAGATCTCTTCCACGAGTTCGTCGTTATTCACAGTATTGGAACATTTAGTTTCTTTGCACTCCATAAAATACGTTCCACTAACATTAGCAACTTCTTCAGACACGGCCACATGTATTGTTGTCTGAGCACCTTCTTTAGAAGTCTTGAAATTCAGTACATTTATCAAGAACATCAAATACTTGCGGAAAATCCAAAATGTAGTATTAAATAAACCAGTTTTCACAAGCCCAGGGTGTACAGCATTTACTGTTACATGGCTTGGCATTCTTTTTGCCAGTGCCTTCATCCATAAAACGCTACATAGCTTGCTTTTAGCATATCTAAATAGAGGATTTCTCATGTGTAAGCCGTTTAACTCATCAGGAGTTAGTCGTGCGATTATATAGACGTGTGAAGAAACTATAACTATCCTGCCAGCTGGAGAAGCTTTTATCTTATCTAGGAGTAAGTTTGTGAGTAGAAAAGGTCCGAGATAATTCACTTGCATCACCCTATCTATGCCATCTTCAGTAGCCTTGCGTTTGAGCTCTACACATCCAGCATTGTTAATCAAAATATCTAGTCGATCGTAGGTTTCATTGAAGTCTGCAGCAAATTTTCGCACTGAACTGAAGCTAGCCAAGTCTAAGTATTGGTATTCGATATTATTGTTGCCAGTTGTTTTTATAATATCAGCAATAGCTTCTTTTGATTTTTCTCCATCGCGACAAGCAATGATTACTCTTGCTCCTCTTGAAGCGAGGTCACGAGCAGTTTCGAGTCCAATGCCTTGATTTCCACCCGTCACTAGCGCAATTTTATTGTCTAGTCTAGCTTTAGATTCGCACACTCCTTTCACCGGTTCGTATTTTAATTTCACATATATTAAAATGACTGCCAGACTTACTAAATATAATAGCACCAATAATATTATTGTTGTTATAAAAAAATATAACACTGCGATGAACATGTTGTTATCGCGAATTTCAACTTACTGTTGTGGTAATAACACGGACGCGGACGGAACGAACGATTCAAGGGTATTTTCCAGTCTCGAAGTGAGGCGAGTGTTGCGCGTAAATCTTAAGTAAGATATTTAAATCGTAAGTAAAACTATAATTGTAATTTCGTTATTTTATTGAAATCATCTGAATAGTAAATTACAGTATTATGTTAACTACAATATTATGCTAACTAAACGTACAATATATTAAAAAATGAGAAAAAAAAACCGGGTGGAAGAGACTGTAACTTAAGGCATCGTAGAATTCCTCCCCATCGACCTCTAGCGGTACCATGCCCAGAAGGCCGCACCTGACACGTCCGAACTAACTAGTGAAGGAGATAGAATTTTCCTGACTAATTCTTCAGTGCCATAGACCGAAATATATTATTAATAAATAATACATAAGTAAACTATAATTCTTTAAAATGAAACTATTTCAAATAGCAATATATATAGGTATTTCAAGTGGCCTTTAGGATATCCCTCACTCCGGATTCTCAAGTCTGGGTGCGCATCCAAGATTTACAAAACTTACGACTATCGGCAGCGTCTGCCGGCACGATACTCGTTAGTTCATCTCTCAGTTGACCTATCTCGAGTTACTGACTCGAGTTAACTCGAGCTGAACCAAACTGGACCTAGTTTGAGTGGCATTCTCGGAGCTGAGTTATTGTTCAAGCATCGTGAGCGTGCCTTAAGTACCTTTACATTAGCAAGCTTGGACTTTAAAATCTTAATAAGAACATCACTATAAATTTTATAGGCCTCTTATACGTATGGCATTACTTGCTGATAATGTCATTACTTGCTTATAATGTCATTACTTTTTACATTCATACATACATATACTCACGCCTGTAATTCCCGAAGGGGTAAGCTGATGTGTATTTAGCAACGTTTCGCCAACTTTGATTTTTGGTCCTCCGTAATAGGAGGCGAGCGAGCCTATTGCCGTCTAGCGGGAGCTTTGTCTTGGGCTGTATGTTTACTGTCAGATGGAGAACAGTCCTATCACTTAGTCGCCTTACGAAACCCCCAGGAAGAGCTGGAGTGGTCCTATTCTACTCCATTCTTCGCTGCTTTTTATTTTGAGAATTGGTTCCTGTGGGTTATGAAATGGGTTCAGATTCTAGAGTATGCTCTCTCCAATATTATGCTAGATACCTACTTCACGTAGATCCTATTTATAGTTGAAGGAAGTACCGTCAGCGTCATAAATATCTTGACGACGAAGTCTCAAAATGATCTTAAACTCTCGTATTGAGAGCAAATCAAAGGTCTATTGATTTAAATGGTATTATTGTCCAAACTAAAGGTGTGTATCAAATATCAGAACATATAGTCAACTGGACCTAAACACAACGTGAACACATAGGAAAAAGGTGTGGTTGCATTGTGGCTTTAGAATCTCTTCAGTACGGTGGAATATCTATTTGACAGCTGTTAAATATTTAGTAGACTACCATTTAGCAAACTATTACGAAGATATTGAAACACTATTGGTTAGCAGACTACCAATTTGTATTTTGACAACAATTCGTGACCACGTGACCTGTAAAAGTGAGAAATTACTCGATCACAAGACCACAATGACGCGACTCTCACGTCGACCACTGACAAGCGATCGATCTTATATTTTAGCGGACTACGAAATGGGTAAAATTATGTCGACACCACACCATTGCGACTCAATAACAACGAATTTAATTAGCAGACTTGGCCCCCTGGAAGGGGGTAAAAAAACTATATTTAAAATCATTTTGAGTACAATGTACATCAACATTTTTCAACCTTTGAATTGAACAAAAAAAAACTGGACCGCTAAAATTATCTTAACCGGTTTTAGTTTTTAGACAAGGAATTAGGGGGCGAGAGTAGACGAGATAGGTTTAAGGGCCGAGAGGACACCAATAAAGAAATCTTTATTTAGGGGTCGAGGGGCCGAGAGTGGACTAAACCTATTATCGTTTCGTAATGTATGGTTTTAAATTGACATGGTAATTCACATCACGTCATCACTCACACTAACTAAGTATAAAGCAAAGTCGCTTGCTATGTAGATATGCTTTAAATTAAAACTAAGCTACAGATTTTGATGCGGTTTCTTTTAATAGAAAGAGTAATTCAAGAAGAAGGTTTATAATCCATACTAATAATTATAAATGCGAAAGTAACTCTGTCTGACTGTCTGTCTGTATGTTACGTTTTCACGCCTAAACCACTGAACCGATTTTGATGAAATTTGGTATAGGGGTAGATTAGACCTTGAGAAAGGACATAGGCTATGTTTTGTCGCGATAACCGACAACCACGCGGGCGGAGCCGCGGGCAAAAGCTAGTGTATAATACATGCTTAATATACTTAGTAGGGTGCAGCGGGAACGTGACCGGCCGCCACGCGGGCCGAAAAAGTTGGCGGTACGAAGTTCGCCGGGTCAGCTAGTAAATATTATAAGAATCAACGGGAAGAAGTTCACCATCAATAACATTTAGTCCCGGTTACATTTGAGTCCCTCATCTCGGTATCCGGGGTCCAATGTGCCCCACTATGGCACTACAACCCAGCCCTAACCAACTTGCCACAGGGGAGTCAGACAAAGCTTCTACGCGCCGCATTTAACGGCGTCCTATCCCTCGCAACTTTCTTTCTTCCTGTTCCCATCTTTTACAGGAGCGACTACCCTTTGTCCTCTCAACCCTGAGATCAAAGCCTGGGCTAGAGTCCTTGATCAGTAGGGGTCCCGCAAGGTCAGTGAGTAAGTGAGATTGGTTAGGGCCCCGAAACTCCAAACTCCATCCTAGTGGAGTGACTAAAATCTTCTATATTTTATTGTTGGCCGTACTTTCTTAAGATATAACTTTGTTTATTTTTGAATGATTTTTTACAGCATTAAGTATGCTAACTATACAAATCAGATACACAGGGAAAAAGAATATTCTCGGGCGGGACTCGAACCCTCAGTCTTTCCCTTTATTTATCTTTCTTTTCCGTATTTTTCTTGCGGTCCCGAAATACTACTCAAAAATAAAAATTAATTTTAAAAGGGAATTCGGGACCACGGTCCCGGTCCCAAAAGCCCCCCGACCCCGAAGATCTAGGTGTCCAATTGGACGGGTCGGAACTATGAATTTGTTATTTTGTGGGCAGTGTTTTTAACCATACTCCATTGTCCCATATTCCATACTACTAATAATAAATCGAATACGAAAGTAAATCTGTCTGTCTGTCTTTTACGCTTTCACGCCTAAACCACTGAAAAGATTTTGATGAAATTTGGTACAGTGGTAAATTAGGCTTTGAGAAAGGACATAGGCTAGGTTTGGTTTGGATAACCGACATCCACACGGGCGGTGCAGCAGGCAACAGCTAGTATAAACCATAAACGTAATTAAAATCTAGCGCATCGCTATAAAATATGAAACTAACTTACCCGCATGACAGTGTATGGCGACCCTGCCCTCTTGCAGTGCAAAGGAGAGCACCTTCGCCATATTCAGGAGTCCACTGAGACTCGCTTCCCCATAATCTGGCCAAGCGAAGTTGTAGTAATATACTGTGGAAAATATAGATGATAATGATATTGCAGTTTATATTTATTATTTTAGTAAATACTTTATTGTACACTAAGTAAAAATGCATGCATACTTGTACTTGAAATCTATAAAGTACAAAAATAGTACCTATTGGAGTGGCCTATTATCGCTTTAAGAGATTTCTGCCAAGCAACCTTTGGATTGAATACATAGGGAAAAATTAATCTTCTCGGGCGGATCTCGAAGCCATCTTCCCCTTACAGGGGCAATGTCTTGATCAACTACCCTGTCTTGACGAGAGGCTGTCACGGTAGCCTACTTGATCAAGGCTGGATGGATACTTATTGCTATAAAATTCATTCAAACATTTGATTGGTAATTATGGATAAAGGATTGAGTGTAGTAGTTTTGGCGTAACATAGTACTCGTATGCCTGTCAGTATTGCCATAGCAAAATGTAGTCTAGTTCATTTGCTGCCGCAATATTGATCACCAATAAGTTGTACCCAGGTTGTATAATCAGCATCAGAAAGATGTTGATGAACGAAGTACTCAAAATGATCTTAATTTCCTTTTTTTACTTCAACTTCAACTGATTGTTTTGATATTTGGTAGACGCTTTTTGTTCGAACAATAATAGCAGTTATATCAATAAATCTGCTGAATACCGGCTTATTGGGTGACATGATAGTTGCTACCATATATGAAATTAAAGTTAACCAATGCATGGAAAGGAGAGTTATGAGAGCGGATCGAGGGCTTCTAGGTGCATGCTCTGGATGCAACGGGATTCGGGATTGACACTAGGACGAAGGAGATATTAGACAGGATCGGTAGAAAGTAGGTGTGGAGGAATGAAGTGTGATGTTCCTCCAACACAAAGGGTGGATCCTCCCTTTGTGTTGGAGGAACATCACACTTTCAACCAAACATCATTATCAACCTAACGTGCCAAGTGCCAACCAAGGTGTATGATTATTGTTTAAACAATTTGCTATAAGAAAAATTTAAGGCGAAGTGATAAACTTACTGTCATTAGCCATGAAGACTGTGGGGTCATAGGTGAAGCCAGATTTCGTGAGCGGGGGTCCACAGCTAGCGTGCTCTCCCGGGGTTTGGAGGTTGATTACTGTTCGGACACCCCAGCTGGAAATGTATAAAAAAATATTAGAAATCACAACATGTACTCTATAGGGTTTATTGTTACCTAATACGATATCAGATGGACCTTTGAATAAAAGTGCTTTATTTTGTCAATTTGAATTTATCGGTTTAGATTTCAGGGATTTTTTTTTGTTAGAGAGATTTGATCCTTATGATTGCCACTATTGATAGAAGCCACAAAAATACAGGATGTAATTTTATCGTGTTTTAATTGACTCGATTACTGGGTGTGTCAATCGAGTTTTTGAAAATCTTTGAATGCAGTTTTGATTCTTTAAAAAAAATAAAGAATGTTTCCTTTGAGTAGGTATATTGATTAATATATAATACTTCCCTTCCAGGAGTCATGAAAATCTGCCATCCTGTATATGCTGTATATGCATTACTTAACTTTAGGCAATATTAGTTTTTATTACCTACATGTTAATTCTGAGATTCTACAAAGGTCTTTAAAGAAAAAAGAATTAACAAAAACTAAAAAATCCGACTGCTTGAAACCAATATATATGTAGATAGCAGTACCCATTTGGGGTCGAGGGGCTTTTGGGACCGGGACCGTGGTCCCGGATTCCCCTTTTAAAATTAATTGTTATTTTGAGGTGTATTTTGTTACCAATCATTACCGCCTGCTATCAAACTTGTTTCGATCTTTTCAACAACAGTCGGGATTTTATATTTTAATAATTAATTCACTTTTGCGTTGTAAAGACTGTGAAATCTGCCGTTCATTTGACTAGCCTAGACACTTTAGAACAATCTAGACTTTTCCAAGAGCTATTATAGAATAAACTATTGCATGTAGCATAGTCTTACCTGTGGAACTGTTGTATAACGTTCCTGGCGGCGATGGTGGCCGTACTGGGCCGTGCCATCGCTAGAATGTCGTCTGTTATCCTGCGAAACATATCTCAATTTAACTGTCGAAATATCTGTGTAGTTTAGTATTATCAATAGTGAATAATACCTCCATTGTGATTATTACAATAAAAAGTACCGTGGTGCCTGCATTAGGTAGGTACTTAATTATCTATCTAAATAAATATAACTCAAAGGTGAATGACTGACTGACTGACTGACATAGTGATCTATCAACGCACAGCCCAAACCACTGGACGGATCGGGCTGAAATTTGACTTGCAGGTAGATGTTATGACGTAGGTAGGCATCCGCTAAGAAAGGATTTTTGGAAATTCTGTTACTAAGGGGGTAAAATGAGGGATGGAAGTTTGTATGAAAGTCTGTCATTTTCAGAGTTAGATGCACTAAATTTCATATACCTGTGTCTTTCAAGAAATAAATGGACACGTTTCAAAATTTACTATTAAGAGGGTAAAATAGGTGATAAACTCTTGTATGGAAAGTTCATCATTTTCAAAGTTAGAAGCATGAAACTTCGTACACCTACGTCTTTTGAGAAATGTTTTGTCGCGATAACCGACATCCACGTGGGCGAAGCCGCGAGCATAAGCTTGTATGACTATAAACTTGTCTGGACATTCTGCACACCTATTAGACGTTCTTTGTTAAATAAATAAAAAAAGAAATGTTATTCCACCAATGTCATTTAAATCACATGACAAACAAAAGTATTCTTGCATAAAATGCAAACATAAATAAATATATGCATACGACATAAAGTTGTACTAAAATATTTAGAAAAAAAACATTGCAACACCGGCTTTCTGCATGATTTACAATTTATAATGAGTATATTTTTTTAAAGCGCCTTTTATAAATATACAGTTAGCAAAATAATCATAGAGCACATCAATTTATTAGCATCTACGGCCTTTAGACACATCAGTTAATAGTCCAAATCGATTTGAAATGAAAAAAAGATCGGTTCAGGCAGGGCGGGATCTGGTAGCTTAGATGGTCAAAGCATTCTCCCTGTAAGAGAGAGACCGTGTGTACAAATCCCGTCTCGACCGATCAAATTTTTTTTCTTATTACTGGTTTTTTTATACCGGACACGTCAATTCGACTTCACCTCGCCTGATGTTAAGCTAAAGGCAAAGTTTCGGAAAGAGGGTCACCATCGTAAACATGTACCATGTTAACAGTGGTGGAACTCAGCTTGACGGCCTCATTAGATGCCTTTTCACGCTCCGCTTAAAGGACCCGGGACTGTAGGAAGAAGGAAACACGTGAGCTGGCAGGGAGGCTTAGTGGTGGGGCATAGGAATTGGTGTGAGAACGATTTGAATAATGAGCATATTAATGCTTTTAAATTTCATTAACATCAGTTAATTGTTTTTTACTGACAACCGCCGCCGTCTCGGGTCCCTAATACCAGGGTGTAAAGGCGCCCTATGAGGCATTTTTAAAACCCCGGTTGACCCTGAGCCATCTTCGGCTTTGAGGTGTCCCCTCGCGTGTGCAAACCAGGATTTGCCTACGCTTAGTTAGGAAGAATTTAAGTCTCTCCTGGACCTGTTCCGCTGTATCATTCTCAGTCATTATTTGCTCGCAGAAGTAGGTAGTACCTAGTAAGTACCTACTTCACGTGTTGCATTTTGCATTTACCGCACCGTTTGTTAACCTTGTCGCATTATTTAAATTAAATTACAATTAATGTTTTGCTGACTGTACCCATATACGTTTTTTAAAGCAAATGTCACACGTTTTACTAAGTCGCATGCATTAGGTCTAGAATGTGTCCGTGTGCAATTACATTAACATAAATAACCCTCCTTCTAACGCAGTCGGGTAATAAAGTGCTTGGACGACCGTCACGCTAGAATGCATTATATTTTATTACTTTGTATTGTCCCCTAAGCACCCTTGAGAAAATGTAATGGGCTATAATATACAATACTAGCTTCACCCCGCAGTTTCACTCACGTAACTAATAAATAAATAAATATTTTTGAAGGAATTTTTACAGCATTAAGTATACAAATCAAATACATAGGGAAAAAAACATAGGGAAAAAAACTATACAAATCAAATACATAGGGAAAAAGAATCTTCTCGGGCGGGACTCGAACCCGCAGTCTTTCCCTTACAGGGGGAATGCCTGACCAATTCGGCTACCGAGACACGCCCGATATGATTCAAATTTCCCATCTTATACGTCTTTAAGGCGACGTATAAGATGGGAAATTTGAATAAATAAATATTCCACAACATTCTACACAACGCTATCTAGACCTTTGGTAAGCTTCATTAGCTTGTGTTATGAAAACTAGAATGCAGATAAACATACTTGAGATACTTTTTTTTGTAAATACATACATACTATTTATTTATTTATTTTTATTTTAAAACTTTATGCACAAAATAATGTACAAAGGCGGACTTAATGCCGTAGGCATTTTCTACCAGTCGACCTTTGGGTGATGCAGAGATTTGTCAAGGTAGGTGCTCGAAGTATTATCTAGTAGGTACTTATACGGTATAAATAATAAACATACAAACAGTAAATATAAATATACTTAAATAAGTTGGTAAATATATATATACATATAATATATACGTACAATATATAAATAAAATACATATCGCTATACATAATATAACATCTATACATATATACATACTTATACGGAAAATTCTTATAAATATTATTCTGCCTATGGTTCATTATAGATCAACCGAACTTTCTTTTTGAAGACTAACCGATTTGGGGACATCCTAACTTCTAGAGGAAGCGCATTCCAGAGGAGAATTGATTGCACAGAGAAAGAAGAGTGCACAAGGCTTGAAGTGTGAGTGGGACAGTGAAGAAGAAGATTGCTAGACGAGCGTAGATTTTTATTATGGTGCGAACCAAGAAGGTGGAGTTGGGATTTTAAGTAAGCCGGTGCATTGGGAGAATTTAATAGCGTATAGACCAGACTGACAGCTCGTAGACTGCGTCGCCGTCGGATGGGTAGCCAACCCAGCTCTGCACGATAATCCGAAACATGGTCATACTTCTTAAGATTGTAGACGAATCGAATGCAATTGTTGAGAAGTCGGTCAAGTTTATTGAGCAGATCTGCATTCAGGTCGAAATAGCACACATCACCATAGTCGAAAAGAGGAAAGATTAAAGTTTGCATAAGCATTGTCTTGGTTTTAGGTGGAAGAAAATTTTTAAGGCGGTAGAGAGCCCTTAGTGTCCCAGTTACCCTCTGGCAGACATTAGTGACTTGCACCCGCCAACTCAGGGTTGAGTCGAGGTGCAAGCCTAGATTCTTAACACTAAGTGTGACAGGAATGACTTTTCCGTTAAAGATAATCAGTGGTATGCTCAGGTCCTTCAACTTTCTCATCATGTGACTGCTGCCTATTATAATACTCTGACATTTGTCAGGATTGACGGTCAGCCCAAACCTGTCACACCAGCTACGTATAAAATCCAAGTCTGCGTTTACTTTATCAATAGCCTCTGGGATATTATCCACAGGGGCTTGGCTATACAACTGTAGGTCATCAGCATACAAGTGATACGCACACTGAAGTTCAGAGGTAATGAAGTTAATAAATATTGAGAAAAGAAGAGGAGAAAGTATACCGCCTTGAGGGACCCCAGAGTCAAGATTGCACCAGCTCGATGACATCTCGTCGGCACAAACTGACTTGTGGCGCCCCCGAAGATATGACGAGAACCAATCCAGATCATCAGACGAGATTTTGATATGTTGAAGGATGGACAAAAGAATGTCATGGTTGACACAGTTAAATGCGTTGGAAAAATCAACTAAGACCATTACCGTAACCATAGTTTTCTCCATACCATCCCTGATGTCACCCGTTACCTTAAGGAGTGCAGAGGTAGTGCTGTGTCCTAACCTGAATCCGGATTGTAGAGGACTTAGTATGTCATTGCGATGTATAAAATTTGACAACTGCTTATACACACATGCCTCCAGCACTTTAGATAGAAAGGGAAGGATAGAGATCGGACGAAAGTGTTTAGGAAGGGAGGGGTTAGGAATCTTGGGAAGGGGGCGGACAAATGCTTTCTTCCACAACGTGGGGAATTGTCCGTGATCTAGGGAAAAGTTCATAATATGTGAGATAGCAGGAAGAAGATGGTCCAGGATAGAGGTAATCATTCGACGGTGAACATTGTCGCAGCCCACTGCCTTCGATTTGATGGAGAAAATGATTTTTTGAATCTCGTCCGACGTAACTGGAGAAAACTGAAAGGGAGTATAACTGGGACTGGTCAGACCGGCTATGAAGTCTACCGTTTGACGCTTGGTATACATATAAACACCCAGACTAATGCAAATATTCATGCATACAAATATTTGCACTGAGCAGGGTTTGAATCCGCACCTACTGCGTAGCAGTCGCGTTGCGTTAACTACCGCCATGCCACAGAGGCTGTCACGTAAGGTCTGATACCGTTGAAATATTTGTATATTCCTTCATTCATTTTTATATTTAGTAATCAGATAAATCGTCACTAACCATGAAAAAATCTTTAGTTTTTATTGTAATTGTAAAAAAGTCACGTGCAGTTAAGTGTAAGGGGTTGTTGTATTATATATATACACTGAGGGGCGCGCATCTCCATTCCGGGCTTTAGTCGGTTCGAGTCCGACATAGCCTCCCCTTCCGGCTCCGGCGGGGGAGGTATCCGAGGGGATTTCCGCACGAAAAAAATGTTGTAAAAGATTGTTATTCATTATGATGAGGCTAGCACGGACATAGGCGTGGTAACCCTGTTGGGTATGTCTGTCGCCTGATGGTAAGTCTCGTCGGGGTTTCTCGGCCGGAGCCAGTAAAGACACTTGATGCAAGTTTAAAGTATTTATTGATTCGAATTCACGACTACAATGCGCGTGTCCTACCTACTGCCCGGATCGTATGCGACTGCCCGTCGCAGCGGGGCCGCACGACCGAGTGCCTACAAAATGCTTGTCAGCATTCTGTCCCCACAGTACTCCCCCCCTTTTTAAAAAAACAATTACAATTCCAAAAAGAAAAAGAAGAGAAAAAAACGTTTGTACATAGTAAAAAGTTACCTCAAAATCGGTACATCATTACAATTGTTCTAACAAGTTAACAATAGGTACATACATTGCTACGGTTAAACTGCTGACTCGAGCGCGCCGGGCGTCTCGCCGTGTTTACAATGGCGCGTCCGGTGTGGGGCTTGTCGTGCCTGATTACAATGTTTCTGTTGGTAACATCACGCTCGCTCTACTTACTGTGTAGGCAGTACTTACATAACTTAAACCTAATTTTACCATAATCTAATCCTATGTCCCTTTCGTGCCTGATTAAGTGGTAGCTGCCGTGACGACCCGCTCTGCTATAATCAATTACATCCCTGGGGGATCCGCAACGTCCGCCACGACAGCGCCAGCAACTCCTTCCATTCATCACTGCAAAACATACCTCACACTTGCATTCTTGTTACAATACGACGGGCCGTGGCCTCTATGTTTACATTTCTCATACAACTAAGGCTATGTTCACATTAATAAAAATTTATATTACATACTTAGTTTGCACTGCTGAACATTTGACACTGTTTTAGTAGACACTGGCTGACAATGGTGCTTGCACTGGCACGTTGGGTTCATCTTGTTGCTGTTCACTAACCTATATACGCACTAACCTTGTTACACAGACACGAGTGAGCGAACGCACGCGGTGAGCCGTATGTGGGCAGTAGGGGCAAGCGGGGTCACCACTGTTGGGTATGTCTGTCGCCTGATGGTAAGTCTCGTCGGGGTTTCTCGGCCGGAGCCAGTAAAGACACTTGATGCAAGTTTAAAGTATTTACTGATTCGAATTCACGACTACAATGCGCGTGTCCTACCTACTGCCCGGATCGTATGCGACTGCCCGTCGCAGCGGGGCCGCACGACCGAGTGCCTACAAAATGCTTGTCAGCATTCTGTCCCCACAACCCTATTAGTATTATCACAGAATGTCCCGTTCTTATCGAGAGTTCAAAGTCACATATAGCCATGTTTCTCTGACAGAAGAATAGAAAAGAAGAAAAATACTGCCCTACCCGAGAGCTGCACGCAAGACCTATCACAATCACAAAATGACGCATATTTGCTACGAAACCTTGTAGATAGCCTGTTGCGTCCGACTGCAACAACTAACACTAACTACAAATTATGTGTAGATGTTACCGGAAATGTATGAAATCAAGGAATTGTATACAAATCCTAGGAAATGTGTGTTAATACATAGAATTCCTGCCGTTCCACCGGAAATGTGTGAAATAAATGGGTTATTGTCTATATTTGCGGATGATTTTGTGGAAAATTTATATTTTTGAATGAATAAAAAAAAATAACCACGAAGATTAATGCGGGAGCGGAGCGGAGCGAAGCTCCCGCATTAATCTTCTAACCTAATCTATCCAAGTTAAATTGCGTGGTGTGGACACTGCGCCCCGACCTGGATATATTATAGGTTAGAAGACTGAAGCGAAAGCGAGGCTCCAGCATTAGCCTAAGTGGTTGCATTTTTTATAACCACCATCAATATTCTTTGATACCATTTCATACATTTCCTGCTGCGCACTCGGCATTGTATACAATGCCTAGGCATTGTATAGAATTCCGGATTATACACATTTCCGGTAACATAGACACAAATATAAATACATTCAGTCAACAAAGTATCGGGAATGAATGTTTTGTTTATGGTTCCAAATTCAAATTTTTGTTTTTTTTTGTTGTTTGATTGGCACAACTGCTTTCCATTTTGGCGCGGAGTTTGAGTTGCATCTGTCATTTATGTTAAAAACAGTGCTGTTTTTAGTTTTATAATATCTAGTGTGTATTGCGAATTTCATAATGGACAAAAACATTGAACAAAGAGTTTGTCTTAAATTTTGCATCGCCAATGGAATTTTATGTTCGGAGACACTGAAAATGTTACAGAAGGCTTACGACTTTATCAAAAACACGTGCTTATGTGTGGTACAAAGCGTTCAAAAGCGGTCTAGATGTGATGGAAGATTTGCCTCGTTCTGGTAGGCCATCAACGTCTGCAACTGAAGTTAACATCGCAAAAGTGAAGGAAATAGTGACTGAGTCCTCATTCAAGTTTGAGAGAGCCGCCGAACTTTTTGTATCTCACGAGTCGGTCCGTACCATTTTAACTAATAATTTGGGTATGAAACGTGTTGCTGCCCGGCTAGTCCCAAAAGACCTGAATTTTCTTCAAAAGCGAAATCGCATGAGAGTCGCTGAGGACATGCTAGAACGGGTCAATACCGACCCAAAATTCATGAAACGCGTTGTTACTGGTGACGAGACGTGGGTTTACGAGTTTGACATGCATACTAGGCAACAAGCTTCGGAATGGCGCCTTCCAACTGAACCAAAACCGAAAAAACCACGTCAAAGTCAAAGTCATGTTGACTGTTTTCTTTGACTATCGCGGTGTTGTGCACTCGGAATTTTTGCCGGAAGGTCAAACGGTAAATAAAGAATATTTTATTTGAGCGTTATGCGACGTTTAAGAGAACAAATTCGACGCAAAAGGCCAGATTTGTGGAAAGAAAATTCTTGGATTTTGCACCACGATAATGCGCCTTCGCACAAGGCCATCATTGTGAACGAATTTTTGTCCAAACACTCAACAAATACCATCGAGCAACCACCATATTCACCAGATATGGCTCCAGCCGACTTCTTTCTTTTTCCCACACTCAAATTACCACTTCGTGGCACCCGTTTTCAGTCAGTAGAAGACATAAAGGAGAATTCGCGGCGAGAACTGAACTCAATTCCGGAAACAGCGTTTAAAAAATGTTTTGATGATTGGATTATTCGTTGGCGTAAGTGTATCGTTTTTGAAGGAGCATACTTTGAAGGTGATAAAATAAATTTGGATGAATAACAATTTTTTTGTGTATTATTGATTTTTTCCCGGTACTTTCTTGACAGAGTAGTATGTCTCTTTGTCTATATATGGGATGTAAGTTTATGAGAACTATTATCTGTTCTGTGGTATAAGTATGATTTTTCTAGAAAACATAAACCGCGTGTAACAGTTAGTATTAGAATACCTCGTTTTTAATCAAATTTTGGTTACCCTACAACCCTGCATGCCACGTGGTTCCCGGTAGAGTAGAATTTGTACCACCTCATCTCTTCCTATGCAATGTCGTAGAAGGTGATAAGGGATAGGGCTGTTTAACATCAGACAGATATATACCAGCCTAGACTCAGCCTCAGGATACATGGCTCGAGTCAACAATAGTGCCCGGAATACGGCAATAGGCTCACCCCCTATTACGTGGGACCGTATACAATGATTGGTGAAGGGTGGTGGGGATAAAGGCGTGATTATATGTATGTATGTACAACCCTGCGTAGACTACACTAAATGTGGTGATGGCTACCTTCTCCGTGGGCAGATATATTTAATCTACCTGAAGTTTTTTAAAATCAAATTAGAGTTATTAATAACTATAACGTACTAGCTTTTGCCCGCCGCTCCGCCCGCGTGGATATCGGTTTCCGGCAATTATTCGAATTTTCCTCAGCGTACAAACCTTCCCTGGACTTCCAAGAATAATTCAAGACCAAAATTAGCCAAATCGGTAAAGGCGTTGTGGAGTTATAACATTACAACGAAAAGTGGCATTGATTTTTATATATATAGATATATGTGTGAATGATAAAATGTGGACTGTATATTAAATAAACTGGTTAAATAATAGGGAATATAAAAAAGAAGCCAAGATGTTAGTGAGTTTTATTTTTACTACTTTTTTACAAGATATGACAGCACCGGAAAAACAAAAAGGTATATAGGTAAATCAGTATTTAAAAAATAAGAAAAACATCGTCAATTCTTTAAAAAGGTGTGTCGTGCACGATATGAATTAGGTTTACTTGGGTTTACTGTAGTTATTGCGATGGAGGAGTATAGTAAACTAATCGATGGTTTGAAGGTAGTTATTAAATACATTTTCTTTTTACCTAATAAGAATATTAGAACCAAAATTAATTAATATTCCGTCCAACTAAGCTAAATTGCTTGTGCTAGAAGTGGGCCACGTAGTGTAATGGCCAGGATTCGAACTAACCATTAAGCTACGGACGCTTAAATTTAATTTAGCCTATCGCTATCCACTTTTGGACATAGGTCTCTCCTAATGTTGGGAGGCTTTAGCCTAATGTTTTCACGCTGACCCGACGGATCGGTACATGGTTTTAATTCATTTTTCTTTTTTTTTTTTTTTTTATTAGGCACATCAACAGGTTATGTATATTACATTTCAAACTTAAATAATAGGTTTTGTGGACTTATATCTAGTACATAACCCAATTATAGATATGCACAGCGTTCTTAAATCTAAGTACATGGCACTATATAGGAAAATTAACAGCTAATATAGTATTCAATTTAAATTAAGCTAATTTTAAATTAACACCCGCATTTTTATTATATTTGAAATTTCTCATTATTCCCCATTTATACCCGGCAGCACTGTTTCCGAAAACGTCAATATCATACAGTTTTTTCACGTCGTGTGCGTACTTTTTCAGTTAATTGCCTCTTAAGACACCCTTCGGGTGAGATCTGGTGTTTATGTTGATACTTGTATTCTTTCTTTATCACCACACAGTGTTCCCAGGTAGTACCCAAAGCTTTTGCTTGTATGCCAACACAAGCAAGATACCTTAGAGGGACTATATTGTGGTTAACACTTTGCCGTAACTTCGTCTAGACGGCAGCCGGCATTCAGGCAACTTAGTAAGGTGATCAGCGAGCCCACCAAGTCACGTATTTTTTTTAAATAAATGACACGCCAATTTCACTTCACCTCGCCTGATTACAATCAGGCGAGCTTACAAGCTAAAGGCAAAGTCTCGGAACGAGGGTCATCATCGTAAACATGTACCATGTTAAAAGTGGTGGCACTCAGCTTGACGGCCTCATCAGATGCCTTTTCACGCCCCGCTTAAAGGACCCGGGTGAGCGATTCCGGTTTGACAGAGGTTTAGAGGGGTTGGTGGTAGGGTCGCAGTCCAAGAGTTTGGGTGAAGAGATTCCACCAACTTTGAACGCAGTTAAGAAGAATAACTCACCAGTCAGAATATAGTCCCTGTATAGCAGCCCCAGTCTGCGGCCGCTCGTAAGGGCACCGTGCGCCTCCACAGAACAGGGCGCACTGGAGACCTTGAGGGGTGTTGGTGCGGAGACGCTCTCCCACCACGCTGTAGAGAGCTGATGGTGCATGGTTGATGCGACGGCGGGATTCTCTGCTTCTGTTGAAGAGGATATGGAATTTGTCACGAAAAGTAATAAGAATTGGGATTCTTCACCTACATACACAAGTATTTAGTATTATTTTAGTATTTATATATTTTTATTTATTTTTTAATGCACACATACAATATAGAGATAATTTACAACATAATATAATAAGAAACATGTAGAAAAGCGAGCTTAACTCATTATGAGTTCTCTCCCAGCAAACCTTTGACTTGCAGTGAAGTAATATAATAATAATATTTATTTATTTACACAGATAACAATGACACATAGTTACATAGGCAATGAACACAGACAAATAAATAGAATCACAGTGACAGCAAACAAATAACATTGTGTTGCAACTAAATCGCTGCCACCCAAACTAGGTTATTTCCTGTATTTTGGGTGTCAGTGTGCTCCCGAAGGTATATACAATATTATAGGAACAGCGTCCTTCTATTTTCATCTCATTTCATTCTCATCTGTGTGTGTGTGTGTGTGTGTGTGTGTGTGTGTGTATGTGTGTGTGTGTGTGTGTGTGTGTGTGTGTGTGTGTGTGTGTGTGTGTGTGTATGTGTGTGTGTGTGTGTGTGTGTGTGTGTGTGTGTGTGTGTGTGTGTGTGAGTGTGTGTGTATGTGTGTGTAACAAAATTACTACCATAGGCGCTATAGAGATCAAGACAAACAACTGTCCAGAATGTTTTCAACATAGTCATAGGTAAGTGTTTTCAGCCAGTTTGTTACGCTGGTTTTTACCTTGCTGCAGTTCAGTGCGTAGATATTTATATTTTTTTGGACTTTATTATAAATACGTGCATTTAAAACATAATACTGGCGGGTCGCATTTGTTGTTCTGTGTTTTACAATGTCACAAACTGTGTGCGCTCTGCGTTTTTTGGCCAACACCCGAGGATCATAAATTAGGGCCTTATGTTTTTTTAAGACTGTGCGAAGGATGTAGAGCTGCCTCACTGTGAGGACCTGGCACTCATTATAAAGCTCAGCAGTTGGGTATCTTATCGGTTTCGAGCTCATCACCTTTAGAACTGCCCTTTGGGCTCTCTCAAGTTCCAGAAATGCTGTTTTTGATGCTCCCCCCCACACCACAATATTGTATGATAGGACAGACTGGCAGAGAGCAGAATAAATCAATTTTAGCGTGTCCATATTAGCGGATTGACGTAGTTTTTTGAAGATGAATATTAGTTTTCTTATCCTAGAAGTAAGTGTTCGTATGTGTGTGTGCCAAGTTAAGGTTTGGTCTATTTGAACTCCTAAATATTGAATTTCAGTAGTTCTAGGGAGAACCGTACATGAGCAGTTGTTTCCGAGAGGCAAAAAGTGACATGTATGTGCTCTTAGGGAGAAATCTTGCAACGGAGCATGTGACACTGAATTTGAAAACGTTATGTACTTCGTTTTCTCAAGGTTCACTGTAAGGAGATTTGCGCGGAGCCACTCCATTACCATCTTCAAACCACTCTCAGCTGAGCTTTTAGTCTCTGACCAATTTTCACCAGAAACTATTAGCGCAGTGTCATCAGCATACGCTATTACCTCACAATCTGGTAATTTAAGCTGACACAAATTTATATATATTAGGAAGAGTGTTGGGCCCAATATACTTCCTTGCGGGACGCCGTACAAGAGAGATATGTCTCTGCTAATATAGTCGCCTATTTTTACACACTGTGTCCGGCCAGTCAGGTAGTCCTTGAAAATATCCAAAGTGATGCCCCTCACTCCTACCTTTTCCAGCTTTGATATGAGAATAGGTATAGATACAGTGTCGAACGCCTTTGACAAATCTAGAAAGATCCCAACACATTTGCGCTTATTATCTATATTTTTAACAATAGAGTTTGATAGACTTATCACAGCATCGTCTGTGGACATACCCGCACGAAAACCAAATTGATTGCCTGCAAGAGTATTGTTTTGCTGTAAGAAATCAACCAAACTGTTATTCAATACTCTTTCTAAGATTTTAGAGAGTGCAGGAAGTACCGAAATTGGCCTATAGTTATTAACACTGAGCCTGTTACCGTTCTTGTACACGGGAGTAACAATTGCTTTTTTCAGAGCTGAGGGAAAGACGCCTGTACCGATTGACAGATTGCAGATATAGGTTATAACTGGCACCAAAGTAGCACGCGAAGCTCTCAATACTTTAGAAGAGATTGCATCCCACCCCACTGCACAATTCTCACGAAGATTTCTTATTATACTATCTATTTGTGTTTCATCAACTGGCAAAATGACTAGTGAGTTTGCTGGTGGTGATCCCTCCTCCGATGTCACGGGTTTTCTGTTGTTGAGGTTAGAAGTTATTTTCATTGCTAAATCCGCCCCAACGCCTGCAAAGAATGAATTCACACAATCTACTGACTGCTCGGGGCTATTTTCAATTTCGAGCAGTTCGGATGCATATTTTTTCTCTTTTTGCGTGTTTGTAATCTTACGTATAGTATCCCAAGTTGCCTTGGGATTGTTTTTCGCCTTTGTGAACTCAGATTGCTCATACGCCACCCTAAGCCTACGCAGCAATCCATTGCAGAAATTTCGATAGCGCACATATGTAGTTTTAAGGATTATATTATTTGGAGCCTTACGAAGGCTGCTATGCATACGATCTCTATTTCGTATACAGCGCAGCAGACCTTCCGTGATCCAAGGCTTCAAAATACGATATCTTGAGGATACTTTTAGATATCGGGTATTTAATTTTATAATCGATGAAAGAATGTCGATAAATATATTACACGCGCAATCTGCGTTCGTAGACGACAACACCTGCCCAAAATCTGCACTTTCTATAGCATTTTTAACTTCCACATAATTGACAGATGTGGTAAAAACACTGTGTTTTTGACGGCTTTTGTCGAAAGATAGACACAGAGTCACGGCGCAATGGTCTGTTAAACTTGTTTCCATTACAATTGTCGTGGCTCTGTTTTTAGTTTTAAGCAAGATATGGTCATAGCATTTGTCCGCCCTAGTAGGATACAAATGCGTAGGTAAGAGACAATGGGTAGCAGCCAGGGTTAGGTATTTGTTAGATTTCCGGATATCAATGCAATCAGTCTTAATATCGATATTAATATCACCCGCCAAAATTATATTTTCGTAAGTACTTATTGATTCGAGAACATGATCAAGACTATTTAGGAAATTATCTATATTTTTGTAGGATGGTGATCGATATATTCCGACTAACACTGTATTGTAGTTTAATTTACAAATAAGACAGCTCCCGTCAACGAAATCGGGTTCGTTCACTGAACAAGTGAGATCACTTCTAACGAAGAGAACCAGTACATCGTTTTGATTTTTTATCACATCTGAGCAAAACACAGTGTATCCATCCATGCGCGGAAGGGGGTGACCCTGCTCCAGCCAACACTCGGTCAGAAGAATGACATCATAACTTAATCTAGTATCTGCCAGTATAGCTAAAAAACCATTAAAATTTTTATATATACTGCGTATGTTCATGTGTATAAACTTTAACGTCTGTCTATTATTTTTACCTAACAGTTGGGCACATTTGTCAGGTGGACACATGAATGAAGATGAGACACTGAACGAGTCAATGTCTAGATTTATTTGATTTAAATTAGTCATTTTTGTTTATGTTTTCGGTATCAATGGTCGTAAAAGAGAAAACATGAGAAATGGAATTTAAAGTCAAAATTAAAAGAGCGGATTTCATATTGTAGAACCGCATATTTATGAATGTGTTGTTTAAATAATACGTGTAATATGTGTGAGTTTTTGAGTGAACCATACATTTTGGTAGTAATGTGTAGTTATGTGGTTTGAACCAAGAAATGTATATAATGCAATTTGAAGGTAGTATAGTATAGTATTTATGTCGTATTCTGTGTGTGTGTTTGTTTTTATTATAAGCAAATGTGTGATAAGTGTGATAGTTGTTACGAATGCTATGACATATAGATATTGCGTAGTGTTTAGATATTCCCATTAAATTATGCTCATCGTATGCCATACGTGTAATTACATTGGTTTTAAATTGAAAATAATGATAATTTATAATAATAATTGAAAAATAAAGGTAAGATTTTCTAAAACTAAACATGCGATTAAAATAATTACTGATTATTATTGAGCCTCTTGAGAAACTGCATGGATGTAACACAGGTCGATTCGTCTCCTTCCCGTTTGCGAAGAAAAATCTTGTTATTTTGAGACCAACAAAACTTGTAGTCCTGTTCTCTGGCGAATTTACGGGCCTCATAATATAGTTGTCTCTGACTACTGGGTAGATGGTTGGACACGTAGACTGGCAGCAGATTCCCTTGGATGCCGAGAAGTTTAGTATTCAGCTTTTCAACGGGGGAACGTGACTTGTTGAATACTTGGACCGCGTGCAGTATTTGGTTTCTTTGGTTAACAGTCACCATTTCTGCCACTATGGGTCTATTCGTGCCCTTTTTTCCCGGTATACGGTAAATGTCTCGCAAATCCGAAGTCTTCGCTGGGACCTGTAGTACGGAACATGTTTTCATAACCAGTGCAGTTAAATCCGCAGAGGTCTCCTTATCATTAGCCGGAATATTTCTTATTTCTAAGCTTGAGCTGCGTGAGCTTTGTTGTAAATCTGAAACTTTTTTTTCCAGTTCGATTATATATGTATGGTGTTCCTGACGCTCCTTTTCTAATTTCTGAATCGTGGCCTGCATATTCTCGTACGCTTGGTTAATGAAGTCCAGCGATTTTTCAATATCTGAGTTGCTTTTCTGTATATCCTTATTTTGTTTTTTTATTTCAGCAATATCGGAAGTTATTTTCTTTAAAACTGCGTTCTGGTCTTTTTTCCAGGTATTCAGCACTTCCATTATTCGGTCCTCTAATTCTATAAGACCGCCATCCGGTTTGTTGGGAGAAAAATCAGACCGAATACGCTTATTGCTTGATGCTTTGCTGTTTGTAGCTTCCGATTCGGTGTCAATATGGGGTGATGTCTTCTTAGATGGTGAGCGTTTCGGCATTATAAATATAAATAGTTTACGTGGAATTGATTTGAAGTCTTGAAATCAATGTTTTTGAAATGGTATGATGTAATGATATGAGTTTTTAAAGCGTAACACAATGGCAGGAGTACTCCGAGAACAGTATATAGTTGTGAATGTGGATCTACATAGGTACACCTCTTGCGAATACGTGTTGCTATTATTTGTACAATATATCCAAGAAACTTTAGCCTTGAGTGTATTTATTACTCATAATAAATATGGTTCGGACGATATCTAGCTGTTATCTTTATTTTTGTGTTTCTAAATTATTTGCCCTCTAGGAAATTGTTCAAGACATCACAAAAAGACAAAATTCGGAACGTCAAGTTTCGAACCAGCGGTATTCGTTTCGCAGCAAGAAATTGCGTTCTAAGCCCGCACTTCAACCACCGCGCCACGGTTTATCTTAGCAGACTTGTCGAAGTTAGTGATCACTTTTGTGGTCTATAATTATTTAGATGCAGGACCGGTTAAAAGTGACTCATGTATAAGGAATTTTTTTCTCGCATTCCTGTTTTTGTGAGCACTATAGAAACACTTTCGTTGTAATTTATTGCACTAATTTCTTAGTTATTTCACTTTTTTGTTCTTGTTTTCACTTCACTTACGGATATTTTTATTCCGGATGAGTTCTCGGACCACTGTTTCAGCTGTTTATTGAATTTTTATGAGGCTCCTCATTCATAGATATTTTTCACTTCATACTCCTATATTATTATAGTGTGCGTTAGGATAACGTTTCCATCTTTGTATTTATTTATTAAACACTTGTTAACGTTACAAAAACTTAGTTTAGTTGTTTCGTATTATTTTAGTGGAATGTATTTCGCGGAGCACTTTTTTCAGATGTGTCGATAAGACAACGCCATCTAGCGAAAAGTAGTAAAGTAGAAATGTTAATGAAGGGAAGGGATGCGAAATGTAAAAATTAAAGTATTTAGATAATAAATAACAAAGGTTTAAACAGGTAAATGCATATACACATATAATACCTACATACATACACAGCATACTTATTTGTTTATACTTACAAAAGAAATACACCAAGATACACACATACATACATAAACATAGATAAGTACATAAATATACATATATATTAAATATGTATCCATACATTCCATACTCCATACTAATATTATAAATGCGAAAGTAACTCTGTCTGTCTGTCTGTATGCTCCGCTTTCACGCCTAAACCAAATTTGGTATAGGGGTAGATTAGACCATGAGAAAGGACATAGGCTATGTTTGGTCGCAATAACCGACATCCACGCTGGCGGAGCAGCGGGCAAAAGCTAGTGTAATAAAGTTTAAAACTAAAACCCGACTACCAAAAACTCACGCTTTAAAAAGTGACAAACAAGAAAATATCAAGGATAGCCGTGGTCGTATGCCACTTTTCCCTAGATTATATTGTTTTGTTAGAGTAAGTGGCATACGACCACGGCTATCCTTGATATTTTCTTGTTTGTCACTTTTTAAATCGTGATTTTTTGGTAGTCGGGTTTTAGTTTTAAACTTTATTTTCTATTTAAATTATTTTGGGGACAAGGTAAAGCTAATAATTTATACATATTTGACATGTGCTCATTAAGCACTTTCATTTGATACCAAACACGGCATATTTATCTCAATTTTATTATTTTACACTGTACCTTATGAGTGCTAGAGGGATAGCCTATAACCATCGGACGATCAAGCCGCTTGTAACGATACCTCATTTGTCCAGTTCTAATAAGTAGTTGAGGAGCTATAAGGGAACAAATGAACATACATACATACATAGCCTGTCAAAATCATAACCCTCCTTTTGGCTTCGCCGTAGTCGGGTAAAAATAATATGTATCCTTCTTCCTACTGTCTTGGATCCTACAAGCGAGGCATGCTTTTAGATCGTGGGTTCAGTTTCGTGGGTAAGGAATGGAAAAAGGATCAGATGGCCAACATTTTGGCATTGGTATAGGTAATACTGGTAAAGACGGATAAATACAGAAGGGAAATTTGAATTGAATTAGGCTCCGTAGCTCATCTGGAATGGGCATTCCCCCTGTAAAGGGAAAGGTCGTAGGTTCAAGCCTCACCTGAGCAGTTCATTTTCCTGATTGTAATCGGATTGGTATAATATTTTTTTGGTTTATTAGGTGAACTTCCTTTACATCACCTAATGTTCAGCTGGATAAGTAATGTCGACGAGTGTCCAATATAAATGGCTATTACCGTCAAGAGGGCATTTTGTCATGGGCTGTATGTTTACTGTCAAATGGAGAACAGCAGTCCTATCCCTTTTTTTCTACGGCTTCTACAACAACGAGTCTTCTTTTTAATTTCTTCATTTCTGTCCCTGCGCTTAAATATTCTGAGTATCCATGGTACAATTGGGTGTTTTATGTAAGTGTATGTATTTATAAAAAAAAAGTATCTAAGTATGTTATCCGCATTCTAGATTCCATAACACAAGCTACTTAAGCTTTGCTAACCATGGGTCTTTTTTTTTTTTTTCCGTGCGGAAATCCCCTCGGATACCCCCCTGCCGGAGCCGGAAGGGGAGGTTATGTCGGACTCGAACCGACTAAAACCGCACGCCGACTGTGGGTCGTGGTGCTAGGCCGGAGGTGAGGTTGTCATCGACATATCCCTCGCACCCCGGCGGACCCAGGGCCATCACTTATGGTTTAGCCCTCCTCGGGAGGGGGGACAACAGTGTCCCCGACTCGCCCCCGGAATGGGGAGGCGCGCTTCTCAGCGCGCCGTCGCCGTGGCCTGCTTCTGCTGGGGTGACAGGCGGCTTCACCCGTCACCCCCAGGCCCGCGCTCATGGGGGACGGAGGTCAGTCAGTGCCCTCCGACGCCCGAGTTGCCTGTGCGCGCGGGCAGCGTGGTTCGCGAGTCTCGCTCGTTCGCGCTGCCTCTCCCGTTCCGCCGTCTCCTTCACGACCATTACCTGCTCGCTGAAGGAGACGCCGGCCGCCCACGCGTCCGCACAGCGGACCATTGCTGTGAGCAGGGAGGCGAGGGTAAGAACTCTCACTCCCAGGGCCGCCACTAGTTCTCGCCTCTGTCCGGCCCATGCCGGACACTCGGTGAGCGTGTGCAGCTCTGTGTCCTCGCTCGCGTCGCAATGATGGCACTCGGACGTTGGCTCCTTTTCGATCCGACGCAGATACCGCCCAAAGCACCCGTGCCCGGTGATAATCTGCGTCAGTCGATACGAGAGGCTGCCATGTGGCCTCTCTAGCCATTCCCCCATGATGGGCCTTACCGCCTCTATGACGGCATGCCCTGCGCGTGGTTGCTCAAGTCGTCGCTCCCACTCCGCCACCATGATCCTGTGGAGCCGGGATCTCTCGGCCCGAATGTCTTCGGGCTCGGGATCGTATCCCCGCTCCCGCGCCTCCTTACGGAAACGATAGAGTGCCGCAAGGGATCTCGCTTCCAGGATCCACGGTGGCGATCCGGCTAGGAGACTCGCCGCTTCAAAGGATATCGTGCGGTATCCCCTAATTGCCCTGGAGGCCATCCTCTGCTGCGGCGCACGCAACAGGGGCAGGAATCTGGTCTCCAGGGTGTCCGCCCACACGGGACACCCGTATAGGGCCATGGACCGCACGACACCCGCGTAGAGTCTCCTGCAGGAGTCCTCCGGGCCCCTCAAGTTGGGCTGCAGCCGCACCAGCGCGTTAGCTGTCACCAACAGTTTGGAGCTAACCATGGGTCTAGATAGTGTTGTGTGGAATGTTTATTTATTTAATTACTAGCTGTTACCCGCGACTTCATCCGCATTTATTTCGGAATAGCTCAAACTCATTATTAAACATGGTGGAAGATTTTCATCCCAACTGGAACGGAAGTACTCTAAATAGGAAAAATTTCTTTATTTTAAAAAAGAAACAAAACTGTATTCAAATCATTTCGAAAACTCGCTTGACATCTTCCACCTTGTATTTTTAAATTAAATATTATGAAGACAGTCTTTTGAGTGACTGACTTATAAATACAGGGCTAAACTACTGAAAACTACGAAAATTGACAGACTTCTTATATGGGCTTGGCAAATATTGCGGAAGGATTTTGAAAAATTCAACATTTTGCTGACGAAATCATTATCAAGTATGTGATGAACATTGTTATATGTGGACTTGGTAATGTTCACCAGTTTTAATGGTTTAAATATTCTTCCTTCCTCCCAAATTCTTAAAAGATGCTGCCACTACTTACGAACTGAACAAATTAAAATAAGTACATCAAGTATCACACAAAACAGTTTCAAGAAAACCCGGTGCCTTGCACGTCCTGAGCAGTGAGCATTGGTTCTCTTCTTTGCCGAGCCAATGGTGGGTAGTTCCAGTTTTATGATAAATTCCATCGACCACAGTCACATCGTTGTTCATTGCTTTACACACAGGTAGAGAAGAGGGGCGCAGTGGGCAAGCGAGCAAATACAGCATTGACTGCGATGGGGTCATATAGCCTCATTTTGCTATATATTTCTTGTATTATTGGTAAGCTTGTTTCCAGCAGATGATGTAGATACTTCCAAATTGATACTGGAGTTGCTGTCCACGTGGCGGATTTTTTCAGTCTGATGAAATTTACCGGAACTGAGTGTTTCTCTGCCCACATTCAGAGTCTTTTATATAATAGGAGCAGCGGTATCTTTTATATACCTAATACATAGGTTGGCTTCTCCTGGCGTACTGTTATCATTTCTGGGATAGATTTACGTATTTACAATTAGGTATCTACTTATTAGACGGAATCGACAATATCGCAGCGGCGTGCGTTGCTAGTCATCAGGTCACTAACATTGTATAATGTCTGCAGTTGCATAAAGACGTTGTCTCTCTGGCTGTATTTTACCATATCTACCGCACCACGGCGAGTGAAAGAGCCTATTATGAGTCTTTCAACTAATCTCTCCTTCGTTCCGTCAGTCACATACGGTAGAAATAATGCCACCTCGAACCAAGCTGTTCGGAACTTCATTTCTTTGTCAGGCGGTTAAGAACAGTATTGCTCTGCCCACACATGTGTTTTCTTCTTTTTAAGATCCGTAGTTTTTTTTATATAGGACACGTCAATTTAACTTCACCTCGACTGATGTTAAGCTAAAGGCAAAGACTCGGAAATAGGGTCACCATTATAAACGTGTACCATCTTAACAATGGTGGCACTCAAACCTCTTTATGGGATAATCAGAAGCCTTTTCATGCCCCCCTTAAAGGACCCGGGACTGTAGGAAGAAGTAAACCGTGAGCTGGCAGGGATTTCAGGTCTTGATATTGCGACATAGGAATGGGTCACCAAACCGCTTGGTTCTTGATGGAATATTCTGATCCGTATGTGGATGACATCTGAGCCTTGCATGCGTTGTCCTGTGTAGGAAAGAAGAGGGTGGAACTAATTGGAATAGCTCATCAGAACCTTCACCATGGTAGAGACGGTAATACGATAGGGACAACTATCTCCCATAATACGTAATGTGCTTCAGAGAAGGTGCAACGATTTACTTCCTCCATGGGAGCGGCTTTAATGGTGATAGCTTAGGCTACCCATCACCCTAGCCGAAGCGATCCCTGCTCTTCACGTTTAGACCGCCTATTTATGATAGGTAACCAAGGCAGGTATACTGGGGTACCTAACCCCAGAATACCCCCAATGCCCCATTCCTCTGTTAAATTTTAATCGGTTTGATTCCAATATTGCGCTTGCCCCGACGATGTGGTATCGGTATCAATGGGGGATATCAGTTTCAGTTTTATGACTTCTCAGGCGGGTGGGATCACTTTTTCATTCACCGAAATGAAGAATTTTGTATAGATCTAAGAATATTATATAATAAGTTTTACTATTTACTGTCACACAGCCTATTTTTATGTACTACCTACAGAATACTAAGCATAGAATTTATATTTTACTTCAAATAAAACTATAAATACAATAAAATACGAAAAATACACAATAAAATAAAAAAGTTAAACAAAAGTAAATAAAAAACCTTAAAAAAGAAAAATTACACTTTAGTTGGATTCGAACGCGACTCAGCTAAGTTATAAATCCACCGCAGACGTATTGAGCCACAGTTACCATGAAATCGTAGTGTGAAATAGACGTTTACATATTAAGTCATAAAAACATTCTGTCCCATTCTTTCCTATAATAGCGTGATGATATTAATTATGAAAGCCAGGAGTCTTTTTACGGAACCAGATGCTTACAAATTTTTTGGATTCGAGAGAAAATCGTTCGAGAACAATGTGAATTCTATCGAGACACTTGCTGTGCCGAAGATTCTGCAGCAACCTGACCTGACTTGGCTGAGATGTAGAACTCTGGCCTCTCGGAGTTCTTCAGATTCCTATGACCGAAATAATATCTTCTTGTAAGCATTATTGTTTCTTTATTGGTTCGATCTATTGACACAATCACAAATTGTTAGCCGTGATATGCTATTATTGACATAACTTTTTTATTTATGAATCGATTTCAATAAAACAAACACTAAATGTTAAGTGAAGCCTACCACAATATATTAGTGAAAACCGCAACCAAATCCGTTCAGCCGATTCTGAGATTAGCGTGCACAAACTCACAGACAAACAGAGAAACAGAGAAACAGATAAACAGATAAACAGATAAACAGACAAACAGACAAAAATTCCAAAAAACGTTGATTTGGCTTCTATTACGTTTATAAAGTCCCCCTATAACAATTTTTCTCATTTCTTTTCCATGTACAGACATCGATCGTTTACAGATTTATTATATGTATAGATAGATTGGCAAAGCGTGATTATTGCAAACGTGCTATAAACAAATAAACAACAGTCATACCTGTCCAAAAAATGGAATCTCCTAAAATTAACAAAATTAATGCTAGATTTCCTCCGTGAGATTTTTGACATATTTTACGAAATCTGACTAAAATTCACTGAGCTCCACGTTTTTACCGAATAGAAGTCTTCGGAATACTACTCGTTACCCCTAATGTAGAACATAAACAAAGTGGGGTCACTGAATATTAGTAGCGTCAGCAAAAACAAGTATGAAGAAAACTGTTAAATAAAAACACTATGGAGTTTAGTGTCGATTAAGAACTGATTTCCAAGGTGGGGTGGGGAAGGAAAAGATTTTAATATTTATTTGTAAAATTGTTAGCCACACGATTTTGTCTATCAGAAAACCCGACCCACAATTATATCAAATTAAGATCCACATAAATATCAACATTTCCACGCAAGTACATAAATAACTGTACCTTCTAATTTCGACCTATGGTGATTACTGATTACCCATCCTGAGAATAATCTGGTTTATTATTGCTTAACTTTGAAATGTGTTGGCCTACTCGATAACCGTTTAGCCACGAACTCCTTTTCGAGTGTGTGTAGGTCTTTTTTACCCGCCTGCCGAAGAAAGGAGGGTGATGTTTTTCGAGACTATGTATGTATCTGTGTATGTATGTATATAATATATGTATGTCCATTCATTTGGCACGGCCTACAGCCTGAACGGCTTGACGGATTTGGACATGTGAGGTGTCATTTGATTCGCCGTGATTGTGTGAGTGATAACTTCTAATAATTTCGAGAAAATCAAAATGGCGGATTTTATGCGCCAAAACGATTGTTGTCAACAATACTTATCGAGTAGGGTATCAAAATGAAGGCAATTAGAAGGAGATTACAAAAAGATATACATGTCATATCATAACTAAAAGGTATAAAATAAAACAAATGATTAAAAAATAATAAACCCGACTGCCACTGAAAAGATCAAAATAAGTTTGATAGCAGGCGGTAACCATTAGGTAATTTTCTTTCGGTTTATGACTTGCAAACAATTTTTTTTAGCTGTTAAATTCAACTTTAGTTTTTAATCGCATCTATTCAAAAGTTTTTAAGTAGGCAGATTTCTTTGTAAATTTCATAAATATTTGAGCTTATTAAATAATTGAGTTTGTCGTATTTGGGAGTCGAATCCAGATCTTCAAGTACGATAATCACTCTCGCAGGACTGGGGCCTATCACAGTAAGAAATATTGGGGTCACTTTATATTTATTCCTTCGTATACTAAAAAATGTCTTTCTTTTTTGCCGTCGGTACTTAGTAGCGGTGAAGGACAGTTACTAATGGTAATAGGCAAACGCAAGCAGCGCCAGGTAACGACGTAGGACGACAAAATACACATTGTACACGTGTATTGACATGTATATTATACATTCATTCCGATGTTGAACAAACAAAGAATATAAAAGATTCGACATTGGATACTTATAGTTATAATGACTAAAAGCCGTTGTTCTATTAAGGCCTAATTTTCAAGGACGGGAATAGGCTAATTCCCTCATCATCATCATCAATCAATCAGTTAGCCCACTGCAGTCCACTGTTGGACATAGTTTTTAAGTAAGGTTAAATAACTCCCTGCCAGCTCACGTGTTTCCTTCTTCCTACAGTCCGGGTCCTTTAAGCGGGGCGTGAAAAGGAAACTGATGGGGACGTCAAGCTGAGTACCACCACTGTTAACATGGTACATTTTTACGATGGTGACCCTCTTTCCGAGAATTTGCCTTTAGCTTACCATCAGGCGAGGTGAAGTTAAATAGACAGGTCCTTTATAAAAAAAAACCATCATCACATCGTTACTCCCAATTGCATCATCGCTCTCTTATTCTTTTTCTTTAAGTAGGTTATCTCGTCTTTTACGCTAGCGACTGACAACGTCTGAACCCATAACCCTGAGGGTCAAGTCAGTGTCAGTCAAGACCGAACCGGACGATTTTGCTCACCCAAAATTTTCAAAGATAAGTAACTGTATAACGCGCTCTAAAGAAGTTTTGTTTTTTTTTCATTTCAAAAATGGCGTGACTATTCCTTTAACACCATTAATATTTACACTTCCTGTAAAATTTTATTGCGTCATATAATCTCACGTGGCAACTAATATAACTTTATAACCTCCATAATTTATATGAAGGACGATTCTGGCCTCGACACGGGAACTTCCATAAAACAGTAACCTATATACTGTGTGCGTGACCCGCAAGTCTATGAATTACCACATTCGAAATATCAACGGGGTACAATGTCACGCAATACTCGTAGCTGCGTGACTGTAGGAGCCGGGATTACAACAATATTATAAATGTTATAATACTCTGAATCAAATTTTAGTTCGATCTGTTGACAGCTGATATAGAACACCTGTCAGAGAGACAATTCCTGAAATAAAATCTGTTCAAAATCAGTCATAATCTGAATTTTGAACAGTTTGATCTCAGACTGATTTCAAAAGGTAAAATCGTAATCTATTGTGAAAAATACATTTTTGTAACACAATTTTCATGGTCGAACTTTTATGCTGTAATAGTCTCAGACTTTTGAAAAAATGTGACAAGATCGAAACAATTATGAATAGATTTTTATTATGAGAATTAGCTCTCGAATTTATCGGAGTATCTATTGCCCAGTCTCCTAGCTATTTCCCAGTTTCATCAAAAATTATTAGGTAAGTTTTTTTTTCAAATGTTGGCTTTTCCAAGAGCAACCACTCTCTGAAGTCTCCCAGGTCCGTCAATAAGCAACTTTGGCTTGGTCCCCGAACAAATAGTACGTCTTAAATTAGTTTAGCAATAACTTTTAGGATTCACACAATCCGTAAATGTTACCTTCACATTTAATTTACTGTAGAACTCTTGTACCAGAAACCCCTGCGCTTAAAAATAGTAAAACTCACAGCAATTATGTCAAATAAAGGTCAAATAATACCTGTACGTACCTCCCCCCACACCTAAATCTTACAACCCTTACGTATACCGCTTCCGGGTCAAAGCGCCATAATATCCGGACTAAAGGCAATCCGGTCACGACGGTCACGTCACGTAACTTGTGTAACATTGAGTAACACTGGCGTTTACGTTTGTGGTTTTATAATTGTGTTGAAGTGGTTTAAATTATACTATATTGGGGTAAATTTGAAATAATTGGTAGTAAAGAATGTTGTGATTTTATTGGCTGTGCAGGAGGACTGTCAAGCCAAATTAGTTTATATTAAATGTTATAATGGTTACTTTTTATGAAGTTTAATTTTAGGCCCGTATTCTAGAATGGTAACACTTCTGAATATCACATTCTCTGAGAACAGATTGTAGAGACAATTTGTCGAATCTGTCAATTTATTCTCAGAAAAATGCGGACGTCTGCGGGTTGGCATTTTTGAATTTTATTTTATTTTGCTGTCATCATCTCGAAGTACAGTCAGAAAAATGGAACCAATGAATGATTTTTCAAATATTTTTAAACATTGATTTTTGATTACTGCACCCAAATATTTGAAAGAATTTTTGTTGTAATCGGACTTCTTTTTACTAATAAGTTCTAAATATAGCTATACCGAATCACGCGTGTTTTGCCGGAATATCTGACTATTTTGGAGGCATGTCACCCTGCAAGTTGGTAAGCACAGACTGAAACATAATTTTTCTAGGGAATAAAATCTAATGATTATTTATATGTCTTAGTTCATAATTACCCAAAAAGTTCTTCGTATATCAACATTGAAGCGGCGTAGATTGTGAATTATGATACATAAAGCCACGTAATAATTAATTTTATTTAAAAGTACGTAATACCCACGAGCTATATAATTATATTCAAAGCTTGTTCGTGTAAAAGAGAAATAAAATATCTCGACTGGAGGGGAGAGGGCTGTTGTTAAACATTAGTTAAAATATGGTTAACGAGATAAGTTAATTTGTGTAATCGGAATGGTTGACCTGTATTTTTTCTACGTAATTTAAAGGTACTTACACTACTTTTTACTAAAAACACTACTGACCTAATGGGGTATAGGCGTATAGGTACTAGTACTATTATAATTTGTTATCCATCAACTTCTGAGTCTTTGACCATCACTGGGCGGTATGGACGATATCGTGTTGTTGTAGAAGGTTATCAGCACAGCGTCGTACCGGCTCCACTTCTTACCGGCTGGAATACCAGCACAGCGCCGTACCGGCCCAACTCCGAACCAGCTGAAGTTGCCGGCCCTCTCCGTACCGGCTTGAAGCGGACCTTGACGGCGACTCCGGTGGACCGGACTAGCGGCCGCGACGCCTGGTGACCTTGTGGGGAAGACGACATCACACTCGCACGGGGCCAGCCCGGAAACCCAAGATGAGTACATTACTCAGCCTTCCGTTTGTAGTGGCGTGTACATATACCCCAACCGACACTCGACTTTGAATTAGAGTAGTTTTTTTATTGTAGAGTATCATTGGCCTACGGAATAAAGTTGTTGGATCTCGTACTGCTCGTTTCCTTCAGTCTTGGACCCGTAGGGCCCCGTATCAAGGGATATGACTGTTATCCATCCATCCATTGATTCAAATCAGAATTATGGCGCGTTGGAATTCGCTAGTTAAAAACTAGTGATAGATACACTAGTTTTTTTCCCAATCTTGCGATTCCAAAGTTTCCGCCAATGACTTAGCACGGGATACAATTCATAATTTTCAACTTGGGGGGTAGTAACTTGACTTGATGTAGCCATAACATAAGAGATCACTAGTTTACAGGAGAGCGTTAAATTATACGACGCATCCACAAACAAGTGTAATTTATGTCCGTATGTAAGGTACTTCGTTACTTTTTAAACTTAGTGTGTAACTAGGTCTAGGGTTTATCTACTTACGCTGCAAATCGATTAAAACAATTTATTAAAAAAGTACGCCGCAAATCGATTACATACTTGACATTTCAATAAAAAAATACATAGATAGAAGAGAAAATTCTGAATAAGATTATGTAAAAATAAGATTTTCGCAAAAATGCAGATGTCCGTTTGTAATTTACTGTCACTCTTTATGATCCAGTTGGTGAAAACCCCATTAATCTAAGTTTCCGCTTCCCGTTCCCTTTCCCATCGCCCTTAGGAACTGGGTCATAATTTTGTTCTAAGCAGCACGTCCAATGTTTAGTAGACAAAATTTGGTCATAGAGTTCAAAATTGCATAACTCCTCGTTTGGATAAGGGTGAACGGTTTTTATTATTTTTCGTTACTTCATAAGAAATGTATATGGTATATTTCTGTCGACTTTTTTGTGAGTACTTTTGATATCAATTTTGTATAAAACCCATCATTGTCAGTCCAGTGTCACGTCACTGTCTCTGTCACCCCATTCTCCGCCAAAAGTCGCCTTTCCAATAATAATACAAATGCGTTGCCATGGCCATTTATAGCACAACATTCTTCCCATAGTTTCCATACACATAGATGTGTGAGTATATGGGTTTCTCTATCTAGGGTAGGCAGAGATAGACCCGTCATCTACACTTACACTTAGGTACCTACACACTTCCTGAGCTTCCTCTACTGTTTTAAATCAATTAAATAAGGACTAAATAAAGGAGGAAATAAAGACATTGTATAAAGTGGAATAACATAAATTAAAAAAATTAACAACCTCCGACACTCATCACTTTAACTCCCATAAGCCATAACTTTTAAACGGATGTACTGATTTTAATCAAACATATCTAAGAAGACTCGCACCGCACATAAGTCACATTTAATACAAAGGAGAACATTCACTCGTCATACTTATTTGGGCTAATTTTGAAAGTTAAAAAAGATAAAACGGAAAAAAAGTTAGTATTGTTATTGAATATAACAAAATAAACATTTTTTATTACTAGACCAAAACTCTGCGTCAGCTCTGAGACATAATATGTAACTTCAAAAGTTTGTGAAAAAATCGTAATTACTGCAATATTTTGTCGTAATAGCGAGCCAGAATGTAAAAAAAAGGTCTCAGGTACCTCACGGGCGGTCAGCGGGTGCGCCTGCGCCACATGCCATCTCGCTCGCACTTACGGTGTAGCGTACTCCGCCTGGCGGATGGGGCCAGGCGGAGGGCGGGCGCCGCTGTACCGGCCGGCATTGTTTTGTTTAGTCACGAACTTAGTTATCCATGCAACTTCTGTTACATCGGACGGCTACCAATCGAGTTTTCTCACTTGTTTCTTTTGAGTTATCGTGTTTTGACATAATGTCACAAATGTTGTGTATACAATGTCGTCAACCGTGTGAGGGTCGAAGGACATATACGTGGACTTCACGGAGGAGCAACATAGTGACATGGCGCAGATAGTTATTGAAGGACTGATTGAGAGACAGGTAATTATGTTATTCATTTTTTAATAGATCTTATCCTAAATAATGGGCAGCTTCACCTAAACGATTAACAACGCATAATTAAAGCATATTGTTAGATTCGTCTTGGCAACACAATGGTTCTCATGGCGGCTATACACACTCGTCGACACAGGCCGAGTGTGTACAGGGAGCACTCGTCTCATCTCGGTCGCTCTCGGTAGCGTGTCGGTATTTTTATTTAGTCCACAGAAAGTTTTTAATAAACAGACGTTTCACTATGGGGGGTCTGTCTAATGAACGCGAATTACAGTTTTTGGGGTGCTATCAGACAGCAGCCGTTTTTTGGAATTCTAAGAATGTGAAACACGAAGATAAGCAATGTATTCATGATGCTTGGGCGCGAATAAGTTTTCTTTGTATATTAAATGTTTAAAAGGTTATAATGAAAGCTTATGGCGCAAAGATAAACAGCAGCAACAATTCTACGTCCATTGTCAAGGGAGTTATACGAGACTCTGTGCTAACGAGTGTGTACAGGCATGTTCTCGAAGAGCCTTCTCGGTCGAGGCTCTTGATGAGTGTGTAGAGGTCGCTCGCATCATAACTTTGCGTCAGCGAAGTTACCAACAAGTCTTATTGGAGGATCGCTAATCATTTTATTTTTTATTGTTTTCATGAGAACCGACAGATCACATTTGTCGACCATGTTGGCAAAGAGTTGAAAGGGCTTATGAACGAAGAATTAGTGACGCAAATCAAGTTGTCAATGCTCCTGCACCAGATGAACCTGCTGCGCAGGTAAATCGTCTCCATCCAACACTAACATTAACTGGATATCTTCGTACTCCAAACACAACTGCGAATTGTGTTTTTCAACATTGTCAGAATGGGACTCGCCTTAGAGTTCCGAATAATGTTGTAATTCGTCAGATCGTACGCTATAACCTCATTGTACCAGAAAATGCTCGAGTATGTCAAGAACATTTGGAGGGAAACCTCTGGCATACACTTCCTCTTCAAGATAATCTCAGAGAAGATTTTACGGCCTCGGAGATAGTTAATGCTCTTAATATTATGCGTAATCATATTACAGAAGATATTCTCGACTTTGAGCAATATGAGCTAATAAATCCTAACGAATTCCATACTTGGATTGGGCTTACACATGAACAATTTTTGAATTTAATTAATCATACGCCCAGCCTAAATGATAACAGGTTTAAAAAAACTATACTGGCTGCAACTTTAGCAAAACTGCGTACAGGGGATTCCAACGCTAGGCTGGCATTAATTTTCAGAACAAGCGAATCTCGTTTTCGAAGATTATTAATTTTAGGTCGAGAAGCCCTATTGCAAGACTTTGTTCCTACCCATTTAGGGTTTGATCACATGAATCGACAAGATGTGGCACAAAGGAACTTGTTAATACCCGAATCATTATTTGGAAATCCTGAGAGCTCTATCGAGCATAGAAATGCTATCGTCATTTGTGATGGTACATATATATATAATCAAAAAAGTTCAAACTATCTTTTTCAAAGACTCACGTACAGTCACCATAAATATCGGAACCTAACGAAACCTTTTTTATTTGTGTGCTGCGATGGTCATATTATTGAGGTATCTGGTCCACATGCTGCGACGACTTCCGATGCTCACATAATGAACTCAATTCTTCAGGATGAAGAAAGCGTATTTCACTGGTTCCATAGACCAGGGGACGTGTTTATTTTGGATCGTGGTTTTAGAGATGCAGAGTTGACTCTACGGTCACATGGATACTCAGTGCATATGCCCCAGACAAAGGATGCTAACGAAACACAACTGTCTACAGTACAAGCCAACAAGACCCGCCTTGTCACCTTATGCCGCTGGGTGGTAGAAATAGTTAACGGACGATTTAAAAGAGATTTTAGACTGCTAAGAATAGTCCATAGCAATCTTGCCTTACCGGATATGATCGACTATTTTAGGATTGCTGCAGCATTATTAAATGCATATCATCGGCTGATTACGGACAATGTCAGAGCCCCAGCGTTTTTAGAAATAGTAAGAGAAAGGATGGGTATTCCAAATATACTAGGCGATATAGTAAATACTTGCAATTATAACCGAAGACGGGCACAGTTTGTGCGAATCGACACGCCGTCTGAAATTCCATTCCCTATGTTAACGGAGGAAGACCTTATTTTATTCGCAGTCGGTATTTACCAAATAAAACAGGCCCGAAGTTATTATGCAGAGCACATCCAGGGCACTGGTAGATTTACCATTGAACTTGGGGGAGAAATACCTGCTGAACATCTACGTGAGGTTGAAGAAAGAGAATTTTGCCTACTTCGAGCCCGAATTCAATCACGGCATGTTCGTTTAAGAACATATAATGTATATATATGTGTTGATACAACTCTCACGGGCAGGCAAGCCATAGCGCATTATTATTGCACCTGCCTTAATGGCAAAAGAACTGTCGGTTGCTGCTCCCATGTGATGTGTATTGTGTGGTACTTGGGGTATGCAAGGCACCTTCCTGTGATAAACATTCCTGCTGAAGGCTTAGAGGATATGTTTGTAAGAGCTGGCGAACTTTAAATAATAAATACATAATTGCATTTTAACAGTTAGTGTTTTTGTTTTCACCTATTTTTTTTTTCGGATTAATCGCATTTCGTCAGAACCAGAACTGCGGGACAGACACAGTTTCCATACGAGACCGTAAAGCCATTTTAGACTACCATAACAGAAGCAATATAGTAGTTATTAGACAATACTTAGACAATACTAGCTTGTTTTATGTACACTTTACACTAAATATTTAATCCTAAATAAAATCTCAAGGAATCTATTTAGAACTTTGGTGTAGTAATAAAAAATGCTTACAATGTTGTGTTCTATCAAAGTCAAGCATTTTTTTTTTAGTGGCCGCATAAATAAAAATTAGCCCAATCTGAATGATCGCCTTTACTAAATTAGAAAGAAAGAAAGAAAAAGAAATAAATTATTTTTATTCTGCACACACATAAAAATGTCCAAATAAAATATCAGGTCACAGCAGTGCAGAATTACAGTCGCCTCTCAGCGTAAACGCTGTCCGCGTGGTAGTGCAGGCGGACAGCGCTGGTTTTCAGAGGCGGCTGCGATTATGACATGCAAATTGAAAACAACAAAAAAAAAAACAATAATGCATGATTACATCCGTGATCATAGCGCTTGAAACAGCGCCGAAACATCGGGTCCTCGAAAACTATAAGAAACATGGTTAATATCCCGGGGAGTGTATTACTATCAAGTATCAAGGTGCATTTTTGTTTAAAATGCTGTTTAGAATCACAGAATATTGTCTTTATTCCAACTATTATGCAAGCCTGCCTTTCAAGGGTTTTGACCCTTCGAAATAAATAACAAAATGACTATTAAAATGCGTGAGTTCATTCTTAAATGTAAAAAGCAATGAAATTTAACGTATCCATTTGTAAAAGCAATTGAAATACGTTAGAAACGCTATTGTAATGACTATTAATGGTGAATGGTGACGTCAAGTGCCGTAAATGGCTTATGATTTATTTCTACAGCCCTTCTGATGGTAAGAGGTGATAGTGGAGCAGTGATTGATGCTTGGAGTTATAGGTACAAAATATATATCAGGCATTATCACTGTGATTAATTATCATAAATGTACATTTAGAGATAAACTATGCTATTGACGGCCGCTGTGGCGTAGCGGTAGAGATCCCGACGGGCGCGGATTCGATTCCCGCTCTATGCAAATGTTTGTAGTATGAATTTAAGAGTTGCTATGGCCACCTGCCTGGCCTGGCCACGATGGAGTCATCGTCAGAACAGCTCCATGGTACCATATTAATGAATTTGGACATTTAATCAACCACTAAGATCTGGAACTCCCTACCAGCTCACGTGTTTCCTACTTCCTACAGTCCCGGGTCCTTTATGCGGGGCGTGAAAAGGCATCTGATGAGGCCGTCAAGCTGAGTGCCACCACTGTTAACATGGTACATGTTTACGATAGTGACCCTCATTCCGAGACTTTGCCTTTAGGTTAACATCAGGCGAGGTGAAGTCAAATTGACGTGTCCTTTATAAAAATAATAATAATAATAATCTAATCTGTAAAATTGTGTTCGTTTGCTCAACCACATAGCTCTGTGTTTGCTTTAATGTTGTATCCTCTTTACAGGTACTTCAACACACTATAAACCTTTGCCCACTTTTGAAAATTAACTGTTTGTATGGGAGAATTCCCTTTAGTCTCAGTAGTCCGGTTGCCAGTCCGGTTGACCGGATTACTGCGACTATTTAGTAGCAATAGTCCGGTTGTCAAACGGCTTCGAACTATTGCTACTTTTGTGTAGCAGTAGTCCGATGGTAGTTCGGTTAATCGGACTACTGCAACTCTTTTTATACTTTTACTTTCATGCGTTATTTCGATCAGTATACAAAAACTGAGTTGTTGACGGAATCATTGGGTTCGCCATAGAACAAAAAGATGTCTATTCTACAATACGTCGTCGGCTAAAGAATGGCCACTAGAATTGCAATTGATTAGCTATACACTTCGTGATATGCTCGTAGAAAACAAAAAAGCAATACTGACCTGCTACACGATTTTCCATTGGGCGCGTGTTCGGGAGCGACGCGCCTGCGCCTTCGACACAAGCGTGCGCACACGCCGCGCGCGCACCCCAACCGCTCCCACAACGGACACCGCGCATTGTCACTGCTGTCTGTATTATCAGTTCTATCACCATTCATTGTGATTTACTCTTAAAGGACCTTTATTAATGAGGCGCACATTATATTCTTAGGCTGTAGAAGTCATTCTGCGTAAATAGTAACACCAATAATTCACCATGATTCGGGTATTTTGAGATAACTTATACTTCAAACTATGTGACAACTACCATCGTGAGTCACACCGCGAAAATGGCTGCTGAGAAGCAGCCGAAACGTCGGTTTAAAAGTAAATAATAACAAAAATATCGCGATAGAATCCGTAAAAAGTGGTTTTATTTCAATGAGTGACATTCGTGTAAACTTCAGAAAATATCCTGTAGAAGTCTGTTTTGGCGGTTGATTTCTAATTGGAATAAAATCACTTTTTAATGGGTTGTATGGCGTTACATTTGGTAAAAATTTTGCCCGCGGCTCCGTACGCGTGGATATCAGTTTCGCGACCAAATAACCTTTCTCAAGTTTTAATCTAGCACTATACCAAATTTCGTCAAAATCGGTTTTGTGGTTTAGACTCGAAAGCGTAACATATAGACAGACAGAGTTAGGTACTTTCGCATTTGTAATATTAGTTTGGATTATTTGCATTTCACCCGATGCACGTCTAAGATCACTTTTTAACAACCGATTTTATTAAACAATCCTTTCTGCATCAAAGTAGCTGATACGGGTCGAGCCATATTCGCGTGAACTTTATGTCAGAATGGTTGATTTCTGATCATTCAATGTACAGTCAGCATCAGAAAGATGTTGACGGACAAAGTACTCAAAATTATTTTAATTTCGTTTTTTTACCCCCTGCCAGTTGACTTTACGGACAATAACACCATTTAAATCAATAAAATAGTTTTATTTCTTAATACGAGAGTTTTAAGATCATTTTGAGACTTAATCATCAAAATATTCATGACGCTGACTGTACCTACCTCTGTATCTATAATATTAAGTGCCGAAAAACATCTTGAACAAATATCGGAAAGTTCACGCATATGCACTTAGGTATACGAACCAACTTTTGCTAAGTTACAAATCTTTAAAAAAATTAATTGTCCGGCCATCTTGCTACACTTGCTACGCGGCCTCTACGAACCGTCCATAATAACATAACATAACCTCACGCCTGTATTCCCCGAAGGGGTAGGCAGAGGTGCTAGCACCCACATTTCACCAGTTTATGTTTAGGTCCCAATGTAATAGGTGGCGAGCCTATTGCCATTAACCGGGCACTTATAAACCTGCGATAAATATACACATAACTTCGAAAAGCATCGAAGTCCATAATACTAATATTATAATACGAAATTATCTCTGTCTGTCTGTCTGTCTATTACTCTTTGACGTCTAATTCACTCAATCGATAGTACCCTGAACCCTAGTAGATAATAAATAGCAAAGTAATAGTGTGCGTTACTGTTAATATAAAATTATTACCATCATTAATTTACCAAATCGTTACTTTATAGTTATTTTCATAGATTATTCATTTTGGATGGCTTCTGATGGCGGTTTAAAATATTTCAAGCATTTCCATTAATTTACCAGTGTGCATGGTTGCCTAGAGTTGTTTCCATACCAATTAATGTCTTCTAACCCTGTCTGGGTTAGAATTCGAATCCTGGCCATTACACTACCGATACCGACGTGAACCCACTACTAGAACAAGCAATTATCTTAGTTAGAGGGGTCAGAGGGAATATTAATAATTTCGGTTCTAATATTCTTTTTACTTATAAAAAATTGTAACTGATTTGACTATTACATTTTAATGACGTCATTAAATGTTTTTTCATACAAGTTGAGTACATTATAAGTATTTATAACTTATCGTTTTGACGTATAGTAAGTAACTAATGTGACTATTTAGTAGAATACCCAGTTGGGAATACCGTCGTGTCCTATGTAAGTTCTAATGTAATCTATTACTACGCAGAATATATAAAATTGAAGAGAGGAGGGATAAAAATGGCCCCTATACACCGAAAATGCTACTGATAATCAGTTTTAGTAGCACCTTTGGCCTATGGTAAGGTGTGAACGAAAGTACGTACTCTCTAGGTACCTACAGGTTAGGAAGTTCCTTTCGAACCCTATAAATACTGCTGCATACAAAAATGTAAGGGTCAATGCCCTGGCGAGTGGTGCGGTCAATTATAATAATCATAACAGCCCGCACTGACGACACGGCACGGCACAAAATAAACTTAAACGACAAATTGAAATAGACTTTAACCTCATTAAAATAAAACTGACATTTCAACGGTGACATTATGATCGAAAGACGTCACTGCAGTAAGATTGTCATTGGAATTTAAGTTTATGTTATAGGTCATAAGGTTTATTTTTGTTCGTCATATAAAAACGTGTCGTGTCGTCGGTTCGACTCTCACGATGAATAAATAAGTACAATGGGTTTCTGACGGATATTAGTATCTTATTCTGATGCACCGACATAATTGCATGGTGTGAAGGCAATTTAGTGTATTCTTAGTGAATAAATGAGTAATATTGATCCTGTAATTAGTTTGATAGAGCCCTGCACAGTGCACAACCATCATGATGTGTTTTGCTAAAGACTTCGAAGTCAGTTCTACTGTGGTAGAGTATTGTAGAGTGCAACAGTATTTGTAGCAGGACTTATAATATAGGTTACTAACCCGTGGCACTTATCAATGACACTACCAGTAATGCTGGGAAATAATATTACACTTGACACTACCAATAGTGTAATACAGGTACATTACTAGTACGAAAAAAAAAATGTGGAGTACTTATCACATTTTTTTTAGGGCTGATTGAAGTAAAAACTTGGCCAATATTATGTAAAGACTGTGGAGAAATCATTTTCTGTCCTCCGTGGTAGAGACGGTACATACAGAGGTGTCACTTATGAATTGTCATAATCTCTAACAAGAAGTGTTGGTAACGGTGTTGAGAGTTCAATCGCATTTCCATTCTCGAAAAATTTTGTGAAAAAAAGTTAGTGGTCCGGTTGTAGTCATTCGGGATACCAATATCTAGATTTTATCACAATTGGGTATTCACTTGTATGAAAGTTTTTTAGTGATGTCATAACATTTAATAGTCAAATCTCTTACTATTAAATTTTTAGGTTTATTAAAAATAAATAAAAACGATAAAATAAGAACCGGCGCAACTTTTACCTTTTATAATTTTTAATTTAATAAGCTCGGGTAATAATCCATACTAATATTATAAATGCGAAAGTAACTCTGTCTGTCTGTCTATCTGTCTGTATGTTACGCTTTCACGCCTGAACCACTGAACCGATTTTGAATGAAATTTGTTATAGGGGTAGATTAGACCATGAGAAAGGACATTGGCTTTTGTTTTGTCGCGATAACCGATATCCACGCGGGCGGAGCCGCGGGCAGAAGCTAGTTTATTATAACTACAAGAAAATACCCAATTAATGACACAAGTAAGTATACCGAGTTCATCAGAATGTTATTAACGACCTCAAATCATAATTTCCATATGCACTTTAAAAACATAACTCGTTATAACTTCGAGTCCATTATGAAAAGATTTTTACTTCGAAATTGTACAATCGCGTGTCCGCGCTATGGCGGCAACTTTGCGCGTGGCGACCGCAGGGAGGCAAAGGAGTCACTAGCTGAGCCAAAGCCAAGACGTATCGACTATACGGACTGCGCGATCTAGGAGACGGGGGTATACCACTTGCTTCTTTTATTTAAGTTTTATAGGTCACACAGATTTCAGGTCATATTTTATAACAAGTTAGCGAATTCGATAGGCAGGCCTAAATGTGATTTAAGCTATCCATATCACGTCTAAGTAACGTTAGAACATGACAAACAACGCACGAGCCGAGGTAGCGAAGTGGTGTGTGGGGACCAGTACAATACTATACTCTAAAAGGGTTTTTCTATAACCTTATGATAAGTGCTTTATTATTTCACTGGCAAGAATCGAAGTGGCTTTGTGTTTAATGGCGAATGCAGAGGTTTGAACTCTTATGGTGTAATGAATACATAGCACTCGTCCACGAATAGTTTTTACTCTGGCATAGTTCAGTAGCTCTGTAAGTAGAGTAATACTCCTGGTAAGAGACTGACGCGGGTTTGAGGTCCGTTTTAGATGTTGGATTTTTACGATTAATGCGACAGGTCTTTCATCACCTAAACTATTTACTTAGTTTTCATTAAAAGGAAGCAATATGTAGCTCTGTCCACTTGTGTGACCCTGATACCACCCTGATACCGTGATACCCGATTCTCTGGGAGATCTATGTATTTTCTGCATGAAACGATCTCAGAGGATTAAAATGACTACCTACCTATTTTGAACAACTTTTCTGCCTTTCTTTCTATTTGCCTAATTCCCCCAAATTTTTATCTCCTGTTTCCCCACTGCAGGTAGTATACCGGCGTTTCAGATCTGGTGTGGCAAGATTTCCAGGTTTGCCTATCATCATATGTGCATCTTTGTGCTTCTCTCACCTTGAAATAAGCCTTGTTTTTTTACATTCTTGCCCCTAAATATTTATTCTATTCCATTCCTCATCAGTTTATTTAGCTTAAATATTTTTATTATGTAGTTATATAGATAGAGTCGTGTGGTTTAGAATAAGTGTGGATAAACAGATAGACGCCTAAAAGTTAGAACATTATTAAAATTAAAAAAAAATATTACATGCTCATGGTATACCCCAAAGACGAGAATAATATATGTCAGAATTACATATTACTCTTTGATAAGTTCCTACGTGAGTTATTGCGTGTGCGGTATTTATGTTACTGTAGAATGAAAGGCGTGTTTATAATAAAACTAACTTTTGCCTGCGGCTCCGCCCGCGTGAATGTCGGTTATCGCGACCAAACATAGCCTATGTCCTTTCTCAAGGTCTAACCTATCCCTATACCAAATTTTATCAGAATCGGTTCAGTGGTTTAGGCGTGAAAACGTAACATACAGACAGACAGAGTTACATTCGCATTTATAATATTAGTATGGATATGGAAGTAAGGCTGTACCTATGAATTTACTATCTATTGCCCGCGTCACACCCGCGGCTCTACCCGCGCGTGAACTACTTCCGTTGCACATAGGAAAGTCGGGATGAAAGTAGCATCTGTGCTATTATATAAGTACGAGGTATAAAAACTGTTTAATGGACTATAATAATACACACTATGACTATTAAGTACCTACAAATAGTGTAAATAAACATGTCTCATCCGTTGAGTAATAATTTCATATATTTTGAAATACCTAACCATAAATTGTATCTAACTTTTTTCAGTTAATACCCCAAAATCTTGACATATTCATGCAATATAATTTTCTATAAGATCCACGAAGGAGGAAAAATCATTCATTGGTTCCAACAGTTCGTAAGATGGCTCCACCGTCACTCCTAAAGACGGATATAAAGAGAAGGGAAATTTGAAGTGATTCAGGTGTGGCTCAATAGCTCAGTCGGAAGAGCATTCCCCCTGTAAACTAAAGGTCGTGGGTTCAAGTCCCACTTGAGCGCTTCTTTTTCCCGATGTATTTCCAGATCTACGAAGGATAATGGATAATGTTTTCTTTTTTTCCGTGCGGAAATCCCCTCACATACCCCCCTGCCGGAGCCGGAAGGGGAGGTTATGTTGGACTCGAACCGACTAAAACCGCACGCCGACTGTGGGTCGTGGTGCTAGGCCGGAGGCGAGGTTGTCATCGACATGGGTGTGTAACGGTTGATACAATAACAAAAAATCTAACGTTCACTTGACATAATATCACTTAATATAATTTTATTTAATATAACGATCAGTTGTCATATTGAACTGTAGATATAATTTCATTTTATCTAATTTCTTTTGATATAATGAACACTTTTTATAATGCACATTTGACATAAAATTCGTTTAGTATATTATTTATTTACTATAATATTCATAATCTCTAAGTAACATTTAATATAATTCGATATTCGATAATATAATTTAGAAAATTCTTCCCTTTATACCCTATACATCACCCAACTATTGTTACCAGGAGGATCTGGATGCAATCTGGACTTTAGGGCACCCCGACTCGGATAGGTTAGGTTAGAAGGGGATGGCGGGGTCTACGACCCCGCCATCCCCTTCGTGGTTTTTTTTTTAAATCAACCAGAAGTAGGAGCCCCGCGAAGCGGGGCTCCGTCGACCAAGTCCGACCTCGACCAGAAAATTAGGTCAAAAGAACATTAGGTTAAATGAAAGTTATATTAAAAGAATATTATGCATTTTGAAAATTATATCATATGAACTTTATACAAAATGTTATTATATCAAAGGAAGATTATATCATATAAAACATTATATCATATGAAATTAGGTTATTTGATATTATAGCATATGAAAATTATAACATATGAACGTTATTTCAAGTAAAATTAGAGCATTTGTTATTATATCAAACATTACACACCCCATCGACATATCCCTCGCACCCCGGCTGACCCAGGGCCCTCCCTTACGGTCTAGCCCTCCTCGGGAGGGGGGACAACGCTGTCCCCGACTCGCCCCCGGAGATAATGGATAATGTTGGTGAAACAATGATGAATATACAAGAACAAGAAGTCGATTCCTAAATAGTCATAGTCATAGTCATAGTCATAGTCATAGTCATAGTCATAGTCATAGTCATAGTCATAGTCATAGTCATAGTCATTTATTTTTCAATATAGAACAATAAAATTGTTTCTTATTGACGTCAATTTTAATTCTACTTAATCTAAGTTTACCACCGCTTCCAAGGCGCCGCTGGTGGAGAAGAAACGGCGCAACAAACTCCACTGTGGGCAACAAAATGTTTGTATGATGTCTTTTACCAATGTTATTGTCTGGCTGGCATTCAGATAACATCTGCTCAACTATCAGGATAACAAACTAAGCATCGCTAAATAGGTTTTTAGGGTTCCGTAGCCAAATGGCAAAAAATTGAACCCTTATAGATTCGTCATGTCTGTCTGTCTGTCCGTCCGTATGTCACAGCCACTTTTCTCCGTAACTATAAGGCATATTGTGTTGAAATTTCGTAAGTATATTATGTAGGTATTCTGTGAACCGCAATAAGAATTTTACATAAAAATAGAATAAAACCAAAAAAATTTGAGGGTATGGGGACCCCCTTAGAACTGAAAGTCAAAACATTTTTTTTCATCAAACCCAAACGTGTCTCTATAGATAGGTCTTCAACAATGCTATTGAGGTTTCTAACATTTATTTAAACTGAATAGTTTGCGAGAGAGACACTTCCAAAGTGGAAAAATGTGTGTCCTCTACTTTCTAAAAAAAGAGAATGATAAATCTAAAAAAAATATATGATGTACATTGCCATGCAAACTTCCAACGAAAATTGGTTTGAACGAGATCTAGTGAGAAGTTTTATTTTAATACGTCATAAACTGCCTGCCGGGGTGCGAGAGATATGCTTTCGGCAATTTCACCTCCGGCAACCAAGGACCGAAGACGGCGTGCGTTTTAGGTGGTTCGAGTCCGACATAACCGCCTCCACCGGCTCCGTGGGGGCGGTATCCGTGGGGATTTTGCACACGATAAAAAAAATACGTCATAAACAGCAATTTTCGCCTTCCATTCAATTAACTCAAAAATAATACAGGAACTTTTATATTATGTTACTTGCTGCTACGGAACTCTTCATGGGCGAGTCCACTTCGCACTTGGCCGGTTTTTGTTCTGTAGCAGACAGTGACCGATCATGATATATGACTCATAATAAACTGATTATGTTATATTGGATGACGCGAGCCAAACATTTGGCTGTGGCCACAGAATACTTAGATAAAAATAATACTAGCATCTGTGGCTGTCGTCAAATAATATTCGGGGGGCGGATTAACGCGTCAGCTACTGAAGATCTAGTTACTCAATACTATATCACTGGCTCCGAGGAGCCAAACATGTAAGAACGCTATAAGCGTTTACATGAAGTGAGTGAGCATTCCTAGAATATTCCATAGAATCTAAGTATGTGAGCTAAGAAAGAACAAGGAAAGAAGAGAATGTAAATAAATAAATAAATAAATATTTCCCAACATTCTACACAACGCTATCTAGACCCATGGTAAGCATAGCTTAACTAGCTTGTGTTATGGAATCTAGAATGCGGATAAACATACTTATATACATTTTTTTTTGTAAATACATACATATAATACATAGAAACACCCAGACCAATGCAAATAGCCATATTCATGCATACAAATATTTGCACTGAGCGGGAATCGAACCCGCCCCTCCTGCGTGGCAGTCGCGTTCACTACCACCACGCCACGGAGGCTGTCATGTTCTGTCTCTGTTTACACTAATAGAATTTGAAGGAGAGGGATAGATTGAGCATTCATTCGTCTGATGTAAATGGGCCTTATCTTGGATAGTCAGTGGGCCTCGCGACCCAAATGGGATAGGTAGTCGTAGTAGGCAGGATAGGTAACGCTGGGCCAGAGCCCAGCAGCTGCCCAACATGAGAAGGCCGGCCCGATTCCTGCAGGAGACTCCTGGGAATCGTGCGGTCCATGGCCCTGTATGGGTGCGCCATATGGGCCACCATAAGGCCATCACGTGTAGCTGTAGCGCACGATGGCCATCAGGGCTATCACGGAGTACAATATCCTTTGACGCGGCGAGTATCTTCGCCGGATCGCTACCGTGGATCCTGAGGCGAAAGCCCTTTCGGTGCTATAACAGTAGCGAAAGAGGGCGCGGAAGTGGGTACATAAACCTGAACCTGGAGAAATCCAAGCCGTGAGGTCCCAGCTGCATAAGGTCATAGAAGCGGGGTGGGAGCTACGACACAACTACGCTCTAGGGGTGAAAGTTCTCTCGCTCATCGACTTACTCACGGTGATGATACGTTGGGCGAGTGCGTGGGCTGCTGCCGTCTCCTTAGGCGAGCCAGTAGTGTTTGAGAAGGAGGTGGCGCGGGGTGGGACCGCGGAGTCCCACCCCGCACTGACTAGCAGAGGCGAATCGGGCGTCGGAGGTAGCAGAAGAACCTCCATCCCCCATGAGCTCGAATGAAAGGGGAGGGGGGGGGATGACAGGTTGGGCTGCCTGTCACTAGATACTTAGGCTAGGTGGATGATGGAGACTAAAATAATAACGTAAATGGAACGCATATAACTCGCATGTGAAGCCACTGAAAGCAGTAACATTTCGGTCGCACTGGTTTTAGTCGGTTCTAGTCCGACACAATTACTCCCTCAGCGGGTTATGGGGGAAATTCTTTAGACTTTTCCTTCAGCTTAATATCTGGTGAGGTGAAGTCATATTGGCCAGTTCTATATAAAAAAAACGAAAAGATCCAAAAACTGAATGTATTTAATTATAATAGTAGACACTGTATTAGGTTTTTGTAATGTCATTTTTTCACGTATGGTATTTTATTATGACTACTTACCTATTTAATAACCCGTTTGCGGCTTGAGGAAAATCTGTATTATGTATTGCGGTATAGTATTATCTGTGTCTGATTCAGCATCACAATCGTAAAGGGAGAATGGAAGCATATTGACATCAGTGTTCATTCGGATATTGTATAAAGCAGACGATTTGAAAGTGAATTAATTTCGTGATCATGGGTGAGTGTTTGAGATTTAATTTAATTTCATTAATTGGTAAGCACGACATATTAACAAGCAAGTGCGGGGCGTGAAAAGGAATTCTATGAGGCCGTCAAGCTGATTGCCACTATTGTTAACATGGTACGTGTTTACGATGATGACCCTCTTTCCGAGACTTTGCGTTTAGCTTACCATCAGTGTACTCAAATTGACGTGTGCTTTATAAACAATAGAAATCTCACGTTTTTTTAATTTAGATCGTAAATTGTGTTACCCTGTGCTTACCCTGCCTGATGGTAAGCTGGGGTGCAGTCCAAAGAATAGGGGCAGCCATTTTAGAAACTGGACCCAGAATTGCGGTCTTTGCCATGATGGCCTCGACAGATGCGTTTTCACATCCCGGTTAAAGAGTGAAAACGCAACGAGATTGTGCAAAGGGGGAAACACCCCCACACGTGTTTCCCCCTTTGCACAATCTCGTTGCGTTTTCACTCTTTAAAGCCTTCCAGAACTTATTCTTCGACAGATGAAGGATATTTTTTAAATTAGTCAAGTGTGAATCGAATATCACTGAGAGTTCCATACAGAACTGGATTTGGTATTTTTAACGAGATTATTTATTTCACATTACACTGATGACTGATGACCGAAATTCATTTGAACTTTTGACTTGTGACCGATAAAACTTTAGGCAATTTCTACTACCTGATCGAATTAACAATTGACCAAAAGAGTTTTTATCGATCAACATTTGGTATTTTTACTACTGATCGAATGAACGTTTGGTCGAAAAACAGTTGACTAAAGAACTTTTTTTTACATGGTTATAAAAAATAACCACGAAGGCTAATTGCCGGAGCTCTGGGGCCTTACTCCGAAAAACGAACGAACGTTCGAACGAACGAACGACAACCCGAACGAACACGATCCATTAAAGTTACTCCGAAAACCTTTCGTTGACGACTGATGGATTCCGCCGTTTTCGTAATCATAGACAAACGTTCGAATCTAGATAAATAGTTTGAACCAATATACTTTAAAAATCTAAAAACCGTTAACAAATGAAAAATCAAAAAATATAGTTGTATTCTTATGAAAACAGTGTCAAATTAAAATATGTATGAGATTTTGGTTATAAAGTTACCGTTAGATCACCAAAATGTAATTTTTCAAGGATTTACGTGATTTAATGTGAACGAACTTAAAAACCCTTGTGCCATAATATTGTTCTATGGTTTTGGTCCAACAATAAAAATCTCGCCATTTTATTCCATTAAAATTCAACTCCAAAAGCCTTACGATAGTTATATAGACGTCGTTGAATTTCAAAAAGGGTAAGCAGGGGTAATGGCGCTCACCCCTTTAACTCTGTCAAAATGCAATGTAGCAACACGAAACGCCGAGTGAGATACGCGGGGTAGAGGCCTCTAACAGATTGGGATGCAAACGGCCAGTCAACGCATGCCATGCGACTGTAAAGTGCGTTTTTTTATTGTGGCCGCACTGATGTAATTTTTGGTAACGTGGTGTTGTTGGTAAGTTAAGAACTATGGTTGTTAATTCGATTTTACTTTTACTTTTCTGACAATAAAACTGCAATTTTGTGATAATAAAATAAATTTTCAATGAGTGGGTATGGTTTCTTTTTATTTTAAAATTATTTATAAAACGACCGTTTGGGGTTTTACCGCTCAGCCGAACGCCATTACTCCATACTCCGTAGTGACTTATTATACAAGAAAGTTCTTCGGAGAGTAATGACAAAGATGACTGTGATGACGAAATGAATGCAGACGATAAAAATTATAACAAATGTATTATGTGCGTGGAATTCAGAAAAAAATAACGAGTTGTGGTATCGCTGCACCATCTGCGGACTGGGAGCTTAATAATTAATGCCAATTTGTTATTGTAGGCTTTACTTTTACTGTATAAAAAATACAAGGTTGATCTCATTAATATATTTATTAAAATGCACCTGACATAATACATTCTAAAAAAACATGTTAGTAAACATCACTCATAACTCTGAGCGGCATTACCCAGAAGGCAGGGGCAATGCTGCTCAAAAATGTTTTTTTTTTTAAGTTTTGCTACTACTAGTAGGTAAAAGACGCTAAAGAAGCTTTTGTTGTTGAAATGTTGATTCCTCGATAGTTAAAGACTTTGTTACATTTTTTAATTATGATTTTTAATAGATATTTTAAAAAATATACCGTGTTTGCCATAAGTGAACGCCATTCCCCCTGCTTACCCTAATAATCCGCAAGGCAATTACTTGTCAAACAACGACTGACAACGACTACGAAAACGGCAAATGTATTTTGGGAGTAGGTACACTGACAACGATCGATAACGGCAATGTCAAACGTACGAAGACGGATTCGAAGCACGACACGAAACACTTTCGCGGTAGCTAAATGACAGAAACGTCAACGGATACGAATAGTTTCGTTTTTCGGAGTAAGCCCCCTGCTCCCGCAATTAGCCTTCTCACCTAATCTAACCAAGTTGTACACCTTTCTCAATAAAGTTATCACTAATATTCCCTGGTGCCACACTGTTTTTCGACGAAACGTTCATTCGATCAGTAGTAAAAATAGCAAATGTTTGTTCGATAAAAACTCTTTTGGTCAATTGCTCATTCGATCAGTAGTAGAATGTCCTAATGTTTTATTGGTCACACGTCAAATGATCAAATGAATTTCGGTCACTAGTGGTAAACCGATTACATACACTCACGACTGTAACTCCCCACAGGGGTAGGCGGAGGTATGCCAACACCTTCATTTCGCTGACAATTTTTGTTTTGATCCCACTCTCACATTTTAGGAGGTGAGCCTATAGACGTCAAGCGGGTACTTAGTCATGGGCTGTATGTTTGCTATCGAATGAAGAAAGCTCTATCTCTTTCTGGGCCTTGTACGACACCCACAGAAAGAGATGGGTACCTTTTTTTTTTTTTTTTTTTTTTTTTCGTGCGGAAATCCCCTCGGATACCCCCCCTGCCGGAGCCGGAAGGGGAGGTTATGTCGGACTCGAACCGACTAAAACCGCACGCCGACTGTGGGTCTTGGTGCTAGGCCGGAGGTGAGGTTGTCAAAGACATATCCCTCGCACCCCGGAAGAGATGGGTACCAACACGGCAGATATTTATTTCAACTTTGACATTGTCTGTTGCTGTTGGAATATTCTTACATCGACTTGGGTTCGATTAGTTCACTAACTACAAGTAATTCCAGTACAGCCAGCACTTCAGTACTAATAGTGGTAGCACTTCAGCAGTGCGTATTATTCCGTTCACAAATTTTTGAGAAGAATTTGATACAGCTAATTGAGGCAAACATATAACATCATTGATTCCAATTTCTAGGGCGAAACGAAGTTTGTAGGATCAGCTAGTTTAAATTATTATTATAAATTACGATATATAATAATTCTCTAATGGCCACTGAAGCGGGAAGGTCATTTACTTAGTTTATTGTTGCTATATCAATATCGTTTACATATAAATAGGTAATTATTATACGATTTTCCTTTATAAAACTATAATGCATGAGTAATGAATTGGTAACTGTTAATTGTATTATGAAATAATTAGTTATATACCTATTTGCGACCACAGCGTAAAAACAACATAAATACTCGTGTAAAACACGCCCTACTAAATTATAAGAGCGTTATAAGTGTTATAAGTTACTAGCTTTTGCCCGCGGCTCCGCCCGCGTGCATGTCGGTTATTGCAACCAAACATAGCCTATGTTCTTTCTCAAGGTCTAATCCAAACCAAATTTCATCAAAATCGCTTCAGTGGCGTTAGGCGTGAAAGCGTAACATACAGACAGACAGATAGAGTTACTTTCGCATTTACCTACCTATAATATTAGTATGGATATGGATAATGTTATTATTTTTATCTTGATTTCAGGTAGCCTGAGTCTTCTGCTGTTTGTTTTCGCTGCAGCATTGGCCTGGGACTTGACATCAGGTAACTGTTCTATTCCCTGTTAATCTCTATAATAATTTCTTTTAAGTGATTAACAGGGTTGCAATTGCGATAGTTGCGTATTCGTGCGAAATTCATTCCAATGAACCCGTGGTTTCTACAGTTTCAGAAATCATGGATCGGAATCTTCAATTGTGGGAACATCTCGCTGGCTTGGGGGAGCCGCCTGTCACCCACCCTAGCAGAAGTAGGCCGCGGCGGCGGCGCAGAGTGCGCCTCCCTGTACCCGGGGCTAGATGGGGATACCGAGGTCCCCACAACCCGAAGGGGACCATCTCGAAAGAGATGGTCCTGGGTCTGCCGGGGTGCGAGAGATATGCTTTCGGCAATCTCACCTCCGGCAACCAAGGACCCAAGACGGCGCGCGTTATAGTCGGTTCGAGTCCGACATTACCGCTTCCACCGGCTCCGTGGGAGTGGTATCCGTGGGGATTTTGCGCACGATAAAAACAAATTGTGGGCACATCTAGTCCATCTTCTAGGGTAGGTGTTCCACGGGGTTTTTTTTCATACCCGTAGCTATTATCTATTCTGTGCCCGTAGTTCAGTCAAAAGGTGTTCCATTTGTAGGTGCCTAGAACAAACTGTGGTAGGTACATACCAAAAAAACCTGCGCCCGATCAGGGCCTCGATTCTGCTAAAGCCAAACCATAATGGTTCCACCGCCATTTCGAAAAACGGCATTATAGACTTTAAAGTGATGACTTAAAGTTCAAAATTAAATTACTTTTTTCAGAGTAAGTAATTGATAAAGTGTAATAAAACTGTTTTCATTTCATTTTGAAGTTTAGGCAAATAGAAATAAAGTCTAAAATGTAATGTCATTTTTATCAGTGGCTTTGGTATACGACATTGGTTTAGCTATAGTAGAATTGAGAGCCAGGGCCGACGTTAGTGCTCTACAAGGCAGGACGGAGTCTCAATGCCTAATTGTCAATTAAATTCTTTTTCAGGTGCTTCATTCCACGGTGGCCAGTGCCCACCGAAGTTCAAAGTATATAATAACAAACCAGCTTGCTTCTCTGATGCTGATTGCCAGAAGTATGGGAAAATTTGCTGCCCTAATGCATACAATACGAAATCCTGCACCGACCGGGCACCGTACTTCAAACAGTATTCCAAGGAAAAAAGTGAGTATTTTTCATATCACTTCATGGCAGACGAGCATCTGATGGGAAGTGAGTTCTAACAGAGGCCTATGGACGTGTGGTACAATTTGGGTATTATACTCGTACCTCCTGAGGAGGGCCAGACCGTAAGGGATGACCCTGGGTCAGCCGGGGTGCGAGGGATATAGGTATATATTTTTTTTATAAATAAATATTCCACAATATTCAACACAATGCTATCTAGACCCATGTGTGTTATGAAATCTAGAATGCGGATAATAGTACATTATGATATAAGTGCGGTAAGTTGAAAATTACAGCCGAGGCGATATTACTAGCCCGAGCCATCGGCGAGGGCTATAAGGAAGCAGAGGCTGTAATTTTCAAAGCGCACGTATGTCATACGACGTTTTATAACATATTTACGAGGAAATTAATAGTTAATGCAGCGAAAAGAAAAAGCGCGGGGAATTATTTTTACTTGTCCACAAATAAGCGATGCGCGCGCATCAACGTTTTTTTTTTTTTAGGCAAAGGTACAAAAACAGCCAGTATTACTAATAAAGTAAATTAATATTTTTGTGTTTTTGTTGCAGATAAATGGTTGTAATTTATTGTTAAAATTAATTAAATTAAAGAATTAAATGTTTATTTGTTATATTTTATTCCCCAAAGTTAATTTTATTCATAAAATATTGACCACTTTCTTGACATAAAACCTCTTTGCTAAGGTTTTTAAAAGTATCGTTCACGGAGTATCTTAAAACTTTATTAAAAAAAAACACGTGCCTTTTACATTACATTATCGCACAAGTACGTAATGAGATACATTACGATATTGAAATTGGTGTAATTACAACCACTTTACGAGCAAATATGTTATAAACATACTTATATACTTTTTTTTGTAAATACATACATAGAAACACCCAGACCAATGCAAATAGCCATATTCATGCATACTCCTGCGACACAGTGAGGGTCGGAGCAATACGCTTCGGCCGTCGTGGACTGGGGGCAGCAGTTGTCGGCTGCCCCATCGCGGCAGCCCAAAAGGTTGCCGATGGGCGGAGCCTCCTCATCGGGGGCTTCCAAAAGGTGCAGGTACGGCTCCTGCAGGCCCGACCGGCACGGTGCTTCCGATGCCTGTCGATGGGCCACGTGGGGGTGCAGTGCACGGCGGAAGTAGCGGTCGGTGACCGTTGCTTCCGCTGTGGCCAGCCCGGTCATAAGGCCGGTAATTGCGAAGCTCCGCTACACTGTTTTAGGTGTGCAGCGGAGGGCAAGCCGGCCGACCATAGGGTTGGTGCCAAGGCCTGCACCGCGGGGAGGCCGAAGCCGGGAGGCAGGCGCTCCGTCTCTGATTCGCGGCAGGGCGCGGAGATGGGGGTTCCATAATGGATCCTCAGCTCCGCATCCTGCAGGCGAATGCGAACCACTGTGTCGATGCTCAGGCACTTCTGCTCCAGAGCATGGTACAGTGGGGCATTAATGTCGCCGCTGTCGCCGAGCCATACATTCACCGGTTTCTCGGGCCTGCCTGGGAAACCGACCTGAACGGGTCGGTGGCACTGGTGCACAACGCCGCTGCCGGCAGCCCCCCCCCTTGTTGTCGTGAGAAGGGGGAATGGCTGCGTAGCAGCACTTGTGGGGGGAATAGCGGTCGTGGCAGTCTACTTCTCGCCGAATCGAGTCATAGATGAGTACCAGCAGTGGCTGGATCATCTGGCCGTCGTCGTCAATACCTGTTACCCTCACCCGGTTCTGGTGCTCGGGGACTTTAACGCCTGGTCTCTGAACTGGGGTTCCCGGCGCACGAACCCGAGGGGCAGGGCAGTGGAGAGCTGGGCTGATAGTCTCAGCCTAGTTCTCCTGAATCGCGGGGCCGTCGCCACGTGCGTGAAGAGCTGGGGCGACTCAATTGTGGACCTTTCGTTCGCGAGCGTCCCGCTCTCAGGCCGTGTGCAGGGCTGGCGTGTCCTTGAGGGGGTGGGGACAGCGTCGGATCACCGATACATTCGGTTCGACGTCTCCACTCCTGCGGGCGCCGCGCCGGTTACACCGGCTCCACGCGAGCCACGTTGGGTGCTTAAGCGAATGGATCGGGAGGTCCTCCTGGAGGCCGCCATCGTACAGGCCTGGGCCTCTGCGCCGGACAGGCCTGTCGACATAGACGATGAGGCGGCGTGGTTCCGGGAGGCCATGACGCGTGTCTGCGATGCGGCTATGCCTAGGGCTCCGCCCTATAATCCGAGGCGTCAGGTCTACTGGTGGTCGGCGGACATCGCGAGGCTGCGACAGGCCTCCGTGATCGCTTTCCGCCGGTGGACCAGATTCCGAAGGAGGCGCAGCCGCCCCGCAGATACGGAGCCCCGAGAGGCGGAGCTTCATGCGGGGTACAGGGAGGCCAGAAAGGCCCTCCGAGTAGCGATAAAGCAGTCGAAGGCTGCAGCTCGCAAGGAGCTGCTGGAGACGCTGGAGCGGGACCCATGGGGGCGGCCTTACCTTATGGTAAGGGGCAAGCTGCGCCCCCGGGCCCCGCCGTTAACCCGGTGTCTCCAGCCGGAGCTGCTCGGAGGAGTTGTTGGCTCCCTGTTCCCAGCGCGGGCGGTGGAACATATTCCACCGCAGATGACTCCGCCACCTAGGTCGCCTATGGCACCCAGCGTGGATGACGACGACGTGCCCGAGATCACTTGGGTAGAGCTAGAGCTGGCGGTGTTAAGGCTTAAGGCCAAGAACACCGCCCCGGGACCAGACGGCATTCCAGGCCGAGCGTGGGTCCTAGCTCTAGGCGAAGAAGACGCTCTCGAGCCCCGACTGAGAGGGTTTCTCAGCGCATGTTTGGAGCGAGGCCAGTTTCCGAAGATGTGGAAGACGGGGAAACTGGTCCTCATCCGAAAGGCGGGGCACCCGGCGGACTCACCGTCCGCCTACAGGCCCATAGTGTTGCTCGACGAGGTGTGCAAGCTCTTTGAAAGAGTCATTGCAAAGCGCCTCGTCGAGCACCTATCCAGGGTAGGGCCTGACCTGGCGGATGGCCAGTATGGCTTCCGCCGGAGGCGCTCCACCGTGGATGCCATCATGCGCGTGAGGACTCTGGCGAAGGACGCCGTCGCTCGGGGCGAGGTGGTGTTGGCGGTGTCACTGGACATCGCCAACGCATTTAACACCCTGCCCTGGAGCTGCATTAGGGAGGCGCTCGTGTATCACGAAGTGCCTCTCTACCTTCGCCGCATAGTCAGGGCGTATCTGTCGGAGAGAGCAGTCGTCTACCCAAGTGCGACCGGGCTCGGTCGGCGAGAGATGTCGTGCGGTGTTCCGCAGGGATCGGTCCTGGGACCGCTACTGTGGAACATCGGTTACGACTGGGTGCTTCGCGGTGAGCTCGTGGACGGTGCCGCCGTCACGTGTTATGCGGATGACACGCTGGTGACGGCGTGCGGGGCTACATACCGCGAAGCGACCCTGAAGGCCACGACCGCGGTTGCCCAAGTCGTGGAACGGATTCGGCGGCTGGGTCTCGAAGTGGCTCTGCATAAAACCGAGGCCATGTTCTTTCATGGGCCTCGGCGCGTGCCACCGGAGGATTCCAGCCTCATAGTGGGAGACATTTCCATCGGCGTCAAGGCCCAGATGAAATATCTGGGGCTCGTACTCGATGGCCGGTGGAACTTCGGGGAGCATCTCCGAAGACTGGCCCCCAAACTGAAGGACACAGCTGCCGCTTTGGGGCGGCTGCTGCCCAACATGAGGGGGCCGGATGACTCCTGCAGGAGACTCTACGCGGGAGTCGTGCGGTCCATGGCCCTATATGGGTGCCCAATATGGGCGGACACCCTGACGGTCCACAATGCGCGTCTGCTGCGTGGACCGCAGCGTGCAATGGCCAGCAGGGCCATTAGGGGGTACCGCACGATATCCTTCGAGGCGGCGAGTCTCCTTGCCGGATCCCTACCGTGGAACCTGGATGCGAGGGCCCTTTCGATGCTATATCGGTATCGTAAGGAGGCGCGGGAGCAGGGACGGGAACCCGAGCCCGAAGAAATTCGGGCCGTGAGGTCTCAGCTCCACAGGGACATGGTAGCGGAATGGGAGCTACGACTTGGGCGACCAAGCGCAGGGCACACCGTAATAGCGGCGGTAAGACCCATCATGGAGGAGTGGCTAGAGAGGCCACACGGCAGCCTCTCGTACCGGCTGACGCAGGTGATTACCGGACACGGGTGTTTCGGGAGTTACCTGTGTCGGATCCGGAAGGAGCCAACGTCCGAGTGCCATCACTGTGATGCGAGCGAGGACACAGAGCTGCACACGCTGACCGAGTGCCCGGCGTGGGACACGCCGAGGCGGGTCCTAGTGGCGGCTCTAGGGGTGGGAGTCTTCACACTCGTCACATTGCTCACAGCGATGGTACGATGCGCAAACGCTTGGGGTGCGGCCGCCTCCTTCTGCGAGCAAGTAATGCTCGAGAAGGAGGCGGCCGGTCGGGTCCGGACCAGACTCCGGGCCCGGGAAGCCCGTGCAGAGCGAAGGCGAACCGGACGTCGGAGGTCGCAGAACGACCTCCGTCCTCCATGAGCGCTGGCCTGGGGGTGACCGGTGGAGCCGCTTGTCACTCTAGCAGAAGCAGGCCGCGGCGGCGGCGCAAAGTGCGCCTCCCCGTAACCGGGGCTTGATGGGGACATTTTGGTCCCCACAACCCGAAGGGGACCATCTCGAAAGAGATGGTCCTGGGTCTGCCGGGGTGCGAGAGATATGCTTTTGGCAATCTCACCTCCGGCAGCCAAGGACCCAAGACGGCGTGCGTTTTAGTCGGTTCGAGTCCGACATAACCGCCTCCACCGGCTCCGTGGGGGTGGTATCCGTGGGGATTTTTCGCACGATAAAAAAAAAAAATAAAAAAATGCATACTCCTGCGTGGCAGTCGCGTGCACTACGGCCACGCCACAAAGGCTGTCGTGTCGTGTCGTGTCGTGATATGTCGAAGACAACCTCACCTCCGGCCTAACCCCACGACCCCCAGCCGGCGTGCGGTTTTAGTCGGTTCGAGTCCGACATAACCTCCCCTTCCGGCTCCGGCGGGGGAGGTATCCGAGGGTTTTTCCGCATGAAAGAAAAAAAAATACTCGTACCTATGACCCTGTAAGAAATTTCTAATGTTGTTAGAGCTCTGTGGCGTAGTTATGGAGTTCTACTAAGCAGGAGGTATGAGATCGAATCTCGCTCAGTGCATATGTTTTTCCATCCATACATTCATATACTCACGCCTGGAAATCCCCGGATGGGTAGGCAGGGGTGGATTAATACCGACATTTCGCCTATGATTTTCGGTCCCAAATGTTTTATGTATGAATACTTATGCATATTTACAATGATCTGGGGGCTACCTATTTAAAAAGTGTATTTCAATATGTTTTATAAGCATTCTGATATCCATAACACAAGCTAATTCGGCTATGCCTCTGTATTTTTGGAAGAAATAAGTGAATTACAAAAATTGTAATTTTTTTCAGTGTATATATTATAATAACATATACATAACATAAACTCACGCCTGTATTCCCCGTAGGGGTAGGCAGAGGTGCTAGCACCCACATTTCGCCAGTATATATTATAATAATAAGTATTTTACGTAGCTAACGTTGCATATCAAATTCTTAAGTGGATATGATTTAGTAAAATCCCAGCGTTGCCCCGCCCACTGGGGTAAACCACATTTCAAAGTTGAATTTGGGGTTTTTAATTTCGATGTTTGTGAATTCCCCACATCGGTCACGCTCACTGGGTATAAAAAGCAGTCGTACACCCTATCACTACGCCCAACTACAGATTAAATAACTAGCCCAGCTACACCACAGACACAGAATAGATACTAGTACTAGCCACAGATTTGGTTATTCTGTAATAGGCTATTTGACTAAGTCGTCGATTCTTCCCAATACTGCTTAATAGATAGCTTATTCTGAAAAAATGTACCTTGCAAAATAAAATAAAAAACGTAAACATAACATAAACTCACGCCTGTATTCCCCGAAGGGGTAGGCAGAGGTGCTAGCACCCACATTTCGCCAGTTTATGTTTAGGTCCCAATGTAATAGGTGGTGAGCCTATTGCCATTAACCGGGCACTGATAAACCTGCGATAAAATAAAATATTGCTTATCTAAACTGAAACTATGACTTTTCATTAGTTGAAATTCCCAAAACAAGTCAAAATATAAGTAAACAATCAAATTCAATTCAAATATATAACTTTTTAGATTCCTAACATAAATAATTCTTAAAACTATTTGTCGTACGAAATATTATAAGAAAGTGCTCATTTTCCAAACGTAAAAAAAAATTTCAAATAGCCTATTTAATCGCCCTACGTGAAATAAACGCTTTGAATCCCACCACATTTCCAAATCATCATAACAAAACAAAAAATGGAACCAATGGAACTAAGTAATAAGTATATAAATAATAAGGAGGTAAATACCTTCTCGAAGTGTCTGCATCGCGTAATTTCCTGTTAAATAAAAGTTTTTGTTATTGATAACTATATACTAAACCGTTAATGTATGTGTTTAATTTAATTCATCTGTGTACTTATTTGCTTAATTTAATTATTTCTATAATTTGTCCACAGATCAACTCATCTCTGGTCGACCACATAAATTACTAACCTGGTGTTTACTGCAACGACGTGAAATGCAATCTATGGGAAGTCTGTAAGACTGACCCGATTACCAAAAAAAAGAGGTGCATGCGAGCTTAAGCAACTTTTCTCGGAAAATCAACTGCCAAAAGGCTTACCTCATATTTACCTAACAATGAAGTACAGCCTACTTTGATCTAGACCACAGAAATATTATTAGCATAGAACGGCCATGTGAGTGAGCGGAAAACGCGTGCCAACTTTTAAGACAATTCCTGTCCTATGAGACAGGAACTTTCAAACGTTTACTCAGTACTTTTAAGACTAGCTTGTAATAACATCGGTAAAAATGATGTCAATATGCTGCGCTATTTCCAACTCTAGAATAAAAATGGAGGTGTAAATTTGAAATATACAGGCATTTCTTATCTGTCGTGATTATTAGTTACAGTAAAAAAGTTGACGCGCGTGACATGCAGATGAATACTGCTTATTGGATCTATTCTAATATATTTCTGTGGTCTAGGTACTCCTAAATACCTATAACTAAAACCTAGTGGGAGTGGTAATACCAGATATTATCGAACAATACTTAAATAAAATTAATAAATATTCCACAACATTCTACACAACGCTATCTAGACCCATGGTAAGCTTTTATAGCTTGTGCTAAGGAATCTAGAATGCGGATAAACATACTTATATACTTTTTTTTGTAAATATATGCATATTATACATGGGGACACCCAGACCAATGCAAATAGCCATATTCATGCATATAAATATCGAACGGCGCGGGGATCGAACAATCTTGCTGGAAGGTTTTTACCCACGTAACCGGCGGGTAGGAAATATCTGAGAGCAGATGGTTACCGTAAAACTTGGTAGGTGCTCCACCGATGACGACTCTCATTTTATCCGTAACTAGCTTACTCGGCGAACTTAGTATCACCAATTTTTTCCGCTCGCGTCGCGTCCGGTCCTGTTCCCGCTGCACCCTCTACTATATTAAGCGTGTATTATACATATAAACCTTCTTCTTGAATTACTAACTACTATATACGTCGTGAACATGGAAGAGCATGTTATTTAATGTAACACCATTGTACCTACCACCTATGTTGAACCAAATAAAGTTGATTTATTGATTATTGATTAGTTTTGAAGGTACAAGCATACATAGGGACACACAGACGTGGAAAGTGACTTTGCTTTAAACTAGTGTAGTGATGATGTATGATCCAAAGATACTTCCATAATATCTTTTCTATGTAAGTTTTGGTAACGTTTGCTAGCTATATACCTACAGAAAGTAAACGTGTGTTTAGACACTAACCTATAATTATTATTGCCAATATGTAACTCATTTTTTAATAAACGAAATTACTTAAGTAACAAGGGTTTTATTTTATCTATATGTCGCAGCCAAGTAACTTCAGTGAACTGCCTAGGCCATCTACTTAGCGGGGTGTCGTTCGGCTAACGGTCTGAATGAGCCGCCTGTCATCCTATCAGAAGCAGGCTGCGGCGGCGGCGCAAAGTGCGCCTCCCCGTAACCGGGGCTAGATGGGGACCCTGTGGTCCCCCCAACCCGAAGGGGGCCATCTCGAAAGAGATGGTCCTGGGTCTGCCGGGGTGCGAGAGATATGCTTTTGGCAATCTCACCTCCGGCAACCAAGGACCCAAGACGGCGTGCGTTTTAGTCGGTTCGAGTCCGACATAACCGCCTCCACCGGCTCCGTGGGGATTTATCGCATGATAAAAAAAAACGGTCTGAATGATGTTCAGCCGTATCGTTTATTACAACATTTAACAAACGTGCTGGCTAATGCTTAGGCCATTCGTACGATGGGGTACCACCCAGACATAAGACAGAAAATTATACACATACCTACCTACATATATTAAGTCGCACGGTGAGAACGATAAAGTCAAAAAAACCTAAAAACGACCGATAGCCTGGCCCCATGGCGCCAAGGAGAAAGTCAATCTTTTAGGTAATCTCATTGCGTCAGATTTGACTATGAACCATGGGAATACCGAGCCACGTATTATCCCCTGGTGTGATTCAATACATGAAGTAAAACGGATGGTTCGTCGGGAACTGTACTCCATAAATGTTCAAAAGTCTGAGTTAAGTATGCCCTGTACATACATGACTTTTCGCGCTTTCATATTTCGCGGGTCGAGTCCCAGCTTCGTAGAAGATCGGATTCGTGCATCGTGTGCCTAAAAAGGCAATAAGACAGATCTGTTCAACTACAGGCCTTTCGAAGGTGATGAAGCGTGTTATTAATATATACAGCTCCTGGGATACTTTGAGCGAAGCGATCTATAGAACGACCGACGACAGTACGACTTTTAGCACCGTCGCTTAACCGGAGACCTTCTTTTGTATCTCACAAACTGCCATCGAGAGTCAAGGTGTGGCTCTAGCGGTCAACCTCAATATAGCGAAGGCCTACGATCGGGTCCTCTTGTGAAGCTGCCACATTACCTATAGACTTCCTGCGAATTGATTGCTAGCTTTTTGTATTCACAGTAGAGTCGAGAAGACTAAACTTAGTCCTATTCAAACCCTGCAAGTCACGGGTATGTGAAATGAAAAAAAGGGGGAAACTTGCTGCAGCGTTTAAACAGATCTTGTTTCAATTTTTTAAGGAAAAGGGTAATAAAGAAGCTTGAATGCATCGGTATTCGTGGTGACTCTCTCTCTCTTTTCACAAGTTATCTATCAGAACGACAACAGCAAGTGAGGATAGGAACGCACACCAGTGGGTGTGAAAATGTGGCTTACGGCGTGCCCCAAGGCAGTGTCATCGGCCCCACTCTCTTTTTGATTTATATCAATGACTTATGTAATTTGTTGCGGAGTAAGTAAAAGATGTTTTACCAGTTGGAACAAGATTAATTTATTTGCTATTTACACACTCTTATATACTAATTATTCTACATGATTTTACTGAGGTTTAGAGTGGGGTATTACTCATATAAGTTTAGTGCTGACATTATTGTTTATTGATACGTGTTGTTTATATAATATTATTTCCTAGTTACAGTGTACTTTGCCTATGACGCATAGCACGTCATAGTACTCCCCCCTTTATAAAAATGTTTGCTGATGTTGTACTTTTTCTGCAGTTGTTTACACTTGTTGCATTTCCTTGATTATTTTGTTTATCTTTTTGTCCATGACTTTGTTAGTTTTCTGTACGAGTCTGGTGATTGTTATTATTATTGCTGCTAGTATAATTATAGCGATGAGTACTCCGATCCAGATTTTTATTTTTTCAATTTCTGCTGCCATGTGTGTGTTCTTTTCTGCCTTTTCTGCCAGGTTATTGTTCTGCACCATGTTTATTTGTTCCATTTCGTGGGTTTGACTGCTTCCCATCTTGTGTGTTGTTTCTTGTGGCTTGCTGTGGAGTGACTTTTATTTTCATTTTGCCCTTTTTATATCATTGTTTGAAACGGACGGTGGGTCGTGATATTCTTCCCGAATGTGTTCTTTTTATGTTTTGATTTGGCTCTGCCTTATCTTGCTCTTGATTTTGAACTTCTATCTTGTCGTCGCTCGTCGTGAATGCTGGCTTTAGCCTGTCAATCGACACGTTCACTTCCCTGCCGTTTCGCTTGATCGTGACTATTTTGTTGTCACGTTTGACTACGAGAAACGGTCCGTCGTAAGGTGGTGTGAGCGTAGGACGTAGCTTATCGCATCGTAGAAATACGTGTGTACAGTCGGCTAAGCGTGGGTGTACGAATATGTTTTTGTTTGAGCTTTGTCGTTGTGGAATTGACGTCATGTGCGTTATGTTATCTTTAATTTTTTCCACAAACTCTGCGTACGTTGTGTTTTTAGGACAGTCGCCAAAATATGCTGCTGGTAATTTTATTGTTGTTCCGTAGACCAATTCGGCTGCTGAGTATCCAGTGTCTTGTCGAATGCTGGTACGTATCCCGAATAATACCGATGGTAATTCTTTCGTCCAATTTTCGGTATTTCCTCTTGCCATCAAAGCTGCTTTCATGGTTCTGTGCAGTCTTTCTACTTTGGAGTTTGATTGAGGGTGATATGGTGTAGTACGGATTTTTTGTATACCCAGGAATTTGGTTAGGCTTCTGAATAGCTCAGACTCGAATTGTCGTCCTTGATCCGTTGTTATATAATTGGGGCATCCAAAACGTGTGATCCAGCCATTGTATAGGGTTTTGGCTACAGTTTCTGCTGTGATGTCCGATATAGGATATGCTTCTGGCCATGACGTACAACGATCGATCATAGTGACGATGTATCTTTTGTTTTGTGATGTCGTTAGGGGGCCCACAATGTCTATGTGTATGTGGCTAAATCGTTCTGCTGGCATAAATTTGCCCAGGGGTGATACTGTGTGCCGCTGAACTTTTGATTGCTGGCATTGTAAACATGTTTTGCACATTTCGTAAATGTCTTTGTGCATGCTAGTCCAGACGTATTTTGCGGTTATCAACTTTTTTGTTGTGTTTTTCCCTGGGTGGCTCATGTTGTGAAAACTATCAAAAATAGTTTTTCTGAACTTTTGTGGTAGGTATGGCCTTGTTGTACCGGTGGATATATCACAATAAATTTTGATATTATTGTTTTGTATTGGTACCCGTGCCATTTTTAGTGACCTATTTTGTTTTAGTTTTGTTAACTCCGGGTCACTGTCTTGGTATTTTTTTACCTCTTGCCAGTTGAGAATTTGGGGTAGTTCTATTGTTTCTATTACCCGTGATAGTGCGTCGGCTACCACGTTTTCGCTGCCCGTGACGTGCCTTATGTCTGTGCAGAATTGTGCAATATATTCTAGGTACCTTATTCTTCTAGGGGATTCATCCACTGATTGCTTCTTGTCGAATGCATGAATCAGTGGCTTATGATCCGTGTATATTGTAAATGTGCGACCTTCTATTAGTCGTCTAAAGTTTTTTATTGCCATGTAAATACCGAGTAGTTCTCGATCGTATGTGGAATATTTTGTTTGTGTCTCGCTTAACCCTTTTGAAAAAAATGATACGGGTTTCCATTTTCCTTGAACTTTTTGTTGAAGTACGGCGCCTACACATTTTAAACTAGCATCTGTCATAATGGCTAGTGGTGTGTCTGTTTCCGGGAATGCGAGTGTTGTGACATCTCTTATGTCCTGTTTGCAGTGTTCGAATGCTTGGTTAGCTTCCGTATTCCACTCGATTGGCGTATTGTCATTCTTTTTGGAGTTTATTAAGTATTTGTTGAGCGGAGCTTGGTGTCTGGCGGCGTGTGGGATGCTACTTCTGTAGAAATTCATCATTCCCAAAAATCGACGTAGCTCCTTTACCACCTTTGGTTTTGGGTATTCGTTTATTGCTCGTACTTTCTCAGACGTGGGGGTGATTCCTTGGCTCGTTATATGATAACCTAAGAAATCTATCTCTGTCTTTTCGAATTCGCATTTGCTCGTATTGATTGAGATGCCGTTTTTACTTAGGCGATTGAATACTTCCTCTAATTGAACGTAATGTTGTTCGGTATTTTGACTTGCTATGAGTATGTCGTCCACGAAGACATATATATAGTCCAGGTCTCTGAACAGGGAGTCCATAAACCTCTGGAACGTTTGAGCTGAATTTCTGAGGCCAAATGGCATGAAATTCCAGTGAAATAAACCCATTTGCGTGATTATTGCGGTCTTCTCTGGTTCCGCAACAGGGATTTGGTGGAACGCCTTCTTTATATCAATTTTGCTGAATATTGTTTTTCCACTTGCGATGTATGTAAAGTCTAACAGTCTTGGCAAGGGATATCTGTCGGGAACTGTTATTTTATTTAACGCGCGGTAGTCTCCGCACGGTCTCCATTCCCCATTCTTTTTCTTTACCATGTGGAGAGGCGATGCCCAAGGACTACTGGAAGGTTCTAATATTCCTAGGTTTATTAGCTCTTGGAATTCCTTTTTTCCTGCCTTATATTTGTCGGGTGGTAGTGGGCGCGCGCAGGCATAAACTGGAGGACCTTTTGTTATGATGTGATGCTGTATTCCATGCTCTGTGGGTTTTTTAAATGGTCTTGGTCTAGTGACGTTTACGTATTTCTCTAACAGGCGCTTTATATGTTCGGGTAATTTCGCGTCGATGGATCTAATTGAAGGCATGTGTGTTTCTCTTGCAATTTTCGCAGGCGTCGTTAATTTTGTTTCTTGGTCGATCAGCCTTTTGCCGTATAGATCCACTAATAATCTGTGGTGCTCTAGGAAATCAGCTCCTAAGATAGGCATTTTTACATCGGCGATTACGAACGTCCAAGTAAAAGGTCTGCGTAACCCCAGATTTAGCGTTAATGTGCTTTCGCCATAAGTTTCAATAATTGACCCGTTTGCGGCATACAGTTTGTAGTTGCTCGCGTTTTTCTTACCCTGTGCGTTTTGTAATACAGAAATATTTGCTCCCGTGTCTACTAAAAACCTATAACCACTGTTTGAGTCGGTTATAGTTAGACGGTTGGCGGGTTGTATGGCACAGAGTCCCGTCGTGTTCTGCGCTAGTTCTCGTTTCCCGAATTTTTATCGGTTTTATTTATCCACGAGCACGGCTGATCGCATTTATATGCTTTTGTTTTGAATCGTCTGTGATAATAACATAGCCGTGTACGTGACCGTGAGCGTGATTGCGACCTTGCTCGGAATTTGCTGCGTTGCATCGGTCGGCGATTACTCATACCGCGGAGCTCGTTTATTTCGACTCGCATAGCTGCAATTTGTGACGTCAGCATTGTTATTAAGTCAGCGGATTCCTGTGACGAGTTGTTTGTTTTGGTTTTATAGCGCATATTTTCATAAATTCGGTCCGCCATTTCGCATAATTTTGTGAGGTCGAGGTCTTCGGAGACTGCCAATATGGAGGTGATTGATACCGGAAGCTGTCTGAACCATAATAATCTGATGGTATCTTCGGTCATTTTGTCGCAGCTGGATTCTTTCATTTTTCTCAACAGCTGTGATGGTGTTGAGTCACCTAGGTCCATCTCCGATAGCAATTTGTGGAAGCGTCGTTGTTCGCTTTCCTCATAGCACGCAATTAATCTTTCTTTGATTTTACGGTACTTGTCTGCGTTTGGCGGTGACGTCAGGATGTCGCTAACCTGATGTATGACCTCTTTTGGTAATTTTGCGATGACGCTATTATATTTATATTCGTCACCTTGCTTTTGGGAGGCTACGATGGCCTCGAATTGCGCGAACCATAAGCGCGGTGAATCTGTCCAAAACGATGGTATTTTCTCCGTAATGCTAATTGCAGCCACCACCTGGCTGTCGCTGTTTGATTCAGCTGATGTGTCGGGGTTTTTTGACGGTGTTCCGGCTGGAATTATCGGTGCCATGATTGCGTTTAGCCTCTTGAAATTTCAGCTGGTTAGACCCGCTTGTGGGAAGCCAACTGAAATGTGCTATTTCGCTGATGGTGGTGGTCGGTAAGCTGGTGGGCTGTTGGGTGAATTTTCCCAAATATAGCTCCACAGTGATCTGTGATAGTTCCTAGGTTTGCTGCTGAAAACCTTTTCAGGGCTGCAGTTGGCCTGCAATTATATCAGCACTAGGAGATCACGTCGGGGTCACCAATGTTGCGGAGTAAGTAAAAGATGTTTTACCAGTTGGAACAAGATTAATTTATTTGCTATTTACACACTCTTATATACTAATTATTCTACATGATTTTACTGAGGTTTAGAGTGGGGTATTACTCATATAAGTTTAGTGCTGACATTATTGTTTATTGATACGTGTTGTTTATATAATATTATTTCCTAGTTACAGTGTACTTTGCCTATGACGCATAGCACGTCAATCACGTCACGTTAAATCTAGATTCTGGACGTATATTTTCTTATGCCGATGACACAGCAATTGTGTTTACTGGACGGTCATGGGATGAGGTACGGCGCTCTGCGGAGGTGGGCTTGACCAGTGTGGCCGCCTGGCTGGATAAAAATATTCTCACTTTAAATACTGCCAAAACGAACTATATGTGTTTCTCAATTTATGACTCGTTTCAACCTCCAGGAGACTTTGAGCTCCGAATTCACAAATGTAATGATTCCCAATCAACGGACTGCAACTGTATCCCACTTGTGAAAGTACAACATCTAAAGTATCTTGGTATCATGTTTGACCAGAGACTTTCTTGGCACTTTCACCTAGAACTACTCGCAAATCGGGTAAGAAAATTTAAATGGGTCTTCAAAACATTGCGCCATGTTACACCTCTTGAAACAATGACCAAAATATATATTGCTCTAGTGCAATCAGTACTCTCATATTGCATACCAGTATGGGGAGGTGCTAACAAAACTAAATTTATTGAATTGGAAAGAGCTCAAAGATCGATTATAAAAGTAATCTATTCTAAACCTTACAAATACCTGACTATTGAGTTGTATCAAACTAGTAACCTATTATCAGTGAGGCAACTGTATATATTGCTCACTGTTCTAAAAGTTCATGTTAGACTGAAATTTGACCCTAATCTTCTTAACAAAAGAGTCTATCACAATGTTGCTCCAGCAGACACTGTCGCTACAACATTTGCCAGTAGACAGTTTAAAAGACAGTCAGCCTATTTATATAACAAGATAAACAAAATATTAAGCATCTACCCCATGGTCTTTCATGACTGTAAAATAACCCTGCTATCTTGGTTAAAATCCATGAATTATGGCGAAACCGAAGAGCTCATGCATATTATATCTTAACATTATCCCTAACCTAATTGTCTACCTCACTCTGACACTGACACACACACACACATACTCACACAAACACACACACACACATACATACACACACACACACACACACACACACACACACACACACGAAAACACACACACACACACACATTCAAATTGTTATTTTATATAAAATCAAAAAGTTACTTACCTGACTAGCTACTTCTTTTGTAATGTGGAGAGCGAGGCCTCCTAACACAGGTATTACTTACTTAAAAGGAGTGCCTCAAACACTGTTTAAATGCTATCATGTAAGAAAATGAAAATAAATTGAAATTGAAATTGAAAAATTGAGGGTACCAGCAAAATGTGACAAAGGATGCTTGTGACGTTTACTGTTCACAGAATTACTAGTATAATTGACCGAACGACTGAAGCGAGCGAGTCTTCGTACGGCTGCTTTGACAAAATCGGCATTGCTTTTGTTCGTATCTATATCAGTTTGTCAGTTACGATTTAGAGGGCATGTGCCCTCTAGACTGATTTTAAATCATATAACATGTTTTTTGATTTAAAGTACAACTTTTTCACAGAAGTGAAGATGGGGGTTAAAAGGGGAGAGTTTGCTATCGCGTTATTTATGAACAGATCTTGATAATTTTTGACTGAAACATCAAGGCCATGATTCCACACAGGTGGTTGTGAAAAAAATTATGCATAGTATAAAGGTTGAATAATTTCGTCATAAAAATATGAATGATGAGGTAAAAGGGGGGAAGTTTGCTGTAACGTTTGTTTAGGAATGGTCCGTCATTATTTTTTGGTGAAACATCCAAGGTTGGTTAAAATAAGAGAGAATTGATTAAGGGTACTTGAAGGGTAATTGATAAAGGGTACAGAACTTCTAGTATTATTACAATTTTCTTTAGTTTTATTTGACCTAAATTATAAATTCCAAAGTAACTCTGTCTATGTTATGCTTTATGTATGTTAAGCGCCACCCGCGTGGCTATGTCCTTTCTCAAGGTCTACTCTACCCCTATACCAAATTTCGTCAAAATCGGTTCTGTGGTTTAGGCTTGAAAGCGTAACAGACAGGCCGACAGACATAGTTACTTTCGCATGTATAATATTACTAGCTTTTGCCCCCGGCTCGGCCCGCGTGGATGTCGGATATCGCGACCAAACATAGCTTATGTCCTTTCTCATGATCTAATCTACCTCTATACCAAATTTTACAGAGTTACTTTCGCATTTATAATATTAGTATAGTATGGATACTAGCTAATGCCCGAGTCCGCCCGCGTGGATGTCGGTTATCGCGACTAAACATAGCCTATGTCCTTTCTCAAGATCTAATCTATTCCTATACCAAATTTCATCAAAATCGGTTCAGTGGTTTAAGCGTGAAAGCGTCAGACTGAGGTACTTTCGCATTTATAATATTAGTATGGAAGTATGGATTAGTATGAATGTACGAATTTACTAGTTGTTGCCCGCGGCAGTACCCAGTGTTTGCCACAACCACAACCCATAGATATAAAAGCCAAAGGGATGAAAATAGCATTTGTGCTTTTCCAGACTACTATTTATCTATAAGGTTTTACCAAGTAGGTACCGTTAAGCTTGGTTAACTTTAATAATACACGCTATGACTGTACCTAGTAGTGTGAATAAACAACCTTATCCGTTGAGTACCTAATAATTTCATAAATTTTGAAATACTTAACCATACATTTGTAATGTATTTGTATTTTATTTTCTCTCTTCCTCTCTCTCTCTTTCGCGGATTTTATATTAGTTGAGCGAAGAATGCGGACCTCGTACTACAACCCAGCCTTAACTTACTTATTGGTATAGGGTCATGTTGTAGGTACCTACATACTGACAATGACTACTAACTTCCTAGCTACCCACCGGCTGGCATAAGCCTAGGATTTCCTCTCGGAGTTGAACAAGACGCCAGTCGCTCGCGTAATAGCCAAAACTTGCACTGCTCTTCGCTTGCCCGCAGCTGCGGGAGCGAGGGACACGAACCTGGGTTTGGAGAATTTCAGAAAGTCTCAACTCATCGAGTGGATCGGGAGCTATTTGCGAGGGATATGTCGATGACAACCTCACCTCCGGCCTAGCACCACGACCCACAGTCGGCGTGCTGTTTTAGTCGGTTCGAGTCCGACATAACCTCCCCTTTCGGCTCCGGGGTATCCGAGGGGATTTCCGCACGGAAAAAAAATGGAGCTATTGCTTGAGTAAAAACGCGCAAGGCATAGCGTCTGCGCCCTAATAGCGGCAGTAAGACGCATCATGGTGTACAGGCTATAGAGACCACACACACAACACGGTTTTTCGTACTGGCTGACGCAGGTGATCACCGGGTAAGTGATCACAGATGCGGGTTCAGTAAGACTCAGGACTCAGGGCTATTATACACAGGCGCACCGAGTACCCAGTGTGGAGTAGAAGTGGGAGTTCTCTAGCTCACCGCCTGGCGGAGGCGGCGGATTAAATTCAAAGGAGACTTGTGGCCTGCACAGCTCACAACGAGCGCTGGCAACGCATTAAAGGTTAGAGGACGTTTAACGACTTCCGTCCCCAATCAGCGCAAGACTGTGCGTGACGGGTGGAGCCGCCTGTCACCCTAGCAGAAAAAGGCCGAGGCGACGGCACAATACGCACCACCCCATATCTGAGGGCTAGATGGGGACACCATGGTCCCCACACCGGAAGAGAGCCAGTTCGAAAATGATGGCTCTGAATCGGCCAGGGTATGTCACGTTCGGCAACTACGACCCACACACGGCGTGAGATTCAGTCGATTCCATTCCGGGGCAGTCGGGTAAAGAAGAGGGCCTCGCTAAATGTTTAGGTCTTGCGCTGCCGCTGCCTTCAGCTTACCATCTGGCGAGGTGAAGTCACACCGTGTCCTAAATAAACTAAACTAGATCTAAAAACTGAGTACAATTAAAATGATAGGTTTTTGTAAATTGTAAATGTGATTTTTTTCACGTATGGTATTTTGTTATGACTACTTACCTATTAAATAATCCGTTTTGCGGTTTGAGGAAAATCTGAATAAATGTATTGTGGTATAGTTGGGTAAATGTTATCTGTGGCTGATTCAGCACCAACATTCATAAAGGGAGAAAGGGAGCAAATTGAGAACAGTGTTCTTCCAGAATTTGTATGAAGCAGACGGCTTGAAAACTGTGACCAAATTTATAAACAAACATGGGTGAGTTTTTGAGATTTAATTTCTTTTTTTTAATTAGTAAGCACGTAATTTTTTTTTAAACCATTAGATCTCCAAATTGACTGTACTTACCCTGCTCAATGGTAAACTGGGGTGCAGTCTAAAGAGTACTGGCCGGTATTTTAGATATTTTCCCTGGAATAGCAGTTCCTACTATTTTTTTTCGTGCGGAAAAAAAATAGTAGGTAGGTAAACCAAAAAATTAATGGCTACCGCCTGCTACTTATCAACTGCCATCAAACTAAAAAATTAAAGAACTCGACTGCTGTTTAAAAGATCGAAACAATCGATCTTTTAAATAGCAGTCGTGTTTTTATTTTTTTATTCCTTTATTTTATTTTGAACTTCTGAGCTATGATACGTACTTACCTATATTTTTGTAATCGCTTTTTAATTTTCTTAATTTTGATACGCTACTCGATAAGCTGGAGTTCTTTTTGTCCACTCAAATTTCAGAACCTAAAATCCACTGTGTACTTTGTATTGAAATGTTATGTATTGTAGTAACACTCGAGACATTAATACCTTTCATTTGAGACCTCATTCATCAAAAACTGTCCAGCCGTTAGGCATGTAGAGGAGAACACACACACAAACATACATACGCGCGAAAAACATTTACCCACGCTGGTGCAGACGGGTAAAAAAGCCAGCTTATTGCTTATTACGCTAAATCATCATCTTTCGATCATTTTCTCCAGCTAACCTGGGGTCGGCTATCAGTCTGAAGCCCTGGCTGCATTCCATCGCGATAAAATTCCCTGGAAAAACTTCGGGCTACTGCGAAGTTTCGTGGTTACATTTTGCGCGAAGTAAGTTTATCGTGATAAAACTCTTTGATCTGCAGAGTTTGCCGACAGCGGAGCGAAGAGCGAAGTCTTCGCAAAGTATCGAAGTATACGCGAATACTTGACTACCATATCGTGATAACTGAAGCTTCGGGCTATCGCGATATCATATTCTGTAGCTAGACAAATCTTTTTAATAATTTAGGGCTCCATCTTTCCGTAATTATTGCCACAGATATTCGTATGGTTACTGGGACAGACGACCTGTGGTGTTTTCCGAGTCATGAAGTCCATTCTCCACCCTAACGGTTAACTGACCTGGCTGGCTACTTACATTGCTTAATCATACAATGTGCTTTACTAGCCTTCCTATTGCTCCAAAGAGTCTTCTAATTTCGCATCGTCTTTAAAATGACTGCTGAAGAGAAAAGGTGATTCGGTTTATTTTTGTCGTTATTTATATTGTTTACATTGATTTAGGGTTTTCCTTTGGAAAATATACTATATTTAAACCTAAAACTTACCATGAGTAATGATTTGGTAAATAACTGTTCATTACGAAATAGTTAGGCACCTACTTGCGGCCAGAGTATAGACCGGCCGTGCAAAACATTGCCATCACATATAAATTTAGATTCCACAGATATCCGTTCATTTAATTCACCATTGTTATAGAGATTTGATATTTATGATTGACCCTATCGATTGATACCAGATGTTATTTTTTTCGATTTTTTATCGATTCGTTTACCGGGTGAGGGTGTAGTCCACTTAGAGCACCCAGCTAACTAACATCTGTCCGGATTGAATTTTCGACAACCTTTGAATGCAGTTTTGTTCCTTTAAAAAACTAAGAGAATGTTTCCTTTGAGTGTTATTCGTTATCTCCAGTATTTAGAGCACTTTCCCTCCAATTAAGCTAAAAATACTATTTGGACTGTTGATTGATGGCACCTGACCGGTTTCGCCGTACGGCATTCTCAAAAGTTTACATTTGAAATGTAGACCTTTGAGAATGCCGTAAGGCGAAACCGATCAGGTTCAATATAATAAATACTGTGGAAAAAGTACAAGTGTTCTCAATATGTGTAAGCTAAAAATCTTCCAGCTTGTGTAATGTTGTTATTTAATATCCTTATTCCAGGTAATCTAAGCCTTCTACTGTTTGTCGTCGCTGCAGTATTGGCCTTGGACTTGACATCAGGTAACTATATTGTTATTAAGTACTAGCTGTTGCCCGCGACTTCGTCCGCGTTAAGTTCGGAATAGCTCAAACTCATTATTATACATGATGGAAGATTTTCATCCCAACTGGAACGGAAGTACTATGAATACTGGAATTAGTGAATTTTACACAAAGATAACATTCCTTTATTTTAAAAAAGAAACAACATTGTATTCAAATCATTTAGAAAACTTGCTTGACATCTTCCACCCTGTATTTTTCAATTACATATTATGAAAACAGTCTTTTTTGAGTGGCTAAACTACTGAAAACTACGAAAATAGACAGGCTTCTTCTATGGGCTTGGCAGATATTGCGTAAGGATTTTGTAAAATTCAATATTTTGCTGACGAAATCATTACCAAGTATGTGGATGAACATTGCTAAATGTGGACTAAGCAATGTTCATCAGTTTTAATGGTTTAAATATTCTTCCTTCCTCCCATTCTTAAAATATGCTGCCACCACTTACGAACTGAATAAATTAAAATATATCAAGTATCACACAAAATAGTTTCAAGAAAACCCGAAGCCTTGCACGCCCTGAGCAGTGAGCAGTGGTCTTGGTGGTTCTTTGCCAAGCCAATGGTGGGTAGTTTCAGTTTTATGATAAATTCCATCGACCACAGTCACATCGTTGTTCGTTGCCTTACACACAGGTAGAGAAGAGGGGCGCAGTGGGCAAGAGAGCAAATACAGCATTGACTGGGATGGGGTCATATAGCCTCATTTTGCTATTATATTCCTTGTATTGGTAAGCTTGTGTTCAACAGATGATGTAGGTAGATACTTCCAAGTTAACACTGGAGTTGATGTCTACGCGGCGAAATTTTTTGGTCTGATTAAATTTACCGGATCTGCATATTTCTCTGCCCACATTCGGTCTCTTTTATATAATTGACTGGGATGGGGTCGTATAGCCTCATTTTGCTATATATTCCTTGTATTGGTAAGCTTGTGTTCAACAGATGATGTAGGTAGATACTTCCAAATTAACACTGGATTTGATGTCTACGCGGCCAAATTTTTTGGTCTGATTAAATTTACCGGAACTGCGTGTTTCTCTGCCCACATTCGGTCTCTTTTATATAATAGGAGCATGCAATAGGAGCAAGCAATCTTTTATATATCTAATACATAGGTTGGCTTCTTCTGGCATACTGTTATCATTTACATTTTTTTTTTGTACGTATTTACTATTAGATACTTATTAGACGGAATCGATAACATCGCAGCGGCGCAATATGTATAATGTCTGCAGTTGCATAGGGACGTCTCTCTGGCTATATCTTACCATTTCTACCGCACCACGGCGACTCAAAAGAGCCTATTAGGGGTCTTTCAACTAATCTCTCCTTCGTTCCGGCACTCACATATGGTAGAAATAATGCCACCTCGGACCAAGCGGTTGGGGATTACATTTCTTTATCAGGAGGTTAAGAACTATATTGCTCTACCCACATATGTGTTTTCTTTTCTTCTTTTTAAGATCCCGCGTTTTTATATAAGACACGTCAATTTAACTTCACCTCGCCTGATGGTAAGCTAAAGGCAAAGACACGGAAATAGGGTCTCCATTATTAACATGTACCATCTTAACAATGGTGGCGCTCAGCTTGATGGCATCATCAGAAGCCTTTTCACGCCCCCCTTAAAGGACCCGGGACTGTAGGAAGAAGTAAACCGTGAGCTGGCAGGGATTTTAGGTCTTAATGGTGCGACATAGGAATGGGTCACCAAACCACTTGGTTCTTGACGGAATATTCTGATCCGTATGTGGATGCCATCTGAGCCTTGCATGCGTTGTCCTGTGTAGGAAAGGAGAGGGTGGAACTAATTGGAATAGCTCATCAGAACATTCACCATGGTAGAGACGGTAATACGATAGGGACAACTATCTCCCAGAATACGTAATGAGCTTCAGAGAAGGTGCAACGATTTACTTCCTCCATGAGCGCGGCTTTGATGGTAACAGCTTAGGCTACCCATCACCCTAGCCGAAGCAATCCCTGCTCTTCACGTTGAGACCGCCTATTTATGATAGGTAACCAAGGCAGGTATACTGGGGTACCTAACCCCAGAATACCCCTAATGCCCCATCTCCTCTGTTAAATTTTAATCGGTTTGATTCCAATATTGCGCTTGCCACGATGTGGTGGAATCGGTATCAATGGGGGATACCAGTTTTAGTTTTATGACTTCTCAGGCGGGTGGGACCACTATTTCATTCTCCGAAATGAAGAATTTTGTATAGATCTAAGAATATTATATAATCTGTTCTACTATTACTGTCACAGAGCATAGTTTTATGTACTACCTATAGAATACTAAGCATAGAATTTATATTTTACTTCAAATAAAACTACAAATACAATAAAATACAACAAATACACAATAAAATAAAAAATTTAAACAAAAGTAAATAAAAACCATAAAAAAAGGAAAACTACATTTTAGATGGATTCGAACGCGACTCAGCTATGTAAGTTATAAGTCCACCGCAGACGTATTGAGCCACAGTTACCATGAAATCATAGTGTGAAATAGACGTTTACATATTATGTCATAAAAACATTCTGTCCCATTCCTTATTATAATAGCGTGATGATATTAATTATGAAAGCCAGTAGTCTTTTTACCGAACCAGCTGCTTACTAATTTGTTGGATTCGAGAGAAAATAGTTCGAGAACAATGTGAATTCTATCGAGACACTTGCTGTTCCGAAGATTCTGCAGTTACCTGACCTGACTTGGCTGAGATGTAGAACTCTGGCCTCTCGAAGTTCTTCAGATTCCTATGACCGAAATAATATCTTCTTGTAAGCATTATTGCTTCTTTATTGGTTCGATCTATTCACACAATCACAAATTGTTAGCCATGATATGCTATTATTGACATAACTTTTTTATTTATGAACCGATTGCAATAAAACAAACACTAAATGTTAAGTGAAGCCTACCACAATATATTAGTGAAAACCGCAACCAAATCCGTTTAGCCGATTCTGAGATTAGCGTGCACAAACTCACAGACAAACAGAGAAACAGAGAAACAGAGAAACAGAGAAACAGATAAACAGATAAACAGACAAACAGACACAAATTCCAAAAAACGTTGATTTGGCGTCTATTACGTTTATAAAGTCCCCCTATAACAATTTTTCTCATTTCCTTTCCATGTACAGACATCGATCGTTTACAGATTTATTATATTTATAGATTACCTACCTCTTTAAGATGATCAACCGTGACAGTAGCAATGGTCACTGAGCAGTGTTCTATCATTGTGTCTTCTTCTCCATCTTAGCGTTAATCCCAGTCGTATCCGAAGCTTTCAGCTTGGATTCTGGAGTCCGCTTTACCAGTCTAACTACTGATTTGGCTAAACTTCGATATTTTCTGTGAAGCGACTGCCATTTGACAACCCAAAGGCGATATGAAGCATATAGTGTTCATGCGAATTTTACTTTTGAACAGTATTCCCAGTTTCTGAAATCCTGAAGCTGTATTCTCAATTTCAACACGTAATTCATCACCTAGATGTTCCGCGGGAACTTTTTCGTTTCCATAGTTCACTCAAAAGGCGCTCCATGAGTAGGTACCTAGAACAAACAATGGTACCAAGAATGCCCACACCAGAGCCTAGTTAGATCAGTTGAGTCCAGAAGTTTTTAGGTGGTCTCATAGACCCTATTGTGAGCGATTAAATCACAAAAGATCTCCCCGAAAAGGATATTTGGACTCCCAAGTCCACATCTCCACACTTCTATCATATCCTATGAGCGTTTTCTCAACTCAGGGTCAGCATTTCAGTATCTACGAAGCGGCTAAACTTATTTTCCATGATGCGACGGACATGTCACCTTCATAGCTCTTGGCGATATCGAAGTTGGGTGATAAACAAATGCGGTTCTCAAAACTTAGAAATTAAAAAAAATGCCTTTTTGTACTAAAAATCTACTTTTATTATAAAATGTAACAAAAGGATCATATTATGATTAGATTTTGAGATCAAAACGTTAATTTAAAGAAAATGGGTCACATTTTCATTTTTCAGTGTCCACTGAAAAGACATAAAAATCAACAGAAAAGATAAAGTTAGGTCTTAAAGCAATAACAGTCATATAAAAACTCTGTAAACTTACACATGATAATACTTAGAGTGTACATTATTGCTTAACATTAAAAACAAAACAAGTCATACAATAATCTCAGTTAAAAAAAATAAAAACAAATTATCCACGGAAGATATATCTCTTCCGTTGACATGAGGCATAAAAATATCAAAAATATATGAATAAACAATCATGAGCAATTATTATTCTGTAAATCAAAATAAAGAATCTTCATCATCACTGTCCGAAAATGGGATGATTATTCTTTTTTTTGTTGGTTGCATAGGAAAAATGTCAGACTCATCAGAATCAGAAAATACTCTAAATCTTTTTTTAGGAGGAGCAGGCACACTTTGTAACATATCTCCTTCTGGTGTTATTAAATCAGACCTAAAAGTGACTGTGTCTGATTGAGATGAAGCTACACTTCTTGGGGATAAGGCACCGACATTAGACACAGAACTTGGAGGAGCAGTCGATATAGCCCTCAAGTGTTGAACTGTGATCTGGCCGATTTCAAAATGTGGACAAATCATTTGTGCTGAACAGGATAAGCAACTTAGTCGTCTATCATGTAAAATATTTGGCTCATTTCGGCTCCAAGAGAGTTGATGTATTTTTAATGTCCCCTTAAAAGCTTTGACTGAGCTCTGATCCATAATATCTTGTATTTCTTGAATGTTGGGATCCCCAATTCCATAAATCTCTATACCTCTACAATTTTCCTTTAAACAAGTCATAAGACCATCGTAATTGGACACATCTTTACCCATTGCAACTGAATTATCACTTATTCTCTTTACACAGCCACCTACACCATCTGGGGCTCCTTTACCGTGACCTTTTTCGCTGTAGTGCCATATAATACTGTTTACATTATCTAATTCTTTGCTCAAAAAACATGCAATCAAATAAAACATAGACTTATTTCTGTATTGTGTGGTTGGACCGTCACTTAATATATGCAAATCTGTCAAATTGGGACTTATTTCCCTTATTCTATGCAAAATAGGTCTAAGATGTGCACATATCATTACCGGGTCATGTCGCAAATTTTCCGAGATAGTGCACATTGACGTTGTTTTAAAACCACTCTCTGGAGACTGCAAGTTATTATTGTAGTATACACATGTGTGTAGGGACAACTGGGGCTTCGATCCACCAAAGTGAGCAGATTGTACTTCTGTACTGTATTTACAGTTATAGTTTTCTGAGAAATCGATATGTAACAAACCTTCTGAAGGAGATAATTGTTGTTTAACACTTTGGATTGACCTAACCTGATGAATTAAATTTGCCATATGCTGCACATACACTGGCAAGTTTGAGTTAAACAATCGTACAGTAAGCTTCAGAGAAAAGGAACCCCCCTTGATAATGACATGAAAGCATTGAAGTTTTTTGATATATATCGTATACGGCATGTTGGTCTAGTGGTTATGACCGACGCTTTGAGTATACGGTAAGCGGGGGTTCAAATCCTCGGACACGAAGTTCTTTTTGTATTTCATATATGTAATTATTTTTTTAGTCTCTTATGCACTTTTTGTTAATTATTATTTAAGGAATCAAATTTTATAGTAGGTATGAGGTTTGTAAGAACAACATAAACAATATGTTGCATATTAGTTAGTTAGGTATTATTGGTTGTTGCATAAACAATATTAATTTATTTCTCGAATTACATTTCTAGGACTACATGGAGATCATTTCCTGGTTGAGTATACAGTTTTTCTATCTGAGTTAAATTAGGGTTACTTATTTTTAGATTTCACCTGACCTAAATTGATTGACAAAACACAATACCCTAAGTGAAGTATAAAATGTTTAATACTTATTAGATAATTCTAAAAACATAACTACAATATTTATTTAAAGTTGCCAACATACATTTTTTACACTCTGAATAATCTTCGAATATAAAAGAATGGTTGAAAAATGAAATGTTATTTGTGCCTGTGAATCACAAAGACAGAACCAACATGCTAAACTATAACAGTATAGCAATATACATCTTCCTCTTTGATCACATTTTCTGATAAGTAACCCTTTTAACACAACATTAGAAAAATATGTGAGGTCAGATGGTGCATCGTTAACACATTAGAAGATTACTAAACTTGTAAACAAGAGTAATGAAATATTAATAATATACTATTATTATTATGAATGTTAGGACACTTTATACACAGCGTCATCTAGCCCAAAATAGCACCTTAATGTGATAACTGATAAGGATACTAGACAACTGATAAATACTTATTTTAGATATATTTTTAGATAAATTACACCCAGACACATAACAAATAATCGTGTTCATCACACAAAGATGGGTAAGAATTGATAAACTGCATTAATAACGGAGAGGATGGCCCTCACTGTCTATCACTTCTCGAAGACGACTTTTCATCCCCGAAACCAAATTAAAACATGCGGCACTATTTCGCATTAATTCCCAAGTTCTGTTTACCTCTTCATCCATTTTTTTTATTACTTTATTTCACTTGAGTCCCAGTTTAAAACCATCTGACCTCACAAGTTTTCTATAGGATTAAGATCCGGGCTTTTAGCCAGCCACTCAAACACCGTTATATCTTCTTGTGCATTTAGCCAGTCTTGCACAATTCGGGACCGATGCACTGAAGAGTTATCCTGAACCAGGTAAATTTGTCCTTCTGGATATGCGACACGCACTGAAGGCAGCATTACGTCTTTTAACACTTCAAGGTATCGCTCATCACTGTTCATGCGGCCACCTATTTCCACTAGCTCGCCTGGGCCCATTGAAGACATCCATCCCCAGTAACCTAAAATAATAAACATTTTCAAATCTGTTGCAATATGTAAAACAATGTCAGCAGCAATAATAATTAAAATATAATATATAATATATAATATATAATAAATAATATATAATATATAATATATAATATATAATATATAATATATAATATATAATATATAATATATAATATGTAATATGTAATATATAATATATATAATATAATATATTTCAGGGTAGAGAATAATAATTTAGAATAAACAAGTTTTATGTTTATTTATACATATTTATTTGTTACAGAATATAATCATTTACTTACCTAATGTTAACCGCAGCATTTTTCGTCGGTAAATATAACAATTTCGTTTTTCCAGTCGGAATTTAAATAACGAGTGGCAAAATTTACTCGGTGGGTGCGATGATCGTCAGTAAGTTGAATCTTTCTGGCTGGCTTATAATTATGGATGTTCGCAGCGTGTAGATGTCGTCGAACAGTGCTCAGCGATACTCCAAAAGTCTCAGCACTTGCGCGCGTAGTTTTGAAGAGTGCCACTGAGTGAGCTTCCACAATATCACGGTGCCGCTCTGATTCATGAGTATAAGCAACTGGGCGAGGTCCTTGGCGTTCATTATTTATATCACTCGTCGCTTGATACCTTTGCATCCATCTACGCACTGTAGTTCTCTGTAATGAAAATGATAATAAATAAAAGAAACTCCAAAAAACCTACCTTGTAAATGAAAATATAACATGATTGATTAAGCAATATAAATAGGTATATAATATAGGTATTTTTATCGTAGCTCTTACCGTTTTGCCCATATCTCGTGCTATTTTCTTTATACTTTGTTCTTGCTCCCAGAGAACAACAATTTTAGCTTTCATAAATGTTGTTAATCGAACCATACTTTCAATTTACTCAAAAAACTGATCAAAAACTTAATAAATTGAATAATATTACGAAGAGGATTCATACAGCAATTCAAATTACTACGAATTATAAAGTTACCTTCAATCATAGTTTAGGAAATAAGGCAAAGAAGTATTCTAATTGCAACTTTAGCGCGCTGTAACAGATATTATAATACTATAGCCACAGCTCATATAGCAGATAATTTTTTGAAGTAAAACATGACGGTAGTGCAAGAAGCTGTATCAAGCGTAATCTATTGAACTAAAAAAGAAATCTATACAAATTTCAACCTTATCTTTTAGTCAATTGAGTAATTATTATTGTTACATATGGTGGAAGTTGAAATTTAAACCTTAAGGTCTAGAAAATTACACCGTAATCAACTTTGTTCGATAAAAGGAGTAATGTTATTCATATTTTCGTCATTATTATTAAGTGAACCGATAGCCTAGTGGTATAAGGCGCGGTCTAAGTGATCGGCTGGCGCTGGGGATGCGGGTTCGTATCCTCAAGCGGCAGTGGCATCTTTTTGTAAGTATATTGTATCATGGTATACAATTGAGCCGAAAGACGAAAAATATCAGAAAATTAGAAATATGAACATGCAAATAAAAGGCAGATGAAGCTGCTCGCTCGTTCGCAGCTCTGCGACGATCGCATCACGTGACGTCATTCGTGAGTCATGTGACGCGGCCGGCGCAGGCGGCGATATTCTTTAAGTATTGAGGGGGTATGTTTTCTCTGACGCTGGCTGTACAAGAGAAATCTTTGTAGTCTTTACTGTCTCCTTAATACATTTTTTACATTGTTTCTCCTTTCCTTTAATTATCACGCCAACATTTTTAATAACCCATCTATCGTATGTAATAAGATCGTTTTCATTAAAATCATTAAATGTTATTTTTTTATTTTGGCAGTGCTTGCATGTTCACTCTAAACAATTACGATTAAGTGTATTATTGCAGCAAATCGCCTTAGAAACATCAGAAGCAGACCCATAGGATATAATTTGTGCCTTTTGTAGTGATCGTACCACATTGTCACTATTCTCATGTAATGCACACAGGCATGTGTTTCTTGTAGAAGCTTTCGGAAACAGAACCCAAAACGGACGGTATCTTCGAAAGGTTTGATAAGAAATTTTCATCCCTGTTTGATTTTGAAAAACCGTATGTAAATTTAAAAGAGTGTCATTCAGTAAACGTATCTGGCATTTGCTTTTTTTTCTTGTAATAGTTTCGTTTTTGCCAGCAGTCAGCCTGCTATATTCATCTTGTATTAAAAAATCATGCACAGCCTTCTTTATGTCTCTCTTTAACGTTTTTTTGCTAGCATTATCATTATTACCTACTTTACGTTTATTTTCTTTCAGTCTTCTAAAACGCATTCTATACTTTTTAATTTTTTTCCGCAATTCTAAAACTTTAGATTTCAAACCTTCATTTTCATCCTTCAATTTTTTCTTATTGCGAGCAGCAATTACCCTCCCAACTTCAACGCGTGAAAATGATGAAGAAGGACTCGACGGTGGAGTATTATTTTCCATAAGAATAGCAGTAGCTTTTGCATTTTTAATATATCCCGGCGTTTCTTTGCTTTTTCACTTCACATTTTTCTTATTTGGCGCTGTCTTCGTGGAGTATACTGGTCAATAGTTTTAATGTCACCCCTTTCTTTCTTCCTGTGGTATCTTTCTCTATCCTGCTTACGTATTTCTTCCTTTTCCGTCTCGTTTAGTTTTTGGCGTGCTCGGCGCATACTCATCTTTTTTTGCTCACGTCGCCTAATCTTTTTCTCTTCATCGCTTAACTGGAGCTTGGATCTAGATGTTCGCGGCATTTCTACCTGAAATATGGTAAAATCCACATATACACACCGCTTCATGCATATAAATCAAGCAGGGCACAGCAGCACGTAATTTACATTGAATAATGCACCACAGCAAAAAACTAATAAAACATTCAAAGTAGGTAGGTACTAAAACAGCCAAGAAACATGTGCTTTCAGGTGTTCAGTTAGTATAAAATTTATTTCAAACAAATAAAGAAGCTTAATAAAAATCACTTCCGTGGACCTTTACCCTTCGGTGGACACAATGTCCACAGAGAAGTTTGTCCACGGAAGGGTAAACTTATCATAAAATACAATGCACAATACAAAATTTTGAGGTTAGTAATCAAGTCATACGATTTTAACAAATGGCCACCGATATCACACTAGGAAAATTGCAACAAGTATTTCTCATGATAATACTTACCTAAATAACACTGTAACAGAAAAGTTGCAACGATCTTTGATATTAATCACAAAGAAACACTTATTAAACAAAAGTTTATTTTATTTTCACACAGAGCAAAATCACCACTTTAAATTGCAAGTTTCAACTGGCAGCGAAACAGTATTGCCAACCAAAAAAAATTAAGTCATGTTACGTTTCGTTTATTCAGCAACAAACGTATCTTTTAGTCAGTCCACGGAAGGGGTCGCAAGAACTGATAACATCATGTTTATATGTAATAACTTCCATAATTACGTGGATTATTTTTTACCATGTTATTTTTATGTAACTATATAATATTGGTAACTAAAATAATGATAAATGAATTGAAACTTTTCACTGAGAATATTTTTAATTTGTACATAAACTTATGATCGTGGACTGGAAACAGTCCACGGAAAGGGATGTAATCAATACTTTTTCATTTTTTATTTTAGATAGTTACCAAAAATAAATCTTTTATAAAGCAAATTTAGTACCTTATTCATTAAATTACATTTTTTCACTATAATAATAATATATTTAGTGTTTTTTCATTTAATTTTATAACGAGCACAGCGTTTTTGGATGTTCTGTTTATGACCCAGTTATCGGATTTTTAGGGCACCAACTATGAACTATCCTTACCGGCTGCTATAAATGTTCATATGACAACCAGGCCCTCGATTCAACTGAAGGAAATCCACAGACAGCCATTAATTTTTTTGACTTCAAAATTATTACTTTAAAGTACGAGTTTAAGAGGCTTTTTGCAGAGTGAATGAAAAAGTGTGCTGAAACTCTTTTCATTTAATGTTGGACTTTAATCATATAGAAATTAAGTATACAATTCAATGGCATTTTTTTGCAATGTCTGTGATAGGAAAGTGGTTTTGATTTAGCAGGATCTGAGTCAAAGAGGAGTCTCAATGTGTTAAAATTTTTGAAGTGTTCAGTGAATAGTCCCTCTTTATACGATCACTCAATCGCGCGGTTAAACTTGCCAGATACTCTCTTCTGTCACGCTATCTTGAACTCTATTAGAACGCGTGACGCGTAGGTAGACAGAGAAGAACAAACGTAGTGTATTCAAAGTCTTTGGTGTGACGCGACGTCTTTAGACCTGCGCTCTGTCACACACAAATGTGGTATTGACGAAAGACTGTTCGTGTAAAAAGGGCGCTAATGTGTGAATTTCTGTTTCAGGCGCTTCATTCCACGGTGGCCAGTGTCCACCGAAGTTTAAAGTATATAATAACAAACCTACTTGCTTCTCTGATTCCGATTGCCAGAAGTACGGAAAAATTTGCTGCCCTAATGAATACAATACGAAATCTTGCACCAACCGGGCACCGTACCTCAAACAAGAAAAGGTGTTGGTCAAGGCAAAGAGTGAGTATTTTTTTATATCACTTTGGAGGCTGACAAGCACACTGCTTATCTGATCGAAAGTAGGTTCCAACAGTGGCTTATGGATATGTGCAACACCAGAGGTGTCATAATCGTGCAATTAAGGGTCTCTGAGGCCTAGCGGTAGTGTTCAACTGCTACACAGGGGGCGTTAGGTAACGTTATACCCCGGTAATTGAGACCCGTTACAGATGGTTTTAGTCTGTAGGTACTGTATAATGGTATTCGTAGGAAAAAACAACGTTACTTAGGAAGGTATGCTTGTCTTATGATTTCTTGTTTTATCCACAGGTCACCAGCTCGGCGCTGGTAAACCATTCGTAGGACCTGGTATTTACTGCAACGGCGTGAAATGCAAGCCTTGGGAAGTCTGCTTGCCTGACCGTACCAAAGAATTATCGTGCCAGTAAGCCTAAGCCACTTTGGGAATACACCTGCCGAATGGCATAACTCATATTATTTGAATGTTCTGATTACTTTGTGTATAAATAATAAATATCTACCTACCATCGAATTACTTTGATCTACTCCTCCTCCGAAAGCCGGTGGGAGCGGTACTCCCGGATATTTTTTAGCCTAAACCCAAACTACAATGCTGCCACCGCCACTGCAAAAACTGCATTAAATAATAGACTTTAAAACGATGCACTGAAAGTTCAAAATTAAATGACTTCTTGCCGAGTAATTGAAAAAGTATATATTGAAACTTTTTTCATTTCATTTTTAACTTTAGCTGTATAGAAATAAAGTATAAAATTTAAAGTATTTTGCTATGTCTGCGGCACCACAGTGGTTAAGTTTTAGTAGAATCGAGGGCCTTGTTGTTTTCGTTTTGTTCGTTTTGTTGTTCAATCTTATAAATTTGTTTTTATTTTTTTATTGTTCTGGTTGATCACTTTTTTTACTATGTCATTATTTGTGGTTGGATTTTAATATTCTGCAACTCGGTTCGCGTGACGGCAGAGTAACTAGTGGCGCCATCTGAAAACCAGCGCTTCGTATACCCTGGTGCGGGTGTACGAGGCATTCATGCTGCGATGTTGGCCCATTTAGGTTCGCACGATAATACGAGTATCACTGTAACTTTTTGCCTAGTAACTAACTACCTATGTACATTGTGCGTATCTTAAATAAATGTTTTTTCCTTCTTTCTTTCTTTCTAAAACGTGACCCTCCACCGATGGCGACTCTCTTGCATATTCTCGGCAATGTTACGGACATGATCAACATACATATAATCAAGCCTTTATCTCCGGAAGGTTGGGCAGAGGTGAATTAACACCCACATTTCACTAATCGATGTATTCGGTCTCTCGCCCAACTAGCAAAAATATGTCGTGTAGTAGTCGCGGCAACGGAAATTATTCAGCATTTTGGCTCCTAATATAAGTCGTATAAACGTAATGAAAACGTTTATACAACGCGATTTGGGCCCATTTTATTCAGCAATTCAGTCACATAGACATCGTATAAAGGTAACTTTTTCAGTTACATCGTCACGTAATTGTCGCCGGAGTGACTGTTACAAGCTTAAGTTGCGCTATAACTGTAACTTATATGACTTTTATGATACGTTTGTTTGTTAAATTAAGCAAGTGCGTCGTGTTGTGCTTTAAAAATTATAAAAAATTATATACAATTTATTTAGCAGACATGTTAATTTGTAGGTTGCACCAAATGTAGGTTCGTAAACTCACGCATAGGTTTGCAAAGTATTGCGAAGGTAAGTTTTCTGATGAAATGTACTAGGTTTGTAACCGCTGAACGTGTCAGACGGACTACTCACCGGCTGACCCAGCAGAGAGATGCACGAGCTCTATGGGATCCCAGGGCGCCTTTTGTCAGAGGAGAATAGTGTGCGTGCGTGTGGGAGACCAGGGAGACTTCAGAGAAAACAACTACTACCTCTGTTGTACATACATATATATTACTGAGAGATAAAATTATACAAAAGAGGATTACAGACAATAAAGTTACATATAGAAATACAAAGATGAGTAGGTCTTCACCAGCTGCACCACGGTGACCTGCTTGCAGTAGGTAGCCAGAGTGTTATGGCTAGTATTTGTAGTACACCTCGGTCAACCCACCGTTGACACAGTTATTTCTTGCAGGGTGAAGTGATATAGATATATAGGAAAGTTACATAAATATTATAGAGAAAAAAGGAATACGTGACCCCGGTTGTCGGCCTGCTCGGCGTCTGCGCACGTCTCGTGCCGCACTCTCGACCAGCCAAGGTGCTTCACGTCGAGGTTACAGGCTTGCGCCGACAGCGGTTGGGAACTCGACCACGGAACACGCTGAGAAGGGGTTTGAGAACCAAGGTGTCCTCTAATCCCGTACTAGGAACCCTAAGAACGAAATAACACTAAGAATCGTCTAGATTGCAGAAGGCTGTCGATAAATACAAGTAAAAACACTTACCAAAAACTGGGCAACAAAGAATTTAGTTAAGTATAAAGTATTTTCCAAGACACAGCAATACAGACGTTCCAGTCACAATTCAGAGAGTAAAAAGGATTTATATTTAGCCGGGGCCGCAGTTTTATACCCCTATCATTCGAAGGTTCTCGAATACACTTTTTTTTTAAGTTAAATTAGTGCGAACGATGATCAAAAAACACCAAATCACGGTCGAAATCCTAACAACTTTAATATCACCCAGCCAAGTAGGAATCAAACAAAGTACAGCAACTTTTTGACTTGGTCGGATCATACTCACATTCCTTCCCTGAATACAACTGTTCCGAGCACGCAGAATTCGAACCTGTCTAATTTAACTGAGGAAATTTAATTTTAACCTAAATGAGATAGCCTATAATTAAACAATTAATTTTCCCATTTAGGTGCTATGAGTATTTCTAATTTCATATAATTAAACATAAAAGAAATCGAACGCCATCTAGTGCTTAGCTAGTACAAAAGTTCCTACACCGAGGCACCGACTAACTGATGTGAGTACCACTGAGACTGCCATAGGTGGCGCTAGTAGTAATCAAATTACAGTAGATAAAATCTAATGTTACACCACCCCTTCCCTCACAGTATTCCCTGCGTAGTATGCGCAGGGAATATCAGCGACAGGATCTCAACTGAGAGATATCAAAATAAATTCCAAAACTCGCGATGACCACACTAGTTGTGAAGACCACGAACTCCAAACAAACAACCACGAACCTAAAAGCTAACTAAAGAAACCAAACAAAATCACATTACTAAGCCAAGCACTCTAGAAGTGTCACCCTATTAACTGCCCGGATCACTGTATGTCCTTCATATAGGTTAGTGAGTAGGCTTAGGGTGGAAAGATACCGAACGAAGCACAGTGGCACTCCCACGATCAGCCGAGTGACAGAGAGACGGCACCGACAGAAGAAGGAGAAGGATCAGAAGGCTGTTCCTCCTCACTGTACTTCAAAATATCCTTAATGTGATAAACTCCCAGATCCTTACCATCCAAATCCGACAGTTCATATACTAAAGGCGAGCGTTTGGCGGTTACAATGCATTTCATAAATTTAGGCGCCAGCTTCGCAGTAAAGTTCTTGGCCTTGTTAGACAAATAGAAGGTTCTTTTGTACACAATCTGTCCCACTTTCAGTTCCACATGCCTTTTTCTGAGGTTGTAGTATTTTTCGTTACGCCGGTGAGCAACATCTAAGTGTTTTCTCACCTGGTCGTAGATACGATGTAATTCCTTCAACCTCTCACCAAAGGACACTGGACTATCGATGGAGACAGTGTTAGGATGGCAAGGAATCTCTTCCTGCCTATAAAGAACTCCATCCCCAATGAATTCCCTACCGTGAACAAGAAAATACGGACTGAAATGAGTGGCTTCGCTCACAGCAGTGTTTAGAGCACACTGGAGTTCTACGAGGTTCTCGTCCCATTTCTTGTGGTGCGACTTCACGTAGCAAGAAATTCCCTGAACCACGTTGCGAATAGCTCGTTCTGCCTGGTTGGTCTGCGCGTGGTATCTGGGGTTGTAATAAATGTTAGGCACATTGTACTTAAGTAGTAAGTCCTTAAATTGTTTACTCACAAATTGTGGGCCATTATCCATATAAATGGTTTTGCATACCCCGTGGACTAGGAAAACATTCTTTTCTATGAATCTCGCGACTGCAACGCCTGTAGCCATCCGTATAGGACTCAACATGACAAATTTGCTAAAGTAGTCCGAGACCACAATCAAGTGAACATTTCCCTTGCTGGAAGTAGGAAATGGACCCAGTAAGTCAACAGAGATGGCCTCAAACGGTCTAGACACCCGCTTTGGATTACCCATGAGGCCAGGGCGAGATGTGTTCACAGGTTTATACTGCTTACATGTCTCGCATTTGCCTACATATTCCTTAACGCTCTCGTACATCTTAGGCCAATAATAGTTGAGAGCGAGGCGTTTATGGGTTTTCCATACGCCACCATGGGCACTGAGTATGTCGTCATGGTACTTGGTGAGCAGGGGCAACCTGTCCTCCAACGGTACCACCAGCTTCCAATCAAAATCAGAGGTCAGAGAGTATTTATTTTTTGATAATCTGAAAAGACGGTTATCACGTATATCAAAGTTGGGAAAATGCCTAGGGTTCTTTTTCACACTGTTCAGAGTGTGGAGATACCAAGAGTCCTTAGTAACGCTGGTGTCGATTGTGTCAATTTGAATTCGTGAAAGAGCATCAGGTACCACATGGTCCTTACCCTTTCGATGTTCTATATCGAAGTCAAACTGACTCAACCTCATGCTCCAGCGCGCAAGGCGGCCTGTCGGATTCTTCAGTTTGTGGAACCACAGGAGTGAGGCGTGGTCAGTAACCACAGTGCATTTCTGTCCTTCCACATACTGCCTGAACTGTTCCAAAGCAAAGATCACAGCCAGGAGTTCTCGCTCAGTGGTACTGTAGTTGACTTCGTTCTTGTTGAGTGAACGACTACAATATGCGACAGGGTGCTCCACTCCCTCATGTGTCTGCGTCAGTACAGCAGCCACAGAGAAGGATGACGCGTCGCTGAGAATCCTAAAAGGTAGTGAGTAATCAGGCATTTTCAAAATAGGAGCGGTGACCAAAGCGGCTTTCAGCAGATTGAAAGACTCTTCAGCCTCACGCGACCACTCAAAATTTATATTCTTAGAAGTTAATTTACATAAGGGTTTACTAATCTTAGAAAAATTATTCACGAAACGCCGATACCACCCAGCCATACCCAGGAATCTTTTCACCTCCTTAGCGTTGGAAGGTGTAGGATAGTTGAGAATGACATCAACTTTACCTGGGTCTGTCCGCAGGCCATGCTTGTCGACAAAATACCCGAGGTACTTCAATTCGCTACGACAGAACTGCGATTTTCGCATGTTGATCGTGAGACCCGCATCCTTAAGGCGCTGATAGACTCTATTTAAGAGGTCCACATGCTCCTCAAAGGTGCTGGCCACAACGATTATGTCGTCTTGAAAGGAGAACACTCGGTTATCGAACTCTGGGCCAAATAGACGGTCCATGAGGCGTTGCATCGAGGCGGAAGCACCTACAAGTCCGAAGCACATCACGTTGTAGTGAAAAAGGCCTCGCCTGGGGACAGTGAAGGCGGTCTTCTCGGCGGATTGGGGCGAATCAAACGGAATCTGCCAATACGCCGCACTTAAATCAATAGAAGACAAATATTTTGCATTATTGAGATGGTCTAAAATTTGGTTGATGTAAGGTAACGGATACGCATCGCTTTTAGAAACAGAATTGAGCTTCCGAGAATCAAGGCACAATCTCAGGTCTCCGTTCGCTTTCTCCACCATCACCACTGGTGAGTTCCATGCGGACTGAGACGGGGTCACTACTCCCATCTCCAGCATCCGATCTAGTTCCTCTTCCAGGGCTTTCTGCTTCAGGGGAGAGAGCGGGTAATACCGTTGCTTGATTGGCTTACTATCGCCCGTATCTATAGTATGATGCGCCAGAGATGTTCGACCTAGACCCACCTTGTCCGTGTTGATGGTATCAAATTTCTCAATAATGCTGTTAATTACCCGCTTCTGATCAGCGGTTAAATTGTTGTAATCCTCTAGACCACTGTTAAGAGACAGAGATTCTACCGGATTACAGTCACTAAAATTAGAGAGATTGATATTCTGAGAGATCAATCTATCCCCTAATTGAAATTGTTGCCAGAAGTCTACTCCAAATATCATAGCAGTAGTGATTTCTGGAACAACATAGAACTTAATAACTCTGACAGCAGAATTATATTCAATAGGCAGAGAGATACAGCCCAGACATGGCAAATGAGAGCCGTCTGCTGTAGTTAAACTAAAGTTAGGGCTGATGCTTCCAAGCTCAAACCCTAATTCCAAGAAAGTGTGGTGCGCTCCCTTACCCAGTACTGAGCAAGCTGCACCCGAATCAAGTAAACCTAGAACATTTAAGTTCAGGATCCTAACAACTAAATACGGTCTTATGTCATTATCCCGTTTGGTAAACAGGACCCTATCAGAGAATGCATCAGACAGAGAAGCTCGCTCCGAGTCGAATGGTGATCTTTTAATAAGGCCCTGACTTACTCGTTTTTTGGCTTGGCATTACACTTCGGACACTCAGGCGATTTGACTCCCTTCTGTCCACACCGGAAGCACACCAATTCCCTTGACTGTGTACAGCCATATGCAGTGTGGCCGACTTCACCACAGCGGAAGCATCCTCGTTCGTTTGAGGTCGTAGGACCGGCCACGGCAGAGACCTGCTGGGAAGTTTTATGAACAGTTTTATTCTTAAAATGGTGTAAGTCCGAGGTGATCCCAAACTTATCTAACGCTGGTTCCTGGAATGCCTCTGCCCTAGCACGCGCAAGTTCTAGGCGCTTCCCCAATCGCTTCAGGTCGATTATCGAGTTTACCTCGTGAAGAGCCAATTCCTTCATATAATCGGGCCTAATATTATGCATCAGAATGTCCAGTTGTTCCTCACTGGGCATTTTGCACGTTAATCTCGAGAACATGGCCTGCATCGTAGAGATGTAGATGCCTAATGTTTCAGATCGGGCCTGTGTACGCTGCCTAATTTCATTTCTGAGACGGTAATCGTAGTCGGGAAGGTCGAAAGTCTCCCTCAGCTCATCCAACATGCCCTCATACGAGGTAAAGTTATTCTTGTTGGTGCGGAACCAAGATAAAGCCGGACCGTCCAATAGGTCAGGGAAAGCTGAGAGGATTTTATCCTTGGTGACTTCCCGAGCACACCTAAGCTCTTCCAGTCTCTCAATGAATACACGTACACACGCAGAGCCATCAAATTTTATATTAAAAGAGTTTAAATTTACGGGTCTATCCCTTATTACTAAATTACCACTAATTGTGTCGGAACTAGGCGCGTCACGTCGCCTCGAACGGTCCCCTCCCACCACAGGTGAGGTGTAACCTACGCGGTCACGATGAATAGGTTCAGTCTCTCTATCCGAACCCTCAGAGTCAGAGTCAGTATCTGATTCAGCCACAGACAGAATTTTAACCAAGCGGCCACGGATATCTAAAAGATCTGGACAGTCTATACCACACCTAGCTAACCTAGTGAGAAGGTAGTTCGCCCTCACTGCAACCTTAGTCCGACAATTACTATTTGAAACGACTTCACCTGAAGAGAGTGTCCCTTCCAGCTCGAGAACTTTAGGCTCACAGACAGCCAACTCAGAGGCGGCAACAGCAGGTACCGTGGCGATGGCCTTAATGCTGCCACGCCGGACAAGCCGCAATGCAGTGCGCAGCTCACTCCGCAGGCCAACAACCGTCGCATCCGGATCCGCTGTAACCCCCATGGCAGAGAGTTCATTAAAAAGTTCATCTTTCTTAAGGTAGTTAATACACTTCTGTAATTGGGCCATAGTGGTCCAAGATTCAGTTTTTATCAAAACAATTAACAGTAATGGAGATTCAACTCACAACAGGTTTATAAATTATAAATGTAGGTTAAATGAAGTTTCCACAGAGACAAAATCAACTAATATTAACAGATAATACAATAAATATGCTTCCTCTAGGTCACAATTTGTGCGGTAGCTACAAAAATCTAATAATTTAGAATAGAGAAACTATATTAACTAAATTTAAGAATAGCTTTGTCCAAGAAATATGACACCAGGTATACTTTCTTTAGATTAATAAATTAGGAGGTAGTTACAAAAAGTTTACTACTATTTTATATTATGTTACTTGATTTTGGGTAGATATTATAGAATCACCCAGATAAATATCTTCAGAATACTGGCTCAGCAACCCAATGAAGTGAATACCAGATGTTCAAATTATAGTTGAAGTTATAGAAATTTTCTTTATATAAATTACAAGTGATGTAGGTATTCAGCAAAATGTTAAAAAGTTAACTACAAATCTACTCAAGTCTATTCAGTACAAAGCAGCTATGTATTTTTACTAACTACTTAATAATACACAGGTATAAACCCAAAACCATGAATGCTAGACACAGAAATTTCTAGACTAAAAGTTTGACACAGTACAATTACTATGTGAACAGACCACAATAAATATATATGTTTGTATAACACAGAAGCAACTAAATAGGGGGAAAAAAAGAAAAAAAAGAAAAAAAGAAAAAAAAACTAGTTTGCCAAAAATATGTTTCCAAACTTACCGAAAGATGTGCAGTTTTTAAAATTGGAATTTTGAATTTAGGGGTCTCAATGGTTTTTCTTGCCACCGGGATGATGGTATGATCGGCTGAAAAACACAAAGAGGGTAAGTATTACATGCGTAACTGCAGCCGCACAACCAATTAGCGTCTTGGGTAGTGTCAGACGGAGGGTAGTGTTTCCTCCAAAGCGAACTCTCCAGACACCCACACACAGCGCACCCACAGAGAAGAGAGTTAGCCCTTAGCGTTGGTCGCCAATTTGTAACCGCTGAACGTGTCAGACGGACTACTCACCGGCTGACCCAGCAGAGAGATGCACGAGCTCTATGGGATCCCAGGGCGCCTTTTGTCAGAGGAGAATAGTGTGCGTGCGTGTGGGAGACCAGGGAGACTTCAGAGAAAACAACTACTACCTCTGTTGTACATACATATATATTACTGAGAGATAAAATTATACAAAAGAGGATTACAGACAATAAAGTTACATATAGAAATACAAAGATGAGTAGGTCTTCACCAGCTGCACCACGGTGACCTGCTTGCAGTAGGTAGCCAGAGTGTTATGGCTAGTATTTGTAGTACACCTCGGTCAACCCACCGTTGACACAGTTATTTCTTGCAGGGTGAAGTGATATAGATATATAGGAAAGTTACATAAATATTATAGAGAAAAAAGGAATACGTGACCCCGGTTGTCGGCCTGCTCGGCGTCTGCGCACGTCTCGTGCCGCACTCTCGACCAGCCAAGGTGCTTCACGTCGAGGTTACAGGCTTGCGCCGACAGCGGTTGGGAACTCGACCACGGAACACGCTGAGAAGGGGTTTGAGAACCAAGGTGTCCTCCAATCCCGTACTAGGAACCCTAAGAACGAAATAACACTAAGAATCGTCTAGATTGCAGAAGGCTGTCGATAAATACAAGTAAAAACACTTACCAAAAACTGGGCAACAAAGAATTTAGTTAAGTATAAAGTATTTTCCAAGACACAGCAATACAGACGTTCCAGTCACAATTCAGAGAGTAAAAAGGATTTATATTTAGCCGGGGCCGCAGTTTTATACCCCTATCATTCGAAGGTTCTCGAATACACTTTTTTTTTAAGTTAAATTAGTGCGAACGATGATCAAAAAACACCAAATCACGGTCGAAATCCTAACAACTTTAATATCACCCAGCCAAGTAGGAATCAAACAAAGTACAGCAACTTTTTGACTTGGTCGGATCATACTCACATTCCTTCCCTGAATACAACTGTTCCGAGCACGCAGAATTCGAACCTGTCTAATTTAACTGAGGAAATTTAATTTTAACCTAAATGAGATAGCCTATAATTAAACAATTAATTTTCCCATTTAGGTGCTATGAGTATTTCTAATTTCATATAATTAAACATAAAAGAAATCGAACGCCATCTAGTGCTTAGCTAGTACAAAAGTTCCTACACCGAGGCACCGACTAACTGATGTGAGTACCACTGAGACTGCCATAGGTGGCGCTAGTAGTAATCAAATTACAGTAGATAAAATCTAATGTTACAGGTTTTATCATAAATATTTAACGCCCCCCTTCAATTCTTAGTAATTTGAATATAATAACAAATATTTTTTATATCAACATTCATTTGTACACTATTTTTACTGCTAACAGGTGGTATAATAGCTTCTTATACAGCAAATTTGCGGTATAAGCGCCATGATACCACGCTGATTATATTTTAGGGTTCCTTAGACCTTCCTAAAAAGTTTTCTAAAAAAGATCTTTTGTTTATTTATTTATTCAATCAACCACTTATTGTACACAAGAAAACTAAGACAAGTGACAATTGAGCAGTACAAGCAATTATACGACACTTGGCACTAGGCTTGTAATAGTCGTATGAATGCAACTTATACAACATAATAGCAGTATAAAAGCAACGATGTAGCTTTTATTCGACTGTGTCACAAGAAAGCTATACAATGTGCTTTTACTCGACGAAATAATAACATAAGCGTCGTATACTAGCGACTTATACAGCAAATCTTATACGACACTTTAGTCATATAAGTATGCAGAGTAAACGTTTACTCAACATCATTATGTGACCGAAATGCTGAATAACTAAAATGCTATATAAGATGCTTTTATACGACACGTGCTGAATAATTCACACTTACTCGACTTTTATATCACCGAATAGCTGAATAAACTCAACCTTATAAGACTAATTTGCTTGTTAAACGGTAATAGGCTCATCCCATTACGATCGTAATGGGATGAGCCTATTACCGTATTCCGGGCACTATTGTTGATCCGAGCCATGAATCTGAGACTGAGTCTGGGCTTTATACTTACTTATCTGTCTGATGTTAAACAGCCCTATCCCTTTAGTCGCCTTGTATGATACCACATGGGAAGAGATGGGATGGATCAAAATCTACTCTGCCGGGAACCAAGCGACTATGTGACATAGTCAAAAGATAAATATAATATTATGTACACACATACCTACATATACCGACGGTCCCTACGTAGAACAACGCAAGGCAGATGAGTGATTTGCATGTTTTGTTTTCATGACCTTTATAACACCATAACCTATCGAACAGTTTAATAAAAATAAATCTAAGATGAAAAATTTAACCTTAAATCAATGCAAGACATTTCCCATAAATACAAAATGTACTCCAATTTCAAACGTAGAGCAACACTAGTGGTACGAAAAACATCGGAAAAAATGAAACACTCAAGTGAGACTTGAACTCACGACCTTTCCCTTACAGGGGGAATGCTCTTCCAACTGAGCTATTGAGCCACACCTGATCCATTTCAAATTCTCCTTCTCTTTATATCAGTCTTTAAGGGCGACGGTGGTGCCATCTACCAACATTCTTACGAACTGTTGTAAACAATGAATGATTTTTCAACCATTTTTAAACATAAAATTTTGATGACCCCACCCGAATATTTAACTGAATTTTTTATAGCATTTTTAATGCTAACTTTAAATGTATTTCGAACTTTAAAGTTAGCATTAAAAATGCTATAAAAAAATTCAGTCAAACACTCAAACACACATGGACGCTCAACTATATTAGAAATAGAAATAGGATGGTTTTCGTAGGGAACGTCGATATACGCTCACGCCTTATCCGGGCTAGGCAGTAACAACAGCCTGCCATTTGACTCTATCGTTACATACTTCATGAGCTTCCTCCATTGTCATTAATCCTTTCATGCAAGCCCGCTGGTTTCGTTACTTCTGACCTCTCTTTTATTCAAAATTTAATTAATTTGGCCAATGTGTCGACCCCGGCCGGTCTGCCCATTCACCTGTGCTTTACACCTGGCGCGTCATTCGCTCCGTACTCATTCGTTCCACGTGCCCAAATCACCTTGGCATATGTATATTAAGGCACTTGGTGGAATCTGCTACGCATATTGAGTAAGACACTTTGTACTTTTTCACTTAATATTATTATTGATCTGACTGGTTTCGCCTACCTTTGAGAATGCCGTGAGGCAAAACCGGTCAGGTGAAAAATAAAATTAAGTGGAAAAGTACAAAGTGATGCCAATTCTGTGTTGTCAAAACTAGCTAAAATACGCTAAAAATCTCTAAACTGGTATTATACACCCAGATTGTATAGTCGTTTCCTTAAAAATGATTATAGACCCAGTTTCGATAGCAAAATCGATGTGATGTCAATAAGGTCGAAAATTGCTTGCATTGTCGGCCGGCCGACTGATTGAATATTCGTTTGCCTCACGGCCATATACTGTCCAGCCAAAATCTGTCTGCGCTGAATGGAATCGACCACACACTATTATCATCTTTTTCTACGAAAAGACAATGCAATCTGGGTGGATAATAAATTTTAGAGATTTTTAGTTAGTTTAAACACAACAGAATTAGCACCAGTGTCTCTCAACAGGGTAGGCAGCGCGAGTGTAACGCCCCTGGTGTTGCATACGTCCATAGCCCGCGGTAACCACTTTCCATCAGGTGGGCCGTGTGCTTGTCTGCCACCTAAGTGGTATAAAAAAAGCACCTTAGCGTATCCTTTTAGTAGTGAGTTATTGGGCATTCTACCCCACCTTAGTTCCTTCGGTTATCTTCGATAACCTCAGTCACGGTGGGATAGAATGCCCAATAACTCTCTGTAAAATCATTTACCTAAGCCAACGTTCCACATTTTAATGCCGTTCAATACACTATGGACCGTCCATTTATTCATTGCACTGCTAGTAATCGATCCTGTGACATACTGTTCTGCCACACCCACAGACACACCGACCACAGACCTTAACAACACAGTCTTTGTAACTGTTGTCTATGTAAAAATATATTAGTTTCTTCTAGATTCAACTATTTGAATACAGATTCTTTTAAATTCTTCTTGGACTGTGAAGTAAAATGTGGCTATAGGCATATAAATAAAAACTTAGTATTTACACATATGCTATAGGCATCTATTTATCGTGTCTCAAAGTACACATCTGTTTTGCATAATTTGCACAGTTTCTTTTAAAAAGACATATCTTTTCAGTATCAAAATATGTCAACAATGTATAATGCAGATGTTAACCAAAAATCCGACAACACTGCTTTAATACATTATTTCATACATGTCACTACTTTTCTATAGGTCCAAGCATGTCACAGTATAATTATTGATAATAATTCGAAACATTAATTAAGTTCTAGAAAATAGATTAATACAAACTACAGTGTGTAGATAATATAAAAAAAATTAATAATACTTGTAATGCTGATGTGATTACAAGTACGAATGTTTAATAACTTGCGTCTGTTATATGGTTACGCACCAACCATACTCTAACTGATCGGCTGGAAGCCCCATTAATTACTTACATGACATTGTTTTTATTTGGGTCTTCCTTTTAATCCTCTGAAGGACGTAGTGCACTACGTGGCTATGGTAGCTCGATGCAAATGGTAGATATTGTGACAATAGAATATGAGACATTCTTCGCGTGTGGGAACGATGTAACGATGTGTGTGTGTAACAGGTGTGCAAACTGCTGACTTAACGCTAGTCATAGCTTTGTATAAAGGTACGCTATAAACTAGATAATTTCCTGGGTACGTCGGCCAGTTAAAAATAATTAAATACTTACCGGGTACTAACGGTTAGCTTATATTGGTTATGTAAAGTTTGATCTGTCGTCGTTTATACCTAAATAAACGATTACAAAGGATTTTTAATAGAATACCGTTAACCATACCTTGTATCAAATTTAAGAAACTGAGCATCATATTATATCATTCTCTCGGTGCACCATTCTCTCATGGAACACAAAATGTTAATACTTATAAACATTTCAATTATTAAAAGAATAGACACATTGTTAGATCTCATTCAAACCAAGTGCAAATATTTACACCATGTGGGAATCGAAACCGCTACCTCCAAATCAGTAGTCGATCCACATTATCACTTGACCACAGAATTTTTTATCGCTGAGTAAGTAAACTAACAGATACCTTGTTTCCACACACACACACACACACACACACACACACATACAAACCGTGCAAAGCAATTTGAAACTTCTATAATTGTGATGCAAATTACATTACAATGTGATAAAATTATATACCGCTATAAACTAGATAATTTCCTGGGTACGTCTACCAGTTAAAAGTAATGAAATACTTACCATGTACTAATGGTTAGCTTATATTGGTTATGTAAAGCTTGATGTACATGTTTTTTTACATATAATCACGCCTTTATCCCCGAAGGGTTAGGTAGGAAGGTACCTACATAAACTGTCAAATTTTACTTGTGCATAATGTATGAGTATATTATTCTTTCATAAATACTTTTCATGTACTTATACATAATTATATCCTTACCATATACATCAACATATACTTATCAACGACGATCAACGAACATACATACATTATAATTACATTTTATACGTATCATACATAAATCATAATTAATAACATTCGTCGGAATTAATCGGAATTAGCTTTGACGGTGTTGGTAAAGACATGGTTTTGTATTTCAATTGTAATAACAAAAGTGCAATTAAACGAAATGAGTTTTCAATCACTTTGATTGAAATAGTCATAAGTAACATGAATTAATTATACACCTCTATAGATAAGAAGTTAAGTTTCATTTTGTTGGGAGGCGGTAATTGCTGAATTGATACTTTTTATGTATAAAACCCATAAATTTTTCTAACAAATTACATTCGCTCCAGTATCTTCCAGTGATCTTCCCCAGCAGTAAAATGTGAGTAAGTGCTATTAAATTAATTATTATTTAGTTGATAATTATCCAGCTGAGATGCTTGGATTAAAATCCTGCCGGCTGATAATTATTAATTATTATTTAGTTAATTATTATCCAGCTGAGTTGCTTGGAAATTTTCCTGCCGGTTGATAATTATTAATTATTATTTAGTTAATTATTATCCAGCTGAGTTGTTGAAAATTTTCCTGCCGGCCGATGATTATTATCGCCTATTCAGAAAACCTTGGGAATATATTTGTTTATAATTTGATTGGATTTTAACAGGTCTGACTCAGAGTACGAGAGCGCATCCATAGTTTCTGCAGCTGCAGCAGCACCGAAAAGGAAGTCGAAGGGGTCGTCGAATCCGAGTACAAGTGGTAAACGTAAGCTCACCAAAAGCTTACGGGACTCATCGCCTCCAGACTCATTACCAACCATCATCGGTCAAAAACGGAGTTCGTCTGAGAGGTATGTGTTTGTAATTAATCGTAGTTAATAATATTTAACATTTTTATTAGTCCTTATTCCATTTAAATATATTATCAATAATTTAAAATTGTTAAACTAACTTTAAGATCTTCACTAATATTTTTTATACGTAGCAATTGTGACGATTATTCAAATCAAGAGTACTTTTTTAGAATTTTAAATTGTTTATTAATTTTCAAACTACTTTCGGAATAAGTATATTTAATTATTTAGTTTACCTAAGATGTTGCATTTAATCAATCAATCAAGAACTTATGTTAGTCACAAAAACAGGTTTTATTTAGTGCAATACAATGTTGAAGTTTATAAATTCATAATTATTTTACTTTTTTATAGGAAGAAGAGACCAGATATCTTCAACATACTGAAGTCTGAGGAAGGCAACTGCGCGGATAATCGACGCAGCCCTGTAACGTCGAGCTTCACGAGCCGTGTCTCCACGGGAACATCTCGTCGCACTGCCAAAACTAGCGGCGAGTATTTTGTAGATATGAAACTCTACAAAACAGTCGACTACGCGTCTCATGAGTCCCAGCTTCGATACAAGACAGCGCTTGTAACGGTAAAATTGCAGTGTGACGAGGCGTCATCGTCTTGGGAGGCTCTACAGGGCTTCCTAGGACAGGCTTTCTCTGACTTTAAGGAGTCGGAGCCTGTTCATTACAGTGAGAACATTTTTATAAAATAGTTTTATAGTGTAAATATGATTGCGGCGGCGCGCTGAATAGTGCGCCTCCCCATTCCGGGGGCGAGTTGGGGACACCGTTGTCCCCCCTCCTGAGGATGGCCAGACCGTAAGGGATGGCCCTGGGTCAGCCGGGGTGCGAGGGATATGTCTTTGACAACCTCACCTCCGGCCTAGCACCAAGACCCACAGTCGGCGTGCGGTTTTAGTCGGTTCGAGTCCGACATAACCTCCCCTTCCGGCTCCGGCAGGGGGGGTATCCGAGGGGATTTCCGCACGAAAAAAAAAAAAAACGTGTAAATATGATTTCCTTTTAATTTTTTTCTAGTGTTAGAAGTATATTTTTAGTAATAATATGTAGTGTGTTTTGATATTATAATTTTTATAACTCTAGACAGTGTGTTGTGCAGATTTTTCATTTTATTTTTCCATTAGTAACTACCTAAGTGGTGTAGGTATTATAAATAAGTAATAATGCCTTTTTGTACAGCGTGTAACACATCTGTACCTAGTAAATTATGGGTAGAACATGCGAAGTAATTCACATAAAAAAAGTAGTCATACAACAAAACATAGCGAAGGTGTAGAAATAGTGAGTTCTGCATTTCGTAATCGCATAATAACATTTAAATTATTACCAATTCATGACCTTCAGCTAGCATCAGTGGATAAATTTTTTTATGATATTCGTAATAAGTTAAAATCCCTTTTAAATGAATATGTTAAAAAACATACATGTCTTAAAATTAATTTCGAGCTATTTGGTATGTTCCTAAAGTTTAAAGACAATTCTCAAGAAGTAAAATCATTTGGAACCAAAAATAAAATATTGTACAGTAATTTTGATTTTGAAAAATTATATTCTGAAACGGTTAGCTATTTAAAAGCAAGTATTGAAGAATTTGAGGGTCGCGACAGTGGATGGACTTTTTTAAACCACTTGTACGTTGAGGTCAACCTCAATAAATACCAACCACTTAGTGGTTCTAGTTATATTCCTTTACCCAAATCTATTCAGGCAAAGAAAGCGTGTATAAATATATTAAACAAAGATGAGTATTGTTTTTTATGGTGCGTACCTAACTGCAGCATTATATCCAGCTAAGAAACACCCTGAAAGAACTTCATCTTATCCTAACTTTAGAGAATTATTTGATATAAGGGGAATGACTTTTCCTGTATCGTTTCGCGATATTAAAATTTTCGAGAACAATAACCCGAATATAAAGTTTATAATATATGGTCTAAAAAAATGTAAAACTTTTGTAGGTCTTTTATATAAGTCGGACATTAACGAAAAATATAGCGGTAAAACTATACACTTACTATTTCTCGAAAATAACTACACTTCTCACTATTGTTTGATTAAAGATCCTTCTAGGCTCTTCAGAAGTCAAGTCACATCTCATCATAGCAGACTGTGTTTGTGTGAGTTATGTTTGATATTTTTCAATACTTCTGAAGAACTTAATAACCATTCATGTGGAGGTGTTGTTACTATTCTTCCTGATAAGGGTTCGATAATTAAATTTAAGAACTATGATCGTAAACAAAACGTGCCTTTTTGTATTTATGCAGATTTTGAGTCAATGTTAGAAACTAATCCTGAGGCCAACTGTTCCAGTGGGAACACAAATATTTTGCACCGTCATGTACCGGTTGCTTTCGGTTATTATGTAGTTTGTTCCGATAGCCCTAACTATAATCGGTACGTATCATATCGGGGACCTGATTGCGATAAGCAGTTTGTCAACTCAATATTTAAAGATGTGCAAAAAATATTTGAAATCATGAGTACTACAGTCCCAATGAAATTTTCAACCGAAGATAGATTTGATTTTGACAATGCAACTCATTGTCACATTTGCCAAAATTTAGTTTTTTCGGACAAAGTGCGTGACCATTGTCACCTAACTGGTCGTTATCGTGGCGCTGCACATCCATTTTGTAATTTGCAGTATAAGCGCCCTTCGTTTGTACCCATATTCTTTCATAATTTAGCTGGGTATGACTGTCATTTATTTATAAAAGCTTTAGGTGAGGTTCCAGGTGATATAAAGATAATACCTAAAACTAAAGAAAATTATATCTCATTTACAAAGTTTGTACCAGTTGCAAATAACCAGTTTTTTCAACTTCGCTTTGTTGACTCTTTTAAGTTTTTGGGAACAAGCTTAGACAAATTAGCAGATACCTTAAAACCAGAAATGTTTAAATATTTACGAAATCACTTCCCATCTCAGAATGAATTTCAGTTACTTACTCGCAAAGGTATTTATCCATATGAATATATGAACTCATGGGAACGGTACAGTGAAAAATCACTACCTCCAAAGAAATGCTTCTATAGTTTCCTAAACGATCAAGATATTTCACAAGATGATTATCAACATGCATATGCAATTTGGTCAACATTTAAAATCAAAGATTTGGGAAGTTATACAGATTTATATTTGAAAACTGACGTGCTTTTGTTGGCAGATATATTTGAAAATTTTAGACAAACTTGTAAGCTACACTATCAGTTAGACCCAGCTTTTTATTTAACTGCACCGGGCTTATCTTTTGATGCAATGTTATTAAAAACAGGCATTCAGTTGGAACTTATTGATGACTTGTCCATGGTACGCATGTTACAGAATGGTATTAGGGGAGGAGTATGCCTCTGCTCTCATAGATATGCTAAAGCAAATAACGCATACTTACCTGATTATGTACCTTCTGAGCCTGATTCCCACATCGCATATATTGATTGTAATAACTTGTATGGATACAGTATGTGTCAATATTTACCACTGTCTAATTTCAAGTTTCTTGATCAACAAGAGATTAATAAATTAGATATAACTACAATAGCACCTAATGCAGAATATGGTTACATACTAGAAGTGGATTTAGAATATCCTAAGCATTTGCATAACTTACACAATGATTTACCATTTTGTTCCGAGAAGTGTATTCCACCAGATGGAAAAACTTTCAAATTAGTTCCTAATTTATATGATAAATTTAAGTCATCATCATCCACATAGAGACGTTAGTCCTGATTGCATCCGAGGCCACGGTGCCCTCGGAGCTCAGGGTCCGCCTTCCGGCTCTTCCTCCTCCACTTCGCACGATCTTGGGCGTCCAAGGTAGTGAGACCGTTTTCACGCATGTCACCCTCCACGACGCCAAGCCAGCACTTCTTGGGCCTACCCCTTCTACCTGGACCGGGTGGGGGCGCCATTGCCAGGCATTTGTTACCCACGTAGCTGGGCGGTTTCCGCAAGACGTGGCCGCACCAGCGGAGGCGGCTCTCTTGCATTTTATCTGCGATGTCACGGACATGAAGGCTGCCGCGGATGCGCGAGTTCCTCACGCGATCTTTACGCGTGACTCCACACATCCACCGCAGCATTTTCATCTCCGTGACACGCAGCATCTGCTTGTGTCGCTCCAACAGCGGCCACGCCTCACAGCCGTGTAAGAGGACAGGTCTAATGATTGTTTTATAGACCTGCCCCTTCAGCCTGACTGGCATTTTAGTGTCGCAAGTGACGCCAGTCATTTCCCGCCACTTAGCCCACGCGGCGGCAATACGTGCCTTGACGTCGTGGTCGATGTCACCAGTAACGTGAAGTACAGATCCCAGGTACTTAACCTGATCCGTGCGCTCGACCAAGTTCTCGCCTATGCGAACGGGTGTGGGATCTGTTGAGTTTAACGCCAAGTACTCTGTCTTCGCCACATTTAGCTTCAGACCGCCGTTCTCAAGCGCCTCCTTCCACACTTTCACACGTCGCACCAATCTGTTCCTGTCTGCGTCCATTAGCGCAATGTCATCAGCATACATAAGCAACCATGGAGGCTGCTCATGTGAGTCTCTGATACTGTCCGACAAAACGTCTAACACCAAGCTGAACAGGTAGGGACTAAGTACGGATCCTTGGTGTACCCCGACGGTGATGGGGAAGGTTTTCGTGTCGGCAACAGCGGTCCGAACCACGGAACCGGAATCTTGGTACATGTCTCGGATGGTGTCGATGTAAGCCTTTGGGACTCCTTTGGACCGCAGTGCCCACCAGATCATCGCGCGAGGCACACAGTCGAAGGCCTTCTGCATGTCTAGGAATAGACAGTACAGGGGCGTGTTCCTCGCCCTGTATCTCTCCGCGACTATCCTTAGGGCGAACGACGGATCCAAAGTCCCGTGTCCGGGGCGGAATCCATACTGGCACTCCGAGAGGGTACTCTCCTGTCGGATCCGGGAATCGATTATCCGCTCGTAAAGCTTCATGGTGTGGGACATTATCTTTATACCTCGGTAACTACCACACTCTTGCACCGATCCCTTGCCCTTGAAGACTGGCGTAATAACACTCAGCCTCCACTGGTTTGGGATTTTACCGGTGAGGAGAATACGGTTATAAAGATTAGCGAGGATGCCCACACCACGGGCACCCATTGCCTTCCAAGCCTCGATGGGGACTTCGTCGGGTCCGACAGCTTTCCGGTTCTTCATGCGACGAATGGCAGTCTGAACTTCAGCAGGCGTTATCGGTGGCACTAGTCCTTGATTTGGAGGGAGATCTGGTGGCTGCACCTCTTTATGCTGCTTATTCAGCAGATCGTGGAAGTATGAGCGCCATCTCTCCTTCACCGCGACTTCCTCGTACAACAGGTTTCCTCCAGGGTCATATGATAAATTTAAGTACATTATACATTACGTTCACTTACAAACTTGCTTAAAACATGGATTGATATTAAAGAAAATTCATCGTGTGATTAGTTTTCGACAAAGCCCATATTTAAAACAATATATTGATTTAAACACTACACTAAGACAAAAAAGTTCATCTGTATTTGAACAGGATTTTTTTAAACTTTTGAACAACAGTGTCTTTGGTAAAACCTTAGAAAATAATGAGAAGAGAGTTAATGTTCATTTAGTTACTCAGTGGCAGGACAGTAAAAATGTTACTAAAAAGAGGAAATGTGCACAAAAACTTATTGCTCGTCCAAATTTCAATAGTGCAACGGTTTTCACAAAAAATTTGGTTGCTGTGCAATTAAATCCTGATGAAATAGTTTTAGATAAACCAATATATATTGGTTTTACAGTACTAGAACTATCGAAAAGCCACATGTATGACTTTCATTACTCTGTTATACAACCTTTTTACAAAAATCGCGTACAGATGTGTTACACGGACACTGATAGCTTTGTATATCATATACGAACACATGATTTTTATGCGGACATAAAAAAACATTTTTTGTCTTACTTTGACACCAGTAACTTTAGTACAAATAATCAATACAAGTTGTCTATACAGAATAAAAAAGTTCCTGGGTTATTTAAGGACGAAATGGGGGGTAAAATCATAAGTGAATTTGTGGGACTTCGCTCAAAGTTATATTGTATTAAAACGGAGGATAGCACCATTAAAAAAGCAAAGGGTATTAAAAAAAATATTGTTCGTGACTTTAATGTTGTTGATTACAAAACCACACTTCACGAAGGTAATGTTGTTCATAAAACGAATGTCTTATTTAAATCAATAAAACATGAGTTGTTTACATGTTCTGTAAAAAAAATAGCACTGTCTGGTAATGATGACAAAAGAGTAATTTCTAAAGATAAAATTGCCACTCGTGCGTGGGGGCACAAAAGTATTTTTAATTTTTAACATAGTTAATAGACTTAAGCTAATTAGGTATATTTAAATAATTTCTTTGTTAGAAATGTGAAATAAACTAATTAAGAATAATTTCGTTTTGTTTTAATTTTATCATAAAATATCTAATGACTATTTTTAAAGCAGACCTAATTCATCATTTACATTACAACATGTTTGAAATTCATAAGAATTTCGCAACTATTAAGTAGGTACATAACAATAACATTATGCACGTGCAAATTATTGAATGGTTGAATTTCAAGTTCTAACTTGATCATCATACCAATACGTCATCATTCACGTTACAACATGTTTGAAATTCATAAGAATTTCACAACTATTAAGTAGGTACATAACAATAACATTATGCACGTGCAAATTATTGAATGGTTGAATTTCAAGTTCTAACTTGATCATCATACCAATAAATACTTTATGTCAGCATAATTTGTTATATCAACTGCGTTAGCAAAAATATTACTAAGGTGAGTGGGGGTAAGTCGAAATGGATTTTTGGTCAGATAAACAGTGTTGATTTGAAACTGTTGTGAAACAGAGGGATTTAAGTCAAATGTATAAAATGATGTTTTGGGTAAAAAAGTATAGTCAACTTGTTTCTATAATATTGACAGCAATCTTTTTAAGACAAAATTTGATGAAAAAAAACGTTAGTAAAATTGGTAATAAGAAAAAAAATATGTAGGGGAAAGATGAAACGCTGAAGGGGCAAGATTGAAATAGTGACTGAAATCGTATTCATGGTCATTATGCTTGTGTGGTGATCAATAAACCTTCTGCTTCAATAAACTAAATAACTTGAAAATCAGTTATATACAAAAATCGCATTCTAAATGCAAGAAAAAAATATTTATCAAATATAATATATTGATCTTACCCCGTTGATACGGCTGGCAGTCAGGGGTTCTCAACATATTATGGATATTAAAAGAATTAGATAATCATGCTCATGCATGACTGTTCTAACTCATGTTGTTCAATGGCATTATTTTTTTTCCAGACACTGGTCTATAAAAAATGTTCTGGTTTTTGAGACAATGTATAGTATAGTACGCTAATATTTTGCCAGCTATTGTGTAAGTATAGAAGATAATCCGTACATTAATCAAGACTCCCAGCTCATAGAGAGATTCCTAATGGGAAATCAAAAACAGCCTGACCTGAGCATCAAACCCAAGACCTCATGGACAGCAGCTGCGCTTGCGACGACTATCGAGGCAAATTGTGGTTATTTATTTCCCTATCAAAGGAAATTATTAGAGCAAATTAACAAGACCCTAACAGTAGGTATCCCTAATTTGTTTAAATAAGTGACCACAATGGTTTTCGGATGATTAGAATTGAACATACAAATTGAAGGACATCAGAGTGAAAACTTTAACCATGGATTCAGTAGGTACATAATTCTAGACACCTAGAATTTATTCATTTGCTTAAAAAAACAGCTGTAGGTATACATTGGTACATCTTAATCATGTAGGTATTGCACTTATGTAGAGAGCATCTGACTTTTTTTAAGCCGACAAGCGCTTTAACACTAGAGAGTCTAGAATTATGTACTAATTTCATGATATAAGTTTTTGATACGATGTTATGGAAGGGATACCACCGTGTATTTCAGATTGAGAACCCCTGACCTTTTGTACGAGTTTCTTAAATGGGGTGAGATGGAAGGTTTTATATTATCATCTTACCCCATTAAATTTTGCAGGGGAAAGTTTGAAAGGTGCCATAAATCTTAAAATACGTGAAATATACTAATCACCACATTATAGAGCATATTACATTTCAAATCTATTTACGAATATCAAAACAAAATGTTTGTTAATAACCTGTGTAAGGAGATACAGCGAGCGGGGTAAGATTGAAAAACTCAATTTTTCGCGGGAAATGTAACCTACGGAAAAATGACAAATAACACACGCATACACTCACTTAGCGACTGATGCAGACTGCGGGGCGGGGCAAGACAAAATGGTGTCCACAACCATATTGCCATCATTAAAAAAATTCACTGGTATTAGGCGTCATTATATTTTTTTTATCTATCCCCGTTTTTTATCTTACCCCCACTCACCTTACCCAGTTCATTCTTTATTAAACAGTCAAGACGAGCATATCTAATAACATGGTAGGTATTTTATAACTTTTAATCTATTGAAAATTTCAATCTATTTAAAAAATATTAGTTATGATTTATTACTAATGTTTTAAATAATTTTCAGAATACCAGTAACAAATTTTCAAACGGAACAGAAGAGAGCTCTCCTGAATATCTTCCAGACCTGCAAGATCAGTTCGACTTGGACAACGCAATGAATAGACCTTGGATAACACCCAATGAAGAAATAACAAGAAACAAAAAGAAAACTAATCGAAAAAGATCAAATACAAGCAAACGCAGTGCATCGAATTCCTATATTATTAACAGTGAAAGAAGAAAAGGACGACGTTTAATAAAAATTAAGATCAAGGAACTCAGTGAGTCAAGAGACGACGAAGATGAAGTTAAGGAGATTATCACTGCACAGTATATTGTACACGATACGGTAGATGATATATCGGATCAAGCTGAGAAATTAATTCACAATATTTCTAAAAAAATATGTGGCTACTCATATCATATTTTTTAATTAGGTAATAATTCATTAGTGTAACTAGTAGATAAAGTGATGACATATTTAGATTTTATTAAAATTTTATTTACTGTGAAAATATGTGTTAAAAAAAATTAATATTAAAAATGTGTGTTAAAAATAAAAAACCATACGTAATAATTGTGTGGCTACTCATATCATGTTTTTTAATTAGGTTAATTCATTAATGTAACTAGTAGATAAAGTGATGACATAATTAGATTTTATTAAAATTTTATTTACTGTGAAAATATGTGTTAAAAATTATAAATATTAAAAAAGTGTATTAAAAAATAAAAAACCATAGGTAATAATTGTGGGGCTACTCATATCATGTTTTTAATTAGGTAATAATTCATTAATGTAACTAGTAGATAAAGTGATGACATATTTAGATTTTATTTACCTACTGTGAAAATGTGTTAAAATATTATAAATATTAAAAATGTGTGTTAAAAAATAAAAAACCATTTACTTTAAAAAAATGTTTTATTTATTAAAACTGCGTATAGGTTGACTTTCTTGCTCTATTAAATAATTCTTTATACATAAAACATTTTTAAGTGCACATTGTTTAATATGATTAATACAATTAAAACTGGTTTCATTATTTGAATATTTGTTATGCAACAGTGATAAATTTGGATATTTGTCTTCATCAAGATCTATACAAATACAATTCATACATAGATCTTGAATCCACTTAACTTTTTCTAAGCCCTTCACAATAATTTCTTTATTTTCTAGATAAGGTACAATTATACGTCGAAATTCTCTATAGTCGATATAACCTTCATTCCAGTAAATCCCCCTGTTTCTCTCCAACCACGTAACTTGTTTTTTTTCATTCGTAGTTAAGTATTTAAATAAGTATGGTGGCTTTATTAAGAACGTTTGGGTATAAACACGGGTGGCCAGAGCTAATTCTTTGACTATAAAGTTATTACAAGTGTCTTTAAATCCCTGGACATCCACTATAATTGTATTCGGGTTCATGATAATTTTCTCACAGTGCTGCTTAATGGTTTATACTCAATTATACAGTCGTTCAATATAAGACAATATGCCGAAGTTTGATCTGGGATATCAATATCACTTTCAATTTCCACTCTTACGTCCACAACAGGACCTGACTTAAGATTATCTGGCTGTCTAGAACAGTCTATGACGAATAACGGAGCAACGTTTTTAAATTGTTCCTCACTTAATAAAGGCTCAGCGCGACGTCCATAATAAGACTGTTGAAATTTAGCATAGTGTTCATATATTAAAGCAATTCGATTATTCGAGAAACTTGTATTTATATTTTCATACTAGCTGTGCCCGCGACTTCGTCCGCGTGGAATGTACTTAATAAAAAAAACAGTTTATTTTTTTTTGTTTTTGGCTTTTTTTTTTTTAGCCTAAGTTACTCCTTATTACATAAGCTATCTGCCAGTGAAAGTCCCGTCCAAATCGGTCCAGCCGTTCCAGAGATTAGCCAAAACAAACAGACAGACAGACAGACAGACAGACAGACAAAAAATTTAAAAATATATATTTTGGTATGTGTACCGTATATACATTCATATGCATGTAGTAGAAAGCGGTTATTTTAATATTACAAACAGACACTCCAATTTTATTTATTTGTATAGATGGGAAGTAGGTGGAGTTAAGGTATACCTTAACATCACGAATCTCACAATGATCAAACTGAGACATATCAAGTCTAGCATTATTTTTTCTATTTGTCTGTAAACCAATAACGACAAATCTTGGTTTCTCTATTTGTGAAGATGTTTTTATTGACCAAGTATGTTTGGTGGTTTTAGGCAACATTGGATATTCATACAAATCCCAATTCCTGAATATCATCTGAAGTGGTCGATCTTTTTCTAACAATTTTAGAATGTTTATTTTTTCTTTATCAGATACTTTAACATGCGGTACACGCCATATTATTTTGTTTATGATAATATCTTCTACAATTTCACCAGAGTTGAGTTTTAATGCGTTCAGATTGGTATTACTTCGTAATAAGATTAGTTCATGTTTACTGTTTATTACTACTTTCTTAAAATCTTCTGCGAAACCAAGAATGTTGCGAAGTGGTATAGAAGCAGAAAAGCTACCTCCATTAGTACTTTTTATTCCGCCGATATTCCAACCCCAAGCATTAGATGTTTTAGCTTCGCTCTCATTCATTGATATAAATGATTTCATCGTGCTAGTTATACCAGCATTTTTTATTTTATCTATCTCCACTCCATTTATCTCATACCTTATATCTTGAAACAAGTAAAGTAAACTATTGTTTGTGAAATGAAAGCTACTGACTCTCTCTTTCGAATTGTCAGCCTTGTTTACAATAATAGTTCCTTCCAAAAATAAAGTGCTTTCTGATGGTAATATATACAAGTCTTGCTGATTAATAGGTATCCTGATTTCATCGCTTCTATTAAAACTTGTTACGTAAGGCTTGTAAGAGTGAATTTCAATTCCTTCCACAGAGTTGTCGTAGGCTGGAGCGGATAAAACATCTAGGATATTCATTTTAACAAACCAATCGCCTTAAGAAATGCTTTATTGTTTTTATTCAACTTTATTCTCCTTTTACTTCGAGCTCTTACTTGATTGAGAGTTTGAGCAGAACTGCTATTTTGAATTGGAAGAAACATATTATATTTATTATAGTCAATCATTTTTTCTTTTGAGGTGTAGATACAACTGTACTTCTTCACCTCGCAAATTTATTAAGTTATTATTTATATCCAAAAGTCTGATCTGTATGCAGCTGATGTTGGTTTGGTTGATTGGAAAGTAAATTGCGTTTTTTGGTATTTCTATAATTCTGTATCCAGGTGGGACATTAAGTGCGAATTCATGTAGAATGTGACTGGATTGTCCGTTTATATAGGAACCGCTAACTATATCACATTCAACTCTTATCACGGTTGTAGGCAAAATGTTGACTGGAAACTCTGATACATGATATTTATTGGCTTCCAAGACTTGTTTTTTAAACCCCAATAAACCTCCGAACGAACAATCTTTAGTAAAATCTATAGTTGATGTACAAAATAACATAGTTTTTAAGGTGTTGTTATTGCAATGGAGTTTTATGGATGCATCCTTTACTTCAGATTTTAAATAATCACTGATATCTTGCAACTCATAAGTACCTTCAGGTATTTCAATAACATTATTTGAACCATAGTATAACTTATTATTTGTTTTATCAATATTTGGAATAGAATTATATGTGGATAAATGTAATAATGCACATTTATACTCTCCAATTAATTGTAACGTATTTGGATAGAAGGTAGTTAATACCGATGAGTTTCCAGTTATAGATAAGGTGAGTGTCATCTTGCAAATGACTAAAATTAAAGAACAGAATAAAATTTATAGTATTTATTCCAAAAAGATTGTAGATATTCTAAACACAAATGTCCACAAATTAGTGTGTCAAATTTTTGATATCTTGTATAGTTATAATTAATATTGCAATTCTTAAAATATCGCATCAATTCGATTGGTGGTCTTAAATCACCAAAACTATCAAAATATTCACAATAATTATTTACCTTAACATAAGCTACCCAATGCGTTCCATCGTTTTCTGAATTATCTAGGTTAACTATACCACATTCAATTCGTTTAGGGATTTTTGGTAACTGATCCTTCATGTAAACTCCTCGAAAATAAGGAATACCATATGCGTAATTTTGAATATCAATATTAGTTAAGGCACAATTAGGTAGCTTATTACTTAGTTTTTTGACGATTTTATAAACGATCCTTTGCCTTTTTTGTGTGGTTTAATGTATAAACCGTTACCTAATGCTATAGCTTCCATAGTCTTATTATGACGTTCAGATTCTTGTAATTTTTTTTGACCTTCTCTATAATCATTCACTGTTTTTGCAATACCCGCTGCACCACCAGCCAAAGCTCCTAAAGCTGATAAACCAGCAAAAATCGGGATTAAAGGTAGAATGCCTCCTGTTTTGGGTAAAGGTATGACTCGTGGTACTCGAAGTTTTGGAGCGCATGGAACAATTTTTTTAGCAGCCATATAAGCTGCATGTATTAAAGATTTACCATCTTTGGGTAAGCGTTTCTTGATTTTTCTTTTAATTTTTGTAACGAAATTATGAAATGTCTTAACACCAGCACCAGATTTGAGTTTAGTTTTCATAACTTTACTCACTACCCACGAACTAAGCTTTTCTCCTTTACTAGCATCTTTTGCTTTCATTCTTTGTTTGGCCATATTTAAAAGTTGTAAATCGGCTTTGTGACGATTAGACAAGTCTGTATAGTTTTCGTATGCAATGTCGTGATACATACAAGCTTCGTCTAGCTTATTTACACCTTTGTCACCACGCAGTAAACGTTTTGAAAGTTTTGTTCCAGGTCCGCAATAATTATAGCCAGGTAAGTGCAGTTCAAATGGCAAATGATTAATAACACTATTGAGTAGTCCACCACCTTGCATAGCTCAAAGTATAATGAACAAAATGTTGTAATTAATAACTATTATGTATATTTATTCTACTATTGCAGTCTTATCAATCCAACTATTCTCTTTATTACTTAAGCCCAACCATTTTACGAACAGTTTATTTCCTTTCCTTCGTAAAACTTTTTCTATCAAATAGACACCTGGACAAGATGACTTTTAAAGTTCGTGTTTGTAAAAGGTTCCTAATATAACTTGTTTGTGTTGATCTTCGATGTGATATGTTTCTGGTACAGTGTTATTGATATTTTTTATAGTAAATAGTTCCGTTGACCAATTAGGTGTATAACCTTTCTCAAATAGTTGTTTGTATTTACTAATTCTAACTCTATCACCAATCATAAACTTGGGCTTATGTTTATAGGATACCGTTTTCATTGAGTTCTTAATATTATTTTTAACATCTGCTTCATTCAATTTATTGACATCAACGGGTGCTAATTTAATAGTGCTATGTTTTGTGTTGTTATATGTCTTTACAACACTCTCCAAACCAAAATCTATCCATTTATAGTGCCCGCTGAGACTAAAGTACTTATACAATTTATTTTTAATAGTTTTGATTACGCGTTCTACAATTGAAGCCTTTTTCGTTGAAAACGTTGAGTAGTGATTTATGTTATGCTTCTTTATAAGTTTTTGAAATGATGAATTATAGAACTCGGTACCCAAATCAGTTTGGAGATGAGCTGGTATCCGATGGTTAGTCGACATCAATTTCTCGAATGCGTTAGAAACATCATGCTTATTTTTAGTTTTTAGTGGTTCTATCCACACGTACTTTGAGAAGCAATCAATAACTATTAAAATATAGTTATAACCTTTATTAAATCTTTTCAAGTTTTGCATGTCGATTAAATCGGCTTGCCACAAATCATCAATGCCTTTTAAAATTACAGATCGACGAGGATAATTTTTTCGTGCAGCTTTATGTATTTCATTAACAACTTGTTGTTTTGTCATTTTGAGGAACTTTCAAGCTTATACTTTTGATCTAATACAAATTTAACTGCGTTTTCAACTATCTCATCAACTGCTTTTCGACTATAAAATTTGCTTTCCAAGTGAACCACTGCCTCAGATACTATTGTTTTTAAAGCTTTCTCCAGCTCGTTCTGAACATCGTACACCAAAGTATTTTGCAATTTTTGTAAGTCGGTTATTAGTTTAGTTCTCAATTCATCTACATATGCTTTGTTTACTGCATCATCCGGATCTTGAGGAGGTTTGACCCCTGTTAGCTTCGATGTCTTCAAATCGTAATCACCATTTTCAGATTTTAGCAATGCATTATCATAAAATTCAAGCAATTCTGATATACGTAATCGCTTATGAATATAATGACCAAATTTGTCCACATTCATATTTAAGATGTATTGCGTTGAACGGTGTACAGTAAAATGATACACATTTCTTATTAGTAAATCTATTTAATGATTTTGCTTTCACGTAGTTCTTCAACGATAGATATTATTTCATTATCTAGTCCTGTGTTGCCAGCATCTCGAGAAGCAATTAATAACTTTAATCTATCAACCAATTCATTTGGATCATCCCAATATACAAAATCTGTGTTTTTTTTCCACATTTTTGTTAAAGGTAATCCTTTTCCTACTTTCGGTTCACAGCTTGGACTTTTACTTTGTTGATCGAAAAGAGGTTTAATAACTTGCATATATTTTTGTCCTTTATTACTTTTAATTGGTTTTCTTGAATCAAAATCTCGACGATGTGCATTTGTTACAAGTAACATCGACTTATAATTTTGCATGTCATAGTCTGTAACAAAGCTCAGATCAACGTCTTTTTTTAAGAGCAACTGTCGCAAGCCAGGTGTGCATTTGTATTTGTGTCCGGCTACAGTAATAACGTCATCACCAATCGTTATACTAGAGGAACCTAACATTAACTTTCCACGTTCATTTCTTACACCAAATGGCACATCCGCTAATATTTCTGAAGATAATGACCAAGATGATACATCATGAACTGGATTAGTATCGACTAATGACTGAAATGAAGAGTCGGCTTCTGATTCATCACTGGTATCATTTGTTTCTTCTATATCTTGATCTTTCTGTAAGTCGTGGTTGGAAATTTGATCATGAAATTCTCCTTTTTCTTCATTTTTTGTTAGAGCTAGTTGGTTATTGGTGTTGGCTATTAAATTAAGAGATTCTGTAACAGGCTTAAAAACTGTATCAAGCACTTGTCTGTTATTATCTTCAAAATCCTTCATGTTACGTATTTTTTTCCTTACAGCTTGTGTTGCATCTACAATTTGTTTTTTCAATGATTTTTCCATTATTTAAAATAGATGGTAATCCAATAAGAGCTGATTAAAGAATAACAAGAAACTGAAAGCAGTCTATTTAAATATTCAAATTTTATCTAATTCTACAAAAGTGTCAAACTTTTTTCTATAGCACCCATTGTTTTTAGGACAGTCTTTATTAATCACAACATAGTCATAAGGCTCTTTCCATATTTTAGAACACATGTTACGTAATTCCAACCACGTCATGTCAGTGTTAACATGTTCTTCATAAACATGTTTCAAATTAATTTCGTCTTGCTTAAAAAGCACAATTAAGTTAGCGTTATCTCTTATTAGTTGTTTAGGTATCTTGCTATATGTTTGATTTAAATAAAAACTGTCAATCAATTTATGTCTTCCCATGGCAAAATAATCACGTATATTACTTTGATTTTCACATGCTACATCGTCAAAAATAATCACTGAATTAGGTTTTGCATCTGAAACTTTCATAACGTCATCATTTGCCTGATATTTCTGAAAACTGATTCCTGGTACTCCTCGTAAAACCTTTTCTAAAAAAATGTACTTTGGTTGATATAGAGTTTTAGAATATACATAAACATTTTGAAATGTCAATCCATTTTCGTGCAAAAGGAGACCAATTAACAAATTGGTTTTTCCACAATTTGATGGTCCGCAAATGATGCAACGTACTGTATTCGGTAACAATTCTCCATGGCGTAACTTGATTTTTGGTAAATCATTACAGATTAAACTAATCTGTAACGACTTTGCTTGTTTAATGAATTTCATGTTTGATGCAATGCTGACGGACTGGTTATGAACAGATGTAATTATGACATTATGTATTTATAACCGTAAATAGTTAAACCAAACTGCTTACAGACAACGCAATAGGCAAACGTAAGACTGTACTGTTTATGAAATAACTCTATCGCTAACTAACAGAGCATCTTTCAACGCAATTACGACGCAGGGGATCGCAGAGAGCCGACGGAACGGTAGTGCATTGAACGGCATTAAAATGTGGAACGTTGGCTTAGGTAAATGGGTTTCAAAGAGTTATTGGGCATTCTATCCCACCGTGACTGAGGTTATCGAAGATAACCGAAGGAACTAAGGTGGGGTAGAATGCCCAATAACTCACTACTCCTTTTCAATCCTCGTCACAACATTCTCTTTCAGGCCACACCGAGTTAATCGTCAACTCCCTCGCAATAAACTCGCCCGATCGAGGGAGATGGCACAAAATAATTTAATTTATTTTTCTATTCGTCAACTCGTACGACACTTCAAATCATTGCTGATTTGGTACAGTCAACTATAAAAGTCTTTTGGAGTGTATAACCTATCTCTAATCTCAGTATTCCTCTTTCTATCAACCAGCCTTACCCAACATAAGTAATTCTACGCAACGACCGCATCTCTACTGTAACTCTATTTTCAAGCTTCTTTTCCCATACCCAACTTTTACTCCCAGTATAATATTATGTAATGTTTATAATAACACTAGCTGTCCCGGCGAACTTCGTACCGCCAGTTTTTCCCTGCACCCGTGGCGTCAGATCCCGTTCCCGCTGCACCATTTAGGGGGATGAAAAATAGATGTTGGCCGATTCTCATAGATACCGGATAAGCACACAAAATTTCATGAGAATCGGTCAAGCCGTTTCGGAGGAGTATGGCAGCGTAAACTGTGACACGAGAATTTTATATATTAGACTAGCTGTCCCGGCGAACTTCGTACCGCCAATTTTTTCCTACCCTCGTGTCAGATCCCGTTCCCGCTGCACCATTTAGGGGTATGAAAAATAGATGTTGGCCGATTCTCAGACCTACCCAATATGCACACAAAATTTCATGAGAATCGGTCAAGCCGTTTCGGAGGAGTATGGCAACGAAAACTGTGACACGAGAATTTTATATATTAGATTTTCTCTAAATTTTTTTTTTTATACAGGACACGTCAATTTGACTTCACCTCGCCTGATGTTAAGCTAAAGGCAAAGTCACGGAAAGAGGGTCACCATCGTAAACATTTACCATGTTAACAGTGGTGGCACTCAGCTTGACGGCCTCATTAGATGCCTTTTCACGCCCCGCTTAAAGGACCCGGGACTGTAGGAAGAAGGGAACACGTGAGCTGGCAGGGAATTCCTGGTCTTAGTGGTGCGGCATAGGAATGAATCAAAGGAATATAACTTACTGTAGCGTATAGACACTAATCTAATGCTACCGCCATTTTTTAATTCTCTTCTTCATCGTTATGTTAATCCCGGTCATATCCGAAGCTTTCAGCTTGGAGTCTGGGGTCCGCTTTTAGCAGTCTAACTGCGGATTTGGCTGGAATTCGATTTTCACAACACAAAGGCGATATCGAAGCATTGCAGTTAGACCAGTTGTTAGACTTTTGAGGCTCTTACTACCCGTAACGACTGCCATAGATGTTTGTATGACAACCGGGACCAACGCGACGGCTTAACGCTTAACGAACAGACTAATGCAAATGACGAGGGACTGAAAATTACATAACATAAACTCAGGCCCGTATTCCCCGAAGGGGTAGGCAGAGGTGCTAGCACCCACGTGTCGCCAGTTTATGTTTAGGTCCCAATGTAATAGGTGGCGAGCCTATTGCCATTAACCGGCACTTATAAACCTGCGATAAATACACACATTACTTCGAAAAACATCGTAAAGTCATTGGTGTGTGCCATGGTAAACCTGGGATCGATCCCGAGACCTTGTCTCAGCAGTCCATTACCCATACCACTAGGCTACCGCGGTTTGAAAATTATAGTTGGCGAAATGTGGGTGTCAAATACACCTCTGCCTACCCCTTCGAGGATTTACAGACATGAGTATGTATGCATTTGATTATGAAAAATATGGCACGGAATGGGATCAGAACACAGAAGTCCAGGCGGGAATAATAAGTAAATAATAAAATGGAAAAGAAAAAGTTACAACTATCACAACAGTGATATTTTCTTCCGCACTTCACGTCTAAAAACTAATGGTTAATAAATGAATATTGTTTTTTTTTTCATCTATATATCTGGCGTCATCAACGATGATCACAGTGGTCACATCTGATGTTTTTTAAACCAAATGTCGTCTCCGTCCGTAGGTCCTTAGCCTAAGGTACACAGCGTGAAAGTCAATAAGAAAAGTACTTACCTAATTAAAAAATATTTTTAATAGGTATGAACGCATTCAATACAAAAATATATACTTATAATAATAACATTACGAGTATAAAGCATAGGTTAGGGAGCACGACCCGTGCACCCACTAGCTTTATCGACAAGTATAGTATGATATAGGTTAGTTGGACGTTTAAGCTCTGCTGCACTTATTGCGTTTGGTCTTCGGGTCCAGTTTGCACACTTCACCCGAACTGCACTTGACGTTGTCGCAGTACACTCCGTTTCCAGCTGGAAAAATAAGAAATAATTTTAATCGTTTTCTGATGAGTGTGGAGTGTGTGAAAGTTCTATTTTCCACACGTAAAAACAAAGGTAGTTGGAGCCTAAAAAGTCTGAACCAATCTGACCTCTCATCAGTGAGTTGTGGAGGTCAGGTTGATTCCGAGGTCACAGGGCCTCAGGCAAGAGAGCAAATGTGGAGCAACAAACACCCAGCTCCGACTGGTTTCATAAGACCCAAAGAAAACCTGCCTCCTGGACACCATCTCCCGTGGCCAACTTCGAAATCATTAAACCGCCTACGTACCCAAGTTGGCCGCTGTAATGCAAATTTGGCAAAATGGGGCTATATAGAACAGTCACAAGCACCCTGCGACTGCGGGGCCCCATCCCAGTCCACACCACACTTGCTCACTTGCCCACTGTGTCCTTCCACCTGTACCATCGCAGACCTGTGCAGGGCAACAGACAATGCTGTGGCTGTGGCCAGGTATTGGGCCGACAAAATTTAAGAAATTGATGAGCCATTGATACGAAGAAGAAGAAGGGCCACAGGTGCGACCAGGAGTAACGGCGGACTTAGATAAGACTTACTTTGATACTTGCTGCCGCTGGAGCCACTGCCTCCACTGCCGCCATAGGGAGCGGGCTCTGAGCAGGACTTAGCGTTGCAGGCGTTGGAGCAGCACACCCTGCCGTTCGAGCAGTCGTAGTCCTGGACACACTTGGGACTGCAGCCGTACACCTTCGACGGGAGAGGGCAGTTGCCCGCTGGAATGAGAATTTCGTTCATTGTTTGAATGAATTGTATAGCAATTATTCGAAATACATCGGGAAAAATGAAATGCTCGAGTGGGACTTGACCCCACGACCTTTCCCTTACAGTTAAAAGTTAGCATAATAAATGCTATAAAAAAACATTCAAGCATTAAGTATGCTAACTATAACTATAAAAATCGAATTTAAAGGGAAAAATTTATCTTCTCGCGCGGGACTTGAATACGCAATCTTTCCCTTACAGAAGGAATGTCTTGACCAACTAGGCTACCGAGACACGACCGATGTGATTCAAATTTCCCTTCTAATTGAAACCGTCTTAATCCGCCTTGAATAAAGTCATAACATTCCCCCTGTAAGGGAAAGATCGTGGGTTCGAGTCCCGCCCGAGATGATTCATTTTTCCCTATGTATTCGGTTTCGTTTATTATTTATCTAACTGAAGTTGATGATACTTATGTGTACATTCATTTCTAACTAGCTGTTGTCCTACTCATCCACTTACGGCCGTTCCCAATAACGTACTTATAGTTGAAGATAGATCGCAACAGTCAAATTTGACGTATCGGATGTTTAAATTCAAAACATGGTAACTGATTTTTTGCGGGAAAGTACATCGCGGTATAATTTAATTTCCGAAATTGGTGTGAAGTAGGAGTTACTATGTTTTGAATTTAAAGTTTAAATTCAAAACATTTAAACAGCCGAGCACTTTAATCGTAGATGCGATCTATCTTTAACTGTCAGTATGTTATTGGGAACGGCGGTTAATCATATTCTATCTTCTGTGCGCTATCCCTCCCTGCGACGTACAGAAACCTATTCCCAAAAACCCAATAACCCAAATACGAAGCCCAATAAACAATTTGAATGAAATTTTTATAGCATTTATTAATGCTAACTCTTAAATTCGAAATACATCGGGAAAAAGGAGAACTCGAGTGCGACTTATAAACCTTATTACGTGTGTAAATAATCTATGCATTACCTTGAATATAATGTGACTTGTTAAACATATTTCAATATAGCTTTTAATATTGTCATAAAGTCAACATGATCAGTAAGTAATTCAGTACAGGCAGCGTCATAAATATCTTGACGACGAAGTCTCAAAATGATCCTAAAACTCTCGTATTAAGAGCAAATCAAACTGTTTTATTGATTTAAATGGTTACTACCTTTTGCCCGCGTCTTCGCCTGCGTGGATGTCGGTTATCGCAACTAAACATAGCCTATGTCCTTTCTCAAGGTCTAATCTACCCCTATTCCAAATTTTATCAAAATTGGTTCAGTGGTTTAGGCGTGAAAGCGTAACATACAGACAGAGTTACTTTCACATTTATAATATTAGTATGGAGCATGGATATTTTATGGTCCGAACCAAAGGTTTTTACCAAATATCAACTGGAAGAGGGTCAAAAACGTGATTAAGATCATTTTGAGCACTCTGTTCGTCAACATCTTTTTGATGCTCACTGTACCTATGTAGAAAATAATTTAAACGCTTAAGTGACCTTAGGTTAGACCTTTTCATTATAATTACAAACCATAATCATTACATTCATGGTAGTCCACCTATAGATCTAAATACTTTAGGTTATAACATAAAATCACTGTGGCAACCCTAAGTACAACTAGGTTCATTATTTTTGATTGGATAATTTGCTCTCAACGTAACGACCGCTTTACATCATGGTAGACCACATTACTTGTAATATTAGACCTTTATGGAGACCTAGATTATTACCACAGCTCCGTCATCTGTTATGATTTCCATTTAAATCTGCTATTAAACAAGTTTCTTAAACCAAAAATTATATAATATAATATATAATATGGGTAATATGGGAAATAGGGACTAGACATATGAGTTACATAATGAATTTTGATATCTGTTTAGATATGTTTATAGAAATATATGTACAAGTATATCCATCGGGTCATTCATCAACTCGCGGGCGTCAAACTCGCGGACGTCCGCGGGTTGGCATTTTTCAATTTTATTTTATTTTGCTGTCGTCAATTCGCGTACAGTAGGAAAAATGGATTGAAACCAAAAATCCTAAACTTTTTTTAATCGTGTGGAAATCCCCTCGGATACCTCCCCTGCCGGAGTCGGAAGGGGAGGTTATGTCGGACTTGAACCGATGTCGGACTCGAACCGACATTTCAGTACCTACTAAAATGTATCAATGTCGCTTATGCTATTTATATTGGGGTATGATATACATTTTTTTTATATACATCAATCAATCAATCAATTAGCCCACCGCAGTCCACTGTTGGACATAGGCCTCTCCCAATGTGCGCCATTTCACCCGATCCTCCGCCTTCCGTATATACATAGCGAGTCTAGCGTATGTAATATCTCGAAAGCTATGATTTTAACTTTCTAATCCAATTGAAATCACGCGTTTTTGAAACGTATTCTAGTGAATCGGGCAACTATAACGCTACGTTTAAGGTAAGAATCTCACCTGCTTCCGTGTAATAAACCATCACCACCACAGCCAGGACCGAGAGCAGGATTGCAGCGGAACCTGAAATTCAAAGGTATTATTTTATTTTTAACCAACTTCAAAAGGACGTTCTCAGTTTGACCTGTGTATGTATGTGGGTATTTCTTCGAAATTTCATTCTTCAACTGATTCATCTGGCCGAAATTAAATTTCACTATCAGCTTTGTAACACATGTTCATATGAAAATATGGATTCTAAAGAACATATATTTGAATGTGGGACTCATTTTTATACAGCAGTTTTCAAGATATCGACATTCAAATATTTTGTGCCCAGATGAATCAGAATTGGTGACAATCCGAAACAAAAATTTAAATTAAACAACTTTAATACTTAATCAAATAGACAAACCTTTTACAATTAAAAAATCACAGTACTATACTACGTATGTCAAACATTCCATATAATTAAGTACTTTAATTATATGGAATGTTTGACACCAATCGTATTTCCAACTATCAAAACAAACGTACACAAGTAAGTCAAGTATAAGTTAATAAAATTACTAAATTAAATATTTTATTGAGTTTTTGCAAGGGAGCGATCTGCTTTCAATTTCCTCAAAGAGAATTTCCTGAATTTTTGGACTTTTCCATCTGTATGCGCTCAGCCAGTGTCTTTTTCTTCTTCTTTTTATCTTCAGGTTGTGGCATTGTTGTAAACTACAATATTTAAAAAAAATAGAGATATTTAAAGAGAAATAACTTTTCATGAATAAATGAAATGAAAATGAAAAATATATACCTATTAGTGAAAATTAATCTTAAAATTGCCATTTTATCAATTGCGTGATAGTATACGTTACAGTACAATGTAAAAAAAATGCAATAAAATATTTAAACTAAATACATATTATGATAGTATGTATAGCAGCTATATACTTGTAGCAGCTATACTTTAATATGTATGTTACAAATAAAAGCAAATTTGCGCTATAAAACCGCTCTTTTCTAATCCATATGGTGTTTTGACCATATGAAGCAGGCACAGATGAATCAGGATTTTATCTATAATTATGCATAACTCCATATTCATACAGGCTTCAGTATTCAAAGTTTTCCACATTAAAATATTACCTAAAAGCATCACAGCAAACGCAAATTGAGGCTTTTAAACAATAAAATAAATAATATAAAGTAGGCTTTGTAATCAGAATGCTACCTGAACCAAGCACAGATGAATCATATATTTACCTTCGTAACACCAGGTTCTCTGGCTATAAGCCGCATGTCCACCTCATAGCTTGTTCGTTGCACGACTCATTCCCTCTGCGCGCAAAATCAGTATCCTAACTGTATTACCCGGTCAACTATGGTCAAGCGCAGCTTACACCATATTAATCAGTATTATACGCCGGACACATAAGTTTTACTTATTTATAAAAAAAGTATTAGTAGTTATAATTACCACGCATTATTTTGTAAAAGTATAAGTCATTTCCTTTCAATAAAATTATTATTTATATGCATTTATCAAAAGAAAAACGCCACATCAAACATTTTCTTTCGGAAAATGGCAAACGGACGCGTCATATGAATCAGAAGAACATACTTCAAATATTTTTATTTTGTACCTAGACAGCAATTATTTCAAAAATATCATTTGACCAAGTTAGGGACAAAGCTAAAGTATCCAAAACAAAAAATTACAGGCAATTATGTTAGTTGGTTACAGAAATATACCCTTAGAAATAGAAAATTTTGTCTTCGAAGAACTCCCCATGTTTGATCGTGATTCTTGTGTTTGGTTGAACCGATTTTCAAAGAAATACCTATTTGCTACTTTCTATATAAAGTATAAAAAAAAACTATATAAAGTATAAAAAAGTTTTTGTATAAAGTAAAGCCAACGAAGCGAGAGAGAAAAGTTTTTTTTTTTACACAGGACACGTCAATTTGACTTCACCTCGCCTGATGTTAAGCTAAAGGCAAAGTCTCGGAAAGAGGGTCACCATCGTAAACATTTACTATGTTAACAGTGGTGGCACTCAGCTTGACGGCCTCATTAGATGCCTTCACGCCCCGCTTAAAGGACCCGGGACTGTAGGAAGAAGGAAACACGTGAGCTGGCAGGGAATTCCAGGTCTTAGTGGTGCGGCATAGGAATGAATCACTGAAACGCTTGGTTCTAGCAGGTATACTCTGCACCGTAAATGGATGACATCTTAGCCCTGCACGTGTCGTCCTGTGAACAGGTAAACAATATTTCAGCGGTTCCAAACTTTTTTATTTGAAAATGATTACGTAATTTCTCATGCTGATTAGAACCGCTGTGCTGACAGCTTTCTTGTACTACGAAACACGCAACGACAGCTGTCGCTCGGCCATTGTCGCGGACGTGTGATATGTGCGACAAGGACAGAGAAAATAATCGCTAGTTGTTTACCTTTTTTCTCTCGTCTCATTGGCTTTACTTTAGATAGGTATATCTACTTATTTGAGATGTAGATTTATAAGTTGATTTGACAATCATAATACTATTCCCTTAGATTAATCTGGTATAATAAAGGTATAGTATACAGCTCCTGAAGATCTTCAGGGCTCAAGCCAAACTCACACAAACTGGTACACGCGTTTATTGACGAAAGAGGCCTTGAGCCACTTCAGCAGAATTTACTTACGCAATGTCCAAGTACTTAATTAGTATTCAAGAAGGTACGTACTTACGTATTGTGATCACCAGAATCTTGTATTTACTCATATAGGTAAACAGTATTATCTAACTACCGTCTGAATAATATTACCTTTGTTAATTTGTGAAAATAGTAGGGTCGGCAGCACGAGTACGACTTTGGTGTTGCCCTGCCGTGAACTCCCAACAGTGAGAGGAAATTCTGTGCCAGAGCATCGTCTATTGCTTAGCAAGCAAGTGCATCACAGAAATATTATTAGTACAGAACGGCCATGTGAGCGGGAAACGGTGTGTCAACTTTTGAGACAATTCCTGTCCTATGAGACAGGAACTTTCGAACGCTTACTCAGTACTTTTAAGACTAGCTCGTAATAACATCGGTAAAATAACGTCAATATGCCATTTTGTACTATTTCCAAGTTTACAATAAAGATGAAGAAAGTAAATTTGAAAAATAGAGGCATTTCTTATCTCAATTCAATTCAATTCTTCTAAAATGGCTCTGTGCTTTGAGCATCAATTCCAATGTCCCGTAGGAGCTAAAGTGGGCCAGAATGTGAACGGTTGACTCGAGTTTGTAGTTACTTTCCGCAGAATCTATACAATTTTAGTGAGTTAATTTCTATAAACTTAGCAAGGATTTTAACGAAGTGTGTGTATACACTGTAGTATACTAAAGCCATTAGAGATTTGTAGATTTCTTATCTCTAGTGATTAAGTATTATTTAGAGTCGGAAAGTTGACACGCGTGACATGTAGGTGAACACTGCTTATGGCCGTTCTATCTTAATATAATTTATATGAAATGCACCGACACTGATAACATAGTACGGATATGCAGGTGAGGTTGACTTGGGCCTAGGGTTACCATTTAGGAATTTGAAAACGGATGACAAAAAGCCGGACATGTCGATGAAAGTCCGGACACTTACTTGCAATGGCATGGTATTACTCGGGACATATATCTTGGACCTAATGTGCTCTTAACGTGCATAACACGTTTCTTGGGTGTCTTTTGGGAATAGCACGGGGTGCTACTGTGGTGGATAAGTACAAATTCACCAAACATAGGTCGATTATCACTCCATCGACATCGACATCGGCGATTTAGCTCCAAGATGCGTGTCCCGGTTGAGGACCAAGGTATATCATGCCTAAGGCATGATATACCTTGGACCTTAATTGCGAGACAGATGAGGCCCTGGCACCAGCGGATTATTTATAGTAATAATAAATCTATGCTTGGTGAATTTGAGCTCGTCCATAGCAGTAGCACTCCATGTTATCCTCAAAACACACCCAAGAAAAATGTACCCGCGCGTATAGAGCACATTTTAGGTAGGGAGAGACCCTAGATCAGGTGGCTCTTTTATATTAAATTCATCATCCTAAATTTATATATACAATTCATTATATATGACAGTATTATACAATATATTACAACTAAAATAAATTTATTATAAAAAGTCATTGCTACTAATTAATGATTCAATACAACCTAAAAAATATAAGTTGCGAAGATTTCTACAAGATAACTTTAAATGAACCTTTTTTTGACGTGTTGGAATGCGTTTAAGCACTTCGCTCACCTCCCACGGGGGCAGGGGGCGGGCTTCGTGTTGGACTCCTAGCCTCCGAAAGAGGCCAGACTACCCACTAAACCACCACGGTGTCCGTCGTCACCACATATCGACGATGGCGGGAACAACATCTTCCGCCATCGTCGTGTGGGTCACCCGCCTCTTTATCGGCGGTAGGCCCGTCTCTGGTGCGGCAGAAGAGTAGTCCTTCTGCCACCCGCCTAGACAAGGCACACGCGACACGACGTGCGCCTTCAACCTCGAGACCTATGTAAGGGCAGCAGACGCCCCCGCGTCTACTGCCCGGCTTCCGAAGCATCGATGTCCCGAAAGGACCTGCGGCATGCGGAACGTTACCGACCCCCGCGATCTGTCGATCCAGTTTCTGAGGACCGGACGGATCGCCTCGCCGGTCCTTCTGCCAGCCGTGGGATTGGCCAGCCGCCGCTCCCACTCCAGGAGCATGGACCGTCTCACCTGGAGCCTCCGCTCTCCCACCTCCGAAGGTGCCGGGAACTCGCCCCGGCTCTGGGCCTCCTCGCGCCAATGATACACTAACGCGAGGACCCCGGCCTCCAGCTCCCACAGAGGAGAGCCCGCCATTGCGCAGGCCGCCTCGAATGAGATGGTGCGGTATCCTCTTACCGCCCCGACGGCCATCACCCTCTACGGACGTCGCAAGATGTTGCGTACCGTCAGGGCGTCGACCCACACAGGGGCCCCATATAGGGCCATCGACCGCACCACTCCCAAATACAGGAGGAAAACTTTAAATGAACCTAACCTACCCTAACCTAACTCAGTAAAGTATTTAGTGTTGTAAAGTATAAAAAATAATATTCTTACCGAAAATTTGCGTTAAGTTTGATTTTTTTTTCAAGAAAGTTTTTTATACTTTGAATAGGTGGTTTGCAATAAAATAGAACATTTTACTGTCTGATCTCTTATGTTAATTATTAAAGAAGATTTTATATTTTGATTCGATGCTTTTCGAAGTTATGTATGTATTTATTGCAGGTTTATAAGTGCCGGGTTAATGGCAATAGGCTCGCCACCTATTACATTGGGACCTAAACATAAACTGGCGAAATGTGAGTGCTAGCACCTCTGCCTACCCCTTCGGGGAATATAGGCGTGAGCTTATGTATGTTATCTTTATATTTTGATTTTGGACGAATGACAGGTTAATAAAGATTAAAGACTTATTTGATATTACATAGTATGTAGTTTTATTACTCATTTTCCATCTAATTGAAAAAAGTCCGGACAAATTAAGAAGCCGGACAAAATCCGGACAAATGTCGAAAAGTCCGGACATGTCCGGATTAATCCGGACGGATGGTAACCCTACTTGGGCCTCAAAGTTGATTGGGGTCTATTCCCTCCTTTCCAAAGTAGGTAAGCGGACCACGGACTACGGTCGTTGAAAACAAATCGAAAGGATCACTGCTATCCCCAGGCACTGAGATGAAAGTGCGGCTACGTCTTGCGGCAACCCCCAGGCTACGTGGGTAACAAATGCCTGATAGAAGGGGTAGGCCTGGGTAGGCTCAAGAAGTACTGGTTTGACGTCGCGAAGGGTGACATGCGTGCAAACGGTCTCACTACCTTCAACGCCCAAAATCATGCGAAATAGAGAAGGAAAATCCGGAAGGCGGACCCTGAGCTCCGAGGGCACCGTAGTCTCGGATGCAATTAGGATAACGTCTCAATGTAGATGATGATGATGGAGACTGAGATGAAAGTCTATAAGATATAGTTGTAGTTGATAACAAGGCGATGATGATGATTGATTCCGAATAAGATTCACTTTGGTTTGATAGAAACGGATTATGCAATTTTATTAGCTAATAAACAAGTATTGCCAAATATATCCTTGCCTTGTTATTGAATAATGGACCTTGAATATTTAATATGAACTTGCTTTTGACTTTGGTTTTATAAAGGTTACTAAAAATTACAGTCAATAACGACTGCATTGATGTGACTTGGTTAAGATGCATTATGACGTCAGGGTACTTCGGAATGAACTTTTGCAATAGGAAAAGACAGAATAATTATTACTCTTTTAGCTCGTGGGTACAGTTTCGTGGGTAAGGAACGGAAACAAATGGATAAAATAAATATTCTATGACATTCTACACAAGGCTATTAAGACCCAAAGTACCTAGCTCAATAATATTAAGCTTAACACCCAGATCCGTGCAAGTATACCTACATACATAATCATTTATCATGCATAGAAAATTTATAGAACCCGTAGCGGTCGAATACTCTACAGCTATGCCACAGAAGCCATCAAAGCCAAAAACGACGGTCATACTGCGTGCATCCCTCCTACACAAATTATTACCAAAGTAGGAGCATCTCTATCATTAGTATAGCTCGATCATATATCTTGGACCTGTCACTACCTTGGATATGTGCTCAAAATGTGTGCACAGTTTCTTGGATATATTTTGAAGATAGCACGGGGTGCAGTCAGGCAGGATCAGAAAGATGTTGACGAACAAAGTATTCAAAATTATCTTAAATTCGTTTTTTTACCCAGTACCAGCTGTTTTGATATTTGGTACACACCTTTAGCCTTTAGTTTGGACTATAGTAACATATAAATCAATAAAACTAAATTAAAAATTTAAAAAACCCCCGTCACAAAAAACACCTCCAAGAAGTTGAAAATAAATAAAGTTTGGCTTTTAACTTTAACGGTTTCCATGTCGGGGGACCCTAACTAATTCAGCACTCCGTTATATTATCGGAACAATTCAAGGTTAAAGTTAAAAGCCAAACTTTCCTATTTATTTCAACTTTTTGGAGGTGTTTTTTGTGACGGGGGATTTTTAAATTTTTAATTTAAATTTTATTTTATACTTTTTAAAGTGATCTTTTAGTCAAACTCTTTCAATTGATACCCATATTGAGGAAGTTATGAAGAAATATGTATTCCAACATATTCTGAGTGTGACGGCGGCCATCTTGGGTCGATTGTTTTCAAACATAGCTAAGAACACTCCCGACTAATATACCTTTCAAACAAAAAAAACTACATCCAAATCGGTTCGTCCGTTTGGGAGCTACGATGCCACAGACACACACACACAGACACACACACACACACACACACACACACACACACACACACACACACACACACACACACACACACACACACACACACACACACACACACACACACACACACACACATACACAGACATGTCAAACTAATAACACCCCGTCGTTTTTGCGTCGGGGGTTAAAAACAGTTTGATTTGCTCTTAATACGAAAGTTTTAAGATCATTTTGAGACTTCGTTGTCAAGATATTACACGAGCTCAAATACTTGTAAAAGTACCAAGTGTATATTACTAGATTTTGCTTGCGGCGGCGCCCGCGTGGATGTCGGTTACCTAGCCTACATACAGAAACATAGCCAATGTCCTTTCTCAAGGTCTAATCTACCCTTATAACAAAATTCATCAAAATCAGTTCAGGGGTTTAGGCGTGAAAGCGTAACATACAGACAGACAGAGTTACTTTCGCATTTATAAAATCAGAATGGAGTATGGATTACAAAACAATCTAAGCGCGCCAAGGCCTTTTATGGGTGAATTTCAACAAGTCCATTAAAATCTTCATTTCTGTGGATTTTTTTATCTTAAGTGTTATAATAAAACAACATCGCGTTAATTAAAGATTTTGATACTGTATGTATTCTCGCTTAATATCTAGCAGATAACTAAAAAAACTAACGAGATATACAAGATTAAAAATTACATGCCACGGCGATGAAACATGTGTGTACGGCAATGAAACAAGCGTCCACGGCAATGAAAGAATTATGCCAAGGGAATGAAAGAATCAACCACAGAAATGAAAATCCATATAAATCATAATACTTATACCTACTTACATACAATAATTAAAAATTTCATAGGTTAAAAATCTGCAAAAGGAGTAGGTAGGGTACAATTAAACAAATATAATAGAATCAAAGAATTGTCCAATCATTTATTTAAATTATTTCAAACAAAAAAGAAATTTACAATACATATAATATGAATAAAACAAATAATATGGTATACTTTTGTTAATTATGCAAAGGTAAATGCAAACAACATACATAGTAAGTACAAGTTTTTAATTTACGTATCAATATTTCATGTGAAGCGAAACAATAACATTTTTATAAAATCTATAGACAAAATAATCACAGCCCACACCGGTTAAGGTTCTTCTTCATAGTCTTGGCAAAATAAACAATTCATTACTAAAATCAAACTATTTATAATTGATTGTACAGTAAAAAACTCATCAAATCTTTCATCTTATTGTAGAAAGTTTTCGAATCCTCTAATGTCAGTATTTGGTGCTACCTATAATAATGTAATACCTAATCATACTATGGCGATGATAACATAAGTCACGGAAATGAAACATCAGGCCACAGCAATGAAACTGAATAGTTTTACAATGCATGGCAATGATTTTTTTTTCATTGCCGTGTTTTTTTTTTCATTGCCATAGCAAATTTTGACCACGGAAACTACGGCAATGAAAGCACGGCAATGAAAAACAAGACAAAAATATAAAATAACAAAAAATCTAATAATTATTCGAAGTATTAATCACTTCACAAAAATAAACAAGAGAAATGGCGTTCTATTGAATGTTTAATCAAGAGGATAACTTATTAAAATAGAAAGTTATACCTATCCACGGCGATGAAAGAAAAAATGTCCAGTAACATAAAAATGGTATACTTACATCTATGGTGCCAAAACGCAGGTACCTGTGTACGTTCTTCCGCGTCGAGCACTTAGGCGGCACCAATATGCAACGTTTAGCGCATATAAGGGAGGACGCAAGTCGTTAGATAAGACAATATTCTAAAATATGTTTAGAACACGGCGATGACAGGCAGTTCTGGGACAAATGTATTTTTTTTAACCATTCGTTCTATTGTTTAAATATTTGAATAAATGTATTTCCTAACAATACTTTAACTATTCACGTATCAACTAAAAATAGGTATTAATAAAAATAACCAATAGATTTTTATCAATGAGGTATCACGACACAGTAGGTGACGTGTGGACAAACACGGCAATGAAAGATTTCGGTGTATTTTGTTTTTTTTTGGAGTACCTATAATCCTATTTAATAGAATATTTAGTGCCCCACATAGATCACTATTTCACCTAACTAGCAAAAAATGTTAGACCATTATAACTATGATTTTTAGTACCGATTTCATCGATGCCACGCAATTCTTGGTCCCGGGAAATTCACCCTTATGTCTCCCGACTTAGGTCCAAGAAGAATCGAGCAATATTATCACGTCTTTGGTTGTTTTACCAACACTTCGTCTTGCCATCGTCTTTCAATTTCATTTCATCATTTTTCATCATCATTTTTCTGTTTATGATTTTTACTTTGGCCTGTCGGCTCAGCTGTGCCGAAAGTATTTCTTATCAGGTTTACTCAAGCACGCTTCATTTAGATTTAACTGTTTGTTCGAAGATCTTATCGCGAGTGTTAACGCACCGATGAGGTCATGTTTACAAATTGCAGTGTGAAAAACAAATAGGTAGGTACTTATTGAAAGTAGGTATTTTGGTCCGATTAGAAAGTGAAGATCAGAAAGTCTAGATCAGCCACTCTGGACAAGTTGCATTTCGCTGGCCGGCGTATCGTGAAATTGAATGGCGTGATGGCAGTCTTCAACGAATCTCATATTATCTACTAGCTTTTGCTCTTGGCTCCGCCCGCGCGGATGTCGGTTCTCGCGACCTACCTTATACCAAATTTCATTAAAATAGGTTCAGTGATTTAGGCATGAAAGTGTAACATACAGACAGACAGACAGAGTTACTTTTGTATTTTAAGTATGGAGTCTACGGTACGCCGGCCAACAAATTGGGTATTCTACTGACTAATCAAATTAGTTTCTTTTTACAAAACGATAAGTTATAAGGTAACTTGTATGAAAAAGATTTAGTGACGTCATAAAATTTAATAGTCAAATCAGTTACTATTATAGGTTTGGTGGATGATTAAAAATAAATAAAAACTATAAAATAAGAACCGACGCAATTTTTACTGCTCTTTGACCATTCTTAATTTAATAAGCTCGGTTAGAAAATCAAGTATTACCACTTGTCTAGGGGGGCTTACCCACAGACTGATAGGTAGGTAGGTATATCAACGCAAATGCCATAAACCAGAATCCTCACATCAACAGTCAAAGTGAATAAACCGAGCAGGATACACACTTTCACTTATGGAGCCATTGGCGACTGTCTGGCTGGCTACACTACATGACGTAACAAAGACGCAATAGATGTCTGGGCATGCCGCAACTACAGGGAAGGAATATACCCAAGAAATGCTGAGTTGAGGAGTTGAAGACCGGACGACGTGGAAGAGAAAATGCCGGAAAAGTGTTTGTGTTTCTGTATGAGATGAGGTATATATGCCATAGGTACTTAACAGTGGTAAAGGGTTAGAATTTTCAAAAAGCAAGCCTGTGGAAATACTGGAGTATAATTGTAAAATCTCTACTACGGCTTCCCTTTGCTGAGCAAGCCGGTAGCAATCGTGTTGTAGGGGCCCCTTGAAACTGGCAGATACTTAATATGCTTAACAGTGTTGAGAAAACCAATAAATTGTAAACATTATAGCTTCCATAATTCTCAGAATAAATGAATAATGCAATATTATTGTTATAATAATTATTATCCTTATCATCCGCATTGCAATAATAGATACACTAATCTCATGACACATCACTAAGTGCATGCAGTTGGTAAACATGTTGCAATAGAAACAGCAATTTTACTTGAAGTTAGATTCACATCATTAAAAAAAAATCTGGATATTTTTTAGATTCACTACACGCGCGCAAGAGAAGTACAGTTCGAAAAACCGAGCAGGATACTCACTTTCACTTATGGAGCCGTCGGCTTCGAACTTAAAAGTTATCATAATTAATGCTATAAAAAATTCATTCAAAGTGCAGTTCCTGTAATATTGAATACCTATGCATCTTCCGTCTTCCATAAGGACGACGGAGGACGCCGGATCGAGACGAAAGTCAATAAACACGCGTCCGAAGTTATTTATATTAGGTCATCACATTGACTGTTCCCCGCCTGATGATGGGATGCAGCCCAAAGATGCCTCCAACGCCGGGCACTCCTTCTTCGTTCGCATCATTTCAACTTATGGCACTCAGACATTATGTCCTTCCTGATACGAAACAAGTGATTTCCAAAGGACCTCTTCCCAGAAATCATATGTCTCCCAGAGCCAGTACGAGAGGTGACGGTGTCGTCTCTCTAGCCAGTCCTCTATTGCCGGGGTGCGAGAGATATGCTTTTGGCAATCTCACCTCCGGCAAACCAAAGGACCCAAGCCGGCGGCGTGCGTTTTAGTCGGTTCGAGTCCGCCATAACCACCTCCACCGGCTCCGTGGGGCTGGTATCCGTGGGGATTAATCGCACGATAAAAAAAACCAGTCCTCTATAATGAGTCTTACTGGAACTACTAGGATGCACTCTGCGCTCGTTCCTTCCACTTCAATACGATAACCTGGCGAAGCTGGAACTTCTGAGTCTCAATATCTCGAGGTTCAGGATTCCGTATCTGCTCACACCCGCGCCTCCTGTCTCCAACGATATAATTATACGAAGGAGCTCTCGCTTTCAGACCCCTAGGTACCCGAATGCCTAGTTGCTGGCTTTCCAAAGGGTCGCATTGTGCATGACAAGTTCAGGTCACGGTAAGAATATATTTCCATCGGTTTGCCTTTTGAAAATTTTCCACCTCTGGTACCTACGTTCTATTAGACTTACTCCGCACAACGGCGGCGCAAGGGGAACCCCTATCGTTATTAATAAATTCCATTGGGTATTATTATACCCGACCATTGTCGACAATTGGCCGTGTGTACCTAGATGGTCCGTTTTGATTTATCCATCGCATACAAATGAACCCATAATGATGGTAGGATGATAGGATAATTCGATACATCCCTTCATCAGGGCTAGGGCTGCCCATAATAAAGGTACTTCACGCCTTTATCCCCGGAGAGTTAGGCAGAGGTGAATTAACACCCACATTTCACCAATAACTGTATTCGGTCCCACATAATAGGATGTGAGACTATTGCCGCATTTCGGGCACTATTATTGACGCGATCTGTGCATCTGAGGCTGAGTCTGGGCTGTATATATATCTGTCTGATGTTAAACAGCCCTATCCCTTAGTCGCCTTGTACGATATCATATATGAAGAGATGAGGTGGCCCAAATTCTACTTTCCGGGAACCACGCGGCCAATATAATATGATACACTGACGGACTCATAAACTGCATCAAAGTAATAGACGACTTTGAAATAAATATTTTAACCAAGTATGCATACTTTCTATACAGATTTAAATTGAAACCTCTAGATTGGTTCGTGAACTTTAAAACAGCGTAGGGTCATATCTTTAAGTTTATGTACTGGAAAGGACCTTAAGACTTTTTTTGAAGAAAAAACAGAAATTTAAGAAAAATTGGTTTAATTAAAAAATTGGTTTTAACAATAGACACAAACTTTATGCAAGGGTTTATTTGTGTTTTAATAAGGTGTATTACCCCCACGTGCCCTTATTACGGATTCTAATCGGTTCCGCATAGATTTTATAAGGGTTTTTAAAAGATCTTGCGGAATATTGTCCCATTCTTCTGAAAGTGCTGTTCTTAGTGCTGCCACTGTCGTGGGCGAAGAGTTTCTCGCATATACAGCTCTTTTTAAATTGTCCCAAACATGCTCGATGGGATTAAGATCCGGGCTGCGTGCTGGCCAATTCATTGTACGTATCCCAACCTCTTCGCAATAATGTTGAACTTGTGCAGCTGCATGCGGCCGGGCATTATCCTGCATTAAAGTAAAATTTTCGCCTATGAATCCCATGTAAGGCACCACGTGATCTTCTAATATCTCTGTTATGTAGCGATGTGCTGTCAAACCCCCTCTATTACCGTTTTGACGGACCATGTCTATGAACACAAGTTCTGTTCGCCCGTTCATCGATATGCCACCCCAGACCATAAAAGTAAAAAGTAAAGTAAAGTATCTCTTTATTGTGTACACCAAGGAATAATAACATGTGTTGTTTGTAGGTACATTTCAGGTATAGACAATAGGCGGCCTTATCGCACAGTGGCAATATCTTACAGGCAACCTTTGGATGGAAAAAGAGATAGAAACCATGTTTGGGTAGCATGGTGCACAAAGTCCCAATGTTATAATAATATACCTATAGAAATAAATATAGGTACATGCACATATACATACATACACACATATATACATACACATATTATATACATACACACACATATACATACACACATATATACATATACATACACATACATACACAAATACATACATACATACCGTTTATGGAGGAGTGACCAATGAGTCTACATGTAGCCGATGTCCCGCAGGTAGTAATCATTCACAGATTTTTTAAAAACTGGTAAGGACTGTGCGCGTCTAATTCTTACCGGTAAAGCATTCCACAGACGAACAGCTTGGACGGAGAAGGATTTGTCAGTGAACTTTGTGGAGTGCCCCGGCATTTTCAGTCTCAAATTCTCTGCCGATCTCAGAGACCTGGAATGTGTAGCGTCCAGAAACTCGAATCGCTTTTTAAGGTAAGAGGGAGTAGCAGGATTGAAGAGTATGCTGTACAATAGTGAGAGTATATGAGTATTCCGGCGAAGTCGGATAGGCAACCACTTGAGCTTTCTTCGATATTCGGAAACGTGATCATATTTGCGTAGACCAAATATGAATCTTATGCAGAAGTTCTGGAGTCTCTCAAGCTTATTCAGTTGGTCTTCAGTGAGATCTAGATAGCTGGCATCTGCATAATCAAGGATGGGAAAGAGAAGCGTCTGTACTAGCGCAATCTTGGTGGCAACAGGCAAGAAATTACGGAGCCTACGCATGGACCCCGCGGCCGCGTACATTTTACGGCTAACTTCTTGTAATTGAGGGCCCCAGGTTAAGCAGCTGTCAATATGTATCCCTAGGTTCTTGACTTTGTCACTGTATATGATGCTAGTTCCGTTACACGTGACCTGTGGGAGCGTTGACCACTCAATTCTTGAGATCATCCAAGGGCTGCCTACAATGATAGATTGAGTCTTGCTTGGGTTCACCTTCAGACCGTACGATGTGCTCCATTTGCAGATTGAGTTCAAGTCAGCGTTCACAGTGTCAACTGCCTTGTTCAATTCATTCAGTGAAGCTTGGGAGTAAATTTGGAGATCATCTGTGTACAGGTGGTAGGAAGAAGTTAAATTATTTGTGATGGTGTTTATGAAAATTGCGAAAAGTAATGGAGATAGAACGCCACCCTGTGGCACGCCTGCAGATGTATTACACCAAGAGGAGAGGGTGTCTTCGATATTAATACGCTGCCGGCGACCAAACAGGTAACTATGAAACCAGTCAATCGCTGTTGGAGATATGTTAAGAGAGCGCAGTATGCCCAGCAGGATGTCGAAGTCCACGGTGTTAAATGCATTGCTGAAGTCTAACAGAGTTAGAACTGTCAGCTCACCGTTCTCCATACCAACTCTGATGTCTTCCGCGACATGCACTAAAGCGGTGGTAGTACTATGTCCGGCACGGAATCCGGACTGGAAGGAATTTAAGAGTGAGTTTTTAGAAAGAAAGTTAGTGAGTTGGGCATGAAGTAGTCGTTCAAGAACTTTGGAAAGAAAAGGTAGGATAGAGATAGGGCGATAGTCAGAGAAAGAGGAAGGGTTGTTCTTTTTAGGAATAGGAGTAATCTGGGCATCTTTCCAGATTTCTGGAAACACACCGCAGGTTATTGAGTAGTTTAGGATGTGGCAGACAATAGGAAGAATTTCATCAATGATGGGGAGAATCATGTTGCGACTCACACAGTCGGTGCCTACCGCATTCGAGCTGATGGACATTATGCTCTTCCTAACATCACAAGCAGAAAATTGACTAAAAAGGAATGGAGGGCAGTCGGGAGTAGGGATAGTTGAAAGATCTTTGAGCGTAGTATATTTTGTCATTCTATCAATATTTGACGAAGCAGAGAAGAAAGTATTAAGTGAGTCTAAATTTAAGTTTACAGGAATAGATTGACGAGACCTACCTACTCCCAGTGACCTGAGAAATTTCCAGACTTTAGCCGGGTCTCCGTTTTGTACAGAGCTATGGATGTATTGGCGTTGAGCGTTCCTACACACCTTGCTGCAGTGATTCCTGATAAGGACGTACTTTTCCCAATTTGTGGCTGTAGGACAGTATTTATGCTTCGTTTTAGCTCTGGCTTTTTTGGTTATCAGTGCTTTGATGTCAGCAGTTAGCCAGGGCGCAGGAGAGTGTTTAACTTTAATCTTGCGTATAGGAGCGTGGAAATCATAAAGTGAGGTTAAGTTTGATGTAAGTAGTTTGACCTTCTCCTCAATGCAGTTTGAGTGAAAAAGTGGACCCCAATCGATACCGTCGGCATCCCTACGCAAATCCTCCTGCCTAATACCACCAAAGTTGCGCTGTAGCAGAACTTTGGGTTTGGTTTTGGGTAGACGAAGGCGATAGGACAGGAAAAGAAGATCGTGGTAGGAGAACTCATCAGCTGTGTGCTGACCATGCTTCGCTACACAGTCCAGAGAGGAGACAATTGTGAGGTCAAGCAGAGTGGGTACACAGTCTGGTTTGTGATGAGTTGCCTTGGTTGGGAGAATGGACAGATTGTTGGATTGGATTATAGACTGGAAGATTGAGGAACGAGAGTCATTTTTAAGGAGACAAGTGTTGAAGTCACCCATGATTATTGTGTGACTGTAAGTAGAAACGAAATGATCTAGAAGAAGTTCAAAGGAAGAGAAAAAGTTTATGCCAGAAGAAGGACAGTAATATACGCCTAGGAGAATTTTAGTATGGGAAAGTTCCACTTCCAAAAAGAGATGCTCACCGGCATGCGATGGAGGTGGCTGTGGTGATAAACAAATAATGGCATAGGGAAGATGAGAACGTAAATAAATAGCTACACCACCTCCTGTGACAGGCGTGCGGTCATTTCTAATGAGGTTGAACCCAGGAAGAGTATAAGCAGCAGAGGGTAGACATGGCTTCAACCACGATTCCGATATGAGTACAGCATGTATATTCTTACAGTCACAAGATGCCAGCAATTCGGGAAAATGAGCCGGAAGACTTTGGGTGTTTATGTGAATGGCGTTAAAATTCTCGGGAACTGCAGAGAACTGAGCTGTAAGAAAATCACCGAGTGCAAGTTTATTTTGGTCGTAGGTATCACTATCTGTGGACGAATATTCATCACTGCTACAGTCTGACGAAGCCATCAAATAATATAATATATGATAATCTAATTAATATAACTATAATATAAATAAAATAAATATAGATATAAAATTCCAGAATAATAATATTATAAATAAAAAGAAAAACAATAATAAGCTCTGAACTCCGTCTGCCGGCTGCGAGTTAAAGATTAAATTAAGTACACTATAAAACATGAGAGAAGAAAAAAGAAATAGTAGAAAGAAAAGTATGACAAACATCGAGCACAGTCCAGGCACCCACTCATCCTCATCCAACAACAAAGCATGAACCGCCTCCAAAAGGAACACGCTCCTCAATGCAACTTTGAGCATATCACTCCCCACGTCGACGATAGACTCTTCTGCGACCATCTGCACCATATAAACATGTCCTACACTGGTCCGTGAACAATACAGAGGCCCACTGCTCTTCTGTCCAATTCAGGTGATGACGCGCAAATCTTAAGCGAGCTTGTCTGTGAGCTGTAGACAACTTTGGACCATTTGCTGGTCTAAAAGGGGTGATATCCGCTTCCTTTAACCTTCTTCTTATTGTTCGTGCACACACGTTTACTCCACGCACTAAGCTCGGTTTTGATGTTAACTGACGTGAGGAAACGATTTCGCAGGGAAGTTATAACAATAAATCGGTCATCACGACCTGTGGTTGCTCGAGTTCTGCCTGTACCACGTCCCCTCCTGTAAGAACCTGTCTCTACAAACCTTCTGTATATTCTAGAAACCGTAAACTGGTTTAAATTTAAATTTCTACCAATCGTTCGTTGATCCAAGCCCTCCCGCACCAATGCTACAATTTGTGCCGTTTGTTCGGACGAAGTATCCATAGTATGGTTCAAAAACTCTCGATGTGTTAAAAAACTAACCCAACAATTATGCTGGTAACAATAATTCAATTGACAAAACAAAAAAAATCAATGAGAATCTATTTAAAACTTTGCTATAAATAACACGCAAATCTGATACTACAAGTAAATTTTCTTTTCCCGGCTATATTCATTTGTTTTACTGCAGTTCTATTTTTAAATTTAATTTTTTTTTTAAGATTAAGAGCCAGTCTTTCCATATTTATATAATTTAATCTAAAAAGTTTGCATACTTATTATAAAAAATCCTTTTAGAGTAAACCTGAACTTTGATGCAGTTTATGAGTCCGTCAGTGTATAATAATGGTTCATCATAAAGGTAGATTGTAAAAAAAGTTGTAAGGACTTTAACTGTGTCTTTAAATACGTCTAAATAAAATAAAAACTTCCAGCAAAGTCACAAACAAGTAAATATTATATATATACTCGTACCTACCTAAAAACTGTCATAAACTCGAAAAACATTGGAAAAAATGAAATGCTCAAGTGAGACTCGAACTCACGACCTTTCCCTTACAGGGGGATTGCTCTGCCAACTCCGCTCAGTTGGCAGTTCCGCTTAAAAGTTAGCATAATAAATGCTATAAAAAATTCATTCAAACTGTCATAAACTGTTAAATAGTTATACCATTAATGTAAACCACAGATAGATACGGTCTTACTCATCGTTGGCATTGATTCAATTTATTCTTGCGTTGTTAATAATTACTTTGCAGTTGGATCAATAACGGCTCTACAAAGAGCCCCATTGTCCATAAGTCTATCATAGAAATTTGCCACAACTAGAAGAGAGAACTTTTAGAACAAAGAACTTATAGCGATTAGGTCTGTCGTTGGTTAACAAAATAGGGGACAGAGGCTAACAAGCCAACCTTTGCGTATAGCCCAGTAATTTTAGACATTAATCGTTATTGTAATTGAACCAAGGAGTAATTCCGGCGGAAGATTTCTTTTTTTTTAATGTTCATTAGGTCTCCCTAATCATTATCTGGAAAGTTCGTGGAACACAGTCGAAGGCCTTCTGCATGTCTAGGAAAAGGCAGTGCCAGGGGCGTGTAGGTTTTTTCCTAAATTTACTGATTCATTTCACTTCACACCCCAGAGATAACAAATAATATAGGTACTAAGCAAAAATAAAGATTAAAAATAAATACCTACTCAAATAGGTATAAGGCATAGTCTTGAGTTTTTTATGTTCACAAATAAATACAAAAGCGCAAAACTGATGGTGAACGTTAACCATAAATCATTTCAAAAGAAGTCTTAGATTTTCTGATTTTAAAACTTACCTACTTACCACTGGGTAAGTTAAGTAATTATATATAATGTAACTAGCTGATATCCGCGTTTCACCCGCGTGGAATTCTAATCCCATTCCCGTTCTTTTTTAATATAAAACTTTCCGTAGAATTGTTGGAACATAACGAAAAAATTGCCAAATAGGTGGAACCGATCTCGAGTTATGCGTTTAGCAACTTCCATTTTTATTAAACAAGTAGATTATACATAAAATATATTTGTGACTTACGCATGTTGTTGTCTTGAACACAAACAAGTCTGTACTGAACTAATGCTTCTACGAAACTGGTTCCGGAGTTGTATAGTGAGTCGTCTGTTACTCAGCAGAGGCTACGTCATTCAATAAGAAACTGTTCGGTACTGTTCACCGCCAGCCGCCTGCAGCATATACCTACTTATAATCAAATTATTCAATAATACTTATTTATATATTAGGCCGTTTGCACACTCTATAAATCCTTTACTTTTTTTTTATCTCGGATACGTCAATACTACACACTTCAATTTATGATAACCTTTTTTTTTTCGTGCGGAAATCCACTCGGATACCCCCCTTTCCGGAGCCGGAAGGGTAGGGTTATGTCGGACTCGAACCGACTAAAACAGCAACTTTATGATAACCTGGAAGTAAAGTCATGGCACAAGATGGCTGAATAAGATACATCGAAAATGTTGTCAATGGTGGCCCATAGTTTGATGGCCTTTGAGATGCTTTTTCACACCCCACTAAAATAGCACGAGACTGTAGGAAGAAGGAAACACGTCTGCTCATAAACAAAGCACAGAACTAATAATGTTTTAGTTATGTGGTCTCGACATAATACTATTCACACTAATAAAAGAATAAATATAATAAAGATTTATATTAATCGAATACATAGGGAAAAAGAATCTTCTTGGGCGGGACTCGAACCCGCAGTCTTTCCCTGACCAATTCGGCTACCGAGACACGCCCGATATGATTCAAATTTCCCATCTTATACGTCTTTAAGGCGACGTGGCGTCATCTACCGATTTTCTTACGAACTATCGGAATCAATGAATGATGTTACAATCATTTTTAAACATTGATGTTTGATAACTGCGCCCAAACAAGATTCTTTTTTCCCTATGTATTCGATTTGTATAGTTAGCATACTTAATGCTGTAAAAATTACTTCAAAAGATTTATATTACTTAAAGATTTCTATTTCTTAAGAAACAACGTGCGCGTAGAGCCTTCTAGTTGTTCATCGTGGGACAAAGAAGTCCTTAACCCCTTAACCACTTAGGTAAGTACTTCAAGACCGTAATTGTTTGTAGGTACCGTAGTATATGTGGGTGACATGACGTCAACGTCAGAGTCCAGGACGAGTTGTTCTGGATAAGAAGGTAGGTAGACAGTGAATCGCTCGGGTGGAACTCGAACCCGTGATCTTTCCCTTACAGGGAAAATACTTTAATCACTGAGCCACCGAGCCACGCCTGAAGCAATTCAAATTTCCCTTGTTATTTATCCGTCTTTATGGCGACGGTGGAGTCATCTGCCGATATTTTTACGAACTATCGGAACCAATGAACAGTATAATTATGCAGTTCAAAAAGCTCATCAGACCAGTTTGCGTGGTAGAGAATAAAATACAGTCAGAGATTTTAACTTCTTGGCAATCATCAAGTCCAAATAATCTTGAGCCTGCTAAGATAAGATGGACTGAGACGCTCCTTCGGATACAATCATTTGCATTTACATTTAGGTATTGTACCTACTGACTAATCAAATTAGTTACTTTACTTTTAACGATAAGTTATAAGGTATCTTGTATGAAAAAGATTATAGTGACGTCTTAAATACTCAAATCAGTTACTATTAGGTTGGGTGGATGACTAAAAATAAATAAAAACTATACAATAAGAACCGACGCATTTTTTACCGTTTTTTTACCATAACATAACATAACATAACATAAACTCACGCCGTATTCCCCGGCCAAAAAATTCCTCTGCCTAGAGATGCTAGCACCCACATTTCGCCAGTTTATGTTTAGGTCCCAATTTAATAGGTGGCGAGCCTATTGCCATTAACCGGGCACTTATAAACCTGCGATAAATACACACATAACTTCGAAAAGTCATTGGTGTATGCCATGGTAAACCTGGGATCGAACCCGAGACCTCGTCTCAGCAGTCCATTACCCATACCACTAGGCTACCGCAGATTGCAGTTTTTTTACCATTCTTAATTTAATAAGCTCAGTTAGATAATTTATTTTTACTGTAGGATAATACCCATTTCTGTGGAGCCCACCGCATACATATCGGTTACATAAGTATTTTCCGTAAATACCTAGGTACATAAACTACTTAATATGCTTACTTTACTGTGCCTTTTTTCAGGCGAAAATTATAATGTCCTCGTCGACCAGCGAAGGCGGTATGTAATGTTGGACTGGGAACTGGGACCGACTAAATCTGCACTCCATCTTGGACCTCAGTTACTGTACTACTGTACTACAACTTAGCTAAGTAAGTACTTACCTAACTTAACACATAGGAACTTGTATGTAGATAACCTAAACGTTGACTTAATGAGAAGATATATTAGTTTGATCGCGGTAATTTGCTAATGTCAAGCCATGTCAAGGTCTAAGTTGCGATATGTTTTTAAACTTGTTCTCTGGCACACAAGATAATATACTTAACCTATTTCTTTTTAATTCATTTTGGGGGGTCTCAGACTCAAACATTTGGTTGTAGATAACTATATAGTATAGCTCGTGCGAGTTAACATGGCACCTGCCTCGGAGACACCCTCCTCCCGCTTCCCCGCGCGCGACCCCGCTCTCGCCGTGCGAGGCTAGTAGCGTTAGCGTACACGCCTCCCGCTCCCCCGCGCAAAGCCCCGAGCCAGGTGCCATGTTAACTCGCACGAGTTGTAAGTATCTAGTTATCTAATATCTTAGGATCTGTGTCGTGTCGGTTGCTGTTCCTTACCACAATGAGCATCTATGGGGACTAATGGTTGTCATTACTCATTATGCACCGCGTTGGAGCTCTAAAAGTTCGATAACTGCTAAAAGTAAGTAATTAGAAATTCGACAAAAAGTGATAAGTATATGATAAAAACATTAGGAATGAAAGATTAAAGTCGCGCCGGTAAAGGTCAAGGTAAGACCGGATAAGGACTAGAATCGCAATTAATCAGAAGAAAAATACTTTATAACAGGTACCTAGGTAGATACTAACCTACTGTTTATGCACGCCTTTATAGCGAATCGTCGTACGCCATCCAATATGTCTCTGTCTCAGTAATCTGCCCCTAGATGTAAAAAAAATCATAATATCATTAGTAGGTCTATATTTTAGTCACGAGGGTCACAACACGCAGCCACGTCCGTCGTTGTTAGCTAGGTAGGTAGGTACTTATCCTAGAGGAGAGGCATATAACATACCTATTATACCTAAATACCTAGGTAGGTGCACTGTTTATGCCTGTTGATTGCTGGTACTTGGTGGAATCTGCTACACTTATTGAGTAAGACACTGTGTACTTTTCCACTATATTTTATTTTTTCCTAAAATTCAGTGGAAAAGTACAAAGTGTCTTACTCAATACCTAGGTACAATTTTATTATTGGTGTGGATGTCAGATAACGCGACAAAACATATTAGACCGGTCAATTTAGACATTCCCACCAAGCTGAAAATGAGTGAAATTGTTCAAAACATAATTATAAACAATACCTGAAAGTTCCCCATCATTCTTGTGTAAGGAAAATAGTAGATTGTTTATCAAGGGAGCAAAGTAGTATTTTTACGGCGAGGGCGCTACTTTGAATCAAGAGCAAAGCGAAGGATTCTAGAATAGAATCCCGAGCGTAGCGATAATTTGCTCCCGAGTTATAGATACACTCTACTTTTCATCCCCGTTCTATGAGAAAATATTTCTCCCGAGATTTCGGGCGTAACAAGTTTTGTACGACGTTGTTAGCTTCTATTATATCTAATTGTTTCAAGAGTTAATGCATTGTCACTTCCATAACTCGAAGTAGAACTCATATTATTTTGCAAAATACAACTTAAATAGTAAAATAATGTACTAATTACAAGAACAGAGAGGTAATTGGCGTTCTGTTTTTTTTTTAGTTAGCATAGATCACCTCGCGCTATGCAGCCAACACGTACCAGCCAGTAATCCGTATAATTTGCGTTCGATTTCTATGAATGATAATGTTCCAAATTCAAATCACTTTGCCGGCCCGCTGCTTGGCTCTGAACAGAAAAGAGCTATTTTGCGCCCCGCTACAGTGACAGTAAAGTGACATTTTTCGAATAGATTTTTCATCCCTTCTAGAAGGGATGAAAAAAAAAATTCATGGTCAAAGGTAAAAAAATTGAGTTTTTCGCGTTTTTCAGCAAAACGGTAAGTTTATCATAAAAGTACCACAGATAAAAATTGTAGATTATAAAATTATCTATAAAAATCTATCAATACTTTTTTCCTGCGAGCCACCGTTTCTGAGATATACCGATTCAAAAAGTTATAAAAATTGTTATCAATCAGCAGTTATAATCAGCAGAAGGAGTAGTGAGTAAGTTAATCGTTGGTTTAACCGTTGGGTAGTGCTCCTCAGACATTGTGAAATGCGAATACTCAGTTACCTACCGAGGACTTTTAGTTACGATTAGACAATAACTTTTATAACTTTTTGAATCGATATATCTCAGAAACGGTGGCTCGTAGGAAAAAACTGTTGATACTTTTTTATTTTTACAATTTTTGTCTGTTGTACTTTTATGATAAACGTTCCGTTTTGCTCAAAATCGCAAAATACTCATTTTTTGACCCTTGACCTTGAAATTTTTTTTTCCTTACACGGGAATGATGGGGAACTTTCAAATTTTGTTTTTAATGATATTTTAAACAGTCTTATCGATTTTCAGCTTGGTGGGAATTTAGGTAAACTTTACTCTTATTTTTGGTCTAATTTGACCGGACTATTTCTCAAAAGACGTACTATAAAACCCTGTGTAACCACTAAGAGTAATTTTGGGGCGGGCGGCACAGTAGCAGAAGGCAATCTGTGATTATCATTTAAACTATTAGAATAGGAATTAAAAAAATACTTAGTAATTTTAATTTTCCCAAAGTTAATGCCAAAAATACGATAAACAAAAAATATTAAAAAGTTGACACTTCTTTCGCCATATTGAGTAGTCTGGCGACGCGACGACGCCTACCGGATTAGCAATAAACTAAATTCAAATATTCGTATCAAACGTCAGTTTCACAACGGGTGAATGTTTGTTGAAATCGGTTTTTTGTGAGATTATCTCAAAAACATTTGTGATTTACCATTTTTTGTTGTAAGTGTATACAAAGTATGATAACTGTGTTATTAGTGATATTGGGACACTATAAATAGTTGCAAATATGGATCCTTTCACACAGGTATGTGGCTGCAATATTTTTAATTCATGTTTCAACCGTCGCTTCACTCGAAGGTCATTAAAAATGCTAATACAATTTATTTTCAGCGTATGTTAGAGAGAGCACGGGCAAGACAGGAGAAGATTGACCAAAAGCTTGCAAACTCCGGACAATCGGTTCCAAAACGGAAGCCGCTATCAGAAAATATCGCTGTCGTGAAATCTGAAAGTTCACCGGCGAAGTCTCCTAGTAAAATAGTTAGAGAATCAGTTACATCGTCTAGGAGACAGTCGAAAGAGTACACAAAATCGGAAACTCCGCCTAGACGTCAATCGAAAGAGTATACAAAGTCTGAAACTCCGCCAAGACGGCAATCAAAGGAGTTAACGAGGTCGGAAACTCCTACAAAAGTTGTTTCGAAAAGGTCTAGTTTGAAGGCTGAGACATCATCGCCACAGCGTTTCCGAAATGATGTGATCGTGACGAAACGAGAGTTTAAAAGTCCTAAACGAGGCAGTATAACTCGCCGAAATTCTGATGTGTCAGTGGAGATCAACATTTCTCACAGAAATGATATTCAGATTGAGGTTCAAGTTGAAGAAAGAGACGCACCTATCAGTGTAGTTTATGACTCACAGGCCCTGCCTGGAAGCAATGTTGTTATCCAAGAAATAACAGGTAAGCTTTTGTTTTTAAATGTTTAATATTGGTGTACAGTCAGTGTCAGAAATATCTTGACGGTGAAGTTTCAAAATGATCTTCAAACTATTGTATTATGCATAAATTGTCAGAATTATAGGTGTGTACCAAATATCAGATAAATCAGTCAAGTGGGAGGGGGTAAAAAAAAAGAAATTAAGATTATTTTGAGCACTTCATCATTAACAGCTTTCTAATGCTGAAACTGACTTATGTCCACCTGGATACAATAGTCATGATTATTCATGTGTGTCGGAGGAACGGCAGTGCAGGGTCCGAATAGTAACAGAAATTAACAACATAATATAAACTCACGCCTGTATTCCCCGAAGGAGGAATTAAAAAAATTTAACCATAATAATATCTTTAGAAACTGCTTAAATGTATATTCCCTACTAGCTGTTGTCTGTGCCATTCTCTATGCCATATGGAATGCGCGGAAATGGTGAGCCGCCTTAAAGATGAAGGGAAGGTAACCATCTACAGCGATAGCCAGGCGGCACTGAAGGCACTAGACAGAATAGAAACAACATCAGCACTTGTCAAGGAATGCAAGAAATCATTGGAAAGACTGACCAGGCAGCTAGACGTAACACTTGCCTGGGTACCCGGACACGAGGGTAACACGGGCAACGAAATAGCTGACGAACTGGCCAGAAAAGGAGCTGACGTGAACCAGGTGGGCCCTGAGCCAAGATTGCCCATAGCCCACAAAATCACTAAGGGAGTGATAGGCCACAGCATAGTCGCCGAAACAAATCGTAGATGGAAATCCTCGCCTGTCATGAGACAGTCGAAGATCTTCATAAAAAGCATGGACACGAAGAAATCAAGCCAACTGTTGAAACTCTCCAGGGGAAACATGAGGCTGGTTATAGAAGTAATAACAGGACACTGTCGACTAAACAGGCACCTGACACTTATAGGAGTGAAAACCGACCCCAAATGCCCAGAGTGCATGGAGGCCGAGGAGACCAGCCTCCACCTGCTTGCCAAATGCCCCATGTACTCAAGAGCAAGATGGGAAAACATGGGGACGGACACATTAGAAACACCAGACCTTGAGGATCTGAAGGTGGAACAGATCGTAAGATTCTGCAAAGAAACAGGTAGGTTCGACGGAGCGCCGTGATTGCCGGACGCCCCCTTGGCCTCCCCAGGGGAGGCACAGGGGATTTGGGTGAAATGGCCCACAAAGAGGGCAGATCACCCGTCCGGTCGACGGCGTCCCCCGCTGGAAGTAAGTAAGTAAGTAAGCTGTTGTCTGTGGCCATACCTACGAGGTATTTTACCCTGTTCTCACAACCCATGGCAACTTATTTCCGGGATAGAATGTTGTAGTAATATTAGTTAGCATTATTATTCTGTCAGAAACTATGGGACTAATATAGTCTAAAAATTGATTTGAGTCAAACTCATTAACTAAAAGCCACTCTCACTAGTCAGCTTGGTGACTACAATTTGTCTACAGTTAAAAATATAGACAATAAATATAAATAAAAGGTTACCACAGGTTCTTAAAATTAAAATGACTAATAGCTGTTACCTCAAAATGACAAACTCTAAGGACTTCTGGTATCCTTCAAAGTAAAGTTATTAGTCACTAATATGAGATAATGTTTCTACTAATTAATGGCTAAAGTTCAACAAAACATTAACTAATTGGTTTTGATTTTTCAATGGGTAGTATTATTTGTTTATATTTCTCACAGTCTCACTGTATTGTTCTTGTAGTGAAGTGATCAGTCATAAACTTTAATATAACTTTTTGTTATTTTTGTGTGTGTGTGTGTGTGTGTGAAGAGGTATATATGTGTATTTAAAAAAGGTATTAGACTATTTATTCAATAAAAAATTCTAAAAAGTTAAAAAGGGTTTTATAAAAGCTGTGCTGTGGATCTAAAAAGGAGACATTAAATGATTTATTTTCACATTGTTGTCATGTGTGTTGATACACTTATGCCTACCCATTCAGGGATTTACATGCGTGAACTTTCAGACTTTTTACCTTTTATTAATAAACTTGTTAATTAATTTTGACTAAACAAGTTTTTGAGAAAGGTATGATGGCCCAGATGTATCTGATAAAAGCCCCTCAAAAAACTTGAATAATAAAAAAATTAAGGTGATATGTTGTTGCATTTTAGAGGACACATCCAGTAACATGGAGAAGGGATCAGCAGAAATGTCGGAGCGAGCTGAACGTGCTGGTTTAAGGCACAACATGAAGTCTCGGTTGGACAGGCTTGGAAATCTATATTCAGGTATGTGAAGAAATTAGAATCCTCATCATCTGAACCAAACCTTCACTTCGGAGCTTAGGAGATGCCGGCGCCTTAATCACTACTGCTAGTGAAGATACCGTTTGATCAGATAGGCGTTTGCAGATCCATTTCCCCCAAGACGACTATCATACATTTTCGTAAAACAACCATGACCGACAGCTTAACGTGCTCCCCGAGGCACGACTAGACCAATCCAAATACTTATATTGATTCATACAAATGTTTGCACTGAGTGGGGATCGAACTCGCGCAGCCTGCCATGTTCACTACCGTCACGTTACTGAGGCTGTTTCCTTACCGCAAGCTCGGAAGAACGTCGCGCGTGCGGATTCAGGCTAACGTGGCGTAGCATAGGATAGGGAACACTTTTTCCACAATTAGTCTCTCTTGAGCCATTGTAAGTGAAGAGTACTGGCTAGATCAGCCAGTCTAACTCCGCGCAGAAGCGTAGAAGCTTACTGGCGGCTTCACAGGCTTCGTGGAGCGACCTCACTGTGCTGAGGATTTGGGATCGTTGATTGGCCAACGTTGCGTTTCATTCGCTCTCCATTCCCCAAACGCCATTGGTCTGAACGCGCATTCGCGACCATCTTCCGAACCACCAATAAATTGGTTTTGAGGTATACTATTATTTATAAAACCAATACATATTTTGATATGATGCCATTACTCATGCGTGTTATACTGAATTACCATTGACTCACAGTGGTATCCTGTTTTGGCAAGAACTCCTATCAAATATTGGATGATAAGAATAAGTATTTGATAAAAAATTGGGTTAGTTGAGTAGTGCTCTCTTCTGTTCATGCTATAATAACTCTTTGTATAAAGTAATTTAGTATTTTTTCAATATCAAGTCGATCACACATAGGCTTCTCCTTTGAGGCTTTGGTCTACTGTTTCCTTTCCACCCTGGCCAGACAGGTTACTACAGGGTTTTTATTTCGATTTTTCCTTCTCTCGTAAGTGCATTGATTTAATTCTCTCGTCTTCTAATAATAAGTAGCTGTGTTTAGTTACAATGGTGTGGATGTCTATCTGGTTTTCGGTGTTCTTGTATGAAAAAATTATATGTAATAGTTTTCACCTAGGCTGTTGAAGCAAAGCCAACCACATATGTAAGCTAGTCAATGGCGACAGGTCTTTCCTTTGCATAGAGGGTAGAGATTTTTAAATGTAATAAACTAAATCGAGGTCAGAATTTTTTACACCGGCTTCCATTTAGAAAATTTTCACACTTCACCACTAAAGGTACTGTTGGATGACGTATAATGCTAAGCCCTATGTGCATATCAGCTGTATTAATTTTATATTGTTCATCTCTTTCAGATAAGCCAAACCTATCATCACCCATCCACCGCACAGAAAACGTCTTCTCATCAGCTACTCCACCGTCGGAGTTTGAACCAGCGAAGCCCAAACCTCGTCCACAGCCTGATGGTAAACGGAAGTTCGGTAGACTGGCAGCTCTAGCCGACCAGATCAATAATTGGGAGGATGATTTGACACACCATACTCATGTAAGTTTTTGTAATCCATACCATACATGCTTTCATGCCTGAACTGTGTTTCCTTCTTCTTACAGTCCCGGGTCCTTTATGTGGGGCGGGAAAAGGCATCTGATAAGGCCGTCAAGCAAGAGTGCCACTATTGTTAACATGGTACATGTTCACGTGATATATGATGGTGACCCTCTTTCCGAGTCTGCCTTTAGCTTACTATCAGGCGAGGTGAAGTCAAATTGACGTGTCGTTTTATAAAAAAAACCACTGAACCAATTTGATCTAGCTAGAGCTTGGGTAAGAAGATTTTTGGACGCGATAACCGACACCCATGCAAGCGGCCGCAACCGCCTGCAACAGTCAGTATTTTTAAATGAGGTTAGAAATGTCAAAAAAAATGTCGCTCATAAGAAAAATGTCTCAAACAAATTATTATTTTATTCGCAATGGGGAAGCCATCATCCAGCTGGACGTATGATCCACAATTGACTCTTGGGCCACTTCATCCATTGCCCTAATACTCCCGCTAAGAGGGGGCAGGGGAGGGGGGCTCCAGCTCTCTCTCACGGCACCCTGTCAACCCTCCTGGTAACTATCAATGAAATTGGTGAAATGGTCCACTCAGAAAAGCCTGATCCTGTCCTCTGCTGAAAGTAAGTAACTAAAAATACTATGAAAATGTTATTGTTACAGCAACCAGAAAACCCTAAAAAACCCGCAGTCAAATCAGAATCAAAGAACAAAGATCTAGAAGCTTCTACACTAGACGTCTCCATACACTCATTCAAGGACATCAATAAAGTGATAGAATCTACGAACAAGGCGAAACAGGTTAGTTTAGAACAACTCTATTAGTATTAAATGACTTCCTATCGTTAGTATTATTATATTCGGTACTGAATATCTTCGAATCTCTCTGTTTTATTTGGGTATTTTACTGATTAGCCAAATTAGTTACTTTTTATTAAACGTCAAAACGATACGTTTTAAGGTAACCTGTATGAAAAAAGATTTTGTGACGTCATAAAATTTAATAGTCAAATCAGTTACTATTATAGGTTGATTAAAAATAAATAAAAACTATAAAATAAGAACCGACGGAATATTTACCGCTTATTTACCATTCTTAATGTAATAAGCTCGGTTAGATAAATAATTTATTTTAACTATAGGACAATACGCAATTACCTTAGTATATCGCTGTTTTCGGTATTAACCCTTAAATCAGCAATTTTTTTAATTTCGGTTAAAAAATCTATTTGATAGGATTAAGATTATGGTAAAAATAATAAAAAAAATATTTTTCTATTTTATAGTATTTATTTAGCCGAAATTAGGTTCGTTGTTTATATACAACATTGCGCACTCACTATAGTTCATGAAGTACTAGCTTCACTTGCGCGGTCTCAACTGAGTTTATGGGTACTGCCACACTCCAATGGCTTTTGGCGTGATGATACTTACTCTCAAGTATTATTTTGATATATATGGTATTATATCACATAAGCACCTTCACTAAATTTTTCTGTAATATTTTCGTAAAGGTGTTACAAACCTTTTCAAAATTTTCACATCTTTCACATTTATAATATTAGTAGGATGAAAATAGATACTGCGATAAATGTTTTATATTTTTATTTATTTATATAGTATGATATTTATAAAGTCTTTATTTTTTGTATCACATAGTGACACATTACATTTCATACCTACATTTTTTCAAAGTGTAGCCGGTACATTTAGGAAATTTACATCTCTGCTGTTTCTCTAGCCAAATTGCCCAATGAGCAATTTGGTCTAATCTAACATCTTTTGCTGGTAGCACTTGCGCATTGCCTCGATGCTTGTTCTGTTCTAGCTCTCCCTGTAGATTGGACGGAGGACGACCAGGTTTACCATTGTTTATAGGAACACCAACCCTACACAATGATTCCGCTACCTCTTCGGCTTCGTGATGTACCAGCTCCTCTAGAAGTAATTTCCGACTCAGGTTCGACCTCTACTAATGGAGGGTCGTGATCATATTCTCGGTTCTCACCTGTCTCAGCATGGGTCTCACCTGCCTCAGCATTTTCTAGTTCATTTTCGTCGGAGTCCATAAGGTCTTGCATAATTTGCTGAGCATTGTCGTGATAGTCGACTTCTTCATCACATTCTGAATCTGACCCCTGAATCCATCTTCAGAACCTTCTAAGTCGTCTAAATACGCAGCTATATCCCTATCTGTTAAGCGTGACATGCTGAAAATCAAGAATAAAATCCATCACCGTACATGCATTATTAGTCATCGCAATGCGCAGTGTTGTTTTTATACAACAACGCAAAATGGCTAAAAATTACACCGTAAATGTAATTTATTTGCAGTATAATTAATATTCACATACATGAAATATAATCAGTTTTCAATAAGATATAAAATATTTCATTAGCTTACCTGAACAAAACAAAGTTTTTACTAAACTTGAAAAAATCGTATTTGGCGCCAATTCACTTTGTATTGACAATGTCAATTGAAGTTGTCAAAAATATTTGAAGGAATTTTTTTTATAGCATTAAGTATGCTAACTATACAAATCGAATACATAGGGAAAAAGAATCTTCTCGGGCGGGACTCGAACCCGCAGTCTTTCCCTTACAGGGGGAATGCCTGACCAATTCGGCTACCGAGACACGCCCGATATGATTCAAATTTCCCACCTTATACGTCTTTGAGGCGACGTAGCGTCATCTACCGATTTTCTTACGAACTATCGGAATCAATGAATGATGTTACAATCATTTTTAAACATTGATTTTTTGATAACTGCGCCCAAACAATTGAAGGAATTTTTTATAGCATTAAGTATGCTAACCATACAAATCGAATACATAGGGAAAAAGATGCTATAAAAAATTTCTTTTTCCCTATGTATTCGATTTGTATAAAAAAAATCCTTCAATTGTTTGGGCGCAGTTATCAAAAAATCAATGTTTAAAAATGATTGTAACATCATTCATTGATTCCGATAGTTCGTAAGAAAATCGGTAGATGACGCTACGTCGCCTCAAAGACGTATAAGGTGGGAAATTTGAATCATATCGGGCGTGTCTCGGTAGCCGAATTGGTCAGGCATTCCCCCTGTAAGGGAAAGACTGCAGGTTCGAGTCCCGCCCGAGAAGATTCTTTTTCCCTATGTATTCGATTTGTCAAAAATAACTATAAAAAAAGTAGAAAGTGTTGTTATTTTGGAAATTTCCGGTCCCTATATCTTGAATTTATGATAGCTTATGATAAAATAAAAGAAACTAAACGTAGTTAATAGTTACATTATGAGTTTTCAATATGTTGTTTTTATACAACAATGCGCATTTAAGGGTTAAGTGGTGAACCTATTACCTACAGCCGGGTATTTTTCTGACTGAGAATTTCGCGCCAAAACGGAATAAAAAAGACAATCGCGGTAACTTGCGCCTGTACCGTGTAAGTGGTAGTACAGCAATGTTCACGGCGGCGTATTGGGAACCTCAATCAAACAATTTGCTTTTTGCAGTCCAAAGTAGGGCTTAAGCACTGAGCTTACAGGGTCAGTAGCACGAGTGTGATACCCCTAGTGTTGCACGCGTCTATAGGCCACGGTAACCACTACCAATAAGGTGGGCTGTGTGCTCGATTGCCAACTTAGAGTTATAAAAGAAAGAAAAGTGCGCCATTCTCCCGATTCTCCACCTTCTGTATCCATTCTTGCCATATGCAGCATATAAACCTGCGCAATGTTGATCACACTTATGCAGTTTTTTTTATCGTGCGATGAATCCCCACGGAGCCGGTGGAGGTGGTTATGTCGGACTCGAACCGACTAAAACGCACGCCGTCTTGGGTCCTTGGTTGCCGGAGGTGAGATTGCCAAAAGCATATCTCTCGCAGCCCGGCAGACCCAGGACCATCTCTTTCGAGATGGCCCCCTTCGGGTTGTAGGGACCACAGTGTCCCCATCTTATGCTGAGTGTGACCAACATTGTGCAGGAAAGCGCGAGTGGAGCTGGATAAATGTAGCTAAGCGGTCCGCCACGTCGGACTAAGAACCCCGCGTTCGCCGCGTTTGTGGGCAATTCTCAGATTTTCTGCGCCCCGGTCCTAGGCCCGTGGCGCGTCCACCGTGAGAAAACCGGAGAATCGCCCGAAACTGCGGCGAACGCGAAAAAAAACCACATCGTGAGTTCGGGCGTCACACATACTTGCGGCGCCCGCACGTTGGGAAAATCGGACTAGTGCCTTATTACTACCTTATATACAAATTAGAGTGAGGAAAATAATCGTATTATAAGCACCCACCAGTGATGATTATAGCAACAGAAACATACAGTAATAAGTTCAAATTGTTTCAGACTGCAAGGAAATTTGACCCGCACACGTTCACAAAGTCTTCGACGAACGAGTGCACGAGACTCAACAAGCAGATTGTTGCCGAATTGGTAAGTACCTAGCATGTAAGAGTGTTCTAATCATATCATACTTTATTTCAGCTAAATAGAGTTTCTTTTTAATTAAAAAATATAAATATCAAAGCTTATAACGCCTGTTATGGAGTTATTTTAAGTTGAACTTTCGTAAATAGGTTTTTGAAGAAAAGTTTTTATGAGATCTTTGAAAAAGATGATGAGATTTTTAAAAAAGGTAAGTTATGAATATTTAGTTTTTAATAGTATTCAATTATATTGGATGAATTTTAAGTTATGCTCCCTTTAAATTTATTTAATATTCTCATCTAACACATTTATGAATTAAATGACATAATTGTTACTATTAAATGTCATATTTGTTACTAACAATCTATAATATTAACATTAAATATATCTATGTCCTCATATATATTCCTGATATACCTCAATATCTTATGATTGGAACAATGGTGAAGTGTTATTTATATATTTTAACCGGCGGTTTTGGGTTAAAATTATAACAAAAACGTATTCAAAATTTGATATATCTGGCGAAGTTGCATTCTTTCGAAGTACGGATACATTGACACATTTGTTGACGGAGAGTAGCAAAATTTCAATACGTGAAATTGCTATATTGATTTTAACAGGAGCTTTTGATACATAAATATTATTGACAATTGTTTTCGTTGGTCTAATTAATAATTATACTTGTTTCTATTATGATAAATACACGTTTATTATTCAGTAAAATAAAAAAACACTGGTGTTTTTTTATCGAACACTAGGGACACTGCATCACTTTAGTTGACTGGTAGAAAATTACAGAATACTTTAGAAGTTTAATAGATACGGCTATGAAAACTACGTAGCATGATAACTGATGTGCTGATCTTGACGGCGAGATATTAGTTACTTGAATCTCATCTATTAATCTAAGTTTAGCGCCATCTACCGTAAGAATTGAGAATTAAGAATAATTTAGATATATGTATTTTCTTTCTCGCTTGTTTTGAACTCATAATTATTACCTATACAGGGTGATTTTATAGTCGTTTCGCATAAAAAGAATTTGGGCTCAGTTTCGATAGCAAAATCATCTATGAGTATTAATTTGGCGAAATATTTTTTTTTTACATCCTCATACATTTTTCCTTTCACCTGAACATTATTCCCATTCATTATCAAAAAAAAAAAGTTTTTCTTTCGCCAAAATAATACTCCCAGATGATCTATAGAAACTGTGCCCAAACTTTTTTTATCCGAAACGACTATAAAATCACCCAGTATAATCTGAAAAAATTGCGTTTATTATCAAGAAATAAACATCTGTCCAACGTATCCTTAAAACATACTTATACTTACTGCAGGCACCACCATGACTATATCTGTCGAGCATAGGTGAACTAGACGCAGCTGTTACTAAATGACAGCGCAGGTGGCAGGCGCATCGCCTAATAAATTGCGAGATGTAAACCTATGATAAAACATTCTAGGGTACTAACCACAGCAAACACAAAGAGGAGGTGTTGTAATTATATTTTCCTAACATCTAGTTTGAGATAATTGTACTATGCGTTCTTTAGAAGAACGCATAGTACAATTATCTCAAACTAGATGTCACTAAATGTACGGACGTACACAGATAAAAAATAGGTACAAATTTGCAATGACTAGAATTATATGTAGAAAGCTGTGGCTAAAAGAGCTGTGCACATGATAATCACCGACAGTGCATTAAGAACACGCCTACTCTAATAATCCTGAAATACAAGTTTATTATAAACTAGCCTTAGTAGCCTTCCGCCCGCGGCTCCGTTCGCGTGGATGTCGGTTTTCCCGTATATTGGCCATGCCTCCGCTTCTACTTGACGGTTTGCGATCAAACTTACGTAAGTTTTAAGTCTGACCAAGACCTTTCACACAAAACCGCATCAAAATCTTGTCAGTAGTTTTGTCGTCCATCGCGAACAAACCGACAAACAAACAAGAATTCTTAAAAAAATATTTTCAGGTTCAGTATCGGTAATAAAGCATAAACCAAGTTTTTTTTAAATATCTCCAATGAGCAGACACGGCCACTATACAATTAAAAAAATATAATTAATTAGACCGCCTCCTCTCAGTGTTTGCTCTTGATTAGTTCAAGAAGCAAATACATCATTCCCTAACATCTATCGTTAATTTGAATGAAATTTTTTATAGCATAGCAGGTAGCCTTTTTTTTTTTTTTTTTTTTTTTTTTCTTGCGGAAATCCCCACGGATACCCCCCCTGCCGGAGCCGGAAGGGGAGGTTATGTCGGACTTGAACCGACTAAAACCGCACGCCGACTGTGGGTCTTGGTGCTAGGCCGGAGGTGAGGTTGTCAAAGACATATCCCTCGCACCCCGGCTGACCCAGGGCCATCCCTTACGGTCTGGCCCTCCTCAGGAGGGGGGACAACGGTGTCCCCAACTCGCCCCCGGAATGGGGAGGCGCGCTGTTCAGCACGCCGCCGCCGTGGCCTGCTTCTGCTGGGGTGACAGGCGGCTCCACCCGTCACCCCCAGGCCCGCGCTCATGGGGGACGGAGGTCAGTCAGTGCCCTACATAGCAGGTAGCCTAGTGGTATGGGTAATGGACTGCTGAGGCGAGATCTCCGGTTCGATCCCAGGTTCACCATGGCACACACCAATGACTTTTCGATGCTTTTCGAAGTTATGTATGTATTTATCGCAGGTTTATAAGTGCCCGGTTAATGGCAATAGGCTCGCCACCTATTACATTGGGACCTAAACATAAACTGGCGAAATGTGGGTGCTAGCACCTCTGCCTACCCCTTCGGGGAATACATGCGTGAGTTTATGTTATGTTATGTTATTATGCTAACTTTTTTAGTTCAAAATACATCGAGAAAGAGAATCGCTCAAGTGGGACTTGAACGACCTTTCCCTTACAGTCCCACTTGAGCGCTTCTTTTTCCCGATGTTATGTTATGAAGTTAAAATTCGTCGTCAATAATGTAATTTTGTTACAATGGGGATGACATGTCTCAAGATAAAAGTCCTGTAAATAAATTTAAAAAAAATCGTCGAACACGCTAAAATGGCGTCTATATTCATAGACAACATCGTTTAGTGAGTACGCTCGTACAACGATGTTGACAAATACCTGAAGCACGTGGTAGTACCCATCAATGGACAACAGATTTGCGTACGAGTGGCAATTGTGCACGTTTGGTAGGCGCTCGGTGTCGTGACCTTTGGTTAGACTGTTCTGGGAAGGTATGGAGTAGTCGTTGGATTATTTATTTTTATTATGATTGTTTTGGGCTGAATTTTTCTCATGAAAATTCGTTTAACTAATTACTAAACTAAGGTTTCATGTCTACTCGTTCAGAATTTGATAATACAGTTTAATTCGGTCTTTGTTCATAATTCTTGCTGAAATCCGCTGTTGTGATTGATTATAATGGTATGATACCTATTAAAATATTTTCTAAATACGATACGATAATTTGGGTACTAAATAAATAAAAAAAAAATAACAAAAAAATTAAATCGACTTCGAAGACACAAAAAGAGACGCTAAAAGCAATAAATAACTGAATTAAAAAAAACTGTGTCGCGTGTAAATCTGAAACTGATTTACCATCGAACATTTTTGTCTCTTTAAGAGTCCGTACCACTCCAGCTCGAATTCAAATTTTACCCCCGCGCGCCTCAACAACGCACTCGCGCCGTTACTACTCGCGCGCAATGCAGCTATCTCACTCCCGCGATGACCCCGGGCCGGCCGACGCGAGGCTCGGCCGCCAAGTTCACGCGTTATCAATCGATAGGGTAAAGTAGCTAGTAATTAGACATCAAGAAAGTTATGGCAATAAACAAACTTTTGAGAAAAGTGTGCATATTGTAATGATAATTTACATAAAACTTATAATATATTTATACTTATCCTATTAATATTATAAATGCGAAAGTTTGTGAGTATGTATCGCTGTATGTATGGATGTTTGTTACTCTTTCACGCAAAAACTACTAAATGGATCTGGCTGAAATTTTATACAGGGGTAAATTAGAACCTGGAATAACACATAAGTTGCTTTTTATTCCGGGTTAAGGTTCCCATGGGTTGCAGGAACGGGAACAAAACTTCACGTGGGCGAAGCTACGGGCAGCAGCTTTTTTTTTTTTTTGACCGTGGGGGAAATCCTTCATGGATGTTATGCCGGACTCCTACCGACTAAAACCCCCACGGTATCGCCCAGCAGCCTATAGTTGGGAGCCCCGGGTAAGCCCTCAGAAGGATGTCCCAGGGCTCCCAACAACCAACTCGTCTAGGGGGTGGTTCAGGTGCTATCCCGCGTCTATGGGGGGTTTTCGGGTATCATCCCGCTTCATAGGAGGGGGGAGGCGTGCGTGAGTCCGTCACGTCACGCTGCCGTCATGGGCCTGCTTCTGTAAGGACGATGAGCAGCCAACTCACCATCCTCAGGCCCCCGGTAATGGAGGCCGATGGTCTTCGGCGAAGACACGTCGGCGGCGTCCGAGCCGCCGACTGCGGAACTCGGGTGGGAGAGTTCTCTCCCGCTCCCGCCCCGCCGCCTCCTTCACGAGCATGACCTGCTCGTAGAAAGAGGCGGCGCAGTCCCACTTACTCCCGCTGGAGACCATGGCTCCCACCATGGTCTCGAGCGAGAGAGTGTCCACGCCCAAACCCACCACGAGGACCTGGCGCTGTTGCGCCCACGCCGTGCACTCCACCAGCGTGTGGAGCGCTGTGTCATCGCTGCGGTCCCCGCAGTGCTGACAACCGGCCGTGGTTTCCCGGTGTCTTCGCCACAGATACCTACCGAAGCTACCGTGCCCGGTAAGCATCTGTGACAACCGGTAGGAGAGAGCACCATGTCTCCTCTCCAGCCACTCGTCCATGACCGGTCTGACGGCCGCGATTGTGGCGAATCCCCCCATTGGTTGCTCAAGTCGCACCTTCCATGTCTCCACGGTTTGCTGGTGGAGCTGGGACCGCTGGGCCTCGATTTCTCGAGACGCAGGCCATTGGCCCCGCTCCAGCGCCTCCTTGCGCCATTTAAATAGAGACGCAAGGGCTCTCGCTTCCAGGTCCCATGGAGGGGTCCCGGCTAAGAGACATGCCGCCTCACCTGAGATCGTGCGGTATCCCCTTATCACCCTGACGGCCATCGCCCTCTGTGGGCTCAGCAATCTAGCCACATTACTGGCCGTCAGGGTCTCCGCCCATACGGGGGCCCCGTATAGGGCCATACTTCGCACGATCCCCAGGTACAGTCTCCTGCAGGGAGCGTTGGGTCCCCTGATGTTGGGCATCAGCCGTGCGAGTGCAGCTGACACCCCCCTCAGTTTTGGGACCAAACTTCGGAAGTGATGTCCGAAGTTCCACCGGCCATCGAGTACGAGCCCCAGATACTTCATCGAGGGCTCGATGCCGATGCTGACGCCCCCTACCTGTAGGCTGGATCCCGCAGGTGGCCCCATCCGAGGTCCGTGGAAGCACAGAGCCTCGGACTTGTGAAGGGTGACTTCGAGACCCAGCCGCCGTATCCGACCCACGACTTGAGCAACCCCTGCCGTGGCCTTTAGTGCTGCGTCTCGGTGCGTTGCTCCCCGCGCCGTAACGAGGGTGTCGTCGGCGTAACACGTTACGTTCACCCCCCTGAGCAACGGACCACGCAGCACCCAATCGTAACCGATGTTCCACAGGAGTGGCCCTAATACCGATCCCTGCGGAACACCGCACGACACATCCCGCCGACCCGGCCCTAGCCAACTCGGGTAAGTAATGGCCCTCTCGGAGAGATAGGCCCCGACAATTCGACGGAGGTAGGGAGGCACTCCATGGTAGATAAGCGCCTCCCTAACGCAGCTCCAGGGCAAGATGTTGAAGGCGTTGGCGATGTCAAGAGACACCGCCACTATCACCTCACCCTGTGAGACTGCTTCCTCCGTCAGGCCTCTAATGCGCATGAGCGTGGAGCGCCCCTGACGGAAGCCAAACTGGCTATCCGCCAGATCAGGCCCCACGCGTGTGAGATGCCTGACGAGGCGTTGAGCAATAATGCGCTCAAAGAGCTTGCACACCTCGTCAAGCAACACGATCGGCAACACGTACCCTGATAGAGAATTTGCCGGCCGCCCCGCCTTTCGGATCAAGATCAGTTTTCCTGTCTTCCAGACCTTGGGAAACTGGCCTTTTTCGAGGCATGCGCTAAAAAGCCCTAGAAGTCGAGGCCCAAGCTCCTCAAGAGCCAGGACCCACGCTCAGCCTGGAATGCCGTCGGGTCCAGGGGCGGTGTTTCTGCGGGATTTAAGCCGCAGTACAGCCGCCCCTAGCTCACCCTCCGTGACTACGGGCACGTTGTTCTCACTGCCTTCCGCGCTGGGCGCCTGAGACGGAGCCATGCGCGGAGGAATGTGTTCCTCCGCTCTTGACGGAAACAAGGAGTCCAGGACCACCTCCAGCTGCTCCGGCTGGAGACTCTGGGTCAGTGGGGGCGCCTTAGCGCGTAATTTGCCCCTTACCATAAGGTACGGGCGCCCCCACGGGTTGCGCTCCAGAGTCTCTATCAGCTCCTCGCGGCCCAACTTTTTGGACCGCTTGATGGCCGTATGGAGGGCCCTCTTGGCCTCCTTGTACCCACCGGGGAGGCTCGGGGTGTGAAAACCCCCGCTCTCCGTGCTCCATCTAAGGTGACACCAACGGTGGTCCAGCTGCTGGAGGTCATCGAGCGACGCCTCGGCGTCCGAGGACCGGGCATACCGCCCACCTCTGGCGGCACCCGTCGTCGCGTCTTGAGCGACGACGGCTGCACCCAGTGGTGCTCCTGGTCCCAAGCCAAGGCCTCCGCCCCTAAGAAGACGGCACCTAGGGGAGGTGGTGGAGAACGACGTGCCCGTAGTTATGGAGGGTGAGGAACATCGGCTACGATTGGATGCTGCGTGGTACGTTGCTCAGAGGGGTCAGCGTAACGTGTTCCGCCGATGACACCCTCGTTTTTTTTTTTATCGTGCGATAAATCCCCACGGAGCCGGTGGAGGTGGTTATGTCGAACTCGAACTAAAACGCACGCCGTCCCAAGTCCTTGGTTGCCGGAGGTGAGATTGCCAAAAGCATATCTCTCGCACCCCGGCAGACCCAGGAGGACCATCCCTTTCGAGATGGCCCCCTTCGAGTTGGGGGGACCACAGTGTCCCCATCTAGCCCCGGTTACGGGGAGGCACACTTTGCGCCGCCGCCGCGGCCTGCTTCTGCTAGGGTGACAGGTGGCTCCACCGGTCACCCTCAGGCCAGCGCTCATAGAGGACGGAGGTCGTTCTGCTACCTCCGACGTCCGGTTCGCATGACACCATCATTACGGCGCGGGGAGCAGCGCACCGAGACGCAGCACTAAAGGCCACGGCAGGGGTTGCTCAAGTCGTGGGTCAGACACGGCGGTTGGGTCTCGAGGTCGCTCTTCACAAGTCCGAGGCTCGGTGCTTCCACGGACCTCGGATGGAGCCACCTGCGGGATCCAGCCTACAGATAGGGGGTGTCAGCATCGGCATCGAGCCCTCGATGAAGTATCTGGGGCTCGATGGCCGGTGGAACTTCGGACATCACTTCCGAAGTTTGGTCCCAAAACTGAGGGGGGCATCAGCCGCACTCGCGCGGCTGATGCCCAACATCAGGAGACCCAACGCTCCCTGCAGGAGACTGTACCTGGGGATCGTGCGAAGTATGGCTCTATACGGGGCCCCCGTATGGGCAGAGAATCTGACAGCCAGTAATGTGGCTAGATTGTTGAGCCCACAGAGGGCGATGACCCTTCAATAGAAACAGATGAATGGAAATTCATAATTACGTACTGTCTATAATAAATATAGGAATACGTATGGTAGTAGTACCTAACTACTGCTATATTTATATTATGATCATTCGGGTTGGTAGGTACTCATGTATTTACAGAAATATTCCGTTTATTCCGAAACTGACCCGAAAACTTGACCCGGTCGCGGGTTAGGTAGAAACTTTAAAAATTTGTTCCGAACGTAACCCTCTTCCTAACCTGACCCGACGGTCTCGTTCCTATCATAACCCGATCTGGCACTTCGCCGTCCGCTGCTGCGGCACGCTCGCTACGCTCGCTCGGCTCATGCGTTGGGGTCACAGTTCTAACCTAACCTACAGAAGTTGGAGTTACCGCACTTCGACTTTCGGCTCTGAGTCGCCCAACCGTGTCGTCCGTCGCGTCGTCGCAGTGAGCGACCTGTAGTAGCCAGGACCTGCCTGAAAGACTTGGGCTGCTACTGCAAGACTATTTTTTCGATACATAGGCAGGTATGCCTATTTCAATCCAAATTTTTGAAATAGGTAGGTTTTTACTGACCTATTTATTACTTTCTACTAATATAGTACCTATTGCAAATTGTTATGTACAGTATAAGCTACTTAGGTAGGTTGATTAGATACTTACTATAATAATAAATAAATAAATATTCCACAACATTCTACACAGCGCTATCTAGACCCATGGTAAGCTTAATTAGCTTGTGTTATGGAATCTAGAATGCGGATAAACATACTTAGATACTTTTTTGTATGTACATAAATATTATACATAGAAACACTCAGACCAATGCAAATAGCCATATTCATGCATACAAATATTTGCACTGAGCGGGGATCGAAACCGCGCCTCCTGCGTAGCAGTCGCGTTCACTAACGCTATTTTTTTATCGTGCGTAAAATCCCCACGGATACCACCATCACGGAATCATCATCAATACATACATATTATACATAGAAACACCCAGATCAATGCAAATAGCCATATTCATGCATACAAATATTTGCACTGAGCGGGAATCGAACCCGCGCCTCTTGCGTGGCAGTCGCGTGCACTACCACCACGCCACAGAGGCTGTCTACATAATACATCATTCATATGTTTTAATATTTTTTTACGCCAACATACACTTTTCCTCTTTCAGTTTACTTTATTACCCATTTCGCCTGTCAAAAGATAGGTACTTGAATACTTTCGTATCGTCTATCGTAATCGTCTGCGCAGAGCGCGTGCGACACAAATTCCCCGTATGATAGCTGAAGCAACACTGAGGAGGAGGCCGGGCGGCAGGGCGGTTCTAAGTTTAATGGTATCGCTTGAGTAAAAATTTAGATATTTGCTCGTTACGCAGAAACCAATGTATATTTGTAAAATTTGAAACACATAATGTCTCTTAACCACTAAACTGCAATTTATTGTGTAAGTTTAGTGATCCTATTTTGCGTAATTAATCCATAATATCGTTTTATTTGTACGGTTTAGAGGTAACTTTGCAATGGTTTTCTATCAAGAATTTTTTACGTAATCGTGTTTTTGCCACACATAAACATTAGTATTTATCCTCAACTTTACCACACATGAATTAAAAAGTCCATGCTTTAGAACTTTTGATATTATACACGTTTAAGCTATGTCATTTGAGGTAGTACGGACTCTTAAACTCCGTATGCGACTCCGTAAATATCCCTGTGCTCGCCTAGTTAAGGATTAGCGTCAGGCCATGTATAGACAATTTAATGTGTCACCCGCATAGCATATTAAACAATACATTTGCATGTCTGGTGACTTAGCGAACTGCGAACATATGATTCAACTATATATTTGGGTTGAGTGTTAGGTGTTAAAAATTATATTGAACTAGCTGTCTCGGCGAACTTCGTACCGCCATATTTTCCACCCGCGTGCGATCCGTTCCCATTCCTGTTCCCGTGCCCATTCCCATTACTATTCCCATTCCTATTCCTATTCCCATTCCCATTCCCATTCCTACTACTACCTACTACTACTAAATACTAATTCCGTAACGTAAACATAAACTTCTCTCACATAATAGAAAAAGTTTGTATGAGAAAAAGAAAAGTTACTTTCTGAAATTATCTGTACAACTGTTTTATTATTTTTTTTCGTAAGAACCTTCTCCCGATAATAACAAACACAACAAAAAAAAGAATTAGTGAAATCGGTCCAGCCGTTGGTGAGTTATGCGCTTACCAACACATTTTGCGATTCATTTTTATATTATAGATTATCTTCAATTTTTTTTATGTGGATTTCAAAATTAGGTTTAGAAAGAAGTCAAAAATCAGTGTTTAAAAAGGATTGTAACATTATTCATTGATTCCGATAGTTCGTAAGAAAATCGGTAGATGACGCCACCGTCGCCTTAAAGACGTATAAGATGGGAAATATACAATCACATCGGGCGTGTCTCGGTAGCCGAATTGGTCAGGTATTCCCGCTGTAAGGGAAAGACTGCGGGTTTGAGTCCCGCCCGAGAAGATTCTTTTTCCCTATGTATTCGATTTGTATAGTTAGCATACTTAATGCTGTAAAAATTCATTCAGAACTCAAATATTTCGGGATAAAAAGTAGTTTGTGGGCCTTTAGAGGCCTCCTGCAAAAGGGCTCTATTACGACCCCGCCATGTCCCGGTAGAAAGGAAAGGTAGGCCGAAGAAATACTGGCTTGACGTCGGGTTTGCAAAATTTAAAAAAACATACCAACTTTCACATTGTATTGATATTCGAATATATGGTGGCGAAATGTGGGTGCTAGATTGATATTCGAATATATGGTGGCGAAATGTGGGTGCTAGCACCTCTGCCTACCCCTTTGCGGTATACAGGCGTGAGTTTATGTTATGTTTTTTTAATATATCAAGAAAAATGAAATGCTCAAGCGGGACTTGAACCCACGACCTTTCCCTTACAGTGGGAATGCTCTTCCAACTGAGCTATTGAGCCACATCTGAATCACTTCAAATTTCCATTCTCTTTATATTCGAATTTTAAAGTTAGCATAATAAATGCTATAAAATAATAAAATAATGCTATAAAAAAAATTGAAGCAAGTGAATATTTGAAGCAAGCAAGTGAATCATTCACATTGTATTGAAAAATAATTTTGGAATAGTAGTTTTCATAATAACCATGTCTACTGAATTTGATAGCCCAATTCTATGAGAAGTTTAATTAGGAAACCGTGCTAGAATAAAAAAGAAGCGAGCTGTCTTCCAGAACCCAGTAGTCGCTAGCCTTTTTTTTATCGTGCGAAAAATCCCCACGTGTACCACCCCCACGGAGCCGGTGGAGGTGGTTATGTCGGACTCAAACCGACTAAAACGCACGTCGTCTTGGGTCTTTGGTTGTCGGAGGTGAGATTGCCGAAAGCATATCTCTCACACCCCGGCAAATAGTCGCTAACCTGCTATATTTCATTTCCTTATGACGAAAGTTACATACGTGCATACACAATCATATCCGTGTACCTATTTGTATGTTGGGTTTTCCTGTTATTCCCTCATTCGATGTGTCGTAAGTATGTGAGTTGGTGCACATAGGTACTACATTTTCTATGTATTTTACCTCATCACTATACCCAATGGCTGGTTCTTTTTGACAAGTTTGCCCATTTATCTGGTAGGCGGAAGCCCTACGCTGCTGAGGGGTCACAAGGAATCTTGTTATTGAAAAGGGGCAAGACCAATTTCACCCTTTAAAAAAAAAGGGCGTAGTTGGCTATTGTATTATTGGAATCATTATAGTATAAGTGCCCCATTATATTGGCAGCTTTCCAATTCTGTTTTTGGTCATCGTTTCTTTGTAAAAATTAAAACTTCACAGTACAAATCACTCGTAAGTAGGGATTGCAATCCCGCAGTGTTTCCATTCCCGCGGGATTTTAGCTGAATTGATTGCGTATGGCATTTGTCCGCCTAAACCAGGAACTCAGGACTTCTAGTTAACCAAGAGCTGTGCCTAAACGAAAGTGGAAATTCAACCTTGATAAGGATTTTTACCTTGTATCTTTTATTTTTTATTTACTGGAAGACCATGTTCCTAATTAAATGACCCACTTTCTTATTGCAGGCTACTGGCTAACCCCTGTCACACCCGTATAAAATATGTGGTATATAAGACATACATACGATCGTTTAATAGAAATCAATAAATATAATTCGCTTTCTAACATGACAAGCTAATCGGTAAGCTGCTTAGATGGGAATTTGGTTATATGTGATATATTACCGTTCCCAATAACATACCTACAGTTAAATGTAGATCGCACCTCCAGATAAACAGTCAAGTTTGAAGTATTAGTAACTGCTGTCCCAATAGTATAATTACAAAATATCTATCTGTTTCATGGGACAGGTCCTACAATCGATAGGCAGCAGGATTACTGATCAATGGTAGACATATTGGGAACTCTAAAATCAATGACGTTTTCGATCGTTAGTGTGCCGAAACTAACAGTAGATAGATACGTTATTGGGAAAGGGATACGTTAGTCGGCGAATGCTCGGTTCCGAGACATCTATGCTCTCTTGTTACTCATTTATAGGAAGGGGTACCCGACGAAATAATATTGAAGGGCGACTTTATCTGTTCCTGTGGGGAACCGAACCGTGAAACGGAAATAATGATCCGGATATATTTGATAACTAATCGCGCCCAATACTATATGTATAGCCTTTTTTTGGTATTGGAATATGAAGTGAGATTTTCTGATCATAATTATTACTTAATCACATACGTAAGTACATACGCTCACGCCTATTTCCTTCCGGCGTACGCAGGAACAATCCATCTCTTACTACTATCCTTACATACTTCAATAGCTTCATATACTATCATTAAACCTTTTATGCAAGCCCACCAGTTTCGAGTGCATTACTTATGCGTTACATATTACAAATTCAAGTTGAGATCAACATTCACGATTACTGAACCACATAAAACCCTTAAACATTCAGCGCCCTACAAGGCTGTCTCTGCGAAAACTCATAAAACCGGTGTGTTAAACAATGGCGACCACAACAATAATTCGTCAAGAGCTTGCAAATACCATGTTTCGTGTAAAGTAAAGGAACAATAGTGTACACTCGGACGCATATTAGTGCGTTGTTATGTTAGCAGTGGAAGTATGCGCGCGCGACGATTTTATGCGCGCGCTTTTGTGTAGGGTTGCCATGTGCTAAAGTTTGTAGGGAGAAAAAAAGTGCTAATATCCCGCCAATTTGTAAAGTTGTTAAATGTTTGGTGTAAAATTCCTTTGTATGCAATAGGGATTGTTTGTTATAAAGTAGGAGTGAAAATTTTGTGAGTTATGCGAAACATATTGCTGGAATCAGAATACCTGTTTGAATAAATAAGTCTGACTTTTTACAATATTCCGGAAACTAAAAATCCAACTTCTGCGTTGGAAGTAGGTCATTAGTCAGTAAACCTTTCATACCTTACTTTCCTCTCTCGTCTTCTCTTTCTCCTCTATTGGATGTCCGTTATCGCGACCAAACATAGCCTAAGTCCTTTCTCATGGTCTAATCTACCCCTATACCAAATTTCAGTTCAGTGGTTTAGGCGTGAAAGCGTAACATACAGACAGACAGACCGACAGAGTTACTTTCGCATTTATAATATTAGTATAAATAAGTATCAACTCTGATTTTGCAAGTGTCCAGAGAGAGAAACCACTTAAGTATCATCTGTTAAAGATACTGAAGACTCAAGAGCCTTATACAAATTAACATATAACATAACATAACATAAACTCACGCCTGTATTCCCCGAAGGGGTAGGCAGAGGTGCTAGCACCCCCACATTTCGCCAGTTTATGTTTAGGTCCCAATGTAATAGGTGGCGAGCCTATTGCCATTAACCGGGCACTTATAAACCTGCGATAAATACACACATAACTTCGAAAAGCATCGATAAGTCATTGGTGTGTGCCATGGTAAACCTGGGATCGAACCCGAGACCTCGTCTCAGCAGTCCATTACCCATACCACTAGGCTACCGCAGATACCGCAAATTATCATATCTTATAAAAGTAGCTACAGTAGGTAAGGTAGAACCCTAGGCACGAAAATTCGGTGCATTATAAAAATTCTTTTGTTCCACCGGCCCACCCAGTCGTCGAAAAATAACTCTCGGCTTTAAATATAGCCGTAAAAGATCAAAATAAGTCGTAAAAGCCCATGTTCCGCGTTATAAGAAGAGGACAAAGGGGATGGCTGACGGGCGGTCGTCATGGCCAATGCCGACGACGGTTATTTTAGGAATAGTTCTTGGGAAATAGCTGATGAGATTCACCCTAAGATTTAGAAGGTATAATCCAATTCCCACTAGAGTATTAAAGCAGCCTGAGCGGCAATACAATCTTCATCAGAAGTTTACGTAAATATCACATATTGATATGAATCTACATAATATTACTACGAGTATATACATACCTACTTGCGCTTCCGCTATCTCGTTTTGGCAGAGGCACTGCCATGCTCCCAGATAATGATTTCAAAATAAATATCAGACCAAGGGACGAAAGGGGGCCGTAAATATTTTAGAAGAGGAATGGGTAGGGTATGGGCCAGGGTACGAAGACCAGCGCAGCGGGTTCGTTTCTCATTTTTTCGACTCATTTAACGGATTTTATCGCGATTTATTTAGTTTTCTTTTAGTATTTACGTTAGAGTCTGTCGTTCCGGTTGCTGTTTCCTTTCCGTCTGTTTTTCTGTTTTTTTTTTACAACCTGTGAGAGCTCTCCTTCTTCCGAGTGCCAGTCCTGGTTGTATTCCGAACTTGCACTTTGGAGTTAGGGATCCCGTTCTCTTAATAAATAATCCTCTCTACCATAATTTTGTTCTCTTTGACTTTTAACCAAAGAGAGGGGTATTATAAGTTTGACTTGTCTGTCTGTGGCATCATAGCTGGAACGGATTAAGCGATTTCAATTTAGTTTTTTTTTTGTATTAAAGTTGACTTATGTGCGAGTGTTCTTAGACATGTTTGGTGAAAATCGGTTGAGCTGTTTAAAAGTCTTCAAGTGGAAATGTTGGGGGTTTTTTTAATTTTAAATTTATACAAAAACAACTGCTATCTGACCTCCGAAAATCTGCGCTACAGACTAGCAAATGGCTTGCTGATGGAGAGTGGTTACCGTGTCTTACAGACGTGGGCATACCTGGGGCTTCATACTCGTGCTGCCGACCCTCTAAGAATCTTGGTGGCCAAAATTAATCCTAAACTTAACTAAAACGTTCGCACCCAAAATTATCTTTTTTGCATTGAGATAAAAATATATCTCATTCACATATGCACATCTCGGTTTGAACGTAACCCCACAACCGCTACGTGTGGTCCATCGCGCCGCATAATTCGAAACTTCGAAATAGAGCTGTTTCGATACCGGAGCTGTGCGTGTGGCGATACTGGCGATGTGTAGATGCGGTGTTAGATCTATTTTATAAGCCTGACGATAACTCTGCGGTAGAATACGTTTCTTGATTATGTTATAACGTTTTATGTTGGATGCGGTAGTTGTGAGAGAAACAGTGCAGTTGTTATATTGTACTCTTTATTGCACACCAGACATGATAAGTGGGTAAACAAACTAAGTATTTTTTCTTTTACGTTATATTTTTTTTGGAAATATTTAGTTCATAAGCAGATTGGCATCCGTCCTGGGTGTGTTTGGACTGCCCACCAATTTCTTCAGGGTCAAAGCTCGCTTGCTAAGTACCCTCTAGCTGGAACACCTGCTTATTAACGGACAAGTCTGTGGCAAATTAAATAAAATCCGGTTCAATGCAACGAACGAGGCTCGTAGAGGTTAAAATTTTCTCCTTGCGGCTGGGAGGTCAGACGGCAGGCGGTTAGAGTTATTCACGTTAGTTTTCTGTTAGTTAATTATCAGTTACTGCTACCCGTATCCCTATTCCAGGGAAAATAAGTATACAAGTGTTATTCCCGACAATCTATCCTTATAACAAGTTTTCGATCGGAAGGAACTAAAATAGGATTTTCATTCATCATGTCTCACAAGTCATTGACCGGAAAAATTAGTCATTCAAGCTCCCGTCATCTATTTCTAAAATTTAACTAACTGCGCAAGAGTCGATTCTAAATACAAATCTCGCGTGCTGCGGTCGTTTAAAATGTCATCATCGCACTGACGAGAGCTTCCGTGTAACTGTAATATGGGTCACTATACTATATCTTTTATGCGAATTGTTTACTGCCAGTTCTCGGAATGAAGATACTTATTTTGATAGTCCAAATGTAAATTTATTATAAAAATGATACCAACACAAATACCCCATACGTTTGATAGCTGAAAACTTAAACATAACATAAACTCACGCCTGTATTCCCCGAAGGGGTAGGCAGAGATGCTAGCACCCACATTTCGCCAGTTTACGTTTAGGTCCCAATGTAATAGGTGGTGAGCCTATTGGCATTAACCGGGCACTTATAAAACTGAAAACTTAAAGCGAATCTGTTAAAAACGAGTAACTTTTTTTCGTAAAATTGACACTTATATGAGCTGAATCGCAACAATTCATTTACTAAGCAGATTCTAATTTCGTGTAAAAGACGAAATATTATCTTAATATGATTCCAACAAAGTGGACCTACAGAACTGTCTATGATTTGTAAATGGGTGAAGAATATTATTGGGTTCTGCACTTCTATCAAGGTTAGGTATTGCTGTTTTTAGTAGCTGGTTTTAGATATTTACTCCTTTCTTTATGCTATAAAGAAATTGTTAAATTTAACAATCAAGCAACGCGGAACAATTTTGTCTTTCCACACATATGAATCGTCGAACAAACAACAAACCGCACGTCAGCTGACAGTATCGTCCCTGTTGCGCAACGTTGCCCAACATGTTGAGCAAAATTTTTAGAGTCAAATTTCCTGATATATACGAAACTTAAAACAATAGTAATGTAAGTTCATATTGAAGTAGCCATTCAGTCTTAGGGTTGAACATTATGTGTAAAGATTTATTTCTCCATCTGTTCCCCATCATTTGTAACTCCATCTGCATACAATACCACAACAGAGGGTACAAAGCAATCTTAGCTTGGCACATAAATCGAAGTATTACATATGTAGCCGTCACGTCAATTACTTCCTTGATTGCACAAGCATTTGTGGAATGCTGACTTACAGTAATACGTGTCTACACTCTGCAGTCTGCGCTGAACATATATCCAAGCGTTAAGGGGCCCACAGACTTATTGTATCGCTTACTTTGTAGCCAAACATTTAAAACAAAAGTCAGCAAGTTGGGGAAAAGTGTGTGCGGACCAATCGAAAAATCAGCCAAGTGCAAGTAGGCCTTGACGACAAAGTTTCAAAAAACTCTTAAAATCAATTAGACCAAATCAAACTGTTTTATTGATTTTAATTATGTTATTGTCCGAAGTAAAGGCGTGTACCACATATGAGAACAACCAGTCAACAGGTAGGGTCACCATCAATGACTCTACCCTGACCTTCTTTCTGAGACTTTGCCTTTAGCTTAACATCAGGTGAGGTGAAGTCTAATTGACGTGTCCTTTATAAAAAAAGGGGAGAATACCAAGACAGTAAGTTCAATTTGAGTACCTACTTTGTTCGTCAAGATCGACATGATTCTGTTTAGAATACAAAACTGAATACATTCGATCGTTGTAAATTAAATAAAAAAAGCTTGTAAAGATATGTAGTAGTACCCAAAAATATAACGAAAACTCCAACGAGTAATACAAGCTTAGAAACACATGTCCCTTTTCAAATCGAAACAGTAATCCAATACTTTGAATTCTCTGTAAAATATCAATCCACACTACATCGGAGCAGCCCAATACGAGACGCTTTGTAAGCTTGGCTCTGTTTTAACATAACAAACTTATGCTAACTGGCTCGTACATTCCACTGCCATGTTGTGGTAATGTACGAGTATCTTCTTGAATAAATAGATGTTAGGAATAGAAAACTTTATTTATAGAATCTGTCAGGGAATTTGCTTGATTTACATAGGTATTTTGTAATACATAAACGAAGAAGTTGTCTCTTTCTCATTGAGATAGGCACCGTTAACATTGCATTTTCATGACGCCTTTAGACGTCTTTCGCTTCTTCTATTTTCATAAGTTTTCATTTATCTAGGCTAGTTACCGGTACCTACTCTTGACTTTCTCGTTGTTCGTGAACATTTGCTGGAAAAGGAATCGTTGATAAGTACAAATGCCATTTACGGCCTTTCATAAATACAACGTTGATCCATCCATACACTCATGTCTGGAAATCCCCGAAGGGGTAGGCAGAGGTGCATTAGCACTCTCGTTTTGCCAATTATTATTTTCGGTCTCACGACGACGTTATAGGGGGCGAACCTATTGCCGTCTAGCGGGCCCTTTGTCTTGGGTTGTATGTTTACTGTCGGATGGAGAACAGCCCTATCCCTTAGTCGCCTTTCACGACACCCACAGGCAGTGCTGGGGTGGTCCTATTCTACTCCTCCGGGAACCAACATGGCATGATAAAACTTAAGTATCAATTAAACAATTTTAATCAATAAACTATAGTCACATGTCACTAAAACGCAAAATACGTCTGCTTAATCTGCTCTCAGTGTAATCCAGTGTAATAAGGGCGTAAGTGAATAAATGCATATTCATATTATCCAAGTCATTAAAGGTCCTATTTATGTATGCGACGATAGGTCGCGACAATTTGGCACTTTTCCAAACCTTCTCTAAAACACTTAATAAAACTTGCTGGGTATCTCACGGCTACCGGTGTATGTAACACATCAGCCTTATTCGCAGCAATGAACCACAGAAACAATCAAAATGTATCAATATTTTTTTAAATAGTGAAACGCATTGTGATTATTTCCTAGATTGCGAAGGAGCATCCCACCATCGAAATAAAACAAAATTTATAGCATTGGTGAAGAAATCCTTGTTTTCTGTACAATCAATTTGTGTTATCTTTATACAGAGAAAGCCCATGCACAATAAAACATTAAAACAGCGTAAATTTACGTCTTTTTTACACCCAAACAACGATTAACCACCGCAACTTTCATGTCGCAACGTTTTTTTAATTGCATCATTGTTACGACAGCCTCCATTCCATAGCGTGAAAACCCGTCTAGTTTCCAACGTTCACATTTTACATCGATTTGTTTCAAAGTTACGTCCTTCTTTAACTGCTAGGATTGAAGTTTGTTGAACTGTGTTTTTGCGCATCATTTACCGGTTCGAACGTTTTTCTGCAAATGCTTTTATAAGATCGATTTGTTGAGTGCATCGAACTTTTAGAGTCGGATTATGTGTTGATATGGTGCTAACCTGGTATGCCTAGAGACGTCTAGACAGATATTGAGTTGCGCCCACTATAATCAATTTTAGAGCAGACTTAAAGACGTAATTCGATAGTGTTAGTTGTGAGAATACTTTTTGTTTCTAGGTGTTTGTTATTTCGTTGATACGAATTGAAGAATGGAAGTGAATATTGTTGCATGTGTTTATACATTAAAAGATTCTTCCATTAAATCCTACTCCTCATAGTATGAAATCAACCTATCGGCAAATTAGTCCCACTACCGCATCCACATAATTCAAATACCGAAACAGTAGTAACAGTAGCTTGTGATCTTTATTATTTGTACAAATAAAAATTAAATTAAAAATTTGAAAAACCCCCGTCACAAAAAACACTTCCAAAATGTTGAAAATAAATAGAGTTTGCCTTTTAACTTTAACGGTTGCCATGTCGGGGGACCTTAAATTGTTGAATGAGGGTCCCCCGACATGGCAACCGTTAAGTTAAAAGGCAAACTCTATTTATTTTCAACATTTTGGAAGTGTTTTTTGTGACGGGGGTTTTTCAAATTTTTAATTTAATTTTTATTTTATACTTTTTAAAGTGATCTGCTAGTCATCCTCTTTCATTTGATACCCATATTGAGGGAGTTATGAAGAAATTCGTATTCCGATATGTTGTGGTGGCGGCCATCTTGGACCGATTTTTTCCAAACATAGCTAAGAACACTCCCGACTAATATACCTTTCAAACAAAAAAAACTACATCCAAATCGGTTCATCCGTTTGGGTGCTACGATGCCACAGATAGACACACACACACACACACACACACACACACACACACACACACACACACACACACACACACACACACACACACGCACGCACGCACGCACGAACGCACGCACGCACGCACACACACACACAGACACGTTAAACTTATAACACCCCGTCGTTTTTGCGTCGGGGGTTAAAAAGTAAAATACATGGACAAATAAAAATAATATACAGCTCGTGCGAGTTAACATGGCACCTGGCCTTGCAAACGGATTATTCCCGTTGGCCACCACATAGTTGGCCACCACTGGTGGACATTGGGACATTTTATTACTTTTTATCCCAATGGCCACCAGTGGTGGTCAGCGGGAATCAAATATTGGAAATGTTCCCGTTGGCCACCACATAGTTGGCCACCACTGGTGGACACTGGGAAATTTTGTTACTTTATGTCCTCAAGGCCACCACAAAGACAAATAATACAACTAGGTAGGTATGATAGAAAATCAACATTTATTAAATATTTCCTAACAATAAAGTAGAAAAATAAAGTGTACCTAATAATGATTCGGTAAAATCAAATTCTATCGGTTCGGTAAAAACGGATTATTCCCGTTGGCCACCACATAGTTGGCCACCACTGGTGGACATTGGGACATTTTATCACTTTTTATCCCAATGGCCACCAGTGGTGGTCAGCGGGAATAAAGTTTTATTACATTTTATGGTGCACATTCTGCAACTGATCCTAATATAGAAGGTTTACAGTTTGCATTTGGGGTAGGTAGGTACCTACTTCTTAAATACTTACCTACGTTCAAACCAATCTTACGTTTAGAATTTAAAATAATTCCAGTCCACACCTGTATACATCTTAAAACTTGAATAAATGATTATTATTAGGCATTAAGTATATTATTTGTGTGTATGTAGATTTAAATTATTTAATAAATTATTTGATATAATTTCCATATTTTACGGTACCTATTCAAATTTGTATTGAATAAGAAATACATAATAAAAGTAATTCCATACTTGTTACTTATGACTTATTTTCGAGATAATCGTGCGTGAGCGCAGTGTGTAAAATAAATAAATAAAATAAATATTCCACAATATTCTACACAACGCTATCTAGACCCATGGTAAGCTTTTATAGCTTGTGTTACGGAATCTAGAATGCGGATAAACATACTTATATACTTTTTTTTTGTAAATACATACATATTATACATAGAAACTGAGTACGAGGGATAGAAACTGCCTTCCTTTACAAACGCGACGTCATTTCTTTGGTTTGTGGTTAAATCCTTTTTCGCTCTAGCTACCGCGAAACTTACCGCCTCACGTACGATTTCTAATACCTTATCATGTCGGCGCGAGTAATGACCCCGGTCTAATAGCGTCCTACAACCCACCAGTAGGTGCCTAGAAGTACCAATTGCTTCACCACATGAGTTACATGTTTTATCTGTGGCTTTTTCCCATCTGACAAGATTGCTTTGGTCGGGGAGGGTCAACTGGAATGCATTGAGATAGAATTTAAGGAGAGCCGGTGACCAGTCGTATATTAAGGTACGCCATTTTAAGGCTATGGGAATACAAAATTCACCTAGTGTTAACCATTCGTTTTGTATTTCTAGGTTCATTGCGTGCACTTTGTAGGTATTATTTTCATCTACTTGAAGAAAAGATTCTGTTATGTCTTTGTCTGACTGCCTCCTAGTATTTGTTTTTACGGATTATTCCCGTTGGCCACCACATAGTTGGCCACCACTGGTGGACATTGGGACATTTTATTACTTTTTATCCCAATGGCCACCAGTGGTGGTCAGCGGGAATCAAATATTGGAAATGTTCCCGTTGGCCACCACATAGTTGGCCACCACTGGTGGACACTGGGAAATTTTGTTACTTTATGTCCTCAAGGCCACCACAAAGACAAATAATACAACTAGGTAGGTATGATAGAAAATCAACATTTATTAAATATTTCCTAACAATAAAGTAGAAAAATAAAGTGTACCTAATAATGATTCGGTAAAATCAAATTCTATCGGTTCGGTAAAAACAAATACTAGGAGGCAGTCAGACAAAGACATAACAGAATCTTTTCTTCAAGTAGATGAAAATAATACCTACAAAGTGCACGCAATGAACCTAGAAATACAAAACGAATGGTTAACACTAGGTGAATTTTGTATTCCCATAGCCTTAAAATGGCGTACCTTAATATACGACTGGTCACCGGCTCTCCTTAAATTCTATCTCAATGCATTCCAGTTGACCCTCCCCGACCAAAGCAATCTTGTCAGATGGGAAAAAGCCACAGATAAAACATGTAACTCATGTGGTGAAGCAATTGGTACTTCTAGGCACCTACTGGTGGGTTGTAGGACGCTATTAGACCGGGGTCATTACTCGCGCCGACATGATAAGGTATTAGAAATCGTACGTGAGGCGGTAAGTTTCGCGGTAGCTAGAGCGAAAAAGGATTTAACCACAAACCAAAGAAATGACGTCGCGTTTGTAAAGGAAGGCAGTTTCTATCCCTCGTACTCAGTTTCTATGTATAATATGTATGTATTTACAAAAAAAAAGTATATAAGTATGTTTATCCGCATTCTAGATTCCGTAACACAAGCTATAAAAGCTTACCATGGGTCTAGATAGCGTTGTGTAGAATATTGTGGAATATTTATTTTATTTATTTATTTTACACACTGCGCTCACGCACGATTATCTCGAAAATAAGTCATAAGTAACAAGTATGGAATTACTTTTATTATGTATTTCTTATTCAATACAAATTTGAATAGGTACCGTAAAATATGGAAATTATATCAAATAATTTATTAAATAATTTAAATCTACATACACACAAATAATATACTTAATGCCTAATAATAATCATTTATTCAAGTTTTAAGATGTATACAGGTGTGGACTGGAATTATTTTAAATTCTAAACGTAAGATTGGTTTGAACGTAGGTAAGTATTTAAGAAGTAGGTACCTACCTACCCCAAATGCAAACTGTAAACCTTCTATATTAGGATCAGTTGCAGAATGTGCACCATAAAATGTAATAAAACTTTATTCCCGCTGACCACCACTGGTGGCCATTGGGATAAAAAGTGATAAAATGTCCCAATGTCCACCAGTGGTGGCCAACTATGTGGTGGCCAACGGGAATAATCCCTTGCAAACAACCCTCCTCCCACTTCTCCGCGCGATGCCCCGCTCTCGTCCTGCAGTACTGTTGCACTTTTTAATATCGTAGTTTTTATTATCAGATTTTGTGTTTTGTTTGAGTTTTGTTATTGTTACATTTGGAACATTTATATTGATTTATTTTATTGAGTTTTCGTCATAATACTTTATAACATACAGATTTACTATGTTCTTCATTTATAATATTAGTATGGATTTCTTGGATTTTTCGAATTAAATTGATTGGATTATGAAGTAGTTTTTTTTAATTCTCTATCTCTGCCAAATTTCATCCAGATTCGTTCTACCGTTGTGTAGTTTGATTAAACACCTAACAAACATGCATCCACACTTTCAATAAATCTCATTATCAATATAGAATCTTATTACAACGGCGGTAATCATCACCTTAGTAAAAACTAAACTAATCCTTCAATATAATATTATAAAATTATGAATAGGACTTTTTCCCCTCTTAGTATGCACGTGTACTGTCATAATTTAGGCAGTAAACTACCACTGAAGGAACTGACGCTAATAAAATGATTATGTCCTTTTATAATTTGGCATGTTTAGTCACTGCTGTGATCTCTGATAACCTTTCCGATAAAAATAGCTTTTACCTGGTTTAATAATAAGGGGTGCAATACAAGGATGTGAAAATTGTACAGATAAACAATCACAATATTTTATTGGGATAACATTTCATCAATACATTTATATTAATAATTTCACTTATAGAAATAAAAAATGTCTAGTAGTTTCACCAACAGTGATTTTATTGAATAAACCTGTAATACGTTATACTTTCAGCTTTGCAGCAATGTAAGTATAACACAAGCTTATTATAAGAAAAACATAACATAACATAACATAAACTCACGCCTGTATTCCCCGAAGGGATAGGCAGAGGTGCTAGCACCCACATTTCGCCAGTTTATGTTTAGGTCCCAATGTAATAGGTGGCGAGCCTATTGCCATTAACCGGGCATTTATAAATATGCCATGAATATTGTTTATTTTTTAATCTTACGATCAGAAATCTATTTTTTTTAATCAATATTAAAGAATTTAAGAAATTTATCTAATAAAATATGGCGCCCTCGAAAATTCAAAATTTCTTTTGCAGTCAGTACTTTAAACGTCACTTGATTGAGCCAGGTGCCATGTTAACTCGCACGAGTTGTAACTGACCTATATCTTCCCAATCACTTACATCTTTTTAAACACTCTAAGTGTTACCAATAAATAATACGTCTAATTAAAGTAGTTGAGTGCGTTAGATAACTGGGCCTATTGCCCTAAAGGGAACGTCTATCACAATTTTAGAAGGGCCCGAACTTAAGTAAAGTAAATTGGTTAATAGTTTACATTCAATTTGGGAGCGTAGAATTTGATATTTTTGACAGACCCCTATTTCATTTAATATTAGTTGTAGCATTTTTAGAGTTCCGTGTCCATAGGGTAACAAATCGGTTCTTACAGAGTCGTACACACATCCATAGGCCACGGTAACCACTTCCCATCAAGGGGAAGACTGCTTGTGTACCCTTAAGTGGTATAAAAAAAATAGAACCGTCTTTTTCAATCCCGGTTGCATGCAAGTTTTGCACTTTGCAGCTCGGGGGATCTACTACGTTTTCATAAATAGGTTTAAATTATTTTTATGGCCGCGGTTGCCGTATTCTGGTCCTCCCAACTCTGAGAGGAAAGATTGAGCGAAAGCCTCGTTCTTCAGTCAGCAGATGTACTGGATACTTTCCTGTGTGATTGACTTGGGCCCCGAGGACCTTAAAGTACTACTCTTACTCTTACCCAGTCAGTAGCGGGTAGCGGGCTTCGACCAAATAAAAAAAATACTTTGGTCGAAGGTAGCAGGTACAGCCAGTAAAAACATTACAAAATAAAATAAAAGTCACATTATAACGCCACTCTGTATTTCAAAATTGATGATAAATCCCTCGTGTACGAATCTTACTCACACTTGTCCGGTTTTTGTTTCAACACGAGTCATTGGTTTGTCGTGATATCGGTATTGTTATTGTTTCAAAACTTGATAATGATCCTTCTTGGATCTCTTTTGTTTTGGAACAGGTACGGAACCGGCTTTGTGATTAACGTCTTTGTTTGACTGTTCACCAAGAGTCTAAAAGGATTTAAAAAGATTGAAAGGGTTCGGAATGTTAGGTTTTAATTGTGAATTTATAAAGGAGAAAGAAAAGCCATTTATTGCCACAAATATCTTATCAATATTTCAAAAAGATGTGAATGTTAACATGGATGTGTTGTGTGTCGGGAAAGGAATGAGTAAGTATTTTAGAGGACGTTTAAAAGAGAATGAAAAGTTGAAGAATCGAGAAAGAGATGAAAGTTATGTACAAAAAGTTGAAGTGAATGTAGAGAAGCAGAGGTAGGCCCAAGAAACTATGGATGAAATGGAATGGGATGGTGGGCGTCAAGAAGTTTAGCATTTTTTTAGTATTCTGAAACATGGCAAACAAGCCTAGGACCAGTCTACTTTTCAGACCAGTTACATCATTTTATTGCAATTTTTTCTCACGCGGGATATGCAAGTCCTGCAATAAAGTACATAGGTATCGATCACGTTCCTTCCACGTGCGTTCTGCCTACCACCAAAGTCCCTGAGCGACGTATATCACTTACATTCAAGCTTGGCTGCTTGTCATGGTACAAAGTAATAAAAAAGATATTTTCCTCAGTAATTACCGCGCAAAAAATTTCAACATAATATCCATTTTGTCGATCAATAATCGTTACTTGAGCTTCCATTAGCTATTTTTTATTTAGTTAATTTGGCTTCTGTTATTTGATATATCCTGTACATGTAAGTTTAGGTGGTGACCTTGGAATATACAGGTTATACGATATGTTTTTATTAATTTACATATGAAGAACCGCAAAAGGGAAACAAAGGTACAAAATATTTGTTTTGTCTTTTTTTTTCCGTGCGGAAATCCCCTCGGATACCCCCCCTGCCGGAACCGGAAGGGGAGGTTATGTCGGACTCGAACCGACTAAAACCGCACGCCGACTGTGGGTCGTGGTGCTAGGCCGGAGGTGAGGTTGTCATCGACATATCCCTCGCACCCCGGCTGACCCAGGGCCATCCCTTGCGGCCAGAGGGCACGCCGTAATAGCGGCGGTAAGACCCATCATGGAGGAATGGCTAGAGAGGCCACACGGCAGCCTCTCATACCGGCTGACGCAGGTGATTACCGGACACGGGTGTTTCGGGAGTTACCTGTGTCGGATCCGGAAGGAGCCAACGTCCGAGTGCCATCACTGTGATGCGAGCGAGGACACAGAGCTGCACACGCTGACCGAGTGCCCGACGTGGGACACGCCAAGGCGGGTCCTAGTGGCGGCTCTAGGGGTGGGAGTCCTCACACTCGTCACATTGCTCACAGCGATGGTATGATGCGCAAACGCTTGGGGTGCGGCCGCCTCCTTCTGCGAGCAAGTAATGCTCGAGAAGGAGGCGGCCGGTCGGGTCCGGACCAGACTCCGGGCCCGGGAAGCCCGTGCAGAGCGAAGGCGAACCGGACGTCGGAGGTCGCAGAACGACCTCCGTCCTCCATGAGCGCTGGCCTGGGGGTGACTGGTGGAGCCGCCTGTCACCCTAGCAGAAGCAGGCCGCGGCGGCGGCGCAAAGTGCGCCTCCCCGGAACCGGGGCTAGATGGGGACATTTTGGTCCCCACAACCCGAAGGGGGCCATCTCGAAAGAGATGGTCCTGGGTCTGTCGGGGTGCGAGAGATATGCTTTTGGCAATCTCACCTCCGGCAACCAAGGACCCAAGACGGCGTGCGTTTTAGTCGGTTCGAGTCCGACATAATCATCTCCACCGGCTCTGTGGAGGTGGTATCCGTGGGGATTTATCGCACGATAAAAAAAAAAATCCCTTACGGCCTGGCCCTCCTCGGGAGGGGGGACAACGGTGTCCCCGACTCGCCCCCGGAATAAGGGGGTGCGCTTTTTAGCGCACCGTCGCGTCGCCGTGGCCTGCTTCTGCTGGGGTGAATATTTGTTTTGTCAAGAGTGTTCAAAACGATCTTACATAGTTGCCATTTTGACCACCTGATTTTATTTCATAAATAATTCTACCAGTCGAACAAAAGTGATGCAGGGATTATATTTACTTTCTCATCTGTTGGTATGCCATCAACAATGACTTAATGTCAAGCTTAAAACGCTAATACAAAACAGCTGCAAATTCATTGTCGTGTGCACATTAACATTTCAAGTACTTATACACAATCACTGTCAGAAGTAGCTATCATCTTAGCTCTAATACCTTTCATAAAATAATAACGAAACATTTTTATACTCACGACCTATCGCCCTGTAAGCGAAAGGTCGTGAGTTCGTGTCTCACTTGAGCATTTCATTTTTTCCAATGTTTTTCGAACTTAACAGTTAGCATAATAAATGCTATAAAAAATTCATTCAAAAATAACGAAACATGTAATATATTAAACTTGTCATTTGAAGATCTCAGAATACATCTATTATATCCATTTTTCTTTTTAATGTGATTATTGTTATTGATTATTTTTTTTAATTTATTTTTTTAATAATATTAACAAAATAACGGCAATTTTAACGACGACTGTACATTTTCCCTTAAGGTCGTTATTCGAATAGAACTGTTAAGATTATTGTGTGCGGTTATTCAGGAGCTGTTTTGTTAGTGTGGCATTTTTGGGTCCTCCCGTGGTCAGCAGGTAACAAAAGTGATTCGGTCTTACCCTTTTTGGGTTCAAGAGATTAGTAGGGACCAATTCACTGATTGGCAAGGATATTTTAACTTTGAAACAGGATTTTGATAAGTACATAAATGATATACACTCTCTTTGTTACGGATTGTTGCCAAAATTTTAATTTTAAGCATACCTTTCTACTATCCTTTAGACCTACTTGATAGGAATAAATAAAATATACGATCACCAAATGTCTCGATGTGGTTATATAGCTGACCTTACTTGGTAAAGGAAAATCACGTCTTGACTTCTTATTTCGTTCCGTTATATCTGTGTAACGTAGGATTTTGCAAAGTATTTATATCGAGACTTGGATTTACAAAAAATACAAATCTATTGAATGAACTTTACAGCAAGCATTAAATAGGTATGGTAACTATACAAATCGAATACATATGGAAAAAGAATTTTCTCGGGCGGAATTCATCCCATTTCGGGATCGAATCTCCAATAGTCAACGCGTAGTAGATCAATTAAACCACAGCGACATTCGTGCGCTCCTAGGTACCTACCACATATTTACTAACTGAACTTTGAACCGTTCGCATCCCATACTACAATAATTATAATCGTTTACAGGAATTAATGCGGTCATGGCATAGTTACTTTGTACCTACCATAATCGCGTTAATTCCCCTCAACACCATTGTTTAGCTGCCATTCAATATGCGGTTAAATTTTAATTCAGTTCAGAAATATACGATGACGCAAACTGACACTCAATTGAGAAACATTCAATGATTTAACAGAACAAACACAAAAGCCTACCCGTTATTAGTATAAATCATACATAATACACACACATGTCATTTTTCCGAAATAATAATGTTTACTTCCTCATAATTACAATGGTAAGTACAAAGCCGATGCAAGCGGACCGAATACGATGCGTCAGAATAATTATATCAGCTGGGTCGCCCCGGTAAGTCCGGCCCTCCTGACACCGCTGCGCCCGGCAGACACAGAGTCATGCTCAGTCAGTTGTAGGACGCCACACGCTCCTCACGTGCGACAACGTACGTTCATTCAACCCACGAACATTCATCTTCTACGTCATACAATAACAGTATCCACAATACATTGCACAATCCGCGTCTCGAGTGTGATGCAACTTCGCCAGCCCTCTAGCTATCTAACCCAGTTCAACTAACCGCGCGCACAAACTCGCCCGGTTTCAAAACGTATCAATAAACAAAATGCAACCACGTGCTCACCCCTCGCGTAACGCGGCCGTTGTCCAATCGTAGGAGGGCGAGGGCTACCGGCGCACATCGGCCGGCCAATCGCGGCTCGTCTACGAATTCGCCACGAAAACAGCCGATCACAACCGACAGGAACCGAAGTGGGCATCGACAACCCCCAGTGCGGCTTCAGCCCCCAATATGGCGACTATGGTGGCACAGTCGCCGGGCAATCCGGCTATATCGAAAAAACCGTCTCTCAAGAAGTACAAAGCACCCACGCCGCCCCAGAAGGTCATTACTGAAGATGAATGTGAAAGTGATAAAGACAACAAAGAGAACACAGTGCAACACGAAGAGAACGATAATGACGTAATTGACGATTGTAAACAAACAAAAGTTGAGCCGGTCGACGAGAAACCGGCGGCGCCAGAAAAAGGATCGCCTATAGTAAAAAGGTTGGCTCCTAAAATAAACGGGAATGTCGACAGAAGTTCTGTGTTGTCTAAAGCTGCTATGTTTGAGGCCGGCAGCCCTAAGGCGAAGGACCCCGCCGAAATGACTCTGAGGGAGCGTAAAGCTCTCTTTGAGAAAAATAAGGGTGCTGCCATCGTTCCAAAAGCCCCGTTCGGGCTCGCACCCTCCGTGAAGAGTTTACACGGCGACAATAAAGGTAAGTTATTTATACTTAATTATTTCTGCCAACAGTGAAGGAACACGCGAGTCTGGTATACAGTTATTTTAGATTTATGAGCTGTAACCCATCGGTGTTTTCTGTGCATATTTTTTATGAACATCTGTGTGTTACACGGTAGATTTTTCTTGCTAATTATGTTTAATTACTTTATCAACACTAAAGTTTCTTAGGATGTTATGTACACGTTTGTATTGTGCTATAGCAGTTACAAAACATTACTCTAATTCTTGTTACAATATCTACGGAATGTTTTTGGTATAGATGACGAATATAAACAACTAATTGGGTAATGTTATTGATAACCTACTTTTAAATAATAAGATCAATGTAATCGGCAAAACAAACAAATTTTAAATCTATGTTTCCAATTGGAATTCAAACAAAAAAACTGAGACTTGCAAATCTCAAACACATCTCCTGTAAATTTTGAGTTTGAGAACATGCAGTTGTCAGTGTTTTAGACATTTGATCATAGATTATTATCTTGACTTGATTTGATTTTAAAATATTCTGCAATATCTAGTCATTACGAAATTAAAATAACTAAGAGTATTATAAGACGTAACATTAACATAAGAATATCTCTTAATGACGGAAGTACAGTTACAATAATAATTATTCAGGCAATGAGTGCTAGAATAGAATCATAATAATGCTAAGAAACAATTAAAAACAAGGAAATAACGTGATGAAATCACGAAGACACCAGTGATGTCTGAGCAGAATTTTATCAGTCAGGAAAGTTATATAACAATGTAGACTTGAAAGATAGTTTTGGTCTGCTACCAAACTTAATACTGAAGTCGGAAATATTTCTTTCATTTTCGAATATAATAACCGTTATCAAATGTAACTACCGCCAATAGACTGTATGTTTGCTTGCCTATTGTTAGGTGGGATAGCAGTGAAAAGAAACATCGTAAAAGTTGGCAATTTAAGTCTTTATTTCGTGCAGAATTCTCCTCGAATCCCCGTATTTAGGATGGCGAACTTCATATCTCTATCATTAAAACTGCGTCGCGACGCTCTGGGAATAAGACAATCTGGGAATGCGACGATCTGGGAATAGGTCAAACTGGGAATAGGACCATCAGGGAATGGAACCATCTGAAACAGCGTGGCGAGTTTGGGAATGGGACGTTCTGATGCCAAACCCTCAAACCCGTCGTTTCTGGTTGTCAGATGATGCCGGCATAAGGTGGTCTCCTTGGCAATTTAAGTCGTAAGCACTAAAATACTGATATTTAAATATTGCAACTTCATTTCACAGTCTAATTAGACCGGTATCAACCGATCCGGAGGTTGCATTTTTGAAAGAAAAAATCCCGAGACGATAGAGGCACTGACTTATTAACGACTAAACATAAAGGATATAGAATAATTGATAGTATTTTGTAATTGCATTGACAGAAACAAATAGGTATCAAGTTCTACTTCGAACGATCCTCGTAACACATTTCAATTTCAATATATTAAATCCGGAGTTTTATTTAGGTAACAGTTCGTGGCCACTCTTCAACATCTTTTGATACGATTCTTGTTCCTTTGGGAAGGCTCAGTGTATCTTTTATATGGTTATCCCCTTCATCTGTACATCTAAGTCTTGGGTTCAATAGATAGGGAGGTTCAAATGATGTCGACGATAACACAATTATCCTTTATGCTCTTTAAATGAATGAGAAGGATAAACCCAGCTTCCAAAGCTGTTGCACTTGTAGATAACCCATGCAAGCCGAAAGATAAGTAATTGAATTAACTATTGTATTCTGAGTTGAAAGAAAATTAACAATTTTGTTAACTAGTCTTGTCCCGCTTCCGCCACTAATAGGGCTAAGGCTTTTCTTCTTTATTCTCGGGAATAACTAATAGGTTACTTTTATCCATGGAATAAGTTCCATGGATAAAAAGTAACGTATAAGATATTCCCGAGAAAAATCTATTCCTGTGACAAATTTCAGCCAGATCCGTTCAGCAGTTACAGTGTATCATATAAACAAAATATCCAAACATTTTCATAAACTATAATTTACGAGATTAATTGAAAAAAAGTAAGAAAAGCAATCAGGTTTTTATATAAAAACATTAAATCTAATTAGAAAGAAGCTGCTATGAAAGGTTTTCGCGAACGTCTCCACAAAAATCATCAGACATCTACATATTAGATCAGAACTTCGCTACACAACTAATTAAGATGCCGGACATATGAGAATAGACGCCATTAAAATGTAAATCAGTGCAAAAATTATAACAAGTTTTTTGTTACGTTTGTTTAATCGATTTTACAAGTACCAGTTATTATAATAATGTCCACTTGTATAATACTGGTTGAAATGCCAACAAAAAATGTTACGTTTTTTTATTGTAAAAAGGTCATTGGTCTTTGCTAGTCTAGGTTTTTTGGGGTGTGTCGTGAACCATCAAATTTAAGTGGTGTACTTAATGCAATTGACTGCTCATCATAATCATCTCGGGCCTAGAGAATGTGTTGAATATTTTTACATGTTTTGCTCCTTAATACTGTCTCGGTCTATCGAATTTATAAGTGTGCCTAAGTATTTATTGTTGCAATAAGTTCCTTTAAGTTTTAGATTTGTTTTAAATTGTCTTCCTGGTAAGGTTAACCCGGGGTCTCCTGCAATAGACTCCCGTGTCGGAACATAATGTATGTAAGTTTAGTTGGTTCGATTCCGACATAGCCTTTCACCGTTAGCTCTTTTGGGGTAACATTACCGCACAAATCTGGTGTCATCTCTAGGCCGTCACAGGTCACTAGTTGGAATCCGAGAAACAGCAGAAACAGAACTCAAATATCGAAGTGCAGCCGCGTCTCAGTATTCAAAATTAGACTGGTAAGCCACCCCATGTGTTCATCCGCAATAAAAATCAATTTTTCTTCTTTTTTTCTTTGAACTTAGTTGGGGAAAAGGCGAATGACTGTTCTATAATCCTCAGGACCAATGTGAAGTCTGAATAGACACTTTCCCTCTATCGGAAACATAACTCCAGAGAATTCCTGTTCCAATAGTAGCTGACCGCAATTTGGACGGGAAGTCCCGTTATGCTGTCTCGTGAGATAGATTTAGCTGTGTAGACAGAAATACGACTTGACAGATAGGAGAATATTATGAATACGGAAGTCTGGATATATCTCCATGCATCGTTGCACTTCTCATACGTAGGTACAGATAAATAATAATAAATTTCATTTAAAAATATATCCATACTAATATTATAAATGCGAAAGTAACTGTATGTCTGTCTGTCTGTCTGTATGTATGTATGTTACGCTTTATCGCCTAAACAACTGAACAGATTTTGATGAAATTTGGTATAGGGGTACATTAGACCATGAGAAAGGACGTAGGTTATGTTTGGTCGCGATAACCGACATCCACGCGGGCGGAGCCGCGGGCAAAAGCTAGTATGTCATAACATTCGAATACATTGGGAAAAATGAAATGCTCAATTGGAACTTGAACCCACGATCTTTCCCTTACAGGGGCTCTTCCAACTGAGCTATTGAGCCACACCTGAATCACTTAAAATTTCCCTTCTCTTTATATCCGTCTTTAAGGGCGACGGTGGAGCCATATACCAACTTTCTTACAAACTGTTGGCGACCCACAGTCGGCGTGCGGTTTTAGTCGGTTCGAGTCCGACATAACCTCCCCTTCCGGCTCCGGAAGGGGGGGTATCAGAGGGGATTTCCGCACGGAAAAAAAAGGCACCAATGAATGATTGTTAACCATTTTTAAACATTGATTTTTGATGACTCCGCCCAGATATTTGAATATTTTTCATAATATTAGTCACCTATGTCACGTCAAATAACCCGCCTCGAATCGTTCCTGGCACAAAGATGCCCATTATGCTGAAGTTGGAGTTGCCACGTTAAATCGCAATAGCTATCCTTTGCTCCAGAAACGAGCTGGAGCGGGAGTCACCGCCTTGTCAATTTCATTTTTAATGTATGTTTATTGCTTTAGTAGCTTTTTTTTATCGTGCGAAAAATCCCGCCGGAGCCGGTGGAGGTGGTCATGTCGAACTCGAACCGACTAAAATGCACGCCGTCTTGGGTCTTTGGTTGCCGGAGGTGAGATTGCCGAAAGCATATCTCTCGCACCCCGGCAGACCCAGGACCATCACTTTCGAGGTGGCCCCTTCGGGTTGTGGGGACCTTAGTGTCCCCTCTAGCCCCGGGTACGGGGAGTAGTAGCTTAGTGGTTTAAGAAACAGCCTTACGTGCGACAGGTTCCGAGTTCGAATCCTGGCCATTACACATCGGTGGTGTATTAACCAGGATTTGTTGTTTTTATTAAGTGTATAATTAACATTTTAAGTTAGCCCGAGGGGTTAGCCTTCCAACATTGGAAGAGGCCCAGTCCAGCATTGGACTGCGATAGGCCAATCGATTGATCGATTGAAGGGGTTAAAGGGAATATAAAGTAGGAATATCGGTTACTAGTACTCTTAAAAATATTGCACTAGTTGTTTTGGCCACACATCATATTGAAATCAAGTTTCAGGTATGAATCACCTTGTTTTTGTGACTCTAAGGCGCTCATTCTTCAATATCTACATGCTAATGAATGATCCAGGTCGAACAAATAATAAACCATTTGATATTTACCGCAAAACGCCTAATGACACAGTTCATATGCGTTCGTGCTAAAAACTGTTTTACCGTTAAATTATTTGCGGTAAGTGTCAGGTCACAATCAGTACTAGCACAGTACCAATCTTTTGATGAAACTGCACCAATAATGTTACAGAATCTTTTGAAGATTACAGTCTCCTGTAAGCAACTGGAGCTTTCTCACCTATTGGTAAAGCGGCTATTGTGAATTGGCTTGAGTTTTGAACAGTTTCTTGCGTTTTTACCTCAGAATTTGGAGAAGTAGTACTTTAACATTTTCGAATGGGGTTCCCCTTGGAACAAATTACTTTTTTTAAATATCTATTATTAACCGCAATTACTAATATTCCCAACTAACCCCTCCAGCTAAGCTATATAACTTTTGTTAGGAATGGGTTCACGTCTCGATTTTAAGGCCGACTCTTTAACCTTTTTAACGGTTAAACGGTTAAAGAGTCGGCTGCCTCGATCTAGTTTATCATACACCATGCGATCCCATGGGAAGCCGGCGGGAATCGGGTAATAGGGACCGTTCGCCAGTCGCCGCTGATCTGGAGACATCACAGTGTATCCCGAAGTTCCCACAAGAACCTGATTAATTTCGGTGCAATATCGGCACGGATCTACCCGCTAGTACATATTAGTAAAAGTCATTACCCTCCTTCCTTCGGCAGTCAGGTATAAACTGTCTATTATCTTCGCAAACATGTTAGGGGCCCGGTTCTGTATTAAAAAATATTTTGAGAGCCATTTAATAACATGCATTCTATACTTGCTAACATATTTTAGATTGATACAATTCTAACTTCAAAATAGGCCACATATGGTGCCAAGCTTGTGAGAATCTTGTATCCATTTGTTTAACTTATTTCAAACCTATTCTAAATTGAGTTGATATTGTTATAATTGTCGTTCTTTAGAGTTGTACCTACTATATAAATCTTAAGCAAGTTAACCATAATTTAGCGGGTATGGGTACGAGTATATTTAGTAGCTGTATCCGCCAATACATTATCTTGCTCTAAGATTGTATACATAGTTGACACTATCAGAGCTATGTTATGTCTGTTCTATATCCGCCAATAAACATACAAGCCATGATTAAGTGTGACATTAATAGACCCGTTCTCTAAAAAAAATACAAGAAATACTAGCTTTTGCCCGCGCCTCCGCCAGCGTGGATGTTGGTTATCGCGACCAAACATGTCCTAGTCCCAATTTATCAAAATCGCTTTAGTGGTTTAGGCGTAAAACGTGAAAGACTATTTAATTTTCGCATTTATAATATTAGTGTAGATTCAAGCACTTCATCATCTTTAATATGGCTTTTATGGGAGCGACTTTAGTCTGACCTCTCGAGGAGAAAAGCCTGCGCCAGCTATAAATTGTCTGAGACCTGTCACTTCGAGAAGTATCAACCATCATTGTATCGTCCAAAAATTTTGTAGTTACCGGTAAATGCGCAGTACCTACGCGATTTTTGGGTGTCTTTTGTGCGGTCTTTTCTGCGGCCTTACGATCGAAAGGTCCCAGGTTCGAATCCTGGCCATTATACTACCGACGTGAACCCACACCTAACACGAGGAGTTTGAGGGAATACCTATTAGTAATTTCGTTTCTACTATTCTTTGTTTCTATGTATAATATGTATATATTTACAAAAAAAAAATTATATAAGTATGTTTATCCGCATTCTAAATTCCATAACACAAGCTATAAAAGCTTACCATGGGTCTAGATAGCGTTGTGTAGAATGTTGTGGAATATTTATTATTATTTAAAAAAATAAAACACAAAACAGATAATTTCAGCCGCGCGGGCCAGGGCCTCTTTTCTCTCGCATTTTGGTGTATAACGCGGTTCACACCATGCGTAACACACGTCATGTATAGTGTACAATGACAACTTACTGGTCTGGCCGTCTGGCGCCATGTGTATACTTTCTCCTCAATAATACAATAGATCGATAACAATACTAAGTACTAAATATCCGAATGCATTTCCATAGCCTCTAGCGATCAGCCAGACTATCGGAATACCGTTAATTGAGACTACTATTGTTACTTTCGGTCTGAGGATTAGCCATGAAGCTGAAACTGGCAGCAAAAGAGAACTGGTTCTCAGCATTCCATGGATTCACCGTGCGGTCGCGGGGTCCATGGCGTGGTACAGAGAGGAACACTGTGACGACGCCTGGGACTTGCGACCCAGGTGTAGATTTAGGGTGGCCACCTTGTGATGCATCAGCGCTCACCTCCAATACAAGTAGCATCAATATGAAAATGATGATGGTGAAACTTCTATAAATTGTGTGAGACCTTCTTGTAATGGGAATATGTGTTTGGCTGTTATAATTTTGGTTTGGCTGCCGATTTTGACCGACTCAGGCTCATGGATTAATCTAGATTTCTTTACAAGCCGGTTTTGGTGATTCGGGATTCCTAAACCCTAGCTGGGAGATTTCAAGTGTGCTTAGTGTATCCAGGAATGTGTACCGTAGCATGTGTCTAGTCACAGAATAGATAATAGTGACTTAAGGTCCTTTGGCCCCTAGCTGGGGCAGAGGGCGTCCACAGTGAGTTTCCATCCCGTACGGTCTTGAGCCTCGCGTTTGACTTCGCTCCAGGTTTTTCCAATGGCTTTCGCTTCGCCAATGATAGTCCGCCGCCAGGTCTGTTTTGGACGACCACGTTTGCGCTTTCCTTGGGGATTCCAGTCTAGGGCTTGCCTCGGTATGTGTTTGGATCCCTTCGGAGGGTGTGAGATAATAGTACTGGTCTTGTATGTTTTTAAGGACCACCCTGCTCCTCCTGTGGGTGTCGTAAAAGACGACTAAGAGTTAGGGCTATTCTCCATCCGACAGTAAACATACAGCCCAAGACAAATGGCCCACGAAACGGAAATAGGGTTGCCCCCTATTACGTCGTGGGACCAAAAATCATTATTGGCGAAACGTGGGTGCTAATACACTTCTGAATGTATGGATGGTATTTTACTGCCAAACGTCAGTAAAGGTCAAAATAATCATTTCTTCGATCGAATAAATCCATAAATATCTTACTATGTACGCTGTAAAGATCTTGAACCGTATAAGAGTACTGACACCAGTCTGGGTTAGGCAGAGAAAGACGATACAACGAGTTGTTTAAGAAATTCCATAGGGAAGTCAGAACGAATCAGAAGTTGTGACTAAGCCCCGTTAACAGTCGTAAACACAAATATGCAGCCAAGAAATGCAATTTACCGGGTTGCAGTCATATAATCCCACTTTAGACAACAATATGGAACCAATATCTCAATACAATCAGGGTTACCGATATAGTATTGGGATTGGGAATGTTCTCACTTCTATGCTTTTGGACAGATTTTGACGAAAAATGTGGTTCTCTAACTTTTAAACTCTCGCGTTCCATAATATACAATATTTTCTGTGTTTGGAGTTTTTGGAGTAACACAGATTTTCTTTATGTTTTCCATTTTTCTGTTTCTATCTTACTGTTTTAAATCAAGTAAAAGGGTTGGAGAGCAGATCTCGGCCCAAATCAAAGTTTTGATGGTCACCGTACTCAATCTAGCAAACCGTACCCTTATAGTACTTAAGGTACGGTAAATAAATCATAGAATTCAATATATACCTGTATTGAAGTTTTGTGGTCAGCCCTAGGTGTAAGACTATTCCGATATAGCACTACAGAGAGAAAGCTGGCACACTAGAAAAAACTGTTTTCTTCTAATTCCTAATTGATGAAGTCAGCTACAACAAGTAGTAAGTACCACTAAATAAGTACAGACGTAGATAAAGCAATACACCTATAGCATTGTCTACGTCTAAAAAAAGTTTTTCGGGCGAAGGCGCGAACTCGGCGAGTGAAAAGATAAAACCCATTGAACTCCCTTTGAGAAAACCGCCGAAATTCTTACTAAAATGTTCAAGAGTTGATATTACCCCTCTTAAACTTCCGGATAAATAGCTTGAGGAGATCTTTATCAAACATCTATGGCGTCGAGTCGGACAAATATTTGAACATCAAAACATCAACACTTATGGAGTACCTACTTAAGTTACTATAGATGTAACCTTGCATATTATTATGTCATACGAAATAATTGATGCTGTTTGTCACGTACATGCTAAACAAAATTGCGGTAGTACATTTTATTGTATTAGGGCTCAGTAATCTTCAAAACTGGACCGAAATATTAAATTCCTATAGCAAATACATAGATTAGCGACCAAAATCGAAAAATGTTATTTTTAAGCTATCGCGGTGTAAACTCATTGTTATTTTATGCAAGTTCGGGACTTCACGCGATAAAAACTTCCACTTACTAAGCAGTCAAGTCGTGACCACGGGTGCAGCATCGCACCCGAAACGTCGGCAGAAAGTAAGTGGAAGTTTTTATCGCGTAAAGTCCCGAACTTGCATAAAATAACAAAAATCGAAAAAGCTATTTATAACTGGAATTCAATTTGTGATAACGTCAGTTCCATAATCCTTCTGTTTTGCGGGTATGCTGTCTCCATTTTAAGACTGATTTACTCCAAAGGTCATTAGTCCTTCGACAGGTATGGCCAGCGCATTGTGAGCTTCACCTCAATGAGCTTTTTCTGCAAGTTATGGCGGTAACTTTAGTTCTTTGTCACATGACCTCATTTCGAATTTCGACGCTGAGCTACTTATGGACTAGTTCCATCGTCAAGTGCCTACGTTTTTGTAAAGAAATCAATTTATTCTGGAGATAAAAGTGAAGTTACAACTATCTGCGTAGGAATCCACGTGGGTTTTTACGAATGATAGGAATCCCGATTGATTTAAAAAAATCTTTGTGATAACATTTGAATCAATCAAAAGTTCAGTGAATGAGTTTTTACTGCCGAACTAACGTGAGAATCCAGTTCAGTTACAACTTGAACGCAATTTTAGTATGTATTTGCTCTCGTAAAATTTGACATTATGAACAAAATGATCAAAATTATTGCCCAGTTTTGAACAAAAAATTATGATCAACAGATACAGATAGTGCTCATTTGATCGGACAGTATAATAATACAGCACGAGTCGCACGTTTCCTGTGTTGCAACATGTAATTATACGACTAAGCTATGATATTCTCAAAACACTCTTTTAATTAACGTAATCATCCCCATAACGACTTTCCAGTTGCGTTCAAAGTTCGCAATTTGGACCCGGAATTCCACTTATTGATTGATATGTCGGTACTACTGTCTGGCCTTCTGAATCTAACCCTGAGTGAAAAGTTATTGCCAGAGCCCCGTCCGTTGTTCAGTAGGTGCATCAGATGCGCTTGGGTCTCAAGGATGTTCATAACGCCCTATAAACCAGGTAACAAAGCCAAAAAGAACCCCCAACTAAACCACATTTTCATGTGACGGTATCTACGCGTTTTGGTTTCACGGCCTAAGGCTGCGTTTCCATTGACGCGGAGCGGAGCGGGACGGAGAAATACTAACTAATAGCATTGCATAAAACTCCGCTTCTGCAGCTGAGCGGAGTTTTTTATGCAATCTTTCTCCGCTCCGCGTCACTGGAAATGCAGTGAATCGATGCTATGCCAGCGACTTCTTGGAAACGACTTAATAGTGTACCTACTATACTAACTGATGTCTTATAGGCTAGAAATGTGGCCTGACTGCGTTTTTACCAGAGATGTGCGAGGAACTACTCCTTAGATGGTAGTCGATACTCGAACTGAGTATTTATTTTAATATAGTGAAGGATACTTATGTTCTCTACGGGCATTTCATTGTCTATAAAAGGGAAATTTATTGGTATTCTCAACAGGTAATTTCGGTTGCAGAGAAATACAGCAATCACGCAGAAAGTTGCAGTTATATATTTACATAGTGTTGCTTTACTAAGTAGTCTGCTTATTTACCCACTTTGTGGACTAACTAAATATGACAGTCTATACACTGTTTACCTGCAACCCTTTCCGATTGCCAAGTGACAATTACCTTCCAAGATTATAATTGCCTTTTTTTGTATTTCGAGTGACTTTTTGGGACAAATACCATTATGTGCAGCTGCACTATACCATACATCTCCATAATTATTTCCAAAAAATAACTAAATGTTTTATAAACACAGCTGTTTATATCTAACGAGTTTATAATAACGCACTTTCACAAGCGTACGGTATTGTGGTCGAAATTGTAATGAAATATGTCAAACATGTGGGACCTACTTCTAAATATCGGTTTAAAGATATTTATTTCTCATAAAAAACAATACAGTTCACTTAAAATGAGATAAGATACAGATTGTTATTATTATACTTGACAATAATAAACAAGAACATTGCCGCCTCAGGCCCTTACATTATTGCTGACATTATACAATTATAATTCAATTCAATTTAATTTATAATAAATGGTTAGTAGTACATATTAATACTGATAAGTAGGTAGGTAATATTATTATATGATACAGATTGTTATTATTATAAATATCAATTAATTGATGTCATTCTGTAATTCGATTTAATGTAATTTAATTTAGTTTAATTTATAACATTGAAGTTAGAATAAGTTATTTATAATATGGTAGGTAGTACATATTAATAGTAACATGTAGGTAGGTAATGTTATTAGTAATACAAGTTTACACTACACTTCTCGCATATGTTCTTTTAATTTCCTTTTGAATATGTCAATACTGTCCGTTTGCTTGATGTCATTAGGCAATTTATTGTACAGCTGTGCTCCCTCGAACAGTATCGTCTTTTTTCCGTAATTAGTGCGTGGATGACTTAGTTGGAGTTTGCCTTTATTTCGAAGATTGTAGGGTGTTATTTTTTTCGGCAACACTATGTTGGTCTGGACTGAATTGGTTGTAATTTTTTTTACTAAAATACATGTACAGTACTCGTAAATTTGTCTAACATTTAGTAATTCTGTTTCCTTAAATACTTGAGTTGTTGGTGTTAAATAATGATAGTGATATAAAGCCTTAATAATTTTATTTTGAGTTCTTTGCAATGGATTTAGATATGTTAGTGCGGCCGATCCCCATATTTCAATCATATACTCTAGTTCTGATTTTACAAGGGAGTTATAGATAATTGTACTTATTTTTTTTGGTATGCAGTTTGATATTTTACGTAAAGCACCCAATAAAGACGTCAGTTTCCCCTTTACGTGGTCAATATGTGCACTCCATGATAGTTTGTCGTCTATCCGTAATCCAAGGTATTTTTCTTGATGAGATTGCTGTATTTCGACATTATCTATGTTAAGAGGGGTAAATTCAGGTATTTTTTTATTTTTCGCCGCGAAAATCATAAAAGATGTTTTAGATGCGTTTACCGTTAACAAGTTATATTTGAACCACTTCGTTAGTAAATTAAGATCTCTCTGGGCCTCGCTAATAATCGTTTGTATACAGCTATTATAGTAGAAAAGACATGTATCATCTGCGTACAGAGTAAGGTGACCGGTCATTCCTATTAAATGTATATTATTTATGTATATTAAAAACATTAATGGGCCGATTATGGAGCCTTGAGCTATACCAAAAGGCAGCGTTTGTGTAGAACTCATGAAATTTCCCATTTTGACCACCTGACGTCTATTTTGAAAATATGATGAGAACATGTTGAGAGCTGTCCCCGTGACACCTATGTTATGCAATTTCTGTAATAATTTTTGGTGACTCACCGTATCGAATGCTTTTTTTAAGTCAATGAATATACCTAATGCTATGTTCTTATTGTCAATATTAGTTTTTATTTTTGTTATTAAATCGACTGCCGCCATAAGAGTACTTGATTTGGTGCGGAAACCGTATTGGTGGTTATTTAGGAAGTGTTTTTCTTGTAAATAAGTATTTAAGCGTTCGTATAAAATGCGTTCAAAAATTTTTGATAAGACGGGTAAAACAGACACAGGTCTGTAGTTCCCCGGGTCTGTTTTGGAGCCAGATTTGTAAATGGGAGCGACTTTAGCCACCTTTAGTGTATCAGGAAATATACCACGTGATAAACATTCATTTATACAATTTGTTAACGGTATGAGAATTATATTCTTGAGACATTTTACAGCTTTAGTACTAATTCCGTCCAGACCCGCACTAGTGTTATTGTCTAAGTTATCAATGATCTTAGAAATTTCACTTACACTGCATGGTTGAAGTTGATTCAAAATTATATCATGTGAATAATGGTCATCGTACATTAAAGTGTTCCCGGTGTTTACATGGTACATACTTGGTATCTGGTTCGCTAAGTCTGAGCCTATTGACGAGAAAAAAGAATTAAATATATTACAAATGTCGTTACCTTCTGTTATTGGACCGGAAATTGACATCAGTTTCGGCGGAGCACAGCCGTCCTTGATTTTATTCAGCGCTAGATTGTTAATTAATTCCCACATTCTCTTTGGGTTATTATAATTATCTTGAAATAGGGTATGGTAATACTTTCTCTTTTGATTATTGATCATGGTTCTTACAGTAATTTTCTGATCTTCATACTTTTTCCGTAGGTTAATGTCATCAGGATTCGTCTTAGTTTGACACCATAAACTGTTCCGCAGATTTATTGAATCAATTATACTTTTAGTTATCCAATCCTTTTGAGGTAGATTATTTATTTTTGTTTTGTCAATTTTACTGTCTTGCACTTGATCTCGAATAAATTGTTCCAGGTAAGTATAGTCACAGTTTTCCAAATTATGCCCAGCCTTTTGAGCGTTACTGTACAGTTTTTCGTAATCTAGGGCCTTGTATTGTGTTTTTCTTATTACTGTTGGTGCCAACTTGCCAATTTCCAAAAAGATTTGGTTGTGATCGGAAAGCGATGATTTGATTATTGACAGGCTAAAAGAATGATTATTTATATTTGTACAAACATGGTCGATTATTGTATTTGTTTTACTGGTTGTCCTGGTCCCATACTTCTTATCCACCTTATTCAATATCTGGTATCCTGCTCCCTGTATTTCACGTTTATATTTTGTTACATCTGCTTCCGTGCTAAGCAAATTTAGGTTAAAGTCGCCAAACACAATAGATCTGTTGTACCGCTCGAGTTGCGCAGAATATATCTCTAAGAAGTCATTAACACTTGAGTTCCCGGGCTTGTAAATCACTCCCAAATTCAAAGACAATTTAGCTATACTTATCCATAGGTAGTGGTTTCCATCCTTACATAGTTCTTCTGTTATTTCGTATTGTAAAGTGTTGTGTAGAAAGATGGACACTCCACCGCCCCTGCCATGTTCTCTATAGTTGTAGATGTGTGTGTAGTTTGGTACCTGGTACAGGTTGGCATCATTTTCTGAGGTCAGCCAAGTTTCAGTAATGATTATCACGTGCACCGTCGAGCCCACGGCACGTATCAAGCATTGCAACTCATCAAATTTGTCGTCATTACGAATACTGCAAAAATTTCCGTAAAAAAATCTTAATGACGAGGGGTGTAATGGTATATCTTCATATTTTTTCACTATTTGATGACATATTCCACTAGATTTCACTGTATTGATTCCTTTTTGTAACGGGGCGGTCACTAGTTTTTTTCCCTATTACCTTGGTCCGTAACAATTGTTGGTATCCCCTTAACATATTTTATAATTATATCCTTTTCCCCATTCTCAGTACGCCTGTGCAAGTCCGCCTTCAACGATTCTAGGTATAATCTCTGCTTTGGAGTTTGATCGCCATACATAGTAATATTTTCGGGTAATTTAGTTTTGTTCCGTAACAGGTATTTAGGGGTCTCGACATTATCAAAACAGGCTTTTATCGAGCGACTTTTGTTCGGTATATATTTACCTAGTCTTATCACCTTTATGGGTTTAGGACACGATTCGTATATCGATGTAGTTAATCTCGTTACTTGGTCTTCATCATATAATTTCCTTGCACTATAGCTTTTATCATTTTTTTCGGGTATACCCACAATTACGATGTTTTTTTCTCGAGCGCAACGATCTTTAAGTTCTAGGATGAGATCTTCGTGACTAAAGTGTGGCGGTTTCGATGACGATGACATTTCAGCGGATTGGTTTCTTAATTGCTTTATTTCTATTTCCATATTATTAATTTTGTTTTTTGTCGTGTTCTCAGACGTTTTTAAATCTGTTATATCTGTATTTATTTGATCCAAATGCAATGTAAGAGTTTCGCTAGTTAATTTTAAAGTTCTAATCTCGTTTTTGATTTCGGACATTTCCTCACTTATATGATTCAATTGCTCCATTTGTTTTCTTCCAAAACTCTCGAGGTACCTCATAATATCGGCCCGAAAACTGGCCAACTCCTCTTTATAGTCGTATTCATCAGTGCGTTCCTTTCGCTTTCTTACAATAGTATTAATGTAAGGTTGATCGTCACCGAGAGTTTGTATGTTCGGCATGGATCCGCCGCCGCTCCCGCTGGCGCTTGTTAATGTATCTTGCGGTGGTGTTTTCTGTACACTCATTGTATTTTGCATATGAATATTTCGTACGGGTGCAAGGGAGTCGAAAAATAGCAACCGTTCTCTTCACTCTTGAGGAATGCGGGGGGGAGGGCGCAAGCGCAGACTGTCGCACAGATATTTCAGACTTTTTATTTTAGACTTTATAACTGTACATATAAGGTAACTTTTAAACTATCACACTAATTAATAATTTTTAAATCAAACTGTAACACGTCTAGTCACAACGAGCGCTAGGCTGATTACACCGTCATTACCAAAATGCTACTGTCTTACTCTGAATCATTACTCAATAGTAACAACGACGGCAGTATTCTGAAAAGTATTAATATAAGTCTCGAAGAATTATTTCGTAGCGTCTGTCGTGGGCAGAAGTCGTTGAAGAAACTGCAGTCTAAATATAAAATTCACTGAAGGCAAGAGGCGTTATTGGGGTGTAATTTTTTGTGTCTCGAAGATGCATCGTTGAGGCCTTATTGACACCAGCCATTTACCTCACGCTGGCCACTTAGTAAAGCACTCTATCAATAACAGTCAGTTTTCGAGTGAAAACTTATTAGAAATCTGTTGTTGCCACATTTAAAAGACAAAAATATTTAAGTTAGCTGTATCTTACCAAAAAAACTTAAAACTTTAATCTTCTTATCCGATACGCTCCTCACAAGCGGTTGTGATCGGTATGTGTCAGTATTGGGGTTGCAAGGGGCAGGTGTGATGCGCTTCACGATGCTACGCCCACCGTCTGTTAGAGGTAATTCTGCTGCACTCGCTAACTGAAATTTCAATATTAGTGTATTATTACTCAACTCCAAACTTGAAGGCCTATACCTAATACTACATCCGTTCCATGAACAATATGATACACTTAATTCCATTTAATATTAAGCAATCATGTAACTTGCTGATGCAATATAAGCATGCAGTCATTGTACAAAAGGAAGTGACGGTTAATTTTATTTGCTAGCTTCATTTCTTGCGATTGATTCTAAATATAAACAATTAAAAACAGTAAATTTCGATGTTCCGTACCCTTAGCTCCTCTTATTTTGGATTCTATCACAAACACACCCGTACGCCCCTAATTACAGATCCCTTTATAGATGAGGTCCAAACTGAGGTCAACAAGATATATGTGTTCCTGTTAAACTTCTCAGAAAAAGTAAAACCAACATGCTTTCGCGTAAAGAATGACTCAATACATCCTATACAGGTTTTATCCTCATGTAAACGTCCTGCTTGAGACCGCTTTTATGTTCATGGTCAGTACAAGGGCCTTGGTCCTGATTGTCTCAAATATAAAGGACCGTTTATATTTACGAGCGTACCTTTAGTGTCATGGAATTATTTTACTATCTGCGGCTATTTCTGTATATTTTTGAAGGTACTGTCTGGTATTTCGTGCTAGAATAACTATGTGGACTGTGGCCTAACTTTGGTCATGCTAAAGAAACAAAACATGTGTATGTGTCCTATTCTATGTACAGGCAAAGATTTTTCTGCTAAGGGTTTATATCCTGATATATTGTCATTTACCTAGGTCAAGTAGATCTTAGTAGTCATTATAATTATGATAATTCAAATAGGATCTAATAGGAAAGCCTTTGATTGTAAGTACCTACCGTATTAAGGTTAAAACAGCTGACTTAGCATACGTAAGCTTATTTTGGCACTCAACGTCTGGTAATTCCCCGTCCGAACAGCCCCGAAGTATGACTTTTACCTACCTATACGTGCAAATACGTATATCACACACATAGGCACGCTTGTAAATACCTGTAGGGGTAGGCAGAAGTGTAATAACACCCACATATCGCCAATTATTTTTTTCGGTTCTACGTAATTGGAGGCGAGCCTATTACCGTCTAGGGGGCACTTAGTCATGGGCTGTATGCTTACCATCGGATGGAGAACAGCCTTATCCCTTAGTCGCCTTCTACGACGACTCCACAGGAGAGTGGCTTTATTGTACTCAACTGGGAACCAACATGGCTACAATCCAGGGAACAAATACGTATAAACCATAAACCTACTACTCTTCACGTCAAAACATAAATGACTACACATATTTACGCTGATGACGTAATAGGGACCTTACAGATCTGCCGATCTCCTTGGTTGAACAATGCCGCGGTCATTCTCCTTAGATAGGTCACCGTTCATAGTAAGTTGCACGACTGCGTGCCTCGTGAAACGCGTTTAAGAGCCTCTTCTGCAATCTATGTAACCAGTCAGACCATTTGATGCTAAGCTTTGCCAAGGTTAAAAGACGGTTTACTCGTTAGGTTAGGTTAAACGGTTTTGTTAGGTCACATTAATTGGCGTTTTCGGTGATATAATGTCAAGTTATAGAGGCCCAGAAGACAATGGTATTGGCAAAGCTCTTGTCGTAATAAAAGACGTAATGAAAGAACGTGTTTCCTTCATACAGAATACAGATACAGTTTCTGATTTTTTTTTAATATTCGAACCAAAAATACCAATATTCCCTCTAACCCCTCCAACTAAGCTAAATTGCTTGTGCTAGGTGTTGGTTCACGTCGGTAGTGTAATGGCCAGGATTCGAACCCGGGACCTCTCGATCGTAAGGCTGACTCCTTAACCTTTAAGCTACCGATGCTTCCGAATTAGAAAAAGTCAGGGCTCACACTCAAAACAGGAGCCTAATACCGAGTACACATTTTAGTAACTACCTAAATTCTCGTTTTAGTTATTAAAATTCTTGTCTACATATACGTATCTAGTGAGTAGGTGTCATGTTCATAAGAATCACTACGTTCTTGTTGTGTTTTCCAACCATAAAACCAAAGTAGGTGGCGGAAAGTAATAAATTAACTTCCCTTTCGAATTTAAAGCTGGGGAAATACTGGTGCCTCATGAAACCCTCTGCTAAACGAAGGTGACGGCTAGTTTTTAAAGCCGCCATATGTCTTCGCAATACATCCTACTCAACACCCTCCTCCTGACATTAAGTAGGTACCTAGGTATATACCTCATTTCATAAGCTGGTGGAACAGGAAGAAACTTTAAGTGTATCCAGAAGATGATTTCGTAATATCCAAAGAAACTAATACGAAATCTGCATCTCATAATCAATAGAATAAAAAAAATAAAAAAAAACGCCACGTGATCCCAATCTGTGCTTACACACTACTATCGTAAAACGTAACTTCAGAATAGTACTTCGATAGTGTTGTGAAACAAATGTGCTACTGTAACCGAAATGAAGTGAAGCGCCGTCACTAAGTGGGCTACAACCTGCGAACAAGGCAAGCAGGCGCCATCAACCTTGACTCGTCAGATGAGTTACACCGTACACGGCCCACGAGTCGAACGGTACCTACACGCAGGAAAATGTGATTACACTTTTTTAAGAATACAGAATTTGAATTGTATTAATTTTGGCGGCAGCTTCCACTTTCACTTTCCTGTAGTCAAAATAACTGATTAGCAAAAGGGCGCTAAAAGTTATGTCTGTTGTGTGATAAAAAAAGAACGATACAATTATAGTTTTTTTGTCCAACCTTGTAAATTATATGACAATTAAAAATTATGACATCACAATTGCTTATTTTCATACATGTTTCCTTATAAGTTATCGTTTCGACGTTTAATAAAAAGTAACTATTTTGACTAGACAGTCAAATATCCAATTATTACGTTCTGATATTAGATGTCTTTGATAAATCATTTAAGGCATATCACACAGCAATAAAGTCACATGACGAAACACTGTAATTTTATTTCGTTCCATACACAAAAAAGAAGAATTTCCAACTATTTGTAAAGTAAAATTTGACTCTGGCTACCATAAGATTGAAAACAATTACACAAAATGAAAGCGACACGGTGTGCAACAATTTTCCTGCGAAATTAACAGCTCTTTAACACAGGAATCGGTCAGCCGAACCAAGTTGAATTGCAGACCATTGAGGCATGAAATACTGCGACAGCCTTTTGTCATTCTATGAATTGCCACAAAAGGTTTAGTAGCTCTGTTGCAGGCGTGGGATTCGGAAGCGCACATCACTAGCTCGAGTAGAGGTGGACCAAACCAACGGTTGGTGATCCGCGTCGGTGATCATTCCATGCGCACGCGCAACACAAGTCAGACCATCTTAGATAACAACTTTTTTTAAAATCGTGATCGCTAGTGGTCGTGCTTGACGATTTTTTGTGGAATTACTTCATTGGAATTTTGTGATCAAAAATTACCAATTGATAGTGCTTGATCGATTTGAGATTGGATTTAAAAATAAGGTAATTTAGCAATATTATTTTTTGGTCATTAAACAATATACATTAAAATTCATTACGGTCAGCTTTTTGTAACCATCAGAATACTTAACTTCATTAAAACTTCTTTTAACATCACAGGAGTCATTAACCATTTTCAAAATATCTGCGATATTTTTTCTTGGGCTTTGACTACTATTTATAAAACCCATACAGAAGGGTAAAGCTCTTCCATTAAAAGTGCATTGCTTCCTCAACTCGTGAAACTAACGAAGCTTTACCAAACGTCATCATATCATAACTTAAATCTATATTTTGGGATTTCTAGTTTTAATACCTTCGACTCATATTAAGTTCTATTTATTTTTTCAAGAATATTAGAACCGAAGTTACTAATATTCCCTCTAACACCTCCAACCAAGCTAAATTGCTTGTGCTAGAAGTGGGTTCACGTCGGTAGTGCAATGGCCAGGATTCGAACCCGGGACCTATCGATCGTAAGGCCGACTCCTTAACCAATAAGCTACCGACGCTTGCAACTCTATAAGTACACAAACATAGATCGAATCTTTATACATTACTAGCTGTCCCGGCGAACTTCGTACCGCCAATTTTTTAGATCCCGTTCCCGCTGCACCATTTAGGGGGATGAAAAATAGATGTTGGCCGATTCTCAGACCTACTTAATATGCTCACAAAATTTCATGAGAATCGGTCAAGCCGTTTCGGAGGAGTATGGCAACGAAAACTGACACGAGAATTTTATATATTAGAAGATAGATTATAACGAACTTTTTGCATAACTATGAAATGTGCTTACCTAAGTTAATGATTCAGTCAAATGTACTAGAAAAAATATTAAATCATTCACATTCATTCTCTTCGCACAATAAAGTTTCATAACGCATTGTAATTCTCACAAATATTGAGCTAATGAGTTGGTAGTAGTACAAACATTATTTGCAGTGTTTAAAATTAATGAGATTCTGTCTCCTAGCGTTTTCTGTCCTCAATGACTGCAATAAAACAATGCAGGGCCATTAAGGTTTCCGACACCATAACCACAATGTTTAGTACTTATTCCGCAATATTTTCTTGACCTAAATAATACAAAAAATGTAAATTGTCAAGAAAGTTACACGATTCTCTTGATCAACTTACACTTTTCGAAAACCTGTTTACAACAGTGATGTATGAGTAAGGAGAAGTGAATCATTGGATTATAAAACGATTTATTAGTTTGGGGGTTTTTTTGGTTAACGAATAAACTGCTACCGTGTTGGGAGAAAAAAAACCAGTTCTTCCTGTGGGTGTCGTAAAAGGCGACTAAAGGATAGGGTTATTCTCCATCAGACAGCAAACATACAGCCCAAGACAAAGGGTCCGCCGAATAATTTTCGGTCCCACGACGTAATAGGGGGCGAGCCTATTGCCGTCAAGCGGGCACTTGTTATGGGTTGTATGTTTACTGACTATCCCATAGTCGCCTTTTACGACACCCTCAGGGCGAGATGAGGTGGCCCTATTCTACTCAATCTTTGTATTAAAACAAGAAGACAACACGAAATTAAAAAACAAACTTTTAAGACATACTTACATACGCTCACGCCTATTCCCCTCCGGTGTAGGCAGAGATAACAGCCCGAAATTTAACTCTATCCATACATACTTCACGAGTTTTTACAAGGATATTTCTTCACAATCTAAACATCATTAAAGATACTTCAAAGAAACAAGTAATAGTAGGGCACGCGTAGAGGGAAATTCGGTAGTAAATCGAGCGCGTCAGATTAATCTAAGGGAGACTAATTACATATCAACAAATTCCGAACGAATTTACACATACGCGTCAGATTAATATAAGGTAGGTGAGTTACTAGCTAACAAGTGTCCATTTTGAAAATCTTGCGATTTAAGCGTAACCTAAGGGCGTGGGAAGCATGCAAAGAAATGTCTGTAGTGTTGAGTGAACTAGAATAACTGAAAAACATTAAATAAGACCAATGTAATCCAAAAAATTAATTATGATGTATGATATATCTGTTTATTTATGATTATGTTATGAATCATTATGATACGCTTCCCCCAAAACTAAAAGTGTCAATTCTAAGAGGTTTCCACATTGCTCGAGTAACTCTAAATTTAGCTACGTGGCCTCCCAACCTGTAACAATCATGAAAGAACTAAATACGTACAACATTCTACTCGAAATAATCTCGATCAATTTAACTAAACTAGTTTCTCACGTTTTACCTAATGTAATACCTACCAAACATGTCAACAATACACTTATTGTATGTTGTCTGAGATGGTTTCGAAAGTTGACAACAAATTGTTAACATCCGTGAAAACTCCAAATCGAATATATCTGACCTAGTTTGCTAGCTGACGAAAGCTATTGAATTCAACCATGTTTGTTGAACTAAAGTGCGATAAAAACTGTGTAAGTCTTGACGAAAGGTGAGATGAATAAATGGAAAAGTATTCACACTCCTCAAAAACATAATATTAACACCCTCAGTTTGCCAACAATAATTTCGGTCTCACGTTATTGGGGGTGAACTTATTGCTTTTAGTGGGCGCTTTCTCATGAGTTATATATCTCGATATTCTCTCGTTGAAACCTTAAAACCTCTTTACTTTATAATTATGAACGATAATTTATATTTAAAGCGTTTCTAGGCTACGGTTATCACTTACCATCAACAGCGGCTGCTTATTTAGCTGCCCACTGTAGCTTAAGGTAAAAATAACGAATTACTTACCAATAAAAAGTAGTCTATACAAATTATTCACTTGACTTGGCCCGTAAAACAGCAGATGTTTTGCCAAGGTTCGTCTCGTTAACCTGAACAATTGTATCATTAACAGTGACTACACCTCTCTCCTGACAGCTGGTCATAAAGTAATTGTTTTATATCCACTGTCTACCCTTGTTGAACGATATAAATTAACGAACAGTTTATTGTAAAAGCAATGAAATATAGGTAGGTTAGTGATTAAGGAGTTGGCCTTGCGATCGAAAGGTCCCGGGTACGAATCCTGACCATTACGCTTTTTTTTTATCGTGCCATAAATCCCCATGGGTACCATCCCCACGGAGCCGGTGGAGGTGGTTATGTCGGACTCGAACCGACTAAAACGCACGCCGTCTTGGGTCCTTGGTTGCCGGAGGTGAGATATCTCTCGCACCCATCTCTTTCGAGATGGCCCCCTTCGGGTTGTGGGGACCACAGTGTCCCCATCTAGCACCGGTTATGGGGAGGTGCACTTTGCGCCGCCGCTGCGGCCTGCTTCTGCTAGGGTGACAGGCGGCTCCACCGGTCACCCCCAGGCCAGCGCTCATGGAGGACGGAGGTCGTTCTGCGACCTCCGACGTCCGGTTCGCCTTCGCTCTGCGCGGACTTCCCGGGCCCGGAGTCTAGTCCGGACCTGACCGGCCGCCTCCTTCTCGAGCATTACTTGCTCGGAGAAGTTGGCGGCCGCACCCCAAGCGTTCGCGCATCGTACCATCGCTGTGACTGACCATTACGCTCCGACGTGAACCCACTCCTGACAAGCAATTTAATTTAGCCGGTGGAGTTAGAGGGAATATTGGTAATTTTGCTTACTATAATATTCTTTATTAAAAAGAAAATAACAATGACACAAAAACATTAACTTATGTAGCTGTGTTATTATTTTATTTCCGTATTTTATATGTAATACCTAGCTTTTTTTAAACTTGGCATAAAGTGAAATGGTATGTGCAATGTACAAAATATGCGTACTCGTATACTTCCGCAAGTATCTAGTAGGATAATATACAAAATTATATCTCTATTGTTTATTTTGGCTATTATATTATGATACTGCTGAATATTAAGGTGATAAACACTTAATTTAAATTATACTTGGACCTGACATCTTCAAAACTATCATTGTGTTTGAAGGTGTTGCCTAAAATGTAGTGTTTACAAATTGGCGTTGCTGTTGGCCGAATACTCTTTCCAAATTTTTAGGTACTCACACTAAAGGTTTGCAATAGTTACCTAACAAATCGGTTAACAAACAGGTAATAATAAAGAAAATATTGATAAAAACACTGGTTACATTGTTAAACCGAGAATTTTCCAATGTTATCTTCTTGTGCGAAACTGTTAGGGAAAACGTTCACAAAGTGATTTTAAAACACCTTCACAAATGAAACTTATCGATCACGCAAAGTCATTCATCGTCATCGCATAGCAAATGTTCCAATCTTTTTGTTCCACCAAAGCACAATACAAACGTTATAAACACTAAAAAACCTTCATTGTTGGCATATACGCCATCAACAACCTTCAACCTTCTCTATTGATAACTCTTTTTTTCAGATAAAAAGCCATTGTCTCACAAGACAACGCCGACAAAAACTGTCAACTCCTTAGCAAACTCAAGAACTAATTCAAAAGACGACATCCCCGATGATAATATAAGTCAAAGCTCTCTAGGAGGTATAAAAGGCAAGTTGGCAGCGCTATTCAGTAAGGAACAAACGATTAGCGAGTCTACGATAGCAAATAAGAATAAACAAGAGCGGGAGAAAGAAATGGAGATGCTGAATAACAGGTTTAATTATAAGGTGAGTTACACAATCTTCCTAAAACTGTACGCTATGTCATGCTATGCTCAACATAATTGCACAGCACATGCTCGTGTAGCTGTTTCATGGTGCAAATTTGGGGTAAAAATACATACGATATACTCAAAGTGCGGGCACCCGTAAGCGTGACAAGCATGAGACAGTGCACAGCCTAATCTGTTATTTTTTTTGTTCATTAATGCTGTTTAAGAGAATACCTACTATTACTTTTTAGGTGTTCCGTGTGGTTTCACTTGCATTTAGAGTGATATTATGTCAACTATCGTCATAACTCGTTACTAAAGAAACATACCTACTAGTCAAGTACTTCAAGTTATAGGTCCCGTAGTTTATGGGAAAATCATTAAAAGAATATGGTCATGGTCGTCAAGCTTTTTCTAATAACTTCATATTTATAGCCTTTTATGTCTTATATTTATAGACTTATTTCATGTTCCTTTGAAGTAAAGTAGACAGGATGGATTCCTGCAAATTAGCACAACTCGATTCCAAAACGACGATGCATTATTTTTTTGAACTGAACATCTTTAAGTTATTTTTTGTCGAATTTCATAGACAACATGTCTCAGAAAGCTATGCATAAGATACCTTGTCTGTATGCGTTAATTTTTTTAACTGCATTGTTATAGAACACACACAGTTGTTTTCCAAACTTGGGTGGTAATAATTCTTTGTGAATATGTTAAAAAAAAAACATTGAATCTCTCGTCAGCATTCTTTCGCGCGTGATCTGACTATGATTTCAAACCCCTAAAACCACCAGGGTAGTTTTAACCACGTCTTGTTGACATTAGTATTCTTTACATGTCCCGCGATTGATCCTCTCCAGATAGGGAGGGTTGTTATAATACAGAGGCAAAAGCCGAGCTAGGTTTTTTTTAATAATTAGAATGAAGCTATAGAAGAGCGGTGTGATTTGAAAAAAAAAAAAGATGTACCTACTTAGTAATTAATTCAGAAAGGCATGCACCTATTTACACTTTTTGACTGACAGACGAGGCTCTGGTGCAAGCTTTCCTTTCGAGATGGGTCGGTAAGACGGCAATTCCTTACATAAAACCATATAATACCATTAAGAGCACAAAAAGAGCGGATCCTAGGCTCCGTAGTGTAAATCTTGGATGCCACCGAGATCAACGCTAAGAGGATGATGATGATGTCGCTATTTATCCCAGTGATAGATAAGTTCCGTATGTTCCATTAGGATCCCATATTTCAATCATCCAGGCATCGGAAAGCACTTGTTATTCCATTACGATCCCCCAGAGGATTCTTATGCTCTTTATTCCTTTCCCATGCGACAACGATAGTTTTTTGTTTCGTCTATTGCAAGTTAAGTTACTCGGCAAAATAGTTTCACCTACTTACTTACCTACATGATTATTTTACACATTTTATGTTCTATTGAATATGTTCTTTGCGACAAACTTTCTATTTTCTTTTCAATATTTACTATAAACGTTTCACTTACTTCACAAGTTTATTTTTGCTCTATGCTGCAGGTATACACAAGTTTGCCGACGTCTTTTGCTTTTTATCGTGATAAGGGAACCTTGTGATGGTATCAAGTAGTAGTACCGATAGAGAAAGGGATGCTTAGATTGTTTGGACACTTAGAGAATTGATGTAAGAAAATTCATGAGGCAAGGGTGGAATGGCAATTCGGCGTGCGTTGATCTAAGTATACGTTTTTACATCAAATCGAAGACATCTTGAAAAAAGGACCGACCACAATTTTAAGAGTAGGTACCTACCTACCCGCAGTCGACGCGCACGCGTGACAATTATGAAAGTAACAGAATCAGAAGATGTATGAGTATGCCAGGCCAAGCCCTCAATTCTACTAACGCTAAACCACTGTGGTGCAGCAGTCATTGCAAAAAATGACATTGAATTTTAGACTTTATTTCCATACGCATAAAGCTCAAAATAAAATGAAAACATTTTCTTACAATTTTTCAATTATTCTACAAAAAGTCATTTAATTTTGAACTTTAATACCATAGCTTTAAAGTCTATTATTAAATGCCTCTTTTCTCAGTGGCGATAGCACCACTGTTGTTTGACTTAGCAGGATCATAATAAGTAGAAACATATAGTCTCAGTATGTACACCCCATTGGGATAAAGGCGTGACTCTATGTACTTATGTATGTTTATCGTAGTCTGATCTTCCTGTAAATCGTTCTTCCTGGCTCGGTTTCTCAGTGTTATATCTCTAAAATACACATAAACGTATCGACAAAGAGCTTTCCTCGTATCCATAAGTTTTAAATGAAAAACATTAGTCATAGTCATAGTCATTTATTTTTCAATATAGAACAATAAAATTGTTTCTTATTGACGTCAATTTTAATTCTACTTAATCTAAGTTTACCACCGCTTCCAAGGCGCTGGTGGAGAAGAAACGGCGCAACAAACTCCACTGCGGCATTTTTTGGACGTCAATTTACATATTTATTTTCTTAAATCTAAATGTCAACAAGTATATAAAACTCTTTATAATTAAGAATTAAAACAAAGTTACATAATGTAACAAATAAGTCACGTAACTAATACAGTACCATGCTGTAATTATAGCAATTTACGAGGGGCCTGCACCATGCTCAAGCCAGACATTTTTATCTTTCAAGTAATCATCTATCCTATAGTATGCCTTTTTGGATAAGGTGGTTTTTACAAAGGTTTTGAATTTCGGTAGTCGGGTAAAAACTAGCAGCAAATATGATATACCATATAGGTAAGATCAAGCTAAAACGGTCTTATCCGTAGTTATGAAGCTATTCCTGTCTTGACGGAGTAAAATGGCGCCTGTTCACTTCCTGCCTGCTACTTTATGGAGGAAATTACCTAGCAATCTACAGAAACATAATACTAATGCCGTTATCTAAGTAAATTAGGTTTGATCACTATCTATTCATAAATGACTGCCTGTAAAATTGAGGATTGATTGATTGACATGTGTAAATCCAAAAGGCTGAAATTATAAGTCGAGCGTGAAAAAGTATCTGTCGAGACAGTTAAGTTAGAGATTTTTGTGTCAACAGCATCTCGAATAGTAGATTGTATCTTCTGGACTGCATTTCAGCTTTTCACCGTCTAGTGGGGTGCATGTTCTGACGAGCTCTTCCAATTAGTCCCACCCTCCCCTTTCCTTCACAGGACGACACGTGCAGGGCTAAGATGTCATCCATTTACGGTGCAGAGTATACCTGCTAGAACCAAGCGTTTCAGTGATTCATTCCTATGCCGCACCACTAAGGCCTGGAATTCCCTGCCAGTTCACGTGTTTCCTTCTTCCTACAGTCCTGGGTCCTTTAAGCGGGGCGTGAAAAGGCATCTAATGAGGCCGTCAAGCTGAGTGCCACCACTGTTAACATGGTAAATGTTTACGATGGTGACCCTCTTTCCGAGACTTTGCCTTTAGCTTAACATCAGGCGAGGTGAAGTCAAATTGACGTGTCCTGTATAAAAAAAAAAAAAATCAATTGACGGTAATGGCCCGGTATTTACTTCTGTCCTTACATACCTATCTTTTCTACTGTTATACAGGACATTATCATCTACATAAAGTCGTGAATGCATCCGAGGCCACGGTGCCCTCGGAGCTCAGGGTCCTCCTCTTCGCACGATCTTAGGCGTCCAAGGTAGTGAGACCGTTTGCACGCATGTCACCCTCCACGACTCCAAGCCAGCACTTCTTGGGCCTACCCCTTACTGTTATACAGGACATGCCTCACCTATTTTAGATGTTTCTGGCCCCTATCAGATGCGAAGTAAGCTTCCTTTCATAGTCGTAAATAAATAAAAAACTGAAGATTGGTACAAAATGAAGAATTTGTAATCTTCATTAGTTTATCAAAAATATTTTACTTATTTGGTCCAAGAGAACCGTGTAGCCATGAACTAAGAACGTTTACTCAGACACAAAATTATAGTCAACATTGCGAAACTTCTACGGTTTGAGTCAATCCCGCGATCACGTACCAAAGGGCATTAAAATACCGCTCGGCGACACCACAACGCAATAAGATGTCAGATAAATACTACAATGTATCTTTAGACCAGTTGAACAAGTTTAGTTTGAGCTGTACTAAGTCGGTACTTCCTTTCTTTGTCGCTCGACAAAAACTAGTATGCCTTACTTCGTTTTAACTTAGCATCTTCCATCATTGTCAATCCAGCTCCAATTCTGGTTGTTTCTAAAACCTGCACTTATGAGCCCGGGGTTTTCTCTCCTACTCGCCTGATGAATCCTCAGCTCCGAGAGGACGAACTGCTACAGAGCTACGTCCGTAAGAAGCTAGCTTTTGAATACAGTTCATCAGAAATAGTGATTTTTGCTGTGTCATACTGAGATCGTATGATATTAAGTAGTTTTCTGTGCCTACTCGTATTAAATGTTCAAATATCGTCCATGTTTTCAAATACAAGCCCACTTAAAACTATTTCTAACCGACTGGAGGCGGTTCTCAGTTCGACTTTAAGTTGATTCTCTGATTCTGTGCTTTTCAGGGTTCCGTAGCCAAATGGCAAAAACGGAACCCTTATAGATTCGTCATGTCTGTCTGTCCGTCTGTCTGTCCATCCGTTTGTCACAGCCACTTTTCTCCGAAACTATAAAGTCTATTCTGTTGAAACTTGGTAAGTAGATGTATTCTGTGAACCGCATTAAGAATTACACACAAAAATAGAAAAAAAGCAATAAATTTTGGGGGTCCCCATACTTAGAACTGAAAGTCAAAAAAAATTTTTTCATCAAACCCATACGTGTGGGCGGTGTAAGTAGTTTTTTTTTAATAGGTACGTCATAAACCAAAATTTTGGCCTTTCATTCCATTAACTCAAAAAAAAAATAAAAAAATACATTTTAATGAACTACTTTAACTTTTATATTATGTTACTTGCTGCTAAGGAACCCTTCATGGGCGAGTCCGACTCGCACTTGGCCGGTTTTGATTTCTTCGATTCTACGTTATTCGCTAAAAACTACACAGTATCCATTCAAAGTACTGTACACCATGAGTATATTACATAACTCGTGCAAATTACAGAAAGCTTTAAACAAACCAACTTAAAGTGATAATAACTACAATTCTCCCCATAAACAGTAGTTGTTACACAATTGTACGTTCGTAACAATTGCTAATTTGCATTGTTTTACTGCACTTGATATAGCGAATGAAGAAACCATTCTTCATTAGCAGGGTATCTAACATCCAAGGCCTTTAACAGTTCATTGCTAATATAGGTTATGTTTTGACCGAAATATAGTATACTTCTTAGATTAAATAGTAAGCAAAAATGTTATAATAACCCTGTTTATACTTAATGTAAAAGGTTCCAGTGCCACCATTGCGATATGTGACGGAAAAGACAATTCCATCATGCTTCACACAAAAGAATTCAATAGGCATAGAGACATGTAGTTTTTGCGTAATATAGTAAAAGAAGCATGTGAAAAATTTACTGTCACAATTAATTACCTAACTTGTGGTAATAATGGTCCATTTTTAAGATAATGAAGAGATTTTCGCTAAGAATAATAATAATTATTCGTTCAACAATTTAAACTACAGCTTATAAGTTCAAAAAATCTGTATTGTAGACCAAGGATTACAAAACAATATCTATTTTATTCATAAATGTTTATCAAAACCATTTCAAGTTTCTTAGCAATAATTTCGAGAATTTGAAAGAAAAATACTTTTTTTTGTCAATTACTAGGTAAGAATATACAATTACTTGAGGTGTTATTTACCGTAATAAATGACATCATCATTAATTTATACTTGGAGCCAGCACAAAGTGCTGCCGTTCACATCTTATTAAACGTAATTTCCGTATGGATTTGAGCAATGGATTTTCCAACACCAATTTGCTGAATCGACCAGAGAATATATCCCTCATATCAATAAGCCCTGGCTACTGTTTATTATTACCCACCAACTGGGCTATAATCCCGCCGTAAAAGGGAGCAAGCATATTATTGTCCACCGAGAAATACTACCAGTCTCCGTACTGCTTCTTCGAATCGAGCCCGTACGTAACTTATCTCACGGTACGATGCAATCATCGAGATCAAGAAATATCGGTACGCAATACTCGTACCAGCGAAGTGTGAAAACTGTATATATTTTCAAACATTATGCAAATACTCTACACTTGAGGTGTTGTTGGTCCAAAATCATTCTAGGGTGAATCATTCAGGTAATTGGCGAAACAGTTGGGCCTTATGTCGAAACTTCCGCCGTTCGCGGCCCTCCATTTATTTTTAATATGTTTACTTTTACAATAACGTGTTATTCACGATTCTTATTATTTTCTGAGAAAATACGGTAAACTGCGTCGTCAAATTTTATTTGTTTTATGACGTTTTAATAGATTGCGTTTGCGCAGATTGTCATGTCGTTGATAGGTATGTTTTTTACTCTGGTGTCCATAGAAACAATACCTTTGGTTTTTTGTACTACATTTGCAAAAAAAAAATGGGAAAGGGATGGGAAGCCGTATGAGTGGCCGGTTCACCATTTAAGACCTTGCACACTTACAAATTGTAACTTACTACCGATATTCAAAAGTTTTACGTGTTACCCGTAGGTGAAACCGCATTCAACAGTTAATGATAAATACGGTTAATTCTGCGATCGGTTTATTCCTAGGTACCATAACGAAAAATGACCTCAATGTAATTTCTCGTTTTACTTTTTTCCAGCCAACAAAACCGCAAAAACTAGATGACCAGAACGATTCTGACGATGAGCCCAGCGAGCATGATCCTTCAGAGAAGGCCCCCCTCATGGGCAGCACGACAAGCCTTTCACAAGGTGTTAAGAAGCCAGAGATCATTGCCAATATACCTAAGGTTACCTTCGATGAGAAGAGCAAATCACAACTGGCATTGAATGTTAAAGAGTGTGAAAAAGATGCCGATAGAGTTATTGGATCACAACCTGTTAAAAGACGAAGTTAGTATAATTTTGCACTTATTTACCCTTTAGAGTAGATTCGGTGGGTCGTCATAGCCCTACCAACATCCCACCTACGAACAAACTATAAAGTGCCAACTTTGGATGCTGCTGAAAAATCTGTATGAGGTGTTTCTCCAATCCTGGTATCAGATTCAAATGTCTTCGGATCACTTCTAGGTACATCCACTGATACCAGGATCTTTATATTTCACTCTACAAGAATTACGGTACGATGCTATGGAGATGTTACCGTATTACAGACGATTTCAGTTGTAACGCTTACGACGACACTGTCTTCGTTATTGTAATTCAGAGTTTACCATTGTTTCAGGTTCACAAGACTCGCCTGTAGTGCTTTCAGTTCTGGATGATGTTAAAAGGATAAAAGTTAACAACAACAAAAAAGAGGCACAAACCAACGGAGCTGTTCTCCAGCAACCAACAAGCTTATATCCACATTTATCAGACATAGAAACAGACAACTCACACACTCAAGATGAATATTCTGAATGTGGAGGCTCAAGGTGTGGGCACTATACGCTTGAATGCGTGTTTTTCTTCCTCTGTATTTAAGTTTACAGGCAGCGAGTTGTAGGATTTCAATATTAGATGGCGTTGTACTCATTTTTTAGGAATTCAAAATGGCGACGACGTTTTGCAACGGATTTTGTTGCAGGATATGGTTGATGGAGATTTGAATCGTCAAGTTATCACTACCATTAGATACATAGATATTATTAGAGATTAAGAGTGATAGGTGGACAATGCTGCAATAGCAAATAACTAGTAGACTAGACTCAGCATGGTGGGGAAGACTGGTTCCCATCACGTCAAATGGACCAATGAAATGACTCGTATTAGTCACGTGACAGATTTATCTGCTATTTCATTCGAGAGAAACGAGTCTTCCCCACCGTAATATATGGCATCGGTTTATCGAGAAAAGTATTAAATAATATTCATAGAAGTTATACAGGCAAGTTCTATCTTCTAGGTTGTAACACAGGTTCAAACTCACTAGCAGTTTGACATTCTTTCAACAATTACATCGCTAATGTATGCGAGAATTATTACAAAGATTGCTATCATTAAAATTGTAATTGCCCGTAGCTGTGTTAGTTCTAGTATATTCCAAATCAACTTGTGGAGTATTTTAGCTGCATATCTGCACATTACATGACCACTTATATCTCTTTTTAAGAGATTCTAGCTGCATGAACTCCTTAGTTATACTTATGGTGTGTTTACGGATAAGTGTATGAAAACATTAATTTCTTTTCCAAAAAGTACATCACATAGCCTTAGAAAAGCACTCAAATGTGTCTATTTTCAAGGTAATCTATCAAACGTTTTATGGATAGGTTGGAAGTATCTAGTTTTCATACGACATCCAATCGACCATACGGGGTATAAGGATGAATTCATTAGAAATCTGATTTAGCATTTTTTATACATTTCTGCTAAATCTTTAATAGTAGTTTGTAGGATAAATATATCCTGTCCTATATATTACAACTCTATAACAACCCAGTTTAATAAACTATCAATCTTATCGGCTCGGATTAGACTGTCCTCGCTGGAATTCTGCGGGCTAGCTATTCGATTTTGCAAATCGTTCAATGACGTTAGGTTCACTTTTTGTGGTTGGGCTGATAAATATCAGCTAGTTTTAAAACCTTTTACCGTTCATATGAGATAATAGACTTGTGAATACGATAAGGCAGCCAAATATTACACAATGCTAATTGTAGTCCCGCATTTCATTGCAATAATTATTAAGATAAGACCCGTATGTGCAGCATTTCTATTATACCTAAATCCAACATTCATTTAGAGATTTACATGTTCAACAATTTAAAAATAAACGTCCGAAGCGATATACGAAACGTATACTCAATCCAAGATCTGAATTATACGGCAAGGCAAGAGAATGAAGCAAAATAGTAAGTAGATACATATCGATCGAATTCCAGAGCAAAATTTTGCTTTGATTGTTTCTTACGTCTTATGCCTCTTGCCTTTTCTGTATAATTCAAGTCTATATTTGCAACTAGCTTGAACATAAATCAATTCTCCTCTCCCCTAATGATAATGTAATGTCTCGGATAGACCTTTGTCAAAGGTGGCTGCCTTACATAAAGAAAAAAAAAATTAAACTTTTTTAATAAAATTTTATGAATGAAAAACATTACTGGTAGCTTAGTGGTCAAAATTGTAACTTTTTAATAACTTCGCGTATTTATGAAGAATTTAAGGGTGTGTAATGTTTGATATAATAACAAATGCTCTAATTTTACTTGAAATAACGTTCATATGTTATAATTTTCATATGCTATAATATCAAATAACCTAATTTCATATGATATAATGTTTTATATGATATAATCTTCCTTTGATATAATAACATTTTGTATAAAGTTCATATGATATAATTTTCAAAATGCATAATATTCTTTTAATATATCTTTCATTAAACCTAATGTTCTTTTGACCTAATTTTCTGGTCGAGGTCGGACTTGGTCGACGGAGCCCCGCTTCGCGGGGCTCCTACTTCTGGTTGATTTAAAAAAAAAACCACGAAGGGGATGGCGGGGTCGTAGACCCCGCCATCCCCTTCTAACCTAACCTATCCGAGTCGGGGTGCCCTAAAGTCCAGATTGCATCCAGATCCTCCTGGTTACTGTCTACCCACCTCAAGTATAAAAACTAATTTTGGTAGCAATAATGTTTATGCGATGCACTTTTGCTAGCACCAGGTTAGCAGGCGTTTAAAATCGTATCGAATATTCTAAATTATATTAAAAGTTACTTAGAGATTATGAATATTATAGTAAATAAATAATATACTAAACGAATTTTATGTCAAATGTGCATTATAAAAAGTGTTCATTATATCAAAAGAAATTAGATAAAATGAAATTATATCTACAGTTCAATATGACAACTGATCGTTATATTAAATAAAATTATATTAAGTGATATTATGTCAAGTGAACGTTAGATTTTTTGTTATTATATCAACCGTTACACACCCGAATTTAAACCGTGCCTAAATTGTAATTCGACTGATTTTATAGCGTTTTCGTAACTTATTAACGTACGTAATCTTTAGCGTTTAGTAGTTTGACATTGGTGAGCTCCGGTTTTATATCCACCGGGCCTCACACCATTTTGTATTTGTACCCTTTTTATATAAATTTATCATATCGGTGTACGTGATATTATGAAAGACACAATCATGTTTAAAGAATACGCAGTTAAAAAATATAAAAGTACTTTCTGACTCGGATTCAAAGTGCCTGTTTTTATACTGACTGACTGAGTAATCTTGCGGTTTAAATCATTAAAGTTCATTCTGTTCACATCATAATCATCATCTGACATTTGACAAATAATTAGTATAAGCTCAACTATACTTTCACTTTTTTTTCTTGCGGGTCCAAATTACTCCTCTAAAATAATAATTGATTTAAAAGGTGAATTCGGGATCCGCGGTTCCGGTCCCAAAAGCCTACCTTACCTACCCAAAATAAATATTATATTAAGACCAATCCATAAATAACGAACAAAAACATTCACACAAGTTGTGGAAGTCCATTTTAACTCAGGTATGGGTAATGGACTGCTGAGATGAGGTCTCGGGTTCGGTCCCAGGTTTACCATGGCACACACCAATGACTTTTCGATGCTTTTCGAAGTTATGTGTGTATTTATCGCAGGTTTATAAGTGCCCGGTTAATGGCAATAGGCTCGCCACCTATTACATTGGGACCTAAACATAAACTGGCGAAATGTGGGTGCTAGCACCTCTGCCTACGCCTTCGGGGAATACAGGCGTGGGTTTATGTTATGTTACTAAAAGTTAAAGTATGTTCGGGGAAAGGGCTCGAAAATTAAAGAAAATTGCCAGTTTCTTTTCTAGCAGTTACATTTTTTAAGTATGTATTATTTAGTAGCTTACACGAGAAACTCGATACATTCTCGGAAGAACGTTCGTGTGTAAAATTTCACAATGCCCAGTTACTTTACGCTAGTCCGGTTGTGAAATTGTGAGTTCGCAAGAATTCTCCTGTTACAACTGAATACTTGTGAACTTAAACAGATCAATACACGCAAACTAACTTTGCAGGAATGTATGTGTTTGTGTCACTGAACTACTAAACGGTTCAACCGATTTTGATGGAACGTGTGTTAGTCGGTTCTTGAAAAATTTAAATTCACTATAGAACCTGGCAAGTGACGCTACTATGAGATTTTAGGATTTATCATCTTATTTTTTAATTGAACTAGACAACATCTGTCAGATCCGTTCATCGAATATTAAATGTAGAGGAAGTGCCCTTAACCTCTTTAGAATGAAGACTAGTATTACCAAGGGGAAAACCCTATAAGCAAAAATGTCCATTATAAACATCTTATGTAGGTATTAGCAAGTGGTACATTCCCCCTAATTTTTATATTCCTTGGTTCATGGAGATAAAACATTCTAATACTAAAAACGTTAAAGAATGAGCGTATCAAATAAAACGACTCTTGACGAACATAAAGCAATAAAAATAAAATTTGCAAAGTGGTCCGAATGATTTTCTTTACAACTGTTTGTACAAACTGACGTACGTATTATGTATTCAAGTAATGTGCGGACGTTATTGGGTCAAGATATTTGCATAGTGACCGCTAATGGTGCTCGTCCGTTTAAAAAATATTTCTAAAGCCCTTGTACACGACTCCGTCATCGCTGCCCCGCACCCGCACCGCCATGGGGACATTGAGCTGGCCATGGATCAGCCCGGCAAGAGATATGGCTCTGGCAATCTCACCTTCGGCCACCATCCTTAGACGGCGTGCGTTTTAGTCGGTTCGAGTCCGACATAACCGCCCTCGCATTCTCCGGTGGAAGGGTATTTGCGGGGATTTTGCGCTTGGTAAAAAATAAAGCACCAGCACCGTCCTGCCTCCGCTGCTTGATTTTGGCATATCTACTGTACTTTTTGTAATAAGTACATGCTACTTATTAGCCAGGAACATTACATGATCGAGCATCACACGTATATATGTAAATCGTATGATATTCAGACTAAAATCAAACTGAAATCAAGTAGTGGCGACGATGGTGCGTCGTTTGTGCGTTTGCAGCGCGGTGGCTTTATCGTCTATATGTGTCATGTGTACCCGGGCTAAATGTATTTGCATATCTATAGGTACATTCGCAATACTCTCTGCTTCTTTCAAAGTTTATGAAAGCCTTTTCATATTGCATTCCCTCACACGCACTTCTTTGAAAGGATTTCTACAGCAATGCAAAGTAATTAAAAAATAAATGAAGGTTCGTTCACACTATGGCGGTATATTTGCAAGTCATTTAAACGTGTCGCAAAAACATTATGGTCGTAAAGGTACACGTGTACAGAATCAATATGAAATTTAGTGAAGTTTAGGTACCTTCTATTGGTTACTTATTATAGAAAACATTGATTCCTATTTCTAAGCTTAACTTATAAAAATGCAATAAAATATTGTAAGACTGTAAGTTGCCTATTAGATTGTAGTGATTTTACTACAGATAATTGTACCTACTTATATATTTACTTAGTATATGTATACTTAATATTAGTCTACTTAATTCTGACATAATAGAGGCAGTTACTTATTCATGCATAATAATGTGACAGTACAGTTGCATATTATTTTTTTAGCTACTCACTTACCATTAAAGCAACACTCTTCAATTATAATAATCGTATTTTTTGGCTGAAAATTCTCCCAACGATAGGCATTAGATGATTAAATTAACTAAACTTCGTTACTACAATTTACTCAATAAATATCATAGAGTAAAACGTAAAACTCACTTTATTTAAATGAAATTCCACTGGTGAATCCCGTCTTAGTAGCTACTTTTGTGAGAAATAAAGTAAACCTCACATGCAAAAATGTAGTCAGTTATTTTAACGTTCTTATTATTCCATTGCCTTAACTAAAATTTTGCATATCATTGATTTATAACTGTAGTGGACGGTGATCCTTGGAATACTGGTTTCTTGTATAAATAAAATATTTGTATTATACTTGGAATACCAGTTGATGTCTACTTAGCTAAGAAACCCAAGTTAAACTCTAAATCTATTTAGGTATACTTTGCTGTCCGGAAAACTATCTACGTAAAAGTACTGAAACTGTTCAATTATTTTATGAATTTTGTTCCCAAGAAATGAAAAAAAAAGAAGCTGCCCCGTCAATAAGTAAAAACATTAGTAATTTCTTTATTTCTTACATTTCCAAAAAAACTAAAGGAAAATACAAAAATGAACTATTTTGACTTGACAGTCAAGTAGGTACCCAAGTTATATTTCCTTATCTGACAGTCGTGTAAAGTACAAGTTTTCAGTTACTACGTTTCGAATATTTATTATTTAAAGTTAAGTAAGTTATATTCTATGATCTATTTCTAGGACTAACTTCAATTGTCTATAAACTTATCTAAAAGTAACAAGATCGTGTCTAGCAAAAATTGCGATACCAGTTATAGGTTATTAGGGCTCACCAAGCCTTCTATCAGAATGGATACATACATAATTAATATCCTTTGCCACTCAAATTAAAATTTACCTTAATTATTTTAGATAAGGTTCTAAATCGCTTGGCAATAGTATTCTATGAATGCGATCAAGGGTTTTTCATACTCGCATTGAATGCAGGTAAAACACAGCAACACCAACAATGATAATATTCTAGTACATTCTACACAGCTTCATTTTCTTAAATTAATTAGTGTTAATTTAGTCCTACTTATTGCCTTTATGTAACTGTAGATGGAGTTTTACAAAGCGCCGTGCCCCCACATTGGCCTCACCCATCGGTGTAAGGGGAATTTCGAATGTCCCGTGCACCTGAATTGTTTACATTGTTCCATAGTTTTTGCCATTTTATATCCAGCCATAATAAAATGGGTGCAAAATTCGTCCTACTCCTACCGGGAGTGAAGCTAGTGGGTTCACGGGTCTTATCCCAGTTTTTTTTGTTTTCTTTTTTTGATTTTAATATCACGGAAACAAAATAATGTTTATAAAAGTCTCATTTACATAACATTTATTTGTCTAATTATAAGAATTTATTTCGATATTTATAAATTACGTTGTCTGTGATAATAATAAACTTAGTTATTAATGTTTTTTTCTTGTAAGAATAAAGCTATTGACAATTTTTTTATATGTTTTATTGATTATTTTATTACCCTTGTTTTGCTGTGAATGATATCTGAATTTTCAGAGTTGTGTTTGGTTTTTTAATGTTTAGAAAAGCGTTTAAAAATTACCGATATTAAGCGCTAATAAAATCATTAGCTTATGTAAGAAAGGCGTGACTGAAGAAATGACATGTGACAGGAATGTAGGTTGGTATGGAGAATGATACGTTGCACCGACTCCAAATCATTGTTGGTAGGTACAAGGGAAGGTATAAGTAATATTATTACTCGTATATATTACATAGTATAAAACCAAGTCGCTTTTTCTGTCTGTCTGCCCCTATGTAGGTATATCTTCATTAAAATGCGGTTTTTATAGTAGAGGGTTCAGCGAGAACGGGATCTGGGTCAGCTAGTTACAATTACATTTTTAAATACTCTTCTTATCTGTCTAAAGGCCGTTCCCAATAACATACTGACAGTTAATGATAGATCGCATCTACGGATAAAGTGCTCGGCTGTTTAAATTCAAAATATAGTAACTCCTATTAAACTATACCGCGATGCGCTTTTTCACAAAAAAATCAGTTACCATGTTTTCAATTTAAACAGCCGATGCGTCAAATTTGACTGCTGCGATCTATCTTCAACTGTAAGTATGTTATTGGGAACGACCGTTAATGTTTACTTTTATATAAAAACTGACAGTAATATAAGTTTGACATCAATATAAATCTGACATTAAATAAATGGATAATGATTGGGTACATGCATGCTGTAAGACTATAGCATTTTAATTTAAATCACTGAAATATTTGCACACCATAATGGTAGGATGTAAATGGACGATTGTAACAAAAAATCTACACCTTGTTTACCTGCATTCTGGCAAATAAATTATTTCATTTCATTTCATCGAGAGTTGAGAAGTAACCCTGCCATCGCTTCCTCAAATGGCGGGGATGTCAGAAATTACACTAGCCCTCTCCCGACAATAGCCACGAGTGGTCTTATCAGATTCGATTTTGTTAAAAACAGTACATACCTTCATCAAAGTAAGATATTATTTCATTTTTATTATTCTTGAGTTTTATTACTTGCTTAATTAAAACGTTTTTGTACTCTTAACTACTTGGTTGCTCGTAATGACCTCCGTTTTCATTAATGCACAAATAAATTAAGAATTTTATTTCGTGTAATTTTGAAATAATAAGTTTGTCAGATTTCGTCCCCTCGACTCCACTCTCGACCCCTCGACCCCTAAACAAAGATTTCTTTATTGGTTTCCTCTCGACCCTTAAACCCATCTCGTCTTCTCTCAACCCCCAATTTGATAATTATCTAAAATTAATATTTTGGTACAGTCATGAACAGACTATACAAAAAGCAATGGAAACTAAGTGATCATATACTTTTGCATGTGCATGTGCATGTGGTTGTGAGTTCATTTCATTTTGAAAATATACAATGTCAGTATGATTGACCCTACCAATCATGTCAGGAAAGGTCGGTGAACTTCCCTAAAATTATGGTACGTAGGTACCGGAAATGTGAATAATTATTTGCAAGCCGTAGGTATATTTTCAGGGTAAAATTAATAAACACATGCACTTTGTGTTTTACACGAGTCATAAACAATATCAAATTATAAAAAGCTCTAGCGGTCCAGAGCTAAAGTCTAAATGCATTTAAATTGGCAGACAGGACAACGCTTTTTTTTTTTTTTTTTTTTATCGTGCGATAAATCCCCACGGATACCACCTCCACAGAGCCGGTGGAGGTGATTATGTCGGACTCGAACCGACTAAAACGCACGCCATCTTGGGTCCTTGGTTACCGGAGGTGAGATTGCCAAAAGCATATCTCTCGCACCCCGACAGACCCAGGACCATCTCTTTCGAGATGGCCCCCTTCGGGTTGTGGGGACCAAAATGTCCCCATCTAGCCCCGGTTACGGGGAGGCACACTTTGCGCCGCCGCCGCGGCCTGCTTCTGCTAGGGTGACAGGCGGCTCCACCAGTCACCCCCAGGCCAGCGCTCATGGAGGACGGAGGTCGTTCTGCGACCTCCGACGTCCGGTTCGCCTTCGCTCTGCACGGGCTTCCCGGGCCCGGAGTCTGGTCCGGACCCGACCGGCCGCCTCCTTCTCGAGCATTACTTGCTCGCAGAAGGAGACAGGACAACGCTATGGACTCACGTTGTGCGTCTCAATAGGAAGGAGCGTACCTATATTCAAATTCAGACCAGCCAGACACCGATACACGCGGACAGCAAAGAGTAAAACTTAGGTACTGAGTGTTGTTTATTTATTTATTCTTGTGAAGTGTGCCTCATACCGCAAATAAAAACAAAAGTCGTGTAAAATGAGGCACGGTTGGCCACACTAAAGACCATTCGACTGCAAATGACATCGAATGTTGATAAAGAACCAACATGAACTAATAAATTTTTCAAGATATTCTACACATAGGTACTTATATACCTATCAAGGCTCAAAGTAAGCTAACTAGCTTGTGTTAAAACATGTGTAGTTATGTGTAAAACAAAATAATATACACGACAATTATACAAACATGTAATCACCTGTCACTTACGTGTTTTGATCTTTCAACCGTCGTCGCCCATATGTGAATGGTGTCCTTTAAAAATGCAATACATTGGTCCTGCACCTTGGCCCTATGCGTACAGCTGGCATATGGCCTGTGGGCATAAAATTGCTTGTGTTTCACACCCGCATGTGTGTGTTTGTCCCCGGCATGCCACACGCAGAACAAAGATTCGCCACACTGCCGTTTCAATAAGAATAAAATTCTTCACATTTTGTAGTTTTCGTTTATTATTATTGGAATATATGTAAAATATCGAATAGTTAAGTATTGCTTCGCAGTTTCATCAAGTCCTGACTCCGTGGGAATATCGGAATAAAAAGTAGGCTATGTTACTGATAATTTTAAAGCATTCTAATGGTGAAAGAATGTTTAAAATCGGTTCAGTAGTTTTTGAATCCATCGATTGCTTACAAATAAATCCTTTCCTGTTTATGACTGAAGCAAATCGAGCATATTTTTTGGGGTTCTAATTTGCGTAATTTCTGTTATCTAATTTCTACTACATTCGGTTTCATAAAATTCATGTTGGATTCACACGCAAAATGAGTTGTCTGCAAACGCAGTAGGTAACTTAAATTACGCAACTCAACTCGAAAAAATTCGCTCATTAGGCTTCAGCCATACTTATTAGTATAGATTGAGTTACTAAGCGGCAGGTTGCTGTAGCAACGGCCATAATTAAAATTCTGTTCCTTTTTACAAAACATGCGGAACGACAACGTCGGTTCACATCTGCTCATGAAACACGCCCCCTAGCCACCGGTCTCAGCATTAAAACTTGCGCAAAAATGGCAGATGGTCAATATTTATTTAAAATAACCTTCTGTGTGTGTATGTCACTGAACTCCTCAAACATCTGAACCGATTTTGATGAAACTCCGTCTTGTGTGTATATGAGTAGTTACCTGGATGATAGATGACAATTTTGAATGGTTTCTATTAACAATTAGATCCTGTAGGTGGCGCTGCAACTTTCGGACAAGAAAATGTCTGCAGTCTGCTAAAACCTGAGTAGTTGTTATAAATATAAATTTAATTCTACAGTCTAATATACCTACTTATCTTTCTACAGAGTGAGCCCTCTGGCGTTAAATTAGAATAAACGCAGTTAAATCACTGTGGAGTAAGATAGGTATATTATAAAGATAAATTGTGTTAAGTAAGATAAATTAGTAGTATGCCTTAAGGCGCGGTCCGACCTCAAATCAACAAATCTTTAGATTTCCAGCACAGTCGTGACACTACTACGTACATATTAACATAATAACTAACGTCAATGTAAGTAACGTGTATAAAAATCTTACGAGTGAATAAAACAGAAAAGGCATAAGGAGTAACATATCAAAGTAAAAACGCCTATTTAATAACGTTCCTAACGAGAGAAAAACCTAATAGAAGATAGATGTCTAAAAGAATACATTATTATGACCAAGATGAGAGTGAATATTAAGGTAACAGTAAACACACAACGCAAACTGCAGCCACAACCACAAAACAACTATTCTTAGGAAAGTTAAAAAAATTGCCATGTAATTGGACGCTTATTAATCATCATTCACATAAAGACGTCAGTCCCGATTGAATCTAAGCCACGGTACCCTCAGAGCTCAGGGTCCGCCTTCCGGCACTTCCACCTCTACTTTGCACGATCTTGGGTGTCCATGGTAGCACTGACTGACTTCCGTCCCCATGAGCGCGGGCCTGGGGGTGACGGGTGGAGCCGCCTGTCACCCAGCAGAAGCAGGCCACGGGCCCATTCCGGGGGCCAGTCGTTGTCCCCGTGGCCCCCTTCCCGAGGAGGGCCATACCTTACGGTCTGGCCCTCCTCGGGAAGGGCGGCCACGCCTCACAACGCCTATTTATAGGCTTTGTTAAACGTGCATCTACTCAAATGACTAAGCGAATAGTTAATTGAACAAGATTCGTGACTGCGTATTCAAATTATACAATAACAATAACGGGAATTAAGGCGATCATGGTATAGGTAGGTACAGCCAGTCCTTTGAAGAATGCTCAGATAGTCTCAATCATATCATACATAGAATCAGTCAATTAGCCTATAGCAGTTCACTGCTGGACATAGACTGGCCTACTGTTTCTACGCTGCCCAGACGGAGGTTCACATAGTAACTAGGGTTATTTCCATGGAAGCGAAACGTCCACAAATAAATGATAGATGAATGTTGAAAGGTCTATATGTCCAGCAGTGGACTAATTCGTAAGTGTAAACTATCATTCGCATAAGAATTATGTGAAACAGTTTGATTGAAATTGAGTGTGTGTCACTGACTCGCGCATAATAATTGGTGTGAATAGAATTATAGGTCTAATAGCTTTTGCCCGCGGCTCCGTCCGCGTGGATGTCGGTTATCGTGACCAAACATAGCCTATATCCTTTCTCATGGTCTAATCTACTCCTATACCAAATTTCATCAAAATCAGTTCTGTGGTTTAGACGTGAAAGCGTAACATATATTCCTATTAGGTGGACCGTCTGCTTATGTACTACCTACGTAATATAAAATCTATTCAAAATGTATCTATTTGTAAGATTATACGTGAAGGATCTTTAAAACTACTGATGTTATTAATTCTTACACCGAACAAAATCAATTTACCCTTTCACCAGACAAAAATTACATTATTCCCGAATGTTCTATACGTTTTATCTTCCAAAACCGTTGCGGAAGTTACTTATCATTACTGCGTTTTAAAACCAAACACTCAACAAAAGATATTCACAGCAAAACATTGGAATAAAATGATCAATACTACGTTTATCTCTATGTATTTAAAATTTAAAGTTTTAATCTAATTTGTATCATATTTCAGTTCTGAAGAGACCCCTGAAACTGTTAACGACAAATTGAACAAATCCGAGAACTGGGCAGAAACATCCTTCGGTCGTGAAGTTATGAATGTAAGTGAAACAAACTACACTTTTACTAAAAAAACCTCTTTTTACCATCTGGTTGACGATAAGTAACCCAATATAAAAAGAGGTAAGTAGGTATATATTTTTCCTAAATGTCAATTCGAGGATAGCGTAATCAATGAGTAGATCGCACTTTATTAGTATTCACTATCGCGGTGAAAAATTTTAAGCGAGGTTTAACTTTCAATTAGAGTTGCTTCCTCAGACTAATTAAATCCATAGCTTCATATTTGAATGTTTTTTTTTCATTTATTATGCTAACTTTACGATTCGATTACTACAGGAAAAAATAATTGCTTACGTGGGGCTTGAGGGAAAGGTGTTTTTCAAGCCCCACCTGAGCAATTCATTTTTCCTGATGTAATCGAATGGCTTCATATGCCTAAAACTAGCGTGTGGAGCCATTGAAAGTAATACTAAAGTATATTTAATTTGGTTAGTATTTAAATAAACGTAAACAATGCTGAAATTATGTCTTTTTAATTAATCTTTTATAGCATTGTTAATGAATTTATTATGCTAACTTTAAAATTCGAATACATCAGGAAAATGAACCACTTGAGCATTTTATTTTTCTCGATTTATTCGAGTGTCTTTTTAATATGTTTTATAATAAAACTCGATTTAAATATTTTTCTGTTTAGAAACTCATTTTAAAGACTAAAAACCGACATTGAACCACTAGTTAGTTAATCAGCCTAGTTTATTTGTTAAATATGCGTTTACATAGAAAGTCGCTACGTGGAGTTTGTTGCACCATTTATTCTCCACCAGCGCCTTGGAAGCGGTGGTAAATTTAGATTAAGTAGAATTAAAAGTAACGTCAATAAGAAACAATTTTATTGTTCAATTTTAATAATAAATTACTTTGACTACAACATTGTTTACCTTTAGTTAAATATCTATCCAAATCTTCATTCTAGGAATTGGTAATATTCCTCACATGCATCAATACTAAAAATCGTTTAAACTAACAATGTTTATAAACAATAAAGGAAAATTAGTAAGGAAAATCATGTCTACATTTATATTGAGAACAATAAATCATTGTATTGTAAATAACTTTATTACAACACGGCTTCTCTTGTTGACCGCCTGTTCATCAGAATTTAATTGACGTCAGTAACAGGCATTCCTTTCAAGTTGGGCATTACGCGTAAAATAGACGTTTGTAATATGAAAGAAAATTTTAATAACGCAGCCTAGACTCAAACATATACAACGCGTTCCTAAACGTTTTTGGTAAGCGCTTTTTTCACACTCTTCAGCACATCTGCATTATTCAGATCTTAACGCCATCAAAATGTTCAAAATTCAGTGTCGATCCAACAACAATATTGCAAATGTCACAAAAACGATCTCGTTTTCAATGATTTTTTTAATCGTATTACGAGCATACCGTTTTTGACATTTAGGAAACCGGAGCCAGATTGAGACTGAATTTTGAACATCTTTTAATTACAAAAATTGGCTTTGTGAATTAAATTCTGACGCCTATATAAATTATGGTCTGGAATAACGCATGTGTTTTACGGAGGTTCAATAATCGTCAATTTTGTGCTCGGATTAGGCGGGTGGAGCCGCGTTCATAATGTATAATTTTTATGACACATCTTTCGTTTCAGGTGGTAAAGAAAAACAACAGCAGCTACAGAAAAGCGGTAAGGGAAAGCGATTCAGAGAGCGATGTATTGGACAGCGAGTTGGATGACATGTTGGACGAGGCGTTAGAGCAACAAAGTGAAGGACCCACGCCGCCCAAAGTGAAGGTAACAAAAATAAAATAAAATATTCTCGTAGGTACATACTGGCTGGTGTTGACGACCTAATAAGATGATATGCAGCGAGTATACGAGTAGCGTTAATTTGAATTTGAACTTAAGAATGGACATCCATACTAATATTATAAAGGCGAAAGTAACTCTGTCTGTCTGTCTGTATGCTACGCTTTCATGCTTTTGATGAAATTTGGTATAGGGGTAGATTTAACCTTGAGAAAGGACATAGGCTATGTTTGGTGGCGATAACCGACATCCACGCGGGCGCAGCCGCGAGCAAAAGCTTTTAGGCTATATTTACCCGGGGGTAACAGCTGGTATTTAATATTATAAATGCGAAATTAACTCTGTGTCTGTCTTCGAATACATCGGGAAAAATGAAATGCTGAAGTGGGACGAACCCACGACCTTTCCCTTACAGGGGGAATGCTCTTCCAAATGAGCTATTGAGCTATTGTGTCTGTCTGTTACGCTTTCACATTTAAACCTCTGAACGGATCTTGTGGAAATTGGATAAAAAGATAGATTAAAGTTTAAGAAAGGATATAAGAAAAGATAAAAGGTATTAAAGGGATTCAAATAGAGGATGAAAGTTTGTATTTTTTTAAGATAACGTGATGAAATTTAGTTCACAGATATATTAGAGCTTGGGAAACTATATAGGCTATGTTTAGTCGCGATATTCCATTTTCTCGTCTATCAATCAGCAAGTGTACAACTTACCCGTGAAATTAACTTGGCCCGGGTCTTCAAAGGGTCTACACTTTGGTGAAAAAGTAACCATATGATTTGGTGAAATGTCACTATATGATTTGGTGAAAAAGTCACTATATGATTTGGTGAAAAAGTCACTATATGATTTAGTAAAAAAATCACTATATGATTTGGTCAAAAAGTCACTATATGATTTGGTGAAAAAGTCACTATATGATTTAGTGAATAAGTCACTATATGATTTGGTGAAAAAGTCACTATATGGGTGAAAGTCACCATTGACTATATGATTGCATATCACCGACGATCACAGCAATCAAACGCCAATTATAACCTTTGAGACAACCGTTCCATAACGGTCCGCAGCGTTCGGCGGAATCATCATCAAGTTTCGTATACCAGGAGCATGCGACCTTCAAGTCACCGATGAAGCAGCAGCCGACGACGCCGGCCTACAGACTCGACAAGGGGGGCGAACTCGTGCATAGCGTCAGCTTTTACAGGAGAATGCAGAATGCTGTGAGTTACTATAACTTATTATTTTTTATTTTATCGATTTATTTATTTTATTTATTCAAAAAGGTACAGAGACTGACATCAGACTTCTAAGACTAAAATATAACAATTCACACAACACTTAGATGACTTCAGTGTCAGTTCACATAGTAACCATCACTAAGAGATACAAATAAATTGCAGTCACTTACAGCGATTGTAGAATTTATCTTATCTAATGACAAAATAAAAATAGACGCTATTCCGGCTGGAAGTCCTCGCCACGCAAAGTCATTTTAAATTTAAAAAAAGCATTGTGAAAAATATCAACACGAGAGCACACAGAATAATAATTTATCTATCATAAAATGGTACCAAGTATCAGCCATAAATAGATTCCACACTAAACTTTCCAAAGCGGTGGCTTTATTCAGATCAGTGAAGATACCGTTTTATTGAAAACGTGTGTGAACTCAAAACAACAAATTGGTATTTGGTATCATTATTCTCTGAACCTTAACCCAACTCAGTTGAAGCCGGCTTTCCAGTCTTACTGAGGGGGGGCTGCAGTTCAATATTTTCCGTTAAGCAACTGCCATCTGATCTCCATAACCAATTGAAATACAGAGGAAGAATTCTATAAATTAAGGTAAAAATACTAAAAACGTTTGTCAGACTTTGAAGAGGAGCGCAGACAGTGTAATGTATCCTCAATTGTTTCAGTTTATCAACAGGCGAAGTAGAAGTATGAATTGTCCTATAAAAAAAATCATGTTATTCACTCGTATTTCAGTCGACAACCCCTTCAACGCCCATGAGAGTGATTCGTCACGCGTCACCGGACCGCGAACCGCCCGCGACTCCTGATGAGCCCACAGCTAACGTCATGACAGTTCGACAACGCATTGCCGAATTGCAGAACGAAATTGTGAAGCAGCAAACTGTTATATCACAGGTACGTACGTTTGTTAACTATAAGCGTGTTGCTCAAAAAGTTCGGCAACATTGCGCAACAGAAGTCATGTACTTATATTACTAGTTGACGCGCGTCATATTACTCGAGAACCGGCAACTTAACTTGTTTTTTGTTTGAAGATTAATCATGTGTGGACAGACAACATCGTTCCGTGTTGTTGCGCAACATTTGTGCCAACGTTGCGCAACCTGGTATGCTATGTTACTTAGGTGGATAATCCATACTAATATTATAAATGCGAAAGTAACTCTGTCTGTCTGTCTGTATGTTACGCTTTCACGCCTAAACAGCTGAACCGATTTTAATGAAATGTGGTATGATGTGGTAGATTAGACCATGAGAAAGGACATATGGTATGTTTGGTCGCGATAACCGACATCCACGCCGGCGGAGCCGCGGGCAAAAGCTAGTACGCTATAAACTATCAAATCACCCCATCACTGTAGAAGCAAATATCAAAAATTGCATTCGTGAAGAATATGTTTGTTCGTAGACTTATTTTTGTATCATTTTGATTACAGGCAAGTCAAGCACTAAACCTTTGCGCGGCCACAGTGGAGTTCAGTGGATCGACAGAACAAGCAGAGGGCGAGAGACTGCTATTATTAGCAAGTAAGTCACAGTATACATTACAATATTTTTAATAGTAAATACATTAATCAAGCCGTTTGATCTAATATCATCATCTTGGCGGTAACATCAACGTAGGAAACAAATAAAATCCTTTTTTTGTGAAGAAGTTCCCACGAATACCATATTACCATCCCGTTATTCGCGAGTGACGAGGCGATTATGTCAGACTCAAACCCACTAAAACCGCACTGCGTCTTAAGTTTCAAATGAGGTGTAATTTGGCGTAATATCGCATTTCCCTCTCCCTCTGGCTGACCGTATCTGTACGTACAGATCCGGTGCGAGAACCATGGTGTTCAAAAAGCTGATCCTAACTGAACTTCTTTTTTTTTCTCTTTTTTATTTTTTTTATTTATTATTATTCTACACAACGCTATCTAGACCCATGGTAAGCATAGCTTAACTGGCTTGTGTTATGGAATCTAGAATGCGGATAAACATACATAGATACTTTTTTTTTGTAATTACATACATATATACATAGAAACACCCAGACCAATGCAAATAGCCATATTCATGCATACAAATATTTGCACTGAGCGGGGATCGAACCCGCGCGCCTCCTGCGTAGCAGTCGCGTTCACTATCTATACTACCACTCCACGGAGGCTGTCAACATGGGCCGACCCTATGCCGTTAAGCGTGCACTTTGTAATGTACGTTTACTGTTAAATGGAGAACAGACCTATTAGTTGCCTTCTACGGCACTTACGCGAAGAGATATGTCCCTATTCTACTCCACCGGGAACCAATACTACAAGTTTTAGGCTTTTTTTTTGTCGTGCGATAAATCCCCACGGAAACCACCCCCACGGAGCCGGAGGAGGCGGTTATGTCGAACTCAAACCGACTAAAACGCACGCCGTCTTGGGTCCTTGGTTGCCGAAGGTGAGATTGCCAAAAGCATATCTCTCACACCCCGGCAGACTCAGGACCATCTCTTTCGAGATGGCCCCCTTCGGGTTGTGGGGACCACAGTGTCCCCATCTAGCCCCGGTTACGGGAAGGCGCACTTTGCGCTGCCGCCGCACAAGTTTTAGGCTTAGTTGCACCATAGTACCTGCTAAAGTAAGAGGTTTACGTCAAATTTAACATTAACAGTAACAATGACTCTACCGGTTTCTGCTAAATGTATTGCACCAGTGTATTTAGTAGCTCGGTTAAAGTTGGGTTACAAGTCAAATGAGATATTATTTACGTCAAATTCCTTATGGGTATTTTTTTTTATTGTGGTAATACTACACGTTAGCGGCCATTTCTTATGTCGATCAGTTGAGATATCAAATCAAACTCATTCGTTTTATAATTATAATATAGACACCTTCTTTTTGACAGATTTTAACCAATTTAACGTTAACAATGACAATACCGTGGCCGGTCGGACGGTTATTGTTACGGTTACGGTTAGCGTTAAGTAATGACGTCATATTAACTGTTGTCAAATGGTGCAACCTATTTTGTACCGGATCGGTACTATAATAGCACTTTTAATGTTAAAGTAAGATGGTGCAACCAACCCTTAGAGCTTCTTGTTTTGTTTACAGCCCACCGACGCCAGGCCTGTTTACACGAGCTACAAAGACTGCAAGTGGAAGGCGCTGGTCCTGCCGCCACGGCCGGTATGGCCTCGCTACATGTGAACACGCTCTCCGTTCCACTCAAGAGGGATTATGTTAGACAACTCAATGCTGGTAAGTTATTTTATCCATTTTATGAACGTGTGTCATGTCACAGCGCAGTTAAAATGCAAGAGAGCCGCCTCCGCTGTCGCGGCAACCGCCCAGCTACGTTGGTAATAAATGCCTGGCAATGACCCCCCCACCGAGTCCAGGTCGAAGGGGTAGGCCCAAGAAGTGCTGGTTTAGCGTCGTGGAGGGTGACATGCGTGCAAACAGTCTCATTACCTTGGACGCCCAAGATCGTGTGAAGTGGAGGAGGAAGAACGGCAAGGCGGACACTGAGCTCCGAGGGCACCGTGGCCTCGGATGCCATCAGGACTAACGTCTTTAGATGTTGATGATGAAGTCGTTACTAACGTCGACTAACGTCTTTATGAATAGTCGAAATATTCCTGGATACCGCATCTATTAATATAAAACGTCAATGAAGGGTTGTCGTAACGAATAAATATATTCAGCTAATGATCGCAAAATACTTCCTAACCATCCAATAATTTTTATTGTACATTTTATCCTAACAGATGGAGCAGTGGGCCATCACGCAGTTTGCTTGATCAAGTGCCGAGACCGTGTTCTGGCCACCAGCATGCAACAAACGAAACCCACCACCAACCTGCTACACTTCCCCGACGAAATCCGCATGTTGGGACTTGCTAGCGACTTCAAGGTAAGTGCTTTTAAAGAGGAATTTAGACACGTGAATGTATATATAAATGTATGTGCCCTTCCAGACTCTAAGACTCCGAACAGAATTCCAATTTCTCCCAAATGTGTATCTTTGCTATGACAAAATAATCAGGTTAATTTTGGTTTCGGCATTTATTGATTCTAGATAAGTGCGAGATACTACTTAAATATATTATTTCATTATTTTAGAGAATGGAATCTTCTGCTTTTTTCTTCAATACACCAAATATTTGTAATGTTAAATTCTTGTTGCTTTTTTATGTAGAAGCGGTGTTAGGTTGCTTTGTGCCATATCACTTTGTACTAGTATTTATTGTGTATTGTATAAATGTAAACAATTGTATATTATCCTATAGTTAAAATAAATTATCTAAACGAGCTTATTAAAAAGAGCGGTAAAAGTTACATCGGTTCTAATTTTATAGTTTTATTTATTTTTATTCATACACCCAACCTATAATAGTAACTGATTTCACTATAAAATTTTATGACGTCACTAATTCTTTCTTCACACAAGTTATTTTTTTCATTAAAAGTAACTAATTAGACAGCTCAGTAGAATACCCAATTGTTAGTAAATGTAAATAAATAAATAAAATAAAATATTTTACTTTTTCTGTTACCAGGTGACTGTAGAGGTATATTTATTGCAAGCTTCAAAAGAACTATTGCCACATGACGTCAAATATCATATTAACACCAAAAAGGTAAGAATATTATTTCGTAATAGGGAATATTAATGCGTTTTTTTACCCACGACGGAATACAGATAGTCAATGTGTTTTAGATGAGAGGATGTTTGTTTGTTTGTGCAAATCAATGTTTATATTTTTCTACAAAACTACTGCTCAGTTTTTGAAGCAGTTTTTAGTTATGGGTTCGGGTTTGATTGGTAAAGGTTCTTAGCGGTGCAGTAAACAAATCAATGCTCTCTAAAAAGTATAAAAAACAGCAAAATAAAAAGATTTGAAAACGTCACTAAAAAGTAATTCAAAAATCGCTACTTGTCGACCGCAAGTTTCGCATACATGTCATTCAACAATCGAGTGTTGAATTGTTGAGAGATTTTATCGAGTGTTCGTGAAACAATCGAGATTATTTACATAGATGAATTGGGGCGCGTCAGTTCAGTTTAGACAAGCTATATACAATTAGGTATTATCCTATAGTTAAAATAAACTATCTAACCGAGCTTATTAAATCAAGAATGGTAAAAGAGCGGTAAAAATTGCGTCGGTTCTTATTTTATAGTTTTTGTTTCTTTTTAATCTTCCACCCAACCTATAAAATAGTAACTGATTTGACTATAACATTTTATGACGTCATTAAATCTTTTTTCATACAAGTTACCTTATATAACTTATCGTTTTGACGTTTAGTAAAATAAAAAAGTATTTAATTTGACTAGTCAGTAGAATATCCAATTATATTCAGGGTGATTTTATAGTCGTTTCGAAAAAAAAAAATTTGGGCACAGTGTCGATAGCAAAATCATCTGGATGTATTAATTTGGTGAAAGAAAAATATTTTTTTACAACCGCTATACATTTTTTCCTTTCACCTGAACATTATTCCCAGAGATAATAAATGCCATAAAAAAATTATTCAAATATTTGGGCGGAGTCATAAAAATTCAATGTTTAAAAATGGTTGAAAAATCATTTATTGTTTCCAACAGCTCGTAAGAATGTTGGTAGATGGCTTCACCGTCGCCCTTAAAGACGCATATAAAGAGAAGGAAAATTTGAAGTGATTCGGGTGTGGCTCAATAGCTCAGTTGGAAGAGCATTCCCCCTGTAAGGGAAAAGTCGTGAGTTCAAGTCTCACTTGAGCATTTCATTATTTCCGATGTTTTTCGAAATTATTCCCAGAGATATAAAAAAAAAATTTTTTTTCGCCAAAGTTATACTTCCAGATGATTTTGCTATCGTAACTGTGCCCAAATTCTTTTTATTCGAAACTAGCTGATCGCCGCGGCTCCGCCCGCGTGATGCATGTCCGCCCGTGGGAGCACATTACCGGAATAAAAAGTAGCCTATGTTACTCGGGGATAATGTGGCTACATAGCAGTGAAAGATCGGATCTGTAGTACGGAGTCTATTCGCTACAAACAAACAAACAAATCTTTCCTCTTTATAATATTAGTATACGAGTATAAAATCACTCAGTATGTTTTGTGGTCCTCAGCCAAGCTCGAAGCTGCTGACGCCCAAGTCCAAGGTGTCGGAGCTGAAGGCGCCGCGCGTGCACAGCCCCATGGGGCCGCACGCCGTGCGCTCGCCGCAGTTCGCGCTGCACGGGTACTGCATCTTCGCGCTACAGCAGGCCTCGCGCAGGAGCTTCACGCTCAACAAGGTAACGTGCCTATACGCGCTCGCCGCAGTTCGCGCTGCACGGGTACTGCATCTTCGCGCTACAGCAGGCCTCGCGCAGGAGCTTCACGCTCAACAAGGTAACGTGCCTATACGCGCTCGCCGCAGTTCGCGCTGCACGGGTACTGCATCTTCGCGCTACAGCAGGCCTCGCGCAGGAGCTTCACGCTCAACAAGGTAACGTGCCTATACGCGCTCGCCGCAGTTCGCGCTGCACGGGTACTGCATCTTCGCGCTACAGCAGGCCTCGCGCAGGAGCTTCACGCTCAACAAGGTAACGTGCCTATACGCGCTCGCCGCAGTTCGCGCTGCACGGGTACTGCATCTTCGCGCTACAGCAGGCCTCGCGCAGGAGCTTCACGCTCAACAAGGTAACGTGCCTATACGCGCTCGCCGCAGTTCGCGCTGCACGGGTACTGCATCTTCGCGCTACAGCAGGCCTCGCGCAGGAGCTTCACGCTCAACAAGGTAACGTGCCTATGCCTGCTTATATAAACCGAAGGCAAGGAAAACTGCAAAGAAGGGGGAAGACCTCCGGTTCTCAGCATTCCATGGATTCACCGTGCGGTCGCCGGGTCCATAGCGTGGTACAGAGAGGAACACTGTGACGCCCCCTGGTACTTGCGACCCACGTGTAAGAGTAGGTTTAGGGTGGCCACCTTGTGATTCATCAGCGCTCACCCCCACCGTCACAAGTGTTCCCCCCTCTACCTATCCAAATTTGGTAAGAACCTATCAACTCCGAGCGTACTGAAGCTCTTAACAATCCGAGGTCTTTAAACAAGGCTTGCTCCTACTTCTACGGCATTGAGGATAACCACATTGCCGTTTTTGGTTAACTTGTTGGTCATATCAAAGTACTTGTTTATATAAATAGCGTGGTCTTTAGGTATATTAGTTTCCCACGCTACTGTGAGTTCTACTAGTACTGCGCGCTTTTGCAGTTTCGAAAACAGGAATATATCGGGTCTGGATCTCTGCGGTAGCCTAGTGGTATGGGTAATCTACTGCTGAGACGAGGTCTCGGGTTCGATCCCAGGTTTACCATGGCACACACCAATGACTTTTCGATGCTTTTCGAAGGTATGTGTGTATTTATCGCAGGTTTATAAGTGCCCGGTTAATGGCAATAGGCTCGCCACCTATTACATTGGGACCTAAACATAAAACTGGCGAAATGTGGGTGCTAGCACCTCTGCCTACCCCTTCGGGGAATATAGGCGTGAGTTTATGTTATGTTATGTTATGTATGGATTTTTGACTGGATTTCCACTGACTGAATCTATAAAAATAAATTAAATTGAAGTGTGTTTTTTATATTGAAATACAAACTATTCAATGAAAACTTAACACATGATTTTTTGAACTATTGTCTATGTCCATTATTCTATCTGATTTTTCTATAAGAACTATCGGGATTTGAATGAATTTTTTATAGCATTTATTATGGCTATATTACACAGGGTGGCCCTATTCAACATATACAAATTTTAGTTATACATATATGAGGCAAACATGAGACAGACCATGAAACATCACTTTGTCTCTTTTTTTCTAATATACAGTTTTACCTGTAAAAAAGAGACAAAACATTTAAGTTCTTGCTCACTTGGGAAAATGAGTATATAAATTTGACAGCGTGCCAAGTTTTGGCAACATCTATGAATGATTTGTTACACTCATTCATTACTTTACTCTACACGAAACTACAAGAAGCATGATAGTGATGTACTCCAACAAATGATTTGTCGACGTAAATACTTTTTTTTAACATAACTAGCTGTCCCGGCGAACTTCGTACCGCCAATTTTTCCCTGCACCCGTGGCGTCAGATCCCGTTCCCGCTGCACCATTTAGGGGGATGAAAAATTGATATTGGCCGATTCCCATAGATACCGGATAAGCACAAAAAAATTCATCAAAATCGGTCAAGCCGTTTCGGAGGAGTATGGCAACGAAAACTGTGAAACGAGAATTTTATATATTAGATAGTACAAATAAAAAACATATTTATTCATGAATATTTTTAAACTACTAATTAGAAATAAAATAAAAGAAACCAATTAAAAACTAAAACTAAGACTAAAATTAAAACGCGTCGTAGAATTCCTCCGCATCGCATGCCTCTTGTCGCAACGTTCCCAAAAGACTGGCAGCATTGCCACGTTGTATGGCAATGCTTATTCTCTGACCTAAAAAGAGGCCAGCCCTCTGGTCACGGGAAGCGTCGACCATACGCTTCGTAATCTCTCTGAAGAGATTGCGAGCGCTCGGGCCCCAAGGCCCCAACGTTTCGACTCCAAACGGCACAAATTCATAGACTCCAATGAGTTTGGAGTATTTGCGCCGTTTGAGAGCCTCTGCGGAAGCAGCGGCGGCACCGGCACAGCCAGCCGTGCCAGGTATGGGGGTAGGGGCAATGGTGTTGACGCATGTTGCGTCCCACACCAGGGCCCTACCCATTTTCCATGGCATTAACGACCTACCATCCGGTCTCTTGCCATCGTCGCGCGCCAAACCGTTAGGTTCAAGCACGGCTGGCACACCGGCGGTGACAAGAGCATGGCGGATTATATCGTTGAGGCTGGCGTGCCGTGGCATTCGCCCAGCGCTCCTGCAGTACGACAGACCATGGTGTCCGAGTCGGTCAACTGCTTCTCCACAACGGCATCGATGCAGAGAAACACACGGCGCGCCTAATCGGAGGCACGTGGCGATGCGGAAAGTAGTGTCGTCTAACATAGTCGCTATGTTAGATGACGGAAGAGCTTGCAACCAAAGACCCGATACCCACACTCCAACCACCAGTAAACGGGCACGCTCAGCAGCATTAGAGCAAGTATTTAATAGATTCTGTCTAACTAAGCTGCAAGGCGGCCCGTCCCACTGACCCTGTGAGAAAAGGTTCCCTGGGAGATCCGTGTTTGGACATGCAATTTTCCAAGCATTCACTGCATCAGTCTTGCACAATACTGCCGAATTAACTAGTGTAGGTGCAAGAATTTTCCTAGTTAATTCTTCCGTACTGTAGACCGACATTTTTCCGTATAGTACAAATTACCTAATAGCTGGTACAGATAACTCACTTTCTGGAAAATCAACAATCTAACTCAGTTAAGTTCCTAAAGTTCACGAGATTAACCTCTGCATACCTACACATTATTATTTTCTTACTTTGCAGTCGCTCGGCCACAGGCCGCCAAAAATAGCTTAGTTGGAGATCGTCGAAATTCATAGTGATCTTTATGATACATACGTTGAGTGTGTTATAACAAATATTGCTGGCTTTATCACAAGAAGTATTATTAAAAAAATTAAATGCCAGGTTTTGCATCATTACTGCTCGGGGCAGAAGACGTAAAGAGCCTCATTTACAAAATATCAAGAGGAGGCCTTAACGCCTTAACCTATATGCCTCATCGAGCGTGGTAAACATACACATAACAAAAAACAGAAAAAATAATTTAAATGCACCTGACAAACAAGACAACCCCCGAAAGTTATTACTTATATATATTAAAATTTATTTGTGAATTTTATGATAATATATGAAAATTGTTAATTGGTAATTGTTATAACTTGTTACTTAATTAGAAATGTCAACAATCATTTGCATGCCGTGTGGTTGAATATGGTGATACTTCCACAATAACAATGAATATCAATGTACAATACCCATACTTCGCAAATTATGAATAAATGAAATGAAATGAAAAAATATTTTTGCCGATTCTGATGCAACACATAGCACTAATCACAAGTTTCTTTTAATTAAATGTGTAATACAGATTTTTCTAGACATCCAGGTTTAGACACCACGGTCGTATACAATGCGATAAGCTGTCACATCGACAATATTTAAATAAAAAATGCTTATAATATTTTTATTGTTACTTTCTTCGCATAAACCGTCATGATAAAACCATGCGCCTAGCATTTTTCTATACTCCTAAATATAAGATATCGACAAATATTACGATACTAGAAGCTACAGCCCTAACGTAGTAACCGTCGGCCATACGTTCATTCACAAAAATGGAACGTAGCTATACACGCCTAATCTGTAGGTATGGCCTATCTACTAAGCGCGCGAGCGTTCTTCCTATATCTATGCTATATTATATATGGCAGTTGGCAGAGCAGTCGCCCTGTAAGCGAAAGGTCGTGAGTTCGAGTCTCACTTGAGCATTTCATTTTTTCCAATGTTTTTCGAACTATCGGGATATTTACCATCCTGTATTGTTACGAGTTTCCGATCTGATAGTTCTTCTTCACTCTCTCATAGTTGATATTATACATCGTATCTTAGGCTATTTCTGTTTCAAATAAATGTGTCCTCTCTATCATAATCACATTAATTCCCGTTACATTATCATACATTTATTTTTATATCTCCATTCCCAGTTGCCAGCAGCCAGTCCTCTCGAAGGCTCACTGAACATGGAGATCAAGGCCCGCGTCCAGGTGCCTCCGCCGTCTCCTCACGCGGCCTTCCTCACAGCCTTCGACGACGTATCAGGGTTAGGCGCGTGGCACAGGAGATGGTTCCGCCTGCACTCGCCGAGACTGGCCTATTGGAAGTACCCTGATGATGTTCAGAAGAAGGTGAGAATATATTCTATATATTTTGGACTTCCCATCAGTAGGTTTACTCTTGAAATCAATATCAATCCGATTCCAATCTCAATATGTGTCACTGTCAAAGTCTCAAATCAATTTCGTCAACATTGTATTGAAATTAGTATTGTATATATTTTTGCCGGAGCGCCTGCACGCCAGCTTAACCCTTTCGACTCGGTGCAAAGACGTGCGTTGAGGCTCGTCGACAGTCCCATACTCGCAGGCGATGTGGAACCTCTCAGCCTCAGAAGGGGATTTTGCCTCACTGTGTGTTTTCTGCCGCCTATATAATGGTTTGTGCTCAGATGAATTATTTGACATGATGCCCACAGCTACATTCTATCATCGCACCGCTCGCCATAGACAGGGAATTCATCCCCACACATTGCATCCGAATACGGTGCGTACGTATGAAAGGAACTTCATCCCACGTACGCTCAAGCTGTGGAATGAACTCCCTGCCATGGTTTTCCCAAGCGACTACAATATGGGGTTCTTCAAGAGGGGCTTTAGAAGGTTTCTTCAGGGTAGGCAGCGCGAGTGTAACGCCCCTGGTGTTGCATACGTCCATAGGCCGCGGTAACCACTTTCCATCAGATGGGCCGCGTGCTTGTCTGCCACCTAAGTGGTATAAAAAAAAAAAAACAAGAATTTATTCCCAGTGTAGTGAATTTATTATTTTGACATTGACTCGAAGCCAATAATCAAACAATACAAAACACAAATCAAAATGCGTCAAGAAGAGTACCGTTTACAACATGACGTTCCAATACAATATTATTTAATGCATTTCAAATTCACACAATATTGAGCCAATATGGCGCTAGTGTGGTGTTCAAGAGTACGAAAACGCTCAATTCCAATGTCAATAGATTGAAATTGGTTTCAAGAGTAAGCCCGCAGGTACAGTGTGCTTCTGTCACCCAAGTAGTATAAGAAATCTTATTTCTCATACTGTAATAAACTTCCCCGGTAGATCTTGACTAAAACTAAGCATAATATAGCTTGTAATGTGTTCTAGGGAGAGAATAGACTATACTAGGATATTTTTTTATTAATACAAGCTGTTGCACATGGCTTCATTCGCTTCCAATTCTGAGAGCCAATCTGCCAAAACACTGTCGCCTTAAAGACGGATAAATTAATAATAATAATATATAATAAATCGTTTATTAACAAAGAAACATACATAGTTACATTGCCGGTGGCCCCACACTAGGTCTAAGCCTGTCCTGTGGGTGCCTGTCACAATCTTGGTTAACAAATTATATAATATGGTTCGGTTTACACTGTCATTGGTAGCAAGGATACATTATTATACAAAAAACGAGGTGGGTAGTAGGTAATAGAAAGTATAATGTTAAAATATCATAGTTATAGTATATAGATAACAATAAAATAACACAATATACGTACATATAATTCAAAGATAATATAATATAGGTAGGTATATATAATATAAGTATGTAATATATTATAAGTATGTAATATAATATAATAAAGATAATATAATGTATGTATTTTGTAAGTTTCAATGCGTTGTGATTTAAGGTATTAAGGTATTTTGAGGTGGGTCTCACACCAGGTGCATCAGTAGACCCTCTGTCAGGTGGTACGTCAAGGAACCTAGCCAGTCCGTGACTTTTAGTTTGGCCTCCCTTACTGAGCACTGTTTTATGTCGCAGCACTTGACCACCTTGTTGTAAATGTAGGCGTCTTTATATGGACTGAACCGTCTGGCAAAGCTAGTGTTTATCTGTGGTACAGGTAATTTGTAGACACGACGCTTAAGTAATTTAGGGTACTCATCAGACCTAAGGACCGTTCGGTGCGACTTTAGAGACGTACTCCGCAGGAATAGATGACGTACATTCATCAATAGAAGGGAAATAGGAATCACATCGGGCGTGTCTCGGTAGCCGAGTTAGTCAAGGCATTCCCCCTGTAAGGGAAAGATCGCAGGTTCGAGTCCCGCCCGAGAAGATTAATTTTATTATATAGTATATAGTATTCGAGATAAAATACTGTTCAAAATTCCGAAATGTGAAAAGTTAATGAGTATTCTCGAAACAATTTTTTTGTGAAAGAAGGTTGTCATCGTGATTGTTTTTTCGTTATATATATATATATATATATATATATATATATATATACCAATGAGAATCTATCATTCCAAGGATATAATCAATACCTGCTACAAATTGCAACTAGATTTGTTTACCATTTTTAGCGTCATTGTTAACAAACACCTAAAAATCTTCACAAACATTTCTAATATCATTATACTGGGTGATTTTATAGCCGTTTGGGATAAAAAGAATTTGGGCACAGTTTCGAAAGCAAAATCATCAAGAGGTATTAATTTAGCGAAAGAACAAAAAAAATATTCAATTTTTCCATACATTTTTCTGAAGAATCTGCGGTAGCCTAGTGGTATGGGTAATGGACTACTGAGACGAGGTCTCGGGTTCGATCCCAGGTTTACCATGGCACACACCAATGACTTTTCGATGCTTTTCGAAGTTATTATTATTATATTGTATATATTATATTATATTTATTATTATATTATATTGTAAATCGCTGGAGGGGTAGGCTGAGGAGTATTGACACCCACATTTCGCTAATGACTATCGCTCCCACATAATAGCAAGACAATAGGCAAGCCAGTTGTCATCAAGCTGGTTCTTAGCTTAATTTTATAATGCTGTCATGCCATGCATGGCACACACCAATGACTTTTCGATGCTTTTCGAAGTTATGTGTGTATTTATCGCAGGTTTATAAGTGCCCGGTTAATGGCAATAGGCCCGCCACCTATTACATTGACCTAAACATAAACTGGCGAAATGTGGGTGCTAGCACCTCTGCCTACCCCTTCGGGGAATAATATGTATGTTATTTTTCCTTTCACCGGAACATCATTCCCTTACTTAACCAAAAAAAACTTCTTTCTTCCGCCAAATTAATACTTCCAGATGATTTTGCTCTCGAAGCTGTGCCCAAACTCTTTTTATCCGAAACGACTATAAATTACCCTGTATAATATTTCATATTCGAAACATCTTCTTATCATTTCAGATGCCTATCGGCGACATAGACCTATCAACAGTCATCTCCGAGGAGGTCGTGAGAGCGCCTCGAGACCTCTGTGCTCGTCCCAACACCATCCTTCTAGAGTCCGCGGTCCCTGCCGGTCTTATCGTCCCCGACTCCGGTTCTTTAGTATACGTGAAACGCCCCGATGGCACAGTGGTTAGAAGACATCTGTTAGCTGCCGACACTCCGAACGACAGGGATATTTGGTTGGACTGTTTGAATAAGGCTCTTGAGTACGTCAGGTGTTGTGGTACTGATGATGATTAGACGCCATATTCATAAATTTGTATGAAATTATTAATTGTATTCATGTAAAGAGCGAAAAGTACCAAAAGTAAAGCCAACGAGACGAGAGAAAAAAGGTAAACAAAGCGACCATGACTGAGTTACATTGCGATAACTAGCGATAATTTTCTCTGTCCCGGTCACACATATCACACGTACGTGACAATGGCCGAGTGACAGCTGTCGTTGCGTGTTTTGTAGTACAGGAAAGCTGTCAGTATAGCGGCTCTAAACTGTTAGATCCGCCGTCTTATGAGCAATTTCATTCCTGTCTGGAACGCGCTTGAAGTGATACGTAATCATTTTCAAATAAAAAAGTTTGGAACCGCTGAAACATTGTTTACCTTTTTTCTTTCGCTTCGTTGGCTGTACTTTAACAATTTGTTATGAATTGTGTTTACGTCATAGAAATATCATAAATCAAGAGAAATATTCCCACAGCTAATCTTTCTATACTGCTAATCTCTATATTATAATCTAAGAATATAGAATATAGTCAAATTGACTGTTGAAATTCACTACTAGGCCTCGCGGGCCTGGGGGTGACGAGTGGAGCCGCTTGTCCCCCCAGCAGAAGCAGGCTACGGCGACGGCGCACTGAGAAGCGTGCCTCCCCATTCCGGGGGCGAGTCGGAGACACCGTTGTCCCCCCTCCCGAGGAGGGCTAGACCGTAAGGGATGGCCCTGGGTCAGCCGGGGTGCGAGGGATATGTCGATGACAACCTCACCTCCGGCCTAGCACTACGACCCACAGTCGGCGTGCGGCTTTACTCGGTTTGAGTCCGACATAACCTCCCCTTCCGCACGAAAAAAAAAGGCCTACTTGATGGATCTTGCGTCACGGATCATCCGCGTTGGAACGTCAATGCACGTTATTGTATTATGACAACACGACGGAGCGACAGATCATCCGTTCAATAATGTCCGTTACTAATCGTTGGCGTTCTGTCACGGAAGATCCGTGGCGGCATTTTAGTCGCTAGGTTATACAAATCAACCCACCGTCTCGTATGACGTGATTGAACGACACTATTATACACGATAACGAAGTTTTGAAACATTTCTCTTGATATAAACTACGTGATCTTCATCTGAAATCAAAGAAACATTCATTTTTAAATTATATAACCTATCATCGGACAAACTAACAAATATGTTTCAGAGTTCACCTTCATTTTTTATTAATAGAATTCTAGTATGTATAGTGATATAATTGTTTGTCTTTGAAAATTTTGCGCATAATGATGTGATATCATTATATAAATATTATGTAAAATAACTTTATCTTGATATACTAACATCTATGCATTTTAATACATCATTGTCACTGTTTATTTTTGAACAAAAACTGCTGTAAAAACTTGTTTGAAAATTGCATAACATAACATAACATAAACTCACGCCCGTATTCCCCGAAGGGGTAGGCAGAGGTGCTAGCACCCACATTTCGCCAGTTTTTGTTTAGGTCCCAATGTAGTAGGTGGCGAGCCTATTGCCATTAACCGGGCACTTATTTTTTTTTTGTTTGAAAATTGATGTCTAAATATACAAGATGCTAGATGTTCCCTCATCAAACTCAATTATGTACAGTCAAGATCTTAATGAAAAAGGTGCTGAATATGATTTTAATTCATTGGTTCCTGTTCACGGAATGTTCTGATATTTGGTACACACCCTTTGTTCGGATAATAATACAATTTAAATTAATAAAACGGTTTGATTTGCTCTTAGGCCCGTATTCTAGAATGTTTGATTGATAGGACAGATTGATAGTTTGACATAATCTACTATATAAAAATAAGTCGGGTTTTCCTTCCTGACGCTATCACTCCAGAACGCACGAACCGATTTGGCTAATTTTGGTCTTGAATTATTTGTGGAAGTCCAGGGAAGGTTTGTACGTTGAGAAAAATTCGAATAATTGCCGGGAACCGACATCCACGCGAGCGGAGCCGCGGGCAAAAGCTAGTTGCCTATACAATCTGTCCTCAGATAAAGCGCGATTCAGGCTGAGTGTCATTTTTAACCCCCGACGCAAAAACGACGGGGTGTTATAAGTTTGACGTGTCTGTGTGTGTGTGTGTGTGTGTGTGTGTCTGTCTGTGGCATCGTAGCACCCAAACGGATGAACCGATTTGGATGTAGTTTTTTTTTGTTTGAAAGGTATATTAGTCGGGAGTGTTCTTAGCTATGTTTGAAAAAAATCGGTCCAAGATGGCCGCTGTCACAACATGTCGGAGTACATATTTCTTCATAACTCCCTCAATATGGGTATCAAATGAAAGAGCTTGACTAGTAGATCACTTTAAAAACTATAAAATAAAAATTAAATTAAAAATTTAAAAAACCCCCGTCACAAAAAACACCTCCAAAAAGTTGAAAATGAATGGTGTTTGCCTTTTAACTTTAACGGTTGCCATGTCGGGGGACCTTGAATTGTTCCGATAATATAACGGAGTGCTTAACTAGTTAGGGTCCCCCGACATGGCAACCGTTAAAGTTAAAAGGCAAACACCATTCATTTTCAACTTTTTGGAGGTGTTTTTTGTGACGGGGGTTTTTTAAATTTTTAAGTTATAGAATACGAGCTCTAATAAGATCGTTTTGAAACTTTGTAATCAAAATATTTCTGATGCTGATTGTACCAAACAAACGCATACTGTACTTATGTTCATTATTTTTTATTCAATTATAGCATTAATGTGCGCAAAATTATCGTAAGAAATCAAAATAATGATTTTCGTAACATAAGTTACTTACCATTTAGTGACAATTACAATAAAATTATTCTATAATCATTGACAAATACAATCTGCCTTTACACAAAGTATGGCTGGCCCATATGACAGTAAAGCCATTTATTTTGATATAATAATATATAGTGCCGCGTACATACCAGCTGAACGAGCGCAAACCTGTGGTATTTTTCAGTCACTACCCTACACTGTCGTCTGAATGTCATCTGTTGGCTTGGTGTTTACTAGGCATGCAAATTCTGACTTTTGATATCTTATGATATTGAGAAATGCTCATGTATTATGAAATACAATATAATTACCATTCCAAATATTTGCGTTATAAGACCTATAATATTTAACTGTACATCTAAAATTTTCTAAAACTATATAGTGCCATCATCATCACAAAACTCGTCAATATTAACAAAATAAGTGCTTCATGCGTGTTGCTATGTATGAAAAATGAGACAGGAATATATATTTCTGGCCAAAGTTGATGACCGTTCTGAACATTCGACGAGCCGGAATTTGCGAATGATACACATGACAAAAATGCCATACCGGATCTTCCGCATCCAAACACCAAAACATATAATTACACATAAATGACTTAAAATTATTTATAGCAGACACGTTGCAAGCTGCGTGAACAATCGGTCGCTCGTGACATCCAATGTCATGTATTGGCATACCAACACGGAAGATCCGCGATGGCATTACTGTCAACTGTAGCGTAGGCGTTTAACGAGTACAATATTATTATGTTTTTTTGTAAGCTAGCTTATAAACTATATTATAAATTACTTACATTGTCAAAATAACTTTTAGAATTTCAGTCGCGTAGTTCAGAGCGATCATCAAGATTAGCGCATACCATTTTAGATTTTATTACGCAAACATTATGGGTGATAGCAGCGCGTAATAAAATTAAGTTTTGTTTCTATTCATAGTATAGTTTGACTGAATTAAGTAGCTTTAACGTTAATATTATAAGCGGTAGAATTGGGGATGGGTTCTTTTTCACTGGGCATTTGAACGTTATTTCTATACATTGTATAGAAATAGAATACTATGATTCTTACAACACCGGGCCGTTGAACACTAAAAGCTTATGTAAATATCTACCTGCGTTAATATGTGCCTCTTAGGCCTGAGCTACATTTGATAGGAATGCAATAACGGATCTTCGGCGTTAGAAGTGCAAGTCTTTGAAACCGTATCCTTCTGGTCGAACGAACTAGATGGAAGAGTTCCCTGTATGCCACGGCTTAGTGTTGTACGAATTAAACTATAATTGACAATACAACATCTATACATCACACTGACATGACATTACTAACAATATTCATTTTAGTTCATAATCTTTCGTTTGTATTCAATGCGTTTTTGTATTAGTCTTATATTCAAATGTAATCAAACTAATTTACATTATTAATTTAGTTTTCTATTCATTAGAAATGTACTTACATATTCGCGTAACGGTAGCGAGTTTGCATCTGGTCTGATGTTACTGGTCTCATAACATCTAAAAAGACTAGATAGCGCTCATTTATTGACTAAGGCCTTATACTACACTAGATGATAATGCCTTCACGGATCTTCCGCATTGCAACGCCTATACATGGTATTTCATATAAATAATACGGGCACATTACGCACCTATCTGCCACGCATTGCACTTGTTAGTTGTTGGCGTTTGAACGCGGAAGATCCGTGACCGCATTTTCGTCAGTGTAGCATAGGCCAAAATTTTCATTTAGTTATAAAAAATAGCATACTGACTTACTTCTGACAGTATTGACTCACGTATTATTCTTTACGAAATACTTTAATAATACCACCTGTATTCATTTCGACTGGTCAATGAATTATTAAATCATCCTGTCGAATCTCCATTCAGGTAACAAAAGTGCCCAAACAATATCGCGTCAAGAACATTATGTACCATGACACTTCATTAATTTAGTGGCATATAGTGCCGTATTATAAATGGAATTGATTTTGCAATAATTGTGTGTGTAGTTTGTAATATTATATTTGTACATAAAATCATTTTATCACAATATAACGTTTTAGTACATCCGCTGGTTTTTTTTAATACAAATACCCTAGCATAATGCACTATGGCAGCACTTGCTATAGAGAAGCTGCAGAATTGAACCCCACTAAATATAGTATATCGACGAGACTCCAACAAGGAACACGCGAAAGATAAAGTTAGAGATAAAATATTATTTAAAGTACACTATGAAAGCAGTACGCTACTTTAAAAAAATGAAATAATTGGGTCTTATCCTATAGTTAAAATAAATTATCTAACCGAGCTTAGTGGTAAAAGAGCGGTAAAAATTGCGTCGGTTCTTATTTTATAGTTTTTATTTATTTTTAATCATCCACCCAACCTATATGATTTGAATATTAAATTTTATGACGTCTCTAAATCTTTTTTTATACAAGTTACCATATAACTTCTAGTTTTGACGTTAGGAAAAAGTAACTAATTTGACTAGTCAGTAGAATACCCAATTATTACAGAAGTCAGTGGTTACGTTACGTACCTTCTCGTTCGATTTCATGTTAATAGGCTTGTACCTGCAGCAATTTTATAGTAGCCAATATATTTTTTATTCTGAATCAAATGTTTCACGAACGTATGACTTCTGCCACTGTTTATTCCCGGGATCAATATCCCTGCCCATATCTGCTTGTTCTGTACTTTAGCTATGTGCAAAATGTCATCAAGATCTATGAAGTTGCTTTTACTTAAATCTATGTCGGATACACGAGTTAGGTAGGTATTTTGAATGAAAACAAAATAAACATTCAATCTCTTTTATTTATACATCAGAGAAAGTCAGTAATTTTAGATGCTAATACAAAATGCTCGGGGTCGTGTCATGCATTTAATTCTTACTTCGGATACCTAAATTACTTTATACCTAACTATGTTACATACTAACAGTAAAGCGTCTTGACTAGAATTGAGCAGATTATAAAATAAAACAATTTAGTATGTATAATAAGCATGGCAATTCACTGGATCAGGTATTTATCGTAGAGGCTTCTGTTAGGGACACAAGTACCTAGTGCAATTTTTTTTCTAATAATAATCATAGTGCCACTTATAGAAATAATAATAAATTATAATATTTTTTTTTGCAAATACTTACAAGTACGACCGTATTCATCCCAGTAATTGACTAAGGTAAAGTCAAGTCCTAATGGATTTATTGTAAAAACAAAATTTAAAAAAATGCTTGAATCTGTTGATGAACTGATGGTCGTTGTAAATGAGTTTTACAGTTGAGACCGCGAAGTTCTAGAATGGAGGCCGCGGCTGGGTGCGGAAGAAGGAGGATCGGGAGCAATGATGCACTTTGGGGGAGACCAGCAGTGGATTGATTGATAAAATTGATGGATGGAGCAGATCCGGAATTGCCATTGAGATTACATAAGTATCGAAATCTTTTAAAATATTTTATAAGAATAGATCGGAACATATCCATAATTCGTTGTACAGCTTAATGTTCAAGAAATCGCAAGAATTTAACCTATTTGGCACTTAACCTAATTTAGAAATAGAATGCATTTGCCGCCATTTATCAAACGTCGAAATAAAATAATGAACATTGGCCATGATGTCTACTTCTGCAGCCTCTATGGTATTGTCGCCGAGACGGTTATTCGTCGTCGTATAGGGGAGGCTTGTCGAAGTCCTGGTGACGCTTGCTGGCCATTTCTGATGTGAGGGCCTGCTTCAACTCGTGCTGCCAACATTAGAGAGGATTGATTAGAAGTATTTAAGAATTAAAGTTTAATTTATACCAAAACAGTGACTGCTTTACAAGGGTGTATCCATACTAATATTATAAATGCGAAAGTAACTCTGTCTGTATGTTAGCTTTCACGCCTAAACCATTGAACCGATTTTGATGAAATTTAGTATAGGGGTAGATTAGACCTTGAGAAAGGACATAGGCTATGTTGGGTTGCGATAACCGACATCCACGCGGGCGGAGCCGCGGGCAATAGCTGGTATAGTATATGGATGTACCAAGACCATGGGAGCCCGAGCCAACCTTACCTCTTAGCTGGTATTACTAATTAATGGATGAGGCAGACGGCAGTCACTCCCATAAAAGCAAAGTAGGAAAGGAGAGTACCCCGGCCGGACAAAATGCGAACTATGGATATGACTGACATTGACGCTCGGGTGAAGAAGAGTCTTTTTTTTAAGGGAATGGTCGTGGGTTCAAGTCCTACTTGAGCATTTTATTTTTCCAGATGTATTCGAAAAGTCATAAACTCATAATAAATGAGAATTTTCTAACACATTAGTGTCCATTTTAAAGCGAAGCGGCTCGTGGCTAAGGCCGGGTACGTTATCATATCGCAAGGTATCCATACGACCTCTTAGGTTGGGCCCAATCACCCGTAAGGCCTAGCGCAGACCGGTACAAGCGTGGCGGGGCATCGCTCAATTTATATAATCCATAACTACATACCTGATATAATAATACTAGCTTTTGCCCGCGGCTCCGCCCGCGTGGATGTCGGTTATCGCGACAAAACATAGCCTATGTCCTTTCTCAAGATCTAATCTACCCCTATACCAAATTTGATCAAAATCGGTTCAGTGGTTTAGGCGTGAAAGCGTAACATACAGACAGACAGACAGACAGACGTACAGACAGACAGACAGAAAGACAGAGTTACTGTCGCATTTATAATATTAGTATGGATAATCGTTTATTTTTTAAAAATCCTAGGTTATACATTGTTGGGGCTTCCCAGTAAGTAGTCATGGACACTTGTGATGGGAATGCCTCGCTCTTCTTGCGTAACATATTCTTGGATTTATTACAAGTTTTAGCTTAATCTAGACAGATGTGGAGTCAGTATGTGAATACTAATTTATATGTGTAGGTATTTATTTATCTATTGTTATTGATATTTTTATATATATATGTGTATGTTTATTATATGTATGTGTTGGTGGGTGTGTGTGTGCGTATGCGTATGCATGAGTGTGTGAATAAGTCTTTGTGTGTATGTGTGTGTGTGTGTGTGTATGTGTGTATACGTGCAAATGTGTTTTTACAAATAGAGAGATTAGCCATTTTACCTAAGTAAATCTTGTTAAAAGTTCTTCAACATTTTCATAACTAGGTAAGCGTGTTTAGCTGATATAGGTACGGTCAAAAATAATATCCTACTAATATTATAAACGCGAAAGTTTGTAAGGATGGATATTTGTTACTGTTTCATGTCTAAATGACTGGAGCGTTTAATAACATTTGATATCGCTCCGGCGCCAGGAAACTATTTCTCATTTTGACTACTTTTCTTCAAGGCAACTTCGCAAATTTCATACTTAGCAATAAGCCTATTTCGCATATGGAGTTATGAGACCTTGATTAACACATAGGCTACGTTTGGTCGCGATAACCGACATCCATGCGGCCAGAGCCGCGGGCAAAAGCTAGTCAAGAATAAATTCGCGCACGCGGAGCGGCTGCAAGAGCGTGCGCGCGACTGTACTTTCGACAGTTCAACAACTTTTAAAATGCTCTCCGCCGCGCTTTCAGCGGTGTGCGCTAGGTCTTTATCGATGAGGTCCAACTTTAAGCTACGTAGTTGTCATGTCAGTCTTGAAGTGGCACTAAAAGTAGGTAAGATACATGTGTGCTTACTACAAAATGCTTGCAGAGCCTGGTGAACTGTCCACAGTCCAGGGCGGCGGGCGGCGCGGCACGCTTGCCCCCGGTCCAGTCGCGGCTGAAGGTGATCTGGGCGGAGACCAGCGCCGCCGCCAGCAGCCACGCCATCACCATACACACACATCTGAGAAAAAACAAGACATTTGTTAATTCACGCTGAGGCCACCATACCCTGAGGGTTATATGGAACACCGTGGTCCCCACACCCGAAGAGGGCCAGCTCCAAAGAGATAGTTCTAAGTCGGGTGCGAGAGATAAATAAATAAATAAATATAAATAAACATTCCACAACATTCTACACAACGCTATCAAGACCCATGGTAAGCTTGATTAGCTTGTGTTATGGAATATAGAATTCGGATAAACATACTTAGATACCTTTTTTTTTGTAAATACATACATACTATACATAGAAACACCCAGACCTATGTAAATAGCCATATTCATGCATACAAATCTTTGCACTGAGCGGGGATCGAACCCGCGCCTCCTGCGTGGCAGTCGCGTGCACTACCGACACGCCACAGAGATATAGTAATGTCACCTCCGGCATAATATGAATATCTAAGACTGTACTCTTTCTGGCGCCCGGAGGAGTCTCGATGTCTTTAAGAAACCCATCCTTAAACTGACCTGACTTTGTGTTGCTTAACCTTGTAATATGTTAACTTTCGTTACTACTTAACCTCAATCCCCTCAAACATATTACAATAATCATTAGATAAATAGGATAATCTAGTTAGTCCATTACGATTGTTAAGTGCAATACATGCATAGATTACACTATATCTATTATTATCTATGGCAATTGACAATCATTGTAATGGTGTGCCGATAGAAAATTTTCAAAAAGAAAAACGCGTTGGTTCGGCAATAGGCTCTCCCCCTATTACGTCGTCGTGGGATCGAAAATCATAATTGGCGAAATGTGGGTGCTAATGCACCTCTGCTTACCCCTTCGGGGATTTACAGACGTGGCTATAAAACTAAAATAGGTAATCTACAGTTAGAGTCAGAACAGTCTTGACTATATACAATTTGAGCATTTCATTTTTTCCAATGTTTTTCGAACTTAAAAGTTAGCATAATAAGTGCTATAAAAAATTCATTTATTCATTCAGACGGATATAAAGAGAAGGAAAATTTGGAATGATTCAAGTGTGGCTCAATAGCTCAGTTGAAAGAGCAGTCCCCCTTTAAGGGAAAGGTCGTGAGTTCGAGTCTCACTTGAGCATTTCATTTTTTCCAATGTTTTTCGAACTTAAAAGTTAGCATAATAAATGCTATAAAAAATTCATTCAAATATACAAAGTCTCAATGATCTTAAAACTGATGTAGATAATAAGAGCAATAACAATAATCAAACTGTCTTATTGATTTAAATTGTATTATCGCACGAACTAAAGGTGACGTACCAGATATCAGAACAATCAGTCAACGGTAAGGGGGGAAACTAAAGCAAGATATCTCCCTTGTATATGGATTGATTGGTGAATGAGGGTGTTAATTCTCCTTTGCCTAAACCTCCGGGGATAAAGGCGTGATTATATGCATGTACATTTGTTCATCAGGAACGATTGACGCTGACTGTACCTACCTATTAATGGGGTAATCATATGAGTACCGACGTCTCCTACATCTCCTGCTCTTATGGATTGGTTTGGACTGCTGTCTGAATCCTCACAAACCGGAGAAGAAACCATGCGGAAGAGCCTCATATGCATAATACCTACATACCAGGTGAGATTAAGTTATACTCCGGTGACTATTAACTACATCTTAATCTTAATATATATAAATCTCGTGTCACAATGTTTGTCCTCAATGGACTCCTAAACCACTTAAGGACGGAGTCCGCGGAGCGCACGTCTCAAAATCTGTCAAAATACAGACGCAGCCGTGCACGCACACATCACCGAGATGCACAGTGGGCTGCTAGATGCTCTTTACCAGTCAAAATAATGGTGAAAATTGTCTTACCAATAATGAAAAAACTATTTTAAGCCTTGTGGTTAGAGTGCATTTTTGAGTAATGTGATTTATTGTGACGAATTACGTCTGTCAATTACATTTCGTATCTCTTTTCTTCTTATACATTCATCCCTGTCATATTATCTCACGTGACGTCATTGGCATGTCTTTTGTTTCAGTGTCATACATAGCATGTTAAACTTTTTACAGAGATTATGAGATTTCGAACAAAATAAGGCTGGGGACATACCTACACCTAATTGTTGATATCTGAGCATACTGAAAATACTCATAAAATTAAAATGCCTACCGCGTAGACAGACCATACCTACCGGTTACGTACAAAAATAACTATTTTAAATCCCGAATTACAAAATTCCGAAGTTCAAAAACTGTACGAAATATCAAAGTACGAGAAACCGAAGATCACTTATAGTTTAGATTTTATGTATAGAGCGCACATCCATACTAATATTATAAATGCGAAAGTAACTCTGTCTGTCTGTCTGTCTGTCTGTCTGTCTGTCTGTCTGTCTGTCTGTCTGTCTGTCTGTCTGTCTGTCTGTATGTTACGCTTTCACGCTTGAACCACTGAACCGATTTTGATGAAATGTTGTATAGGGGTAGATTAGACCATGATAAAGGATATAGGCTATGTTTGGTCGCGATAACCGACATCCACGCGGGCGGAGCCGCGGGCAAAAGCTAGTATTAATCTAAATGTATGGGGGCCGAGCACGACAGCTTGACTTCTCGTCGCCTGACGGTAAGATAAAGGCAAAGTCTCAAGAAAGGGCCACCATTACAAACACGTACTTAGTTAACAATGGTGGCACTCAGCTTGACGACCTTACTAGACGCCGATCAGATGGTCGTTTAGTGGTAGTGGCGTGCTCTGAAGAGTGGAATGGTGGAAGAAAAGAAAATACCTTTGCTGTGCCTGCGTCTTCTTAGCATTGAACTCCACCAAGTTCTCAGAGCCCCATTGCTAAATGTGGTCCAGGATCCGGTCAATCTCAGTGACAAGAAGCTACCCATTTTCATCGATATCAGACTGTGTAGCCGCAGGATTTCCGTGATAACTCTCGTGTAAGGTGCTATCATCTACATAGCAATGAAAGCTGAAGAAAGAGAGTGGGTAATATCATATATAATATTACCCACTCTCTTTCTATATAATAGGAAATATCACAGAGGACACGAATACGGCGCTCCAGCAGGCACCTAGCAACCCAATTGCACTGTTTCAGGGTTCGTCTTGCAGCTCTTCTTCCTACATTTCCTACCCGGCTGGAGCCGGGAGGGGAGGTTATGTCGGACTCGAACCGACTAAAACCACACGTGGTGCTATGCCGGAGGTGAGGTTGTCTTAGGCATATCCCTCGCACCCCGGCTCACCCAGGGCCATCCCTTGCGGTCTGGCCCTCTTCTGGAGGAGGGACAACGGTGTCCAGGACTCACCCCAGAGTGCGAAGACGCGCTACTTAGCGCGCCGCCGCCGTGGCTTGCTTCTGCTGGGGTGACAGGCGGCTCTACCCGTCACCCCCAGGCCCGCGCTCATGAGGGACGGAGGTCAGTCTGTGCCCTCCGACGCCCGAGTTGCCTGCGCACGCAGGCGGTGTGATCTGCGAGTCTCTCTCGCTCACGCCGCCACTCCCGTTCCACCATCTCCTTCACGACCATTAGAAAGAAAAAAAGGAGGACGCAGAAGGAGACACTGGCCGCCCACGTGTCCGCACAGCGGACCATCGCCGTGAGCAGGGTAGCGAGGATGAGAACTCTCACTCCCAGGGCCGCCTCGAGGTTCCGCCTCGCCGGACACTCGGTGAGCGTGTGCAGTCCCGTTACGTCGCTCGCGTCGCAGTGATGGCACTCGGACGTTCGCTCCTTATCGATCAGACGCAGATTGACGTGATCGTACCAACGATGGCGGCTCTCTTGCAGTTTATTTGCTATGTCACAGACACGAAGGCTGCCGAGGATGCGATCTTCACACGTGACGCCAAAACAAAATAAATGTCGCTGCTGTCACCGACCCATGCGTCCACCGGTTTCTCAGACCAAGCTGAAAAGCCGACCGGGAGAGGTCGGCGGCACTGGTGTACTACAAGGCCCGTAAGAAACCACCGTAAAGGCCTGGGCCCCTGCGTCAGACAGGCTTGTCAATTGAGGTGTAGTGGTTTCTTGAGGTTATTACCCGTGTCTGCGACATTGCGATGCATAAGGCTTCTAATCCAGTGCACCAGGTATACTGGTGGTCGCACTAGCTGATACCCGCGACTCCTGCGACTCTAGTGATGCTGCTACATATAGATCAGTCAGTATCTTTAATATAATATAACCCAACGAAATTTATAACTAATATGTACGGAAACAGCTACTTTACAATATACATACTATATATACTTACCTATACAATCATATAAAATAGACCATGAAGTTAGTATCTAATTATAATTTCATCACAACGGAACCTAAAAATATTGTTTCTACAAAAAATATTTTAACTAGGTATATCCCCAACTTTACAGTTCAAACCTTATAGCAAGTATCTCAAAATCTTATACATTATGCTATAAATGTACCAACGAATATGTGAAATGGCTAAAATCGGAACTACGGTTGTCACTGTCAAATGCATACTATTTTATTGCCGTCCAATTGATTAATGAAGACGGTGACGCCATTTTTCAGTTCACATATTTCTTGGTAGGCCTATTTGTGTATGCATGAACTGTCATCACGCGCCAAACAGACGTGCTCCTGCTTCGAAGGCCCGTGGGCGACTGACGGGCGATGAGAAAAAATATGGCAGAAAAAAGACACTATTTTACGCGTTTTTCAGTAAATTTGAAGTGATTTTTTAGATTGATTACTAAATGTATCATCAAATAAGTTTTTTCTTCCCTATCAAGAAGTCTTTGACTTTCAAATAGATACCGGTTCATTGCTAAAATCACTCATTTTCGGTATGAATTTACTCAAAGACTGGAGCCTGTTTCACGTAGCCTGTGTGGAGAATTTATGTAAAACATATCTAGATTTTAGGGCTTTAAAAGAGGAAGTCTCTGTTTGTAAAGGTACATGCAATATTTATTGGTTCCTTCAGTGTTCAAAAAGTGTTTCTTTTTATCAATTCGTGTTGGTTTATTGGGCTAAATCTGAAAAATACGAAGGCATGTTTTTGCATTTTTTCTCAATTTTGTGGGTTTGTCGACGTTTATTATATAACAACTATTAAGTTTTAAGAGTTTAATATAAGCATACCATATTTTTTGGTCTTTGAATGTAATATATACAAATTATCATTGATATCAATCATATCTAAATAGGTTAAATATGAAAGATCGTAACACTCTTTTCGGTGATTTTCACGATCTGGCCCCTTAACCGATTATAATAAAATTCGCACACCATGTGCAGTTCGATCCAACTTGAGAGATAGGATAGTTTAAATCTTAATTTAGCGATAAGTGACATCCACGCGGGCGGAGCCGCGGGCGACAGCTAGTAGTATAAAACAAAGTCGCCTTCCACGTCTGTCCGTCCCTATGTATGCGTATATATGTATTCGAAACTAAGCTACGGGTTTTGATGCAGTTTCTTTTAATAGATAGAGTAATTCAAGAGGAAGGTTTATATGTATAATACATGCTTAATATAGTGGAGGGTGCAGCGGAAACGGGCGGAAAAATAGGCGGTACGCAGTTCGCCGGGTCAGCTAGTAGGTACTATTATATTTTAGACAGCTCACTGACAGTGGTCGATATAACTCTGTTCTAGCGTCAACACCTAAAATTCTGAACAAAAATTAGGCGCCATTACGTCATATTTCATTGACAACGTCACGTCAGTCAGAAAGCAAATTCAGGGATAGTTATAGATATATATTGACTAACTATATATATATATATATATATATATATATATATAGTTAGTCGATCGACTGTGTTTTTATTTTAATAACGTGAAAATGTCACTATCGATATCGACTACAGAAAAATAGATCCCCAAGAAATTGGTGAAACTGCCTTCATCAGACGACAATTGCTCCTGTAGAAGGCCCCCAACATTAACCAAATTGAAATAAAGAGGAGGTCGACCCAAGCTTCAAGATACAGGCTTAAAATGTAACCGGAATTGGCTCTTGAATGACAAAAAAAGCAAAAGTAACTATCTTTGCTTTTCCCTTCGGCCGTCATGGTAACTAATGTTTATTGATGTCCTCGATCGTAACTGGTTTCCAACTAGGAAAAAAACATCCTCGATCGCAACTGGTTATGAAAGACTGGTTACCATGGCGGCCGAAAGGTTTCTTTACCAGTAAGTCAATTCGAAACCTCGCACTTTACTACAACTTATATTAGGATGTTATATTACACATTACGTCATATTATTATAATAGCATCGTTACGTTCTGTTACAAAGACCGCATTATCCTATTACAAGTTTCGCGCGCAGGCTGCATCGTTAAAAAGCATTTTAAATTTTGACAGCAGTAAAAACTGTATTATTTACTTTATTACGCCACATGTTCGGTAGTAAAACAAATGGAAAATACCCATTTAGGGTTCAAATAAAAGGCTTTAAGCACTATGGACTGCACCATAGAATGTTATGGAATAATTCGTAAGTCATCTACCATAGAGAGTAGAAAAAGTTTTGAAAGAGTCATCTCAAAACCGTAGCTGATTAAGCGTCAGCCGGGGGAAATCACCTTACTGGGCTACATTGTGAGACCCGAAACGGAGTGCGGTTTTAGTCGGTTAGAATCTGATACAGTTATTAGCAGTGAACGGGCATCACATCATCTGTGGCGTGGCGGTAGTGGACGCGACTGCCACGCAGGAGGCGCGGGTTCGATTCCCGCTCAGTGCAAATATTTGTATGCATGAATGGCCAATTGGCATTGGTCTGGGTGTTTCTATGTATACTTTGTATGGATTTACAAAAAAAAGTATATAAGTATGTTTATCCGCATTCTAGATTCCATAACACAAGCTATAAAAAAAAGCTTACCATGGGTCTAGATAGCGTTGTGTAGAATGTTGTGGAATATTTATTTATTTATTTATTTATCAAATCCGCGATCACTCACTGAGCAGTCGAATGCTCTACCGTACTTACCGCATATAATTATTACCTAAATCGATTAATTCATTAGCATATTTTCGAAATACAAAAGGCAAAAGTAAGTAAGAAAGTGCCTGCTTGACGGCAAAACTTAAAAGAGGGCAACCCTATTACGTAGGACTGAAAATCATTGGTGAAATGTGGTTGTAAATACTCCTCAGCCTACCCCTTCAGCGATACAGCGTGAACTTTCTACCAACTAAATTCTCCTCTGGGCACGTCCCATCTTTGTCACCGGATAACCAGCGTCACCACTCATATTCAGGTCAATTTATAGTTATGTGCTAAATAAGATGGAATTAAAATGATAAGTGCTTTCTCTTTGTTGGAAGTATGTATTATATTTCAGAGGGCCATGTTATGACGTAGGCGTACGGCGTAGGTACACGAAGGCATTTGATTAATTCATTTAACTTCATTTTAACGTTTATACTAACGCATGTTGTTCCTGCTTTAGAAGGTGATGACCTCTGATATCCGAACATACGTCCTCTGACCCTCGATTCTACTAAAGCTAAAACACTGTGGGGCCGCAGGCACTATAAAAAATGTCATTAGATTTTAGACTTTATTTCTATAAGACTAAAGTACAAAATGAAATGAAAAGTTTTATTACACTTTTCAATTGCTCTGCAAAATTTCATTATTTTTTTTAACTTTAATCGGATTGCTTTAAAATCTATTATTTAATGCCGTTTTTTGCAGTGACGGTGGCACCACTGTGGTTTGGCTTAACAGAATCGAGGCCCTGGTATAAAAGTTCTATATTCTTCCTTTAAATATAATATGCACATTAGTACCTTGGCTTTTTGAGAACGGCGGTCTGAAGCTAAATGTGGCGAAGACAGAGTACTTGGCGTTAAACTCAACAGATCCCACACCCGTTCGCATAGGCGATGACTTGGTCGAGCGCACGGATCAGGTTAAGTACCTGGGATCTGTACTTCACGTTTCTGGTGACATCGACTACGACGTCAAGGCACGTATTGCCGCCGCGTGGGCTAAGTGGCGGGAAATGACTGGCGTCACTTGCGATACTAAAATGCCAGTTAGGCACAAGCAGATGCTGCGTGTCACGGAGATGAAAATGCTGCGGTGGATGTGTGGAGTCACGCGTAAAGATCGCGTGAGGAACTCTCGCATCCGCGGCAGCCTTCATGTCCGTGACATCGCAGACAAAATGCAAGAGAGCCGCCTCCGCTGGTGCGGCCACATCTAGCGGAAACCGCCCAGCTACGTGGGTAACAAATGCCTGGCAATGGCGTCCCCACCCGGTCCAGGTACAAGGGGTAGGCCCAAGTAGTGCTGGCTTGGCGTCGTGGAGGGTGACATGCGTGAAAACGGTCTCACTACCTTGGACGCCCAAGATCGTGCGAAGTGGAGGAGGAAAAGCCGGAAGTCGGACCCTGAGCTCCGAGGGCACCGTGGCCTCGGATGCAATCAGGACTAACGTCTTTATGTGGATGATGATGATGATAAGTACCTTGGCAGGAAAATAACATATTACTATAATCAATCAATCATTAAATCAATTTTGCGAATCGTAGTCCACTGTTGGACATAGGTTTCTCCCAATGTTGGGGGATTTTGGCCTGTTTCCACGCTGGCCAGACGGGTTGGTACAGGGTTTTATTTTGAGTTCTCCTCTAGCAGTAATATCATCTGCTTTTTGGCTCCCTAGACTAGGGTCTAGTCTAGATTCCTATGTGGATAACATGAATACTTTTAAATAACCTCCGATCCACATATGGATCCTTGGTGCCGTTAGTCGTCGCTTATGACACCCTTCTGATGAGTGAGATGGGGAGGTGATGGTGATACTTGTATTCTTTCTCCTTCACTATGGTGAAGATAATATAGCGGATAATAATATTAATATCGAGCGTTACAGAGTTATCTGTAAGCAGTTATTTATTTTCTTGTTCATCAATAACGGCATACTGTCCCGGGAGACCAGGTAACCATCATAAGCTCTCGATTTATAGCCGTAACTGACAACTACGTAATTGCACCTGACTATCTTTGATATATGGTGTATTGTAAGTAAGTTATAACCACGGAATGTATTAGCAGGCACCCCTTTCCTATTGGGTGTATCGATATGTGGGTCCTACCACCTCCTAGCTTGCCCCACCAATAAATCCTATAACATCATAAACGTGAATGTTTGTGAAGCTGTTTGTTATTCAATTGGTACAGAGATAGCGTGTGTATGGATTAAATAACTTAATAGGCTACCGTACTTTCAATCCTAGATGGGGTCTTACAACCCGAAAGGGGCCATCTCGAAAGACATGGTCCTGCGTGTGCCGGGGTACGAGAGATATGCTTTCGGCAATCTCACCTCCGGCAAAAATACTTGAGTCATGTTATGTTAACAAAACAAAACGCAAAAATATTTTTTTTTAATTTTCTGTTTGTTCGAGATTAATGGAAAAACTAGTGAACGGATGATGCGTTTAGTTTGAAAGGTTTTGGTCAGACATAAAATCTTCAGTTTGATTGATCGCTATTAGTTGAGTAGAACCGGAGATGCGACAAAAAAATAAAGTTTAAAACTAAAACCCGACTACCGAAAAATCACGCTCTAAAAGTAACAAACAAGAAAATAGCCGTGGTCGTATGCCACTTACTCTGACAAAACAATATATTCTAAAAAAAGAGGCATACGACCACGGCTATTTTCTTGTTTGTTACTTTTAGAGCGTAATTTTTTATTTATATTATTTTGGTGCAAGGTAAAGCTAATAATTTAGACATATTTGAAATGTGCTTATTAAGCCCTTTCATTTGATACCAATCACGGCATATTTATCTCAAATTTATTTTTTAACATAGTACCTTATGAGCGCTAGAGGGCGCCACACAAGATTGAGTGACACGTCATATAGCCTATAACCATTGAACGATCAAGCCGCTTGTAACGATACCTCATATGTCCAGTTCTAATCAATAGTTGAGTGAGGTGCTATGAGGGAACAAATGAACATACATACATACATACATACATAGCCTGTCAAAATCATAACCCTCCTTTTGGCTTCGCCGTAGTCGGGTAAAAAGTAGCAATAAACGACATCCACGTAGGTGGAGCCGCGGGCTCAGGCTAGTGTTATATAACTTCCTACGTAGACATCTCATGGTAAAAAATAACGTATTTTCCACTTCTAATATCGTTCTAAGCAAACACGGCGCTCAAACGCATAAAGAATATTTTTAATCACAGAGATGAATGCTTTTGTTAATTTTCTTTAGTTAAATATTCATATTGGAGCTTCTATGTTTTCCATGTTTCTCGGGAGAAAAAAGAAATATTAAAGGATCATACAATGTATTAATGCCATGGAAAGTGAGTGGGAGTTTGGCGTGGGACGTAACATACATCGATACCATTGGCCCTACCCATAAGACACTGTGCAACTCTCTGAGTAGGTACCTATACAGCATCGAGCACATCGCTGTGACACCTTTATTAGGGATTGTGATTGGTCGGACTGAGTGACGTCACTGGATATCGTCCAATGAAAATCTATTAAGATCGTCGCAACGCTGTGCTCGACGCTGTTTAGAGAAGTGCACAGCAGAACGGCTGGCTGTGCCGGTGCTGCTACTGCTTCCGCAGAGACTCTTCATAACCAGTTGCGTCCAAAGATTATACTTTGAAGTTTTTAAACTATCATGGTCACTGACATTACTATTATAGGTATCGGGATATTTACGGGTGAATTTCAATTCAACATCTATGAATTTTTAGCTAATTTTGGTGATTTTTTTTATTTGTTGGTATTTAGGTAATCTCTTTCAATATTTAGCTAGAAATACATATTTAGATGCCTATTATGTTTGAATAGTCTAATTAGCCCTGGGAATTACTTGTTTATTTTATACACCTGAATTTTCAATACACCGAAATTGATGTCTAACACCAAAATTGCATATCAACTTATTTTTATTTTTTATTTATTATTACTTATACTATTTGTTTGTTTTTTTTCTAGAATTTGGTACTTAATAGTTACATATAACCCTTAATTTTCACCCTTTTATCACCAACTTCATTTTTATATGGCAAAACCACTTTAGTTGTTAGTAGTATCAGTATAAAAGCAAAACATTTGATTGTTTAGAAGCAAGGATTATATTTTACTCTAATGGCGCCAATATTATCGACGAACTTATTCAAGATTGCTGGAAAAAGATTTAGGCAGTTATTCTCAAAGTGGGAGAGGTGGTACTCGGTATGCCTAAGGGTGGACGGAAGATATGCCATGGACACTTGGTAGTGGCAAGATAAGTTGGTAGTGTGATGTCTATTTCTGAACTTACAAGAGTCCTTCAACTAAGTTTCTCACGCGGTGAGCTGATGGGCATTGCGGTTCAAAAGGGTTCCAGAGGTTTACACCATCCGAGACATGTACCACGATTCTGATTCCATTGTTCGAACCGCTGTTGGCAATATGAGAATCTTCCTTATCACTGTCGGGGTACATCTAGGATCTGTCCTTAGTCCATTCCCAATCAGCGTGGTATTTTGGTCGGATAGCATCAGACAATCACTCCATAACTGCCCAGGTATGCTGTTAATATCGGTGGTGGACGCCGATAGATTGGTGCAACATGTGAGGATGTGGATGTAGGAGCTTGAGGACGGTAGAGGTCAGAAGCCTTCTGTGGAGAAGATTGAGTACCTTTTACACGATAGCAAAGTGCTAGCTGCTGGAGCAACATAAGCAGGAGTTGCGAGTCACCTACATCTTTGACTTCATCGCTTTGTTGCGTGGAGTCACGTGCAAAAGATTGCATGAGGGACTCTTGCATCCACGGTAGCTTTCATGTAAGTGAGAAAGCAGAGGAAGAAAAGCCAAATGATGTTGACAGTGGAGAGGAGGGAAGAAGGGTGGGCAGGTTTTAACGGCGCAGGCTTGGTAGTAAAGAGTGAGGCCGCCTTTCACGCCAGTAGAAGCAGGTGACGGAAAGAGCGCACGATGCTCCCCAACACCGGCCTGTCCCTACTGCGGCATCAGCTGACTTCACCCAACTACTCGCCCGTCTTTTGTATGGGTAGTTCATATGCTAATGGTTAATCTGAGAGAAAATTAGGAAAGCTTCCGAACAACCCTCAACAGCCAACAACCTCTTTCCCACCTAGGGAGAGAGGCGGTGCTTTCTCCATTGCCCAGGGTATACCACGTAGAGGCCACCTGACCTAGTAGCCCGTCGGACTACGTAGGAGCTTAATCAAATAACTATGAAAACAAATTTTGGTGTAAATATACAATTTTGATGATTAGTAAAACCCCACCAAATTCACCAAAATTGCTCCACCAAAATTAGTTTCACGTCTAAAAAAATTATTTATAAAACTACTATTTAGAATATAGTGGTTACATTACCAAAATTTAATACACATACTGAACCTGTACACTATACTTTAATATTAAAACATACAATGAGAATAAACCGTTTTAAATAATCAACACAAAAATTACAATATTTTTGTCCGAGGCTTATGAAACGACCTACTTACGTGTTTGGCAGAAAAACGAAACGGGACTGGGGACAACTGGCACTGGTGCTCATTAACACCCAACTGAACGTTTCCAATGATGATAGTGTCGTCCTTATAGGTACTTTCAATACGACTCCTTCGATGATTTTATAAATCCCACCAAAATTTTACATTTGCCGCGGACGCATCTTATAAATTATTTTTAAGATAAAGTATAGTACTAAATACTACGAATGACAGTATCGAAGATAGCTAAAATAATGCCGAATCGAATTATTATTAAGTATACTCAGTAAACTAATGAAGTTTTGATTAAACTGTGATCATTCCCAAGAAAACAGGTTGTGGACGCGCCACCAAGCTTAGAATTTAGGTGAAAAGACATTTTTTACACACTCACAAAAATAGTTTCAATAATATAATTTATACGTGCATATAGAGAAAAACTATATCTTTCTTACAAAAAATAATCATTACTATATGTTAACTTTAAGGTATGATTTTCAGTCACGCCGCGAAAATTTTACGTTTGAGAAATTCACCCTTACCATCCCGAGGAGGGCCGTAAGGGATGGCCCTTTTTTTTGTTTATCGTGCGATAAATCCCCACGGATACCACCCCTACGAAGCCGGTGGAGGTGGTTATATCGGACTCGAACCGACCAAAACGCACGCCCTCTAGATCCTTGGTTGCCGGAGGTGAGATTGCCAAAAGCATATCTCTCACACCCCGGCAGACCCAGGACCATCTCTTTCGAGATGGCCCCCTTCGGGTTGTGGGGACCTTAGTGTCCCCATCTAGCCCCGGGTACGGGGAGGCGCACTTTGCGCCGCCGCCTTAGGGATGGACCTGGGTCAGCCGGGGTGCGAGGGATATGTCGAAGACAACCTCACCTCCGGCCTAGCACCACGACCCTCAGTCGACGTGCGGTTTTAGTCGGTTCGAGTCCGACATAAAGTATCCGAGGGGATTTCCGCAGAAAAAAAGGGGATATTTACCATATATTGTTTCGAGTGTCCGATATTTCGGCACTGTTGCAAGCATCCGTGATCATGGTGCTTGCAACAGCGCCGAAGTATCGCAATAGCGCTGGTATATATGTATGGTAAATATCCCGATATCTCTAATTGTAATATACTCTGGAGATTAACAGATTCAGAAATATCTCTGCACCTCTTTAGACCCTAGATAGATAGATAGGAAATTCTTTATTGTACTTACATCAAGATTATGACAGACTAGCTTTTGACTTATTTTATCCTCTTATTTTTGAAAAAAGCTGATAAACGTTATCATTTATTTCTCAAAAAACGTAGGTGTACGAAGTTTCATACTTCTAACTTTGAAAGTGACGAACTTTCCGTACAAACGTTTATCACCTATTTTACTCTCTTAGTAGTAAAATTTTGGAAAACGCTGATACACGTGTTCATTTATTTTTTTCAAGTCAAGTGGTCTGTGGAACATAGATTCAGTTACAGTTAAATGCACAATGGGCGGCCTTATCACTTAAAGTGATTACGTGGCGTGGCACCAAGTGCGTGCGACCTCTACACAAGGGGCACGGTTTCGATCCCCGCTCGGTGCAAATATTTGTATGCATGAATTTATCTAATTGCATTGGTCCGGATATTTTCGTGGCTCGGAGCGATTCTGGTTGCCCAAAACAGTCCAGTAGTAGTCTAACTACAGAACTTATTAGTTGTGGAGGTCAGATGACACTCGCTCCACGGAAAATATAGAAGAAAAAAAGAACAAAAATTATTCACATCACAATGACTGGAATCCGACCCCAAGGAGTGTAGCCGATCCCAGTTGTAAAAGGGTCCAGATATTTTTTGTTTTTTTTTTCTAAGAATATTAGAACCGAAGTTACTTATATTCCCTCTAACCCCTCCAACTAAGCTAAATTGCTTGTGTTAGAAGAGGGCTAGAATTAGTGTCAGTAGATTCGAACCCGGGACCTTTCGATCGTAAGGCCGATTCCTTAACCACTAAGCTACCGACGCTGTTTTTTTTAGGTTTTTTTAAAGGTGAAGAGGGCCTTCCCACCCAAATTCACGGCCCAAGCCAACTTCACTGGTAGTGGTGTCCCCGTTAATGTACACAACGGTGCACAATCACTCACGGAAAAGCCGAATCAAAAACAATAAGTGGAGAATTGTTTGTGTAAAAAAAATTGTACAGTCATCATCAGAAAGATATTGATGAACAATGTGCTCAAAGTTATCTTAATTCCTTGTTTTCCCCGCTTCCTGTTGACGGATTGTTGGGATATTGAGTACACACCTTTAGTTCGGCCAATAATACAATTTGAATCAATAAACCAGGGCCTCGATTCTACTAAAGCCAAACCATAGTCGTGCCGCAGCGATTGCAATAAACAGCAGTAAATAATAGACTTTAATACTATGTTGTTAAAGTTCAAAATTAAATGACTTTTTGCAGAGTGAATGAAAAGGTGGAATGAAACTTTTTCATTTCATTTTGGACTTTATGTGTATAAAAATAAAGTCTAAAATTTAATGTCATGTTTTGCGATGACTATGGCACCACAATGGTTAAGCTTTAATAGAATCGAGGGCCAGTCGATTTGTTCTTAATACCTTAGTTTTAGAATCATTTGTAGTCAATATATTTCTGACGCTGACTGTACATGGATAACAACGTAATAAGTAATTTTTATCAAAACTTTGTAAATGAAAAAAAAAGTTATGATTCGACTTGACTTAGCGTGTCCCTCTATAAATAAGGCAACCAATTAAACCTGCCTAATTGAGACACTGGGTAAATGAAAAGTGATAAAAAATTCTAATTCCCTTGAGGTCTCTTGACGGTCCCTCTACACGGTAGACCAGAACAATTGTTGCTCTTTCATTTTTAGTTTGTTTTTGGTCAACGAAGTTGATCAATATTAAGTAAGTTGTGCTTGACTGTACGAGTTCTAAAATTCTGAGGGAAATCAAGAATAAATAATTTTTAGGGGGGTAAAAGGGAGAATCGCGAGTCTATTTATTTAACTTAATTGGTAGGTAAGTACCTAGATATATAAGTTGAGCGACAGAAGTATTGTAAGTAGCTCATGTAACAATTGCAAATTTTTGTTGCCTTATTTTTCAATCTTTCATAAAATATTATAAAATCCATACTAATATAATAAATGCGAAAGTAACTTTCACGCCTAAACCACTTGACCGATTTTGATGAAAATTAGTATAGGGATAGGTTAGACCTTGAGAAAGGACATAGGCTATGTTTGGTCGCGATAACCGACATCCACGCGGGCGGAGCCGCGGGCAAAGGCTAGTATTAAATAAAACATGAAATATATTTACACAGACCTCAATATGTTATAAAACTACTTATAAATCAATTTATTGTTATAATTCCAATGTAAAATAATTTGTTAAATCAACTATTGTCGTAAACTTAAGAAAAACTTTTTTATGTACCAACTAAGTTCCTTTGCACATATAAATAGACTTATGCATTTAAAAAACCGTTGTATTTTGTGCATACTAGGTATCTAACATAAAGATAATCTTTATATGAATAAATTAAATATTAAATAATCCAAACAATCTAAATAATCTGGGCACGTTTTTAATTAGGATCAAATTCAGACATCACACGCAAACACTAATTCACTTTCAAATTAAAAATGGAACGTGAAATTATTTTTTTAAAACACCGGAATAGTTTTAAAATTACTTTTTTTTTCACTCACCTACACTTCACTGCACTCATATTTTTTTATCACTGGCTGGCTGTGCAAGTGTTGCCACGGTTGAGGACCAACAGTGGCCCGGCTAGGGGACAGTGAGCTTATATACAGAGTATGAACGCCCTGCGCATCCCGCGCAGTTATTCCTTTTGGGCGGGAAAGCCTCGGGCACCTCGGGGAAAGAATGAGTAATAAGGATATGATTATGTTTGCCAATGCATTTAAAAATGCCCGAATTACTTAAGTATAGTTTTCTTTTTCTTTGAAAGTTATCAATGGTAAAGAACTCACTTGCACAGTGGGCTGGAAAAGTTTCTGTGGTGGCTAGGAATAGTAGAATAGTTGTAGTTCACTCTACGTTGTGAAATTTTAAAGAAATTTCAATGACAATATTTCTAACTTTGTATAATTTCATTGTTATTATTTTTTCTTTGGCGAACAAAAAAAACACATAAAATAGATTTGAGTTATCTATGGAAAAGCAACAGACAGCAGCTATCTCTACAATTAAAAAAATACTTACTCTCTATTCACTATGTTCACTTTAGAAGTGGAAAAAAACTTAAACTTTACATTTATATTCACTTCTAGCTGGTTAAAGAATTCCAATCGAGAGTTCCCGGGTTCGAATCCTGGCCATTACATTACCTATTAATAATTTGACAACCTCTGTACCAAGCTTTAGAATGTTCGACTGTTACACAGGAGGCGCAGGTTTGATTCCCATACATAGCTTTAAATACTTAGAATATTCTAGAATAATTATTTAAAAAAAAACCTAGATTTATTATCTTCCACCTCAACACAAGCTTAGAAATCTAGTCAAGATAAGAAATCTGATGTCGACAACTGAGTGATTAACAGACATCTTCCATGCGCCCCTTGTGTCCACTAAAACACTAAACAGACGCTTAGGCCGAATGTGGGTGGACCTTGAGTCTGTTATTTAGGTTTGTAAAAACCTCATATAGAGATGTCGCCATAGTGTGGGAGTTGTCTTTATTTTATTACATACGTTCGCCCCACCTACGAAAACTTGTTCCGGGGATGAAACATTTGGGTATTATCCTATAGTTAAAATAAATTATCTAACCGAGCTTATTAAATTAAGAATGGTAAAAAAGCTGTAAAAATGCATCGGTTCTTATTTTCAATTTTTTATTTATTTTACATCATCCACCCAGCCTAATAGTAACTGATTTAATGATTAAATTTTATGACGTCACTAAATCTTTTTTCATGCAAGTTACCTTTATTTTATTGTTTTGACGTTTAGTAAAAAGTAACTAATTTGGGTAGTCAGTAGAATACCCAATTAGCCTTTTGTTAAAGGCCCTGTACCAAATTTCGGCCCGAATCGTTCGACCTTTTTCGGTGAACATCTTAAGATTGATTGACACCGTTCTTAGATCAGCTGCTTCAGGCTCCAGGTGGTATATCGCTCTTAGGCAATCTGAAGGTCCAAGAGGGCGTTTCGAGTCTGACATATCCGAGTGGACTACTGAACAAAATAAGCTCCAGCTGGCGGAAGTTGTTTCATAGTACCTAATTAATATTCTATTGCAGCGATTTTAGAGAGGTGCGGGGAGAAAAAACCTCAACCAAACTCAAGTAAATTAGCCTGAAATTTTCTGAATGGTAGGTACCTATACACCTACCATTTCTGAGGTTTGAAAATAAATTACCAAGTCTGACAGTATTAATGTTCATTGAGTCTGTCTCTCTGTTAAGCTTTCACGTCTAAACCACTGACCGATTTTGATGAAATTTAGTATATTGATTGATTAAATTAAACCTTGGCAAAGTACATAGGCTATGTTTGGTCGAGATAACCGACATCAACGCATGCGGAGTCGCGGGTAACACCTAGTAGTAAATATTTAACATTTTATTGAAATAACCAAATTATTATTGATGAAAAGAGGATTTTTTTAATGACCTGTAAATATTTCATTAATTTAATTCCATCTTATTATAGGTACCTAATCTTTTATATTTTTTCAGACAACAAAATAAATACAAAACTACCAAGAAAATAGTTATAAATACAATATTCTAAGACGATTCCACTTTTCAATAGAAAAAGGACATCGTATCATCGTATTGAAGTACATAAATATCCATATACAATGGGGGCCATTTTGAAAAGCATCATCTGTTGGATCACACGGCCATTGTGCTCTATGCAAAGCGACAATAGACAAATAGATCAAAGAAAAGGTGTCTGGTGTTGTATCGAACAATATTCTTTGATGGATCCGTTCTACAGGTGGATTTAGAATATGTTTCGCACCTGTTAAGGCTTTTACTATTAATATAGGTGGTATTGCATTGTTAAAGGTTTGTGGTATTTTTATCCGTATGGTGATGGAAATAGAATCCAGGTATCACCACCCTGTCTCATCCGAAGGGTGTCGTAATCGAGACTAACGGAAAATTACGCAGACGATATCACTGTGACAGAAGGAAAATTCGAAATAAAACCCTGTACCAACCCGTCTGGCCAGCTTGGAAATAGTAGGATAAAGCCTCCCAACATTGGGAGAGGCCTATGTCCATTGTCCAGCAGTGAAATGCGATAAGTTTTTTTTTTAAAGGACACGTCAATTAGACTTCCCCTCGCCTGCTGCTAAGCTAAAGGCAAAGTCTCGGAAAGAGGGTCACCATCGTAAACATGTACCATGTTTACAGTGGTGGCACTCAGCTTGAAGATGCCTTTTCACGCCGCGGTTAAAAGGACCCGAGCCTTTAGGAAGAAGGAAACACGTGAGCTGGGAGGGAGTTCCAGGTCTTAGTAGTGCGGCATAGGAATGAGTCACTGAAACGCTTGGTTCTAATGGTAATTGATTTATTGATTGATTGGTAGATTCTATATTTTTGGACATAAGTACATATCTCTTCTTCTTCCTTCTTCTGCGTTCGAAAGCCGGCTACCGTTGTTTGTATCTAATACCTGTCATAGAACTCCGAACTGCTCTCATCCTTTCCATGATTTGGTTAGTTTAGTTTTTGTCTTTTTTTTTCTTTTTTCCACAACATTTCACACAACGCTTGTGTTATGGAATCTAGAATGCGGATATAAACATAAATATTTTTTATTTGTAAATACATACATATTTATTATACATAGAAACACCCAGACCAATGCAAATAGGTAGCCATATTCATGCATACAAATATTTGCACTGAGCGGGGATCGAAAGCGCGCCTCCCGCGTAGCGGCCGCGTTTACTACCGCCACGCCACAGAGGCTGTGGATGTCTGTCTTCATGGAAGTGATCGCTGTCTGACTCATTGGGTGCTGGGTTATGCAAACTTGCCATACGATGCTTTTTATCTATGTAAAGAATACAGATAAATGTGGATTTGGTGGTTTAAGCTTTGCTAACCTACATATTATTAAGACGCCAGAAAATGTTATAAATATATAAGGAGAATTTGCATGCCCAATTTAGGCAAAACATTATGCACCTAGTCATAAGACACTCTATGTAACATCCTTATCTCAATGTTCTAGCAAACAAAGATATTCTATTCTATTAATAACGAAAATTCACCACAGTAAAAATCCTAGTAAATACACTGCAATCTGATTTTCATTATATCTGACCCCCGAAAATTTGTCACATTTTAAAATGAATGGCAACAACATACAGTGGTCTAATGCCGCCTCTAAAGAGGAAGAATAATACCCCATAGGATGTAGGATGGATGACATAGGATAGTGAAAATTTAAATACCTACATGAACTGATTTTTCTGTCCATGCATGAACTCCACTTAAAACATTGCAAAACTTTTTTGGAAGCCGTAGTAAAAACCATTCCTCCAATAATTTTGAATGTAGTGAATATAGTAGTGCAAACGGCCGCTACGAAGGAGGCGCGGGTTCGATCCCCACTCAGTGCAAATATTTGTATGCATGAATATGGGTTTTTGTATTGGTCTGGTCGTGCCTCGGAGAGCACGTTAAGTGGTCGGTCCCGGTTGCCATACGAACATCTATAGCAGTCGTTACGGGTAGTTGGAGCCCTCAAAAGTCTAGCTACAATGCTTCGATATCGCCTTTGGGTTGTGGAGGTCAGATGGCAGTCGCTCTACAGAAAATATCGAAGTCCAGCCAAATCCGCAGTTAGACTGGTAAAAGCGGACCCCAGACTCCTAGCTGAAAGCTTCGGATGCGACTGGGATAACGCTAAGAGGAAGAAGAGAGAAGATAAAATTTCATTAAAATAACCATCATGTTTCCCTTTCGTCTTTTTATTTCAAAGCAGCTATTAAAATGCCTACGGGACTTAATACTCTCTTTATACCCACCCAATAATTATGAAAGGTTGTATTTTCACCTCCCACACAACGCATTTGAAGATCGTAAGAGGTGCAAACATTATTACTGTCATTCCCCTATAGTGTCATAAGTATTAATAAAATGCTAGATATTTTTTTACTAACATTTTTGTGGAGCCATTACCAAATGTCACAGAGGGGTGCTTACTTTTTAACATACCGCATCGCACGTCACATCCCCGGAGTACTATATTTTTCCCTAGATTTTGGGAATTTTCTCGTGATTCCGTTTTTAAAGATGTAATTTTCTTTTATTATCTAATCTTATCAATTACAAGGATTGATTTTTTTCTCTGTAGCGTAGTGGCTGTGAACACGACTGCTACGCAAGGAATGGAGGTCGTTTGCCGTTCAGTGCAAATACCTATTTGTAAACATGAATTATGGCTATTTGCATTAGTTTGGTCGTACGTTACTCCGTTGGTCCCGATTGTCATATGATACGAACATCTATGGCAGTCGTTACAGGTAGTTGAAGTCCTAAAAAAATCAACAGCTGGTTTAACTGCAATACCAGTACCTATACCATAGTGCATTCGATATCACCAATGAGTTGTGGAGGTCAGATGGCGGCAAATATCGAAGATCATCCAAAACCCGTTGTTAGTTTGAAAATAGCGGACTCCATACTCCGAAGTGAAAGCTTTGGAGACGACTGGGTGTAACGCTAGGATACAGAAGAGAATTACTAAGTACATAGTATAAAACAAAGTCGCTGTCGCTGTCTGTCCATCCCTATGTATGCTTAAATCTTTATAACTACGCAACGGATTTTGAAGCGATTTTTTTAATAGATAGAGTGATTCAAGAGGAATGTTTATTATGTACACTGACGGACTCATAAACTGCATCAAAGTTCAGGTTTACTCTAAAAGGATTTTTTATAATAAGTATGCAAACTTTTTAGATTAAATTATATAAATATGGAAAGACTGGCTCTTAATCTTAAAAAAAAATTAAATTTAAAAATAGAACTGCAGTAAAACAAATGAATATAGCCGGGAAAAGAAAATTTACTTGTAGTATCAGATTTGCGTGTTATTTATAGCAAAGTTTTAAATTGATTGTCATTGATTTTTTTTGTTTTGTCAATTGAATTATTGTTACCAGCATAATTGTTGGGTTAGTTTTTTAACACATCGAGAGTTTTTGAACCATAATATGGATACTTCGTCCGAACAAGCGGCACAAATTGTAGCATTGGTGCGGGAGGGCTTGGATCAACGAACGATTGGTAGAAATTTAAATTTAAACCAGTCTACAGTTTCTAGAATATACAGAAGGTTTGTAGAGACAGGTTCTTACAGGAGGAGACGTGGTACAGGCAGAACTCGAGCAACCACAGGTCGTGATGACCGATTTATTGTTATAACTTCCCTGCGAAATCGTTTCCTCACGTCAGTTAACATCAAAACCGAGCTTAATGAAGTGCGTGGAGTAAACGTGTGTGCACGAACAATAAGAAGAAGGTTAAAGGAAGCGGATATCACCCCTTTTAGACCAGCAAATGGTCCAAAGTTGTCTACAGCTCACAGACAAGCTCGCTTAAGATTTGCGCGTCATCACCTGAATTGGACAGAAGAGCAGTGGGCCTCTGTATTGTTCACGGACGAGTGTAGGACATGTTTATATGGTGCAGATGGTCGCAGAAGAGTCTATCGTCGACGTGGGGAGCGATATGCTCAAAGTTGCATTGAGGAGCGTGTTCCTTTTGGAGGCGGTTCATGTATGGTCTGGGGTGGCATATCGATGAACGGGCGAACAGAACTTGTGTTCATAGACATGGTCCGTCAAAACGGTAATAGAGGGGGTTTGACAGCACATCGCTACATAACAGAGATATTAGAAGATCACGTGGTGCCTTACATGGGATTCATAGGCGAAAATTTTACTTTAATGCAGGTAAATGCCCGGCCGCATGCAGCTGCACAAGTTCAACATTATTGCGAAGAGGTTGGGATACGTACATACGTACAATGAATTGGCCAGCACGCAGCCCGGATCTTAATCCCATCGAGCATGTTTGGGACAATTTAAAAAGAGCTGTATATGCGAGAAACCCTTCGCCCACGACAGTGGCAGCACTAAGAACAGCACTTTCAGAAGAATGGGACAATATTCCGCAAGATCTTTTAAAAACCCTTATAAAATCTATGCGATACCGATTAGAATCCGTAATAAGGGCACGTGGGGGTAATACACCTTATTAAAACACAAATAAACCCTTGCATAAAGTTTGTGTCTATTGTTAAAACCAATTTTTTAATTAAACCAATTTTTCTTAAATTTCTGTTTTTTCTTCAAAAAAAGTCTTAAGGTCCTTTCCAGTACATAAACTTAAACTTAAAGATATGACCCTACGCTGTTTTAAAGTTCACGAACCAATCTAGAGGTTTCAATTTAAATCTGTATAGAAAGTATGCATACTTGGTTAAAATATTTATTTCAAAGTCGTCTATTACTTTGATGCAGTTTATGAGTCCGTCAGTGTATATTACACGCTTAACATAGTAGAGGGTGCAGCGGGAACGGAATCAGACGCCACGTGGAAGGAAAAAAATGGAAATTGGAGTATCAGTTTGCAATAGGTATTAAAATCGAATAAAAGCTAACAGCAATACTTAATAGTATAAAAATAAAATTATGACACTTCAAATTGATATTAATATTAATATTTTGATATTTTGAAACAACAGGAGTTTAGGATTTCTGGCGAGAACTCTTTTTCGAAGTCAGAGTTAGCAAACCGGATTGTTTATACCTAGGTAGAGAGGCCACGTAACTAAATTTTAGGTTACTACTTTGTTCGCCGTGGAAACCTATTAGAATTGGTAGATTAGATGATAAAAAGAATAATTGTATATAAAGTTTCCACTTTTAGTAGTGGTGGAAGTGTATACATAACATAATAATAAATATTATTAATCTGACGCGTAGGTATAAATTCGTAGAACGATTTTTTTTGCGAACCTACCGACGGTAGAGACGGTACCCGTTCAATGACAAAAGGTAATTTCTCCACCGTTTATAGGTAGGTAATATAATAACCTCGCCCTCTATTACTCTTTATTATCTTTTAATTTATTGGTAAGTATAAAAATTTTAGTTGATTTGTATACTTATGCATTAAAAACTTCGCTTGCGATTGAGCTTAAATTTTGACACCGACTTTAAATCCAGCAAATTAGGTACCTAACCTAATTCGATGGGGACTGATGATTATCTAATTCTCGTTTCCGTTTCCATTCTCGATATAAATAGCGTTCATAGACAATGATGACTGTCACTATCAAGTCGTCAGTGTGATATTTTGCTGCCTCAGGACATGGTAAAAACAGATGGTGGACTTTATCTCTGCTTACCCCACAGGGAAAAAGGCTCTAACAATAATTTCGTTCCATATAATTCTAACAGTATATTCTCCCTCAGACATATTTTTAGTTACTAAAACTACTGATGATTTCTGATATAATTTATTGGCATTAGAATAAGCCACGTGGTAAAATGCATTCACCGTAATGATGTCACCTGTAGAACCTTGACCCATCTAAAATAGTAGACGTCAGAAGTTCGGCAATCACATTCAAAGACTGTTTAAGCTGATAAACGCGAGTAGTATACAGACTATACAGTATACATCTCTCGGGCTTACCCTCAGTGTAACTGTGCGTTGGCCGCTTACAGCACGTTCTTACGTCGTTTTTATAAAAAAAAAACATTATCGTTAACGTGAAATTGCATCGAGAATACCGGTTTTCCCGCGTCCCGTTATATCTAGTAAGTATACACGTCATATTTTTAAATTTTGTAAGTGTTATTTGTGTTATAATAATTGAATTTAAGCGATTGATTTTGTAATAATTTTTAGGTTATGTTGGTGTGTTATGTTGTTAATGGCAGGTCGGCTTGGAGTAAATAAAACTTTCATTGTTATCAGTTCAATCAATTTATTGTTAATCTATACAAATAAATAAAATTGGAGTGTCTGTTTGTAATATTAAAATAACCGCTTTCTACTACATGCATATGAATGTATATACGGTACACATGCCAAAATATATATTTTTAAATTTTTTGTCTGTCTGTCTGTCTGTCTGTCTGTCTGTCTGTCTGTTTGTTTTGGCTAATCTCTGGAACGGCTGGACCGATTTGGACGGAACTTTCACTGGCAGATAGCTTATGTAATAAGGAGTAACTTAGGCTAAAAAAAATGCCAAAAACAAAAAAAAATAAACTGATTTTTTTTATTAAGTACATTCCACGCGGACGAAGTCGCGGGCACAGCTAGTTAATAATATAATATGGTAGTTCTACGTGACTTTTTTATGACTTTGTTACATTTATTTATTATAAATGAAACCTTTAATAATATTTACATAGGAACCTATGCACTACTTTGCAGAAATGTAAAATAAGGTATGTATCAACTACCCACTCTAGAGATGGCATAATACCTACATAGGTACTAGAAATGTAGGTATTTTTTTACTTAGATATTTTTATTCGTTAATTTGCATTTAGTGAGTCAGTTTGCAGCACAATAGAAAGTGAAACGAAACGATAGGACGCAGTAATTTAAACTTTGTTTTTTTTTTTTCAACTCACGTGCATGCATCTCGAACAAACTGTTTTAAACATTCTTTAGATGAGAGAGAGAGAGACATCGTTTTTTAAACTCGAAACATCCTGTAAACAAAACATCCTCGAAACAACCCAATTTTCAAAATATTTTTTTATGATTTTTCGTGCCAGGTAAAAAAATCTATTTTTTTTTTTGGGCTGTTTGAGAAGGGGCGCGATCCATAAAGATAAACGAGAAAAAAAATAAACAATCGGTATTTTTTGAAACAGACTACGCGTCTTTTTGACTTAGGTTGTAAAAAATGCAAACTCTAAGTAGGTACCTTTACCAGGACTCTCAAAAGAACCTACGTACTGTTTATCCGTAATTTCAAATATATTTAAACAAAAACCGATAGAATTTTTAAAAATAAGGTGAAAAATAAAATAAATAAATGAATATTCTACAACATTCTGCACAACCGACCCTAAACTTATACGTAATATGCTATTAGGGTAGGTACCTATGGCAGCGTTGTAACATAAAAAAAATACTCATCATAATTCAACTTAAACCTTTTTTGATCGTACAATATTATTATTATTATTCTAATTTCTTGAATTTCCCGTAATAAATATTAATCGAATAATGTAAACTCACAAACGTGTCGTTGACTCGACAGCAGCCTACCAAGGAGTGAACCTTCCATTTGAAAGCCCTCAGTATAAATGGCTAATTGATCAGTTCGTACAGGTCAGCATTATCTTTAATAAATTAACCTTGCTAACCATCGAAACGATAAACGAATCTTATATGGTCTTAAATAATTTTAAGTTTTAAAAACCTGAACCTCAGGCAACTCCGTGGGGTACGAGCGCACGGTCGCTATACAAAGAATTAGCAAAGCGGCTGGTCAATGCTTCGCGTGACCAAAGGGCTGGTTTCTTTTTTGCTAGTTTTAATTTAATATTTAAAAGAAAGAGAACCTTGTATTTAATACCTAATTTAAATAATATAACAACGACCGTAATAGGAATAGAATAGTTTTGAAATTGACTTGTAAAGATAGAGACAGCTCTTGGCTCTTACTTGTCGTTGGGCATGTATCTCTTCATCATCAATACCATGCGATTTAAATAGTTTCTGAAAGTTAAAAAATAATTAGGCATCATTCAATGATCATTGGCATCATTATTATGAAATATTGTTCTCACATAACATAACATAAACTCACGCCTGTATTCCCCGAAGGGGTAGGCAGAGGTGCTAGCCTAGCACCCACATTTCGCCAGTTTATGTTTAGGTCCCAATGTAATAGGTGGCGCCTATTGCCATTAACCGGGCACTTAGAAACCTGCGATAAATACACACATAACTTCGAAAAGCATCGAAAAGTCATTGGTGTGTGCTATGGTAAACCTGGGATCGAACCCGAGACCTCGTCTCAGCAGTCCATTACCCATACCACTAGGCTACCGCTAAAAAAAAAACAAATGTAAAATTTAATATCCCGCCTTATCTCATCATGCATTTAAAAAGATAAGCAGACAGACCGTTTAAAAACGAAAAATTCTTTTTGACATTGTGGCCGTTGGTAACAATTTTGGATTGTGGCAATAACCGCATAGCCAGGCCATTACTAAACGAATTATAAACACTCAAATAAAATAAATAAATAATAATAAAGTAGGTACATACCTACAACTTTGATAATGTGTAACAAATTTTAACCTCACAAAATTAGCGATAGTTTTAAAAGGTATTCTAGTAAAAATCTTAGGTAAAAATAATAAAATTAAGTATGTAAATTTATGGATAACTTATGCGAAAGCCTTGTTTCTATGCTAGTATTACTGTTTGCGCTGTGAAGTTCAAAGTCAAATAAGAAATACCTAGATATGTTTCAAGAATTTACTTTGGAATCGGACTGTGTGCCGAATTGTTTGAAATTCTTTTACTTTAAACAAATACTAGCTGACCAGGCGTTAGATACCGTTCCCGCTGCACCCTGTACTATATAAAGCATGTATTATACATATAAATCTTCCTCTTGAACTACTCTATCTATTAAAAGAAAACGCATCGAAATCCGTAGCCTAGTTTTCAAGATATAAGCATACATAGGGACAGACAGACGCGTAGATATATAGTAGACTAGCTTTTGCCCGCGGCTCCGCCCGCGTGGATGTCGGTTATCGCGGTAAAACATAGCCTATGTCCTTTCTCAAGGTCTAATCTACCCCTATACCAAATTTCATCAAAATCGGTTCAGTGGTTGAGGCGTGAAAGCGTAACATACAGACAGACAGACAGACAGACAGACAGACAGAGTTACTTTCGTTTGTAAATTATACTTTACGATTTGTAAAATGTAGTTTAGAAAATAAGTTTTTGCTGGAAATATATTATTGTATAGTGGTTGAGGCGTGAAAGCGTAACATACAGACAGACAGACAGACAGAGTTACTTTCGCATTTATAATATTAGTATGGATATGTAGGTAGATATGTAGAAAATAATTAAGAATAGAAGGTAGATGATAATAATAGCAAACGCTATCACAAATCAACCCTATATTACGACAAATACATATAGAAAATTGTTGATATGGAGTTTCATAGGGCGTAATTTTCCACCAATAACCAGCTGTGCAATTCACTAAGCGAGCACAACGATGCGAGTCGCAACTCGCAACGTTGTGCTCGATAGAGATTGTCATTGGTCGATCTCCAGTGACGTGATACAATCCGACCAATGACAATCTCTATCGAGCACAACGTTGCGACTCGCATCGTTGTGCTCGCTTAGTGAATTGCAGTGCAGCACGGCAAATGCGTATCTCAAATTGAGAAACCTTGCCATAATTACAATTCCCCTCCCGAGGAGGCCCAGACCGTAGGGGACGGCCCTAGTTCAGCCGGGGTGCGAGGAATATGTCGAAGACAACCTCACCTCCGGCCTAGCTCCACGACCCACAGTTGGCGTGCGGTGTTAGTCGGTTTGAGTCCGACATAACCTCCTCCGGCTCCGGCGGGAGAGGTATCCGAGGGGATTTCTGCACAGAAAAAAATGCTATACCTACTTGCCATGTGACATTAGGTTACGAGACCCTACCAACATTCTTGTGCAAGATATTATTCAGTATAGTGTCGGGCAATCTGCACGTGCAATTGCTATAATATCATGCTATTTGATATGAAATAATCTGAGCTTAGTTCTCTCATTGCACCAGGTCGGAGTAGAATTACCTGCTAGATTTCTCACTCAATTCATTGTGTCACCTAATAATAATGTTTCGGAAGGTTTTTTTTTAATCTTTTTTTTTAAAGAGGGCTTGGTACACAAAAGAAGCGACCATGTCGCCCATGTTTCGGAAGTTAATTCCACTTGTTCGTACTTTGTTGGCAAACCATGACCTGCTATAATGATGGCAACCGGGACCGACGACTTATATGCTTATACTTCATTGTACCCTTAATTAGGATATTTGGTGAGGATGTGCAGCTTCTTTGCTAGGCCAATAGCATCCAATAGTCATTAGACATTTACTACTAAACTAGCTGTGTAGAACAAAAAAAATTGCCACAGTTCAGTGAGGTGCAAATTAAATAATTTTTAATCATCCTGTTCCGGATGCTGAAACCAGATAATGACTCGTCTTAAGACGGATATAAAGAGAAGGGAAATTTGAAGTGATTCAGGTGTGGCTCAATAGTTCAGTTGGAAGAGCATTCCCCCTGTAAGGGAAAGGTCGTGGTTTCAAGTCGCACTTGAGCGCTTCTTTTTCCCGATGTATTTCGCAGATAATGACACTTACATACGGTATTCAATCATTTTGCGCCCTGGCCAATCTTAATATTATAAGTACTATAGGTACTTATTGTATATTAAGATTGGTATAAAGTATATAGTTGTATATAGTTGTTTGTCCGAGATGGACTCATAAACTACTTAACCGATTTTAATCAAATTTGCACACCGTGTGCAGTTTGATCCAACTTGAAAGATAGCTTACATCTTAATTTAGCGATAAGTGTCATCCACACGGGCGGAGCCGCGGGCAACAGCTGGTTAAATATATGTTAAATAGTAATTGTAAGTATCTAATTGTTTATAAACATTGTTACAAACATACTCCAAATGTTATTATGGCCAACAAATTGTGTAGTCTTTAATTTTATCTGCGTACGACGTAAATATGATAAAACCCGCTTGCGAAACTGATAAATATTTCAGCATCACTTCCGTGAATTGAACTGATCTATAGAATAGACGGACTGTGCGATGAATGGATAAGGCAATTATTTTTGTGTAGAACATTGTTATTTTATATCATTAGTAAGTTGTAAACAGGGCTTATAAATATCACCCGTATAAGATGCAAAAAAACTCCATCAAGAACCAAATGCGACTCTTTGCTGCACCATTGCACAGTTGTGCCTTCTTCCTGCAGTCCCGGGTCCCATAAGTGGACTAGTCCTATCCCATGCAAAACAAAAAAGTTGTTGACCACGGAAGCTCTCAGATCCATTCGCTATGTTGTTTGTGGTTTGACAGATCTTGATACTTTTACCAAACCAATAAAAAGTGGATCGATGAAGAATGGAAAAAATAAATCGCTCAGGCGGTATAGAATTCACTTTTCCTGATCTATTCGAATTGTATAGTTAGCATACTTGTTGTTTAAAAAGCAAATAAAAAAGGTACCTTAGTACAGGAAAATTTGGAACGCTTCAGGTGAGGCTCGGTGGTTAGAGTATCCCCCTGTAAGGGACTGGTCGTGGTCGTGGGTTTAAGTCCGGCTTGAGGGATTCATGTCTTCTATTTTTAATTGATTTGAATAGTTAGCATACTTAATTTTTTAAATTTTTATTCAACTGACAACCTTTCATAACCTTTATTTTGACCTTTGCTTGGTTAATTTTATCCTTACACCCACATGTTCTGTTCAAGATCACGCCAGAGATAGGTACCGCATCTATTAACAGTATACGCAAACAGACAAGAACAATCATCACTGATACGTTATCACTTCCAAGTAGAAGATGTTATGTTCCGCGCAAAAGTGACGCAAGAATGATACCGAACTGACGGAAGTTTACGCAAAAAAATATATATAATTCTCTTTTTGAACGATTCTAACTCCATATTAGTTAAGCTTCATCGCATAACCAAGTTATTGAAATATTAAAAAAATCTAATTGAATAAAGAACATGGTTGGAATGTACTCAATGTACCACCATCTTGAGATCCAGTCATTCACTTTACGTTTGGTCCTATCACTCGTAGTGAAGACACTTTGGTGGTACAGGAAAGAATGGAGGGTCAGCGTTCTCGGAGCAAATTACCCACAAGATGGGCAAACCTTATTAACCTCCGATACTGACTGTACTGTGGGGTGTACGTACTGGGCCACGAAGTGGAGAAATCTCGCAAAAGCTGCGACCACTGCGCCAGGAGTGTACGACTAAGAATAAGAGAGTTCATTCGGCGTAAATACTTCATCATCGTACTTGTGCAACGATCATTTATGGTCGGGGATGTATGGGATATATGGTCGTTGTCCTTGTGTCCTCGTGTTAATCCCGGTCCCATCCGAAGCCTTCATCTCAAGAGTCCAGGGCCTCTTTTTCTAGTCTAATTGCCACGCGGCTGAACTTCGTACCAGAGTGTAAATTCGAATTATGGGTGTAATTATTATATGACATGATTAATTGTATCATTATTTCTTATATTGTATTATTTTTATTGAAATTTTATTATTGCATGCGTAAATGACACAAAAATTGACATTATTGTATTAAAATTTTCAAACGGTATAAAATATTACAATTCTCACATATTATACCTATGTGACATTAGTCCATTAGTATATAACTAACGTTGCATGCAGAGAATCTGCGAAACATGTCGGACTTTCATTAATTATATATAACACCATTGTAACATACCGTGTTTCGAGCAATAAATGATTTCTTTCTTTCTTTCTTTCTAATAAAACTAAACATACCGAATGTTCCATTAGGTTTGTTTTTTCTTTAGGTTCCACAGACACCATTCGTATTCGTGTTCGTATTCGTGTTAGAAACTCATTAGTTAGCCTGGTTAGTCAGTTAGTTAGTCTTGTTTATTTGTTTAATACCTATATCATCATCATCATCACTACATAGTATAAATCAAAGTCGTTTTCCGCGTCTGTCCCTATGTATGCTTACATAATCCTTTATTATTTAAACTTGTATTATTTTTCAGGGGAAAACGCAACTGGGTGATAATGCCACACACCCTCTAAAACTACGCTACCAATTTTGATAGGGTTTCTTTTAATAGATAGAGTAATTCAAGAAGAAGGTTTCTAAGTATACATACTTAATATAGTAATAGTAGAGGGTGCAACGGGACACCACGAGGGCGGAACAAATTAGCGATACGAAGTTCGCCGTCAGTTATTAATTAGGTAATATTAGTCTAGTTTATTTGTTAATTATCTGTGTTTTTGTAATAACTAAGAACGGAGTAGTAAATAAGTTGTTAACATAAATATTAACACCAATAGATCAACATAGTTCGGGTTCTTACTTTGAGATAACTTAGCTTACCTTAAACACTCCAAGCCTATGAGACGTTATCATTATTACTCCGTGACCTTGGCTGCTGAAAAGAATCTGTTATAAATACGTAGTTTTATTTTAATGACGCAAGAATGTGAAAACATAACTCACATGTGTGTACATATTGTTTATCTGTATCCCCCGCGTCTGTCTGACCTCCAGAACCTCTCACAGATAAGATGAAATTAGATCAATTGTTACAATTTCTGTGGCTTCTTTTATCAGGCTTGTATCTCCGAAAGTTTATGCAGACATACTTATTACTACCACATTTTATACACCCACATTTTGAAGGAATTATTTACCTTAGAATAGCTTAGCAATTTATTTTATATAATACAATTTTTTCCACAACGTAGAATTCAGATCTCGCTGCACTTTCCATTCAATTTTGTTGTCAGTTTTATTAAGGTCTCTTTTGTAATTTTTTGTGCATTTTTTGTTAGGTCTAAGTATTGGTCCTAGACTATTTTTAAAGTCCTAAACTTAGAAGTTATGCCCACTCTAATTGTTAATTAAACAACATCGCCGTTTGGTTCCCGGCAGAGTAGAATTTGGTCCACCCCATCTCTTCCCACGCGGTGTGGTACAAGGCGACTAAGGGATAGGGCTGTTTAACATCAAACAAATATATACAGCCCAGGCTCAGCCTCAGATGCACGGTTTGAGTCAACAATAATGCCCGGAAAACGGCAATAGGCTCGCCCCTATTACGTGGAACCGAATCCAATAATTGGTGAAATGATGGTGTTAACCGTGTTAATTCACCTCTGCCTAACCCTTCGGGGAGAAAGGCGTGATTGTATTTATGTATTTTGTTATCCATACTAATAACATAAATGCGAAAGTAACTCTGTCTGTCTGTCTGTCTGTATGTTACGCTTTCACGCCTAAACCACTGAATCGATTTTGATGAAATTTGGTATAGGGGTAGATTAGATCATGAGAAAGGACATAGGCTATGTTTGGGCTCGATAACCAACATCCACGCGGGCGGAGCCGCGGGCAAAAGCTAGTATAGTTATAATTTTGGCATTGAAAAATACATAAGTACTTAATACCCTAAATTTCTACTAACGTCCAAATACTTATCAGTTTTATTCTATTCTATTAATGTCAATAATAATGTAATGTTTTAATATACAACAGGATTTGGAGGCTCGCACGATAAACAAGTGTTAATAAACAAAACGATAAAATACCGATTGCAGAAGTTTCCACTGACCCAAGCAAAGGCGAGCCCCCTTACGATAATAAGCGTAAACAGTATGATGTAAGTGGATGCCAAGAGGCGTATCCGTCCGATAGCAGACTGTGACGTCACAGTGTTGTTGTTGTGTGTACGAGTGCGCATGTGTGTGTTTACGACATGGTTATCAAGCCATATGTTTCTTTATTTATTTTTAACTGTATATATTGTAATATTTGATGAATTTGCGTTGCTGTTTGCTAATTCTGGCACTGTTGTGTCAAAACAAAATAAATATGCGTTGTTATGTTATCGATTGTTCTAGATACATACATAACATAACATAAACTTACGCCTATATTCCCCGAAGGGGTAGGCAGAGGTGCTAGAACCCACATTTCGCCAGTTTATGTTTAGGTCCCAATGTAGGTGGCGAGCCTATTGCCATTAACCGGGCACTTATAAACCTGCGATAAATACACACATAACTTCGAAAAGCATCAAAAAGTCATTGGTGTTCTAGTTTTTGTTTGTTGTTCTAGATAATTAGTGTTTTATGTATTAAGGTCTGTTTGTATGTACTCGAAGGCGTATTGAGAGGTGTAATAATGATACTTTACTGTACATATATTTCATCAGCAATTTTAGTTCCGCGTATGAGGCTATATATAACTAGCTTTTGCCTGCGGCTCCGCCTGCGCGGATTTCGGTTCCCGGCAATTATTCGAATTTTTCTCGGCGTACAAACCTTCCCTGGACTTCCACGAATAATTCAAGACCAAAATTAGCCAAATCGGTAAAGGCGTTGTTGAGTTATGTATGACATTACAACGAAAAGTGGCATTGATTTTTATATATAGTATAGGGTATTTCCTACCGAATACCTACCCAGATCCTGATCAATGTAAAGAGTCATATCCAAGTTTTAGGCTTTAGTAGTCGCTTGCTCTACCCCCAGACCACAGAGATCAGGGTAGGACCTAAGCCATGTATATTTCCTTCAAATTAGATGTAAAAAAAACCCCCGTCACAAAAACCACTTCCAAAAAGTTTCAAATAAATGGAGTTTGTATTTTAACTTTAACGGTTGCCATGTCGGGGGACCCTAATTGGTTAAGCACTCCGTTATATTATCGAAACAATTCAAGGTCCCCCGACATGGCAACCGTTAAAGTTAAAATACAAACTCCATTTATTTGAAACTTTTTGGAAGTGGTTTTTGTGACGGGGGTTTTTTAAATTTTTAATTTAATTTTTATTTTATACTTTTTAAAGTGATCTACTAGTCAAACTCTTTCATTTGATACCCATATTGAGGGAGTTATGAAGAAATTCGTATTCCGATATGTTGTGGCGGCGGCCATCTTGGACCGATTTTTTCCAAACATAGCTAAGAACACTCTCGACTAATATACCTTTCAAACAAAAAAAACTACGTCCAAATCGGTTCATCCGTTTGGGTGCTACGATGCCACAGACAGACACACACACACACACACACACACACACACACACACAGACACGTCAAACTTATAACACCCCGTCGTTTTTGCGTCGGGGGTTAAAAACTGGTAGGTATTTGGATTTTTTTTTATACAGGACACGTCAAATGGTCTTCACCTCGCCTGATGTTAAGCTAAAGGCAAAGCATCGGAAAGAGGGTTACCATCGTTAACATGTACCATGTTAACAGTGGTGGCACTCAGCTTGACGGCCTCATCAGATGTCTTTTCATGCCCCGCTTAAAGGACCCGGGACTGTAGGAAGAAGGAAAATTTCTCATAATGTGCCCGAAATATTTCAAACTCCTAACTTTCACGGTCTGTCAAAATGTAAGTATATTCATTCACATTACATACAGCCCTAACTATATTTATCATATTACTGTTACCTACAAAGGTAACTGAACTGACTTATCCCTTTTAAAAGCATTAAGTGGTTATAGATGTGGGTAGATGCAGAACCGCTGTACTGTGTCTCCCGTGGGCACCATTCCATCACTAAAGTGCCCTATAGTAACCAAGCTGAGTGCTTCGTCCCAAATATTGATCTCTTAGGAGGCCACAGATCATGTTTAAAAAATCTTAATATCAGATACGAAAACTTAGGTGAAGAAGACCTTTATACAACAAAGGGATACATGGTCGATGCCTTTAAAATAACTGAAATATTGTAGAGTCAAATTATAGTATAAACTTAACGTAGAAGGCTCGAACGAAGACTTACTATAGGGGGTACATAATTATCACTACAGAGTATAAAGCAAAGTCGCTTTTCGGCGTCTGTCCGTCCCTATGTATGCTTATATCTTCAAAACTACGCTACGGATTTTGATGCGGTTTCTTTTTAACCCCCGACGCAAAAACGACGGGGTGTTATAAGTTTGACGTGTCTGTGTGTGTGTGTCTGTCTGTAGCATCGTAGCACCCAAACGGATGAACCGATTTGGATGTAGTTTTTTTTGTTTGAAAGGTATATTAGTCGGGAGTGTTCTTAGCCATGTTTGAAGAAAATCGGTCCAAGATGGCCGCCGCCACAACATGTTGGAATACGTATTTCTTTATAATTCCCTCAATATGGGTATCAAATGAAAGAGCTTGACTAGTAGAACAATTTAAAAAGTATAAAATAAAAATTAAATTAAAAATTTAAAAAACCCCCGTCACAAAAAACACCTCCAAAAAGTTGAAAATAAATGAATAAATTTAAATTCAACGGTTGCCATGTCGGGGGACCTTACGATACAAAGGAGTACTTAACCAGTCCAAGAGAAAGGTTTAAATGTATAATAAATGCTTAATATAGTGGAGGGTGCAGCGGGAATGGGATCTGACGTCACGCGGGCGGACAGAAAATTGGCGGTACGAAGTTCGCCGGGTCAGCTATTTGTGTAACAAGCACACCTTTCCCCTTTGGGGTAGGTAGAAATCGCCATTTCGGAGTGCGAGGAGAATGCATTTTACACCCCGGCATTTGAGAGACAGTGTGCGGTGGTCCGAGATAACCGGGGTGTATGCATTGGGGTTTCTGAACAAAAAGAATATTAAGGTTATGCTCTTGCCCTTACCACAGATTACCTAATAGTTGGATTGCCCTTACCTAGACGTGAAGCATTTAGAAAAGGCAAGAGGTAGATACATAATCTGCGCCATTAAATAACAAAGTCGCTAAAACACCTTATGTGTCTAGCTTTTTCTGTAAGTATAGGCACAGATAATCCATAATCCATACTTCCATACTAATATTATAAATGCGAAAGTAACTCTGTTTGTCTGTCTGTCTGTATGTTACGCTTTCACGCCTTAACCACTGAACCGATTTTGATGAAATTTTGTATAGGGATAGGTTATACCTTGAGAAAGGACATAGGCTATGTTTGGTCGTGATAACCGACATCCACGCGGGCGGAGCCGCGGGCAAAAGCTAGTAATATTATAAATGCGAAAGTAACTCTGTCTGTCCGTCTGTCTGTCTGTCTGTCTGTGTGTGTGTTACGCTTTCACGCCTAAACCACAGAACCGATTTTAATGTTATTTGGTACAGGGATAGGTTAGACCTTGAGAAAGGACATAGGCTATGTTTGGTCACGATAACCGACATCCACGCCGGCGGAGCCGCGGGCAAAAGCTAGTATAATATACTTCTATAGTAGTAAGTTCTATAGGTAACGAAATTCCGCCTTACTTAACGAACATTATTGATTGATGTCTTTCGAAATTATCTTTTATCTATTCATTAATTAATGAACTAAAATGACATTCCAATGCGGTTACAATAACATATTACGTAAGGTTTTAATTTATTGTGAAATTTAATGGTTGCGAAAGATGTGGCCATAATCAACATTGGGTTGCCAGTGTTGCCTCATGCCATAAAATATACCTACATTAAAAATGATGTCAAACTAGATGCTTACCATACTAACAGATATTTCAAATGCGAAATTTTATAAGATTTATGACAATGAAGGGCTACCAAGGTCTTCGGGGCCCGAGTCAACCTGACCTGCCAGCCGATACTAGTGATACACCTACTGAACAAAGAACTTTCGGAGTTTCAGGGGCTCAGATTGCAGTCACTCCTCCCGCAAAAACCTCCTTGCTATTGTTTACGTGGGACAAGTTCGGTGTTTCGTCCTATAAAGGTTCGGCCCAATGGGACGAATTACAGAAATTAAAAATAATTAAAATTTTCCTTCAGTGATTCGTGGGACCGTAAAATCATAGTTAGCTAAAATGTGGTGGATAATACACTTTTGCCTACCCCTTTGGGGATTAACAGGCGAGAATATTGTATGTATTTTAGACAACTGCTAGTGTTATTTATTTTGTACATACTCAGAAAATGTTATCTAGGTGCCTTATTAAATCTTTATTGTATCTACACCTCAAAAGGGAAGCCGGAGGGAAAAGTTCTTACTTCTATATAATTTGTCAAATTCTGCAAAGGGAAGCCGGCGGGAATCAGGTCAACTTATCACTCGCCACACCACAACCCAAAATTTTTCGTCTAAATCCATTCCTGGTAGTAGACTCAAAGTAGAGTCTTTAACACGTCTCTGTATACCCCCTCAGGGATAAACAGGTGTGATGATACAAAAGTAGATACGCGAATAAAATTAAAAGTAGGTAACCTTTGAAAGACGTGACATTTAGAACAATAATTTCCGCATTCTACGATAAAATGTCAACAAGATGGTCGTGTTTTGTTTTACTAGCATCGTCCCGCGGTGTGACTCGCGTATGTCCTTCTCCTAATATTCAATTCAATTTCAATTTTGATTCAGATTCGATCTCAGATATTCACCCAGACTTTCGGCAATGTCCGTGTTTAGAGAAACAAACGAAAGAGTTTGATTGATATGTACTGAAGATTAAGATCGGTGACTCTTGCAATGATCCCAGCAAATGTAATCTAAAAAACTTCTAATAAAAAGATATAATTTCAGATCGAATACATAGGGAAAAAGAATCTTCTCGGGCGGGACTCGAACCCGCAGTCTTTCCCTTACAGGGGGAATGCCTGACCAATTCGGCTACCGAGACACGCCCGATATGATTCAAATTTCCCATCTTATACGTCTTTAAGGCGACGTGGCGTCATCTACCGATTTTCTTACGAACTATCGGAATCAATGAATGATGTTACAATCATTTTTAAACATTGATTTTTGATAACTGCGCCCTAACAATTGAAGGAATTTTTTACAGCATTAAGTATGCTAACTATACAAATCGAATACATAGGGAAAAATTTTTCCCTATGTATTCGATTTGTATAGTTAGCATACTTAATGCTGTAAAAAATTCCTTCAAATATAATTTCGGTTTTGATCGGTCAAAATCTAAAATGTCAAAAGCGATATTTTCGCAAACTGTGTTACAGAAGCAAAGAAGCGAGCGCGCCATTACAAATTACAATTAAAAAAATAAAAATAAGAAGCGAGCGAATGCTCATGCTGTTCGCTCTCCGTCAAATTCTTTTAGTTTAAACAGTGAGTGACAGAAAATTCGTTCGTTGAATCTTTCTTTAAAAACAAGGTTTCGTTTACACTAACATGAATGTTCGTTCATTCGTTTCGTTTACACTAACGTGGTGAATGTTCTGACGAGCTCTTCCAATTAGTCCCACCCTCATCTTTCCTTCACAGGACGACACGTGCAGGGTTAAGATGCCATCCGTATACGGTGCAGAGTATACCAGCTAGAACCAAGCGTTTTTCCTTCTTCCTACAGTCCCGGGTCCTTTAAGCGGGGCGTGAAAAGGCATCTAATGAGGCCGTCAAGCTGAGTGCCACCACTGTTAACATGGTAGGTACATGTTTACGATGGTGACCTTCTTTCCGAGACTTTGCCTTTAGCTTAACATCAGGCGAGGTGAAGTCAAATTGACGTGTCCTGTATAAAAAACATAGGAAAGGATGCTCTTTTAATATGTTCATTTGGTCTAAATCAACATTTATACAAGAAAGAACAATAAAATCGTGATCGTTTTTGTCAATTGAAAGTGGACCGAGATTTCATTTTAGACATCTTTTTAGGAAGCTTTCACATCCCGAGCGAATTTCGAGAAAAATATAGCCATGTGACTCGTGGATAATGCGACATTCGACTTATTGGTGATAGAGTTGTAATACACCTACTAAACAATTTTTATAATGCAAAAATAATGTATTTTTTTATAAAAGGATACTTCAATTTGACTTCACCTCGCCTGATGGTAAGCAAAAGCCAAAGTCTCGATAAGAGGGTCACCTTTAAAAACATGTACCGTGTTAACAATGGTGGCACTCAGCTTGATGGCCTCATCAGATAGCTTTTCCCGCCCCGTTTATAGGACACTGGATGGTAGGAAGAAGGAAACACGTGAGCTGGCAGGGAGTTCCAGGTCTTAATGGTGTGGCATAGATAGTAACCTACCTACCTATGCCGCACTAAAGTAGTAAGTACCTATTATATGGGTCACTGTCAATAACTGTTCATTACCAATTATTTCATAAATACTCGTACAGTTATATGCAGAAAAATACGTCGACGGATACTGATTTTGTGGTAATTTTTAGTTAAACGGCATACAACCTACCTACAGCTTAAAGACGAATGATAGTTAGTGCAGAGAGCCCGCCGATCAAACTCGTAGGTCACTGCCCCTACACCTGTCCAACCTCTTTTTGTTCCCCAAACCAGAATATCAAGTCAAAGGGACGTAGTTTTCGCTGCCCAATGGTCCTACATCAGCTATACAAAACAGTCAAAATGGATGCATTGTTTAAAGTTATTTAGATGTCTGTAATTTTGTGTTGTGTTATTGGCGAGCTAACGCATCTACTTTTAAAATCACTACCCAAGAAAGGATTGTACTTAATGTGTTCTGTATATTTTTTAAAACGTCGAAGTTATTATCCTATACAGCCGCTTCCTTCTTCATAGTCAGGTCGTGCTTCGGAAAGCACGTTTAGCCGTCGTCGGTCCCAGTTGCCATACAAACATCTATGGCAGCCGTTACCGGTAGTTGGAGCCTCAAAAAGTCCAACAACTGGTCTAACTGCATTGCTTCGATATCGCCTTTGGGTTGTGGACGTCATCTGGCAATCGCTTCACAGAAAACATATAAAGTTCAGCTAAATTCACAGTTAGACTGGTAAAGTGGACCCCAGACTCCAATCTGAAAGCTTTGGGGGGCGACTGGGATTAACGCTAAGATGAAGAAGATGCCCAAATGAATTTTACCACGGTGGTTATTCGTCGTTTTTGTATACTGATAGATAAGATAACAGAAAAATAACTAGCCAAGGAGCCCGGCGAGTATTTTACCAAATCTTAAAACCCTTCATAATAAGGCTCAGGTAAAAACAACTACTTCTATTGTTAATGACAATCAAACAATAAGGATCACTCGACATCTCTTATCTCTTTTTGAAATAGATGTTATTGTTAGAATTGTTATAGAAGAATAATAGGCAACCCTTCTCCCTCTCCTACCAGCAGCAGCACCCGATTCCTAGTGTTAGCTATCATCAGTCGTGACTTTGTCGTTTTATTTCAAGTGGATGTGAGTTTATAAGTTACTTGCAGTTATTTTTGAATATCAGTGAAATATATGTACGCATATTGTTATTGTTACGAATTAAGAAGGTAAAGATTGCTTTAATAATACTTATTCTAATTTGTAGTTTTGTTGTTTACCATGCTTCAATCCGCGTGAGATAGGTACCCGAATCGCGACCCGACCTGTAGAAACCAATTCCGGGGATAATAAGCAACCTATGTACAATTCCAGATTATAGTTTATCTCTACGCCAAATTATATCCCTATGTAGCCTATAAGTCGTACTGGCATAATTGAGTATCAAAAAATCTTTAATTCTTTCAAACTTTTCCTCCGGGTACAGAAAGTTGAATTCCGAATATGTTGAAATCCCAAAATTATGATTATTTTTAGTTTCGCAAAATGTTGAATTGTTGTAACGTTAAAATTTTGCTAAATATCTGTCTTATTGTGTGTAAAGTCAAGTTATATTCTACGCCATCACCTTGCTTACAAAATATTATTGTTGTATTGGTAGGTATCTATTGCTTTTATTACCTACCTATTAGAATATCTATTACTACCAGATACTGGTCTATGTATAGGTACACCATCAAACCGCCAAATCAATCACATATTATATAGGTATCTTTTCGGGACTTGTCTCGATATGCCAAAATATGTGATTGATTTAAGAGCGCGCATAAAGCTAGAAAAAAATCAGATTTCACCCGCACACTTCATACGTCCCGCTCTCGTCTGTCCACACGTCTGTCGCCCCGCAGTATTTTGTGTGGCAGCTAACCGCTGTGTTTAGTACGCAGGCGCACAGTATACCCAAAATAATCAGATAAAATTTGGCAAAGTACGAGCTGGATCATTATCTATATAAGGTATACTTTGAACACACAATAATTTTATTTTTGGTGATAGATAAAATGAGTGGGATTTGTAAAATAAACATAAGCATTGAAATAAAACCACTTTTTAGGTATTCTATCGCGTATATTTGTTATTATTTACTTTTTAAACCGACGTTTCGGCTGCTGCAAATTTACGCAGAATGAGCTCACTGCGTTGTTTAGTTTTGCTGGATTTTGCTGCTTACTGGGTTTGATTAAGTGATGACTGGGTCCCAAGCTGGTGGTACGTTCCATCCATCCTCTTTATTAAAATTTGGATGTTTTTTAATTTCAATAGCCTCGCGGATCATTCTAGGATTATATCGATGTTCTTTGGCGAGTATCTTCAGATACTCGCCAAAGGACATCGATATATTAATACATTAATATATTAATATATAAATTTATTTTTGGTGATACATAAAATGAGTGCGACCGAAAATTATTCAGCCGATTATCACTTGCCAACTAACGTTTCGCAGAATTTTATTTCGCAGAATAATCATTTGCCAACTTGTGATATAATTTTGTTTTTTTACCCAGCCTCACAGTTGCCAATTTTACGTTTGGTCTTCCTTTTAGGATGACACTTTTCAAAATGCCAACTTTCAAGTAGCGAATGTTTTAGTTAGCGTAATATTCATGTAGTTGTTTATACCTATGTAACATATTTAAATGCCCTGTGTAGTGAAATAAAAGCGATTTGGTTCCGGTACTTCGCCGGCCGCTGCCGCGGCACGCTCGCTTCGCTCGCTCGGCTCGTGCATTGTTTATCAGCATACTAACCTTTTTTTTTTTACGTGGTGGAATGCGTTTAAGCACTTCGCTCACCCCCCACGGGGGCAGAGGGTGGGCTTCGTTTGGGACTCCTAGCCTCCGAAGGAGGCCAGACTACCCACTAAACCACCACGGTGTCCGTCGTCACCACATATCGACGATGGCGGGAACAACATCTTCCGCCATCGTCGTGTGGGTCGCCCGCCACTGATCGACGGCAGGCCCGTCTCTGGTGCGGCAGAAGAGGAGTCCTTCTGCCACCCGCCTAGGCAAGGCACACGCGACACGACGTGCGCCTTCAGCTTAGAGGCCTATGTAAGGGCAGCAGACGCCCTCGCGTCTACTGCCCGGCCCGGTTAGGGGGGGGGAGGAGTTGGTGGTACCGCCTCCTCTGAGCCCCGGTTCTCTTGCGGCGCTGTGGGAGGGAAAGTGGGTCACATTCCCTCTCCCTCTCCGCCGCCTCCTTCCGCGAGATAACCGTCTCGCAGAAGGTCTGAACCGCTGCCCACGCCTCATTGCCGCCGTCGACCATAGACATAACTACGGCTGGCAGCGAGAGGTCCGTCCCCACTTCGGTGATAAGAGCACGGTGCTCCCCAGCCCACGCAGGGCACTCCTCTAGGGTGTGCTGCGCCGTGTCATCATCGCCGCCACAGTGGTGGCACCCACTGGTCGGCTCTCGTCCCACCCGGCACAGGTAGCTTCCGAAGCATCCATGCCCCGAAAGGACCTGCGCCATGCGGAACGTTACCGACCCCTGCGATCGGTCCATCCAGTCTCTGAGGACAGGACGGATCGCCTCGACGGTCCTTCTGCCAGCCGTGGGATTGGCCAGCCACCGCTCCCACTCCAGGAGCATGGACCGTCTCACCAGGAGCCTCCGCTCTCTCAACTCCGAACGCCGGGAACTCGCCCCGGCTCCAGGCCTCCTCGCGCCAATAATACACTAACGCGAGGACCCCGGCCTCCAGCTCCCACGGAGGAGAGCCCGCCATTGCGCAACCCGCCTCAGCATAGGTACTAACCTAACCTAACCTAACCGATTCCTTTCGATTCCACCTGAACTTCGCTCCGCCTTTGAAAATTTGCAAATTTAACCTAACCTACTTAGATTTCTGTTGTTATACTTATTACAAATGTAAAATTGTTTTTTTTTTTAACATTATATCAATGTACGAAAGGGAACTGTTACACAGACGAAACGTTATTCGTCTAAAAGTTGTCTGGCCTAATAAATAATTTGACAAAAGATAAATGCCCCAAACGTTTTTTGTCATTACAATAATTCTACAATCAGCTTAACAATAATTCTACCAAATGGAACGTTGTCATACAAAAATTTGACAATCGTTAGTCGTCAAAGTGAAAAATAGGCGAAACGTTGGTTGGCAAGTGATAATCGGCCAAACAATTTTCGGCGCAAAGGCAGGATCCCGTAAAATAAACATAAGCAGCTTAGCTTTAATAAACAGCTTAAAATATAGTGGTAAAAAAATGCATGCAAATTTTTTGAAATCGTCAAATATTTACATTAAGACATTTTTATCACGATATAAACATGATAAGGTATTAGAAATCGTACGTGAGGCGGTAAGTTTGGCGGTAGCTAGAGCGAAAAAGGGTTTAACCACAAACCAAAGAAATGACGTCGCGTTTGTAAAGGAAGGCTGCTCAAAAAAGACAAATCAAAAGCCGTACTCAATTTTGATAGCAGCCGCTGATTGGACATTACTCGCAGATTCGTATGAGAAACACTATAAAATACCGGAGGAGGTTTGTACCTCGTCATCCAGACCCGATATATTCCTATTTTCAAAACAGCAAAAGCGTGCAGTACTAGTAGAACTCACAGTACCGTGGGAAACTAACATACCTAAAGACCACGCTATAAAAATAAACAAATACTTTGACCTGACCAACGAGTTAACCAAAAATGGCTATGTGGTTAAACTCTACGCCGTGGAAGTAGGAGCAAGGGGAATTCCAGCTAAATCCCTGTATAACTTATTTAAAGACCTCGGATTGCCAAGAGCTTCAGTAAGCTCTTTACTCAAACGAATATCTAAAACGGCGTTGATAGGATCTTACCAAATTTGGATAGGTAGAGGGGGGAACACGACTGACGGTGGAGGTGAGCGCTGATGCATCACAAGGTGGCCACCCTAAACCTACACCTGGGTCGCAAGTCCCAGGCGCCGTCACAGTGTTCCTCTCTGTACCACGCCATGGACCCGGTGACCGCACGGTGAATCCATGGAATGCTAAGAACCGGATCTCATCTCACTGTATTATTATAATTTGTTGTGTTTTAGATAAAATCTCCCTGAGAACTCTGTCGATTCGCTGAATAATTTTACAGGTAGTGCATAAATAATACGAAAAAGTTATAGAAATATTTATGTCAATAATAATTACAAAATGCTTACATGTAATATACTTTCAATTTTGTTATAGGTAGATAAGAATAAGGTAAACAAATGTATATTTCATACTGAAATTGGTTCAAGACGCCTAAAGATATTACTTTCAGTTCATAAAAGTAGACGATCACTGTAGAAATTTAATTTGAAAAAATATATTTTTAATCTATAATTGGAAATACAAAAAGAGTTGAAGCTATTCTATGAATATGACGTCAATAATGTGGATATTACGAGGCCGTTTACGAAATTTTGTCATTTTGCTCGACATAATATGTGATTTCATAGTTAAAAACTGTATTAATTCGAGTTTAAATGAATAAATAAGAAAGATCATCTCAAATAGTAATGAGTAAATGAGCTAGGTACGGTATTTACTTATTTTTATTACATGATTTTGATTATTCTACCTGAAACCTACGCCTATTTGTGAATTTTTGTGGAAAAGGTTTAGGAAATGACCTATTAATTATTGTTTTGACGGCTAAACAGTATGAAAAACTTACTACGTATTTTCCTGAAAATAATCTATTTCTTGAGTGTATTACTTTTAACTAGTTCATACAGAATATGAAACAAAAAATATTCATTGTGGACAATTTTTTCGAAAAATTCAAACCACAATGGGACTTCAACGCCAGAGTCGTGAACCCTGGCGTTCCAGTGCTCTTACTCTGAGCTAGCCTTCCACGGGCGGTTGTCCGTGTTCCATGTGGTCGAATTTTTCTATTACTTGTTTTATATTTGATTTGCTTGATTTATATAAATTAATGTTTAACCATAGCAAAGGATATGGCTTATTATGTAGTGAGATTTTGAAACTCACTTATCTAATTTTTTTTTATAAACAGTACTAGTCGGGATGTTCTCTACATTAGAAGTTGATCTGAAAAAAGGCAAAATAAATAGTCATGGTTCTAATAACTTCATTCACATCATTTTAACGTAACATAGTAACAGACTCAAAATAAATAAAACAACATGGTAAATATCCCGGTGAGTAATCACACTACATACAGTGAGTACATCACTAATGTGAGTGACTATGTGAATCTCAAACCATATCATTCTACTTGTTTATATTTCACTCGGCGCGGCGCTGGCTAGCCAGTTCCTTTGCTTGAACTTAGCTTCCACGCTACTGCGTGTCTAGATTATACAACGTTGCATATTTTTTAATTCTATTTAGTGAATAGAATCTTAAATGTTTACTGAATGTGAGAAAAAACAATTGCAATAAGCTTACAAGTTACAGTTTTTACTAAGCGATGCGAATGGATCGGATTCATCAGCTTATGTTATATTACGAGCTGAAGCAACTCGGAAAAGCATTAAAATTGATAATACAATGTATAAGTACTTTCGCAAAATATAATTATATTACTGCTATAAAAAATAACATTAGTTACATACTTCAAACGCGAGGTGGTCTAAGACATCTATTTGATTTTCATATACTACACCCGGGCTGCCTGGCAACGGTTGATACAAAAATTGTACTTAGTAACAAACTAAAGAAAATAAAGAAATATTACGTTCGACAATTAGCCATGAGTTGAATTCTTAGTTTTTTATATTCTTTTTTAGAGTTTATCTTTTGATTTTTTTTATATCCCATAATTTCGACGAACTTTTTCGACGGAAAACAGAAAAACAGTCCTCTCGTCTCAACGGGGCGACCCCGACTAATTGATGAAACAACAGATGGCCGGCACCACGCGTCAGGTGCGATAGCAAGAGACCGTTATGCGCGGAATAAGAACATCGTAAGCGCAAAATTGGTTTTTTTCTAATTACTCGTAAATTCCAGATAATATTAACAAAGTGAAAAATTGAGTCACTAGATTTTATAATTTTATACTTTGTACATAAAAATTGACTCAGTTATATGAATAATCTTGAAAATATATTAATTTTAATCAAAAATTAGGCCTAACTTTGTGATCTTATTTTATCGACAAAATATTATTATTTTATGTTTTCACCAAATTGAGTACCTTTTAAATATAACTTATTTTCTATTTAAAAAAAAACAAGCTCATTTGTGGCACACTTTCGGGTATAAAAATCAAATCAAAGATCGGCAATTTTCCTTTATACCCCCTCTTAATAAATACCTATTTCATCTGCTTTTTCACATTTCTCTTCTGATAATTAGAAATGAAAAATATCCTGTTTGTATATTCACTAAAATACAGTTTTCAATATCATTTAGTCCAATGTGAATTGTATTTACGTCCGTATTCTCCATTTAAACGTACTCATAGCGAAAATATAGGTACTTACCTACTTCATAATTATTTGCATTGCATGTAGAATCTTTGACATTTCCCTCTACCTGAAAGTATAATTATATAGAGACTAGCTTTTGCCTGCGGCTCCACTCGCGTGGATGTCGGTTCCCGGCAATTATTCGAATTTTTCTCAACGTATAAACCTTCCCTGGACTTCCACAAATAATTCAAGACCAAAATTAGCCAAATCGGTTCGTGCGTTCTGGAGTTATAGCGTCAGGAAGGAAAACCCGACTTATTTTTATATAGTAGATCAGTATTTATATGGAGAGTGACATAAAACCGTAACTCGGGGAAATAAGAAGCGATGTTCTCTATTCTTAAGAGCACGTGTTATTTTTCTACATGACTCTTGCCAACAGTGTCGTTCGATAAAATCTCTACGAGTCTAGAATTACTGAAGTGTTGCCAGAGCTATTAATATGTACTGGTGTTGCAATAAAGTTATTCGTAACCAATGACCTAGACTAGACACATGGCAAGCTGTTTAAAACAAAAGTTAGGTCGCGGTTCGTGTGTAAAGAGGGAATTACTATAAGGGAATGTAGGAATTTCAAACTCCGTTGGCGTAAAAGCTTAATTGAATCAGATTCTCGGATTTCCACTCTCGTACAGTCTCGTTTAACGGACATACTTACCTACGTGTCATAAACGTCAAAATACGTGTCAATCCCATCGGCTGTATAGTAAAAATGACAGCGGCTACGTTCGTAAGGTGATCCAAACTTCACAGACATGAATGCGATTAAATAGTCATGCGAAAATAATAATAATCATAGTTTATAAATACGTAACTTTTATTGAAACTGAAATGTTTTAACGTAAAATCAAAACATTAGATAGCAAAAACTACGTAAGTAAATATTATCATTATCTTTTCTTTGTAAAAGATTAAATCTGTAAACACATCAACAAAGTTGATGGATCACGCATGTCAAATAAATAATTAATTAATTTAAACTAAACACACTCACATGGTGTGTCTAGTCTAAAAGCAAAAAGCAAAACACAGTTACAATTGACGACTGTCATACTGAATTTCGAAGTTCAAAATAGCGATGAACTGTAGCCCTAAAGACCCGAAACGCGACTCACGGTAGTGCGAAAGTGCGCCACATCGATTCACACATAGTCGAATGTATTCCAGCGCGATGCACGTTAGTGCGAAAGTCTAGTAAATGCGAAGGCACACATAGTCACACATCCTATTTTTAACCCCCGACGCAAAAACGACGGGGTGTTATAAGTTTGACGTGTCTGTGTGTGTGTGTGTGTGTGTGTCTGTCTGTGGCATTATAGCACCCAAACGGATGAACCGATTTGGATTTAGTTTTTTTTGTTTGAAAGGTATATTAGTCGGGAGTGTTCTTAGCTATGTTTGAAAAAAATCGGTCCAAGATGGCCGCCCCCACAACAAGTTGGAATACATATTTTTTTTAAATATGGGCATCAAATGAAAGAGCTTGATTAGTAGATCAATTTAAAAAGTATAAAATAAAAATAAAATTAAAAATTTTAAAAACCCCCGTCACAAAAAACACCAAAAAGTTGAAAATAAATGAATAAATTTTAATTCAACGGTTGCCATGTCGGGGGACCTTACGATATAAAGGAGTACTTAACCAGTTACGGTCCCCCGACATGGCAACCGTTGAATTAAAATTTATTCATTTATTTTCAACTTTTTGGTGTTTTTTTGTGACGGGGGTTTTTTAAATTTTTAATTTTATATGCTAACTCGAAGGCTACAATTATGAACTTTAGATCAATTTTTAGTTAATTTAGTGCGTAGCTTAGAATGATTTCTAAAGAATTTAGGTACGTACACTTAGTATATAATAAAAAAATATTTATTGTACCCCAATTACATTTTGTTGCATTTAATTATAAATATGTGGCATGCCTTTGCATTTACTAGACTTTCGCACTAACGTGCATCGCGCTGGAATACATTCGACTATGTGTGAATCGATGTGGAATACTTTCGCACTACCGTGCTTCGCGGTGGAAAACATTCGAAATTATGATTATCGATGTGGCGCACTTTCGCACTACCGTGAGTCGCGTTTCGGTACTTTAGGGCTTACAGTTCATCGCTATTTTGAACTTTGAAATTCAGTATGACAGTCACAATTGACTGATAAAATTTAAAGAATAATTTTCAGCATCAGAAAGATGTTCACGAACAAAGTGCTCAAAATGGTCTTAATTTCGTATTTTTAAACCCCTTCCAGCTGATCAACTATTCTGATATTTGGAACACACCTTTAGTTCGGACTATAATACCATATAAATCAATTAAACAGTTTGATTTGCTCTTAATACGAGAGTTTTAAGATCATTTTGAGACTTCGTCGTCAAGATATTTATGACGCTGACTGTACATGTAGATGCTTTTATAGGTATGTAAAATAGAGATGTTTGAAAACAAAAGCGTCTTCATAATGACCCCAAATTCAAATTATTCATACAAAGTTGTTTGATTGTTACAGAAATTACAAAAATTGGGCCTGTCAACGAGATACCACAATGGTGTTCGTGTTCTCAAGGATAACTAAAAAGTAAGTACTTTTTATATCTTACAACTAGTTCATAATTGTACGTGGTCCACCTGCGTAGTCCACCTGGGTGGACCACGGGAATGTTTTTCTTCCCTAATTCTCATGCATGTATTTTTCTTGCCTATTTTACTTTGCCTTTTTTCGTGCGGTTATCATCACGGATTTTCCCCACCCGTCGCTATGGCTAGTTCAAATTCAAGTTCTTTATTTGTTGAATATGGTACAAAAGTGATGTTTACATTATAATGTCGGATCTCATATTCTGCCGGTTCTGGCGTACAGATTTTACATTTTGATTTAATTAAATAATTAAGTACCTATCCGATGCTTCCAAGACAGTTCATAATCATTCATATTAGTTTTAAAATGTATCATTAAAAAATTCGTCAATATCATAATAACATTTCTCATATAGCATGTCCTTTATATTCCTTTTTATGGCAATAAAATAATAATAAAATGGCGTTCTATATCTTTACCATATTTTACGCATTCTTTATTTATTAATCAATTTCATGAAATTCTAAAGAAGCGATTCAGGGTCGATAAGTCATGTTTTAATCAATACTTTTTTTTTCATTTGAAATATTGACGCGTGCAACTAAAAGCGCAACCAATAATGGGCATTCTCCTTTGTTTTTGCTATGGCTCAAATACAAAAAGTTAAACAGCTTTTTACCTTTACATGTATACAACTTTATGTTATGAAAAGCTGTACATAGACTTATCCACATGGCCGTGTGTGTGGGGAAATGCGAAACGAAAGTCTAATATGCGTAGGTAATAAATTTTCAAGCTCTTATCACTGGCTGTGCACAAATTGGGTGTAAATTTCCTAAAAGATAAGTATGATATCCTAAATGACGGAAGTTTTACTGGCGGCAACTATGTAGGTACATAAAACTCGACTGCTACTGAAAAAATTGCAGGTGTAACCCATTATTTTTTCTCGGTTTATGATTTGCAAATGGATGCCACCAATTTTTTTTATTAAAAACTATCTCTTGCCCGCCACTTCGTCCGCGTCCACACTCCGACACACTTCTCCTGTTCCCGCGACCCAGATAAAGTTCCTTAAAATTTCGGTGAGCCTGGTACTTCATGCAAATGTACCAGGGTCACAGAAATACTGATCCCGTGACCGCGACACACAGCAACCTATACGGTTTACGGTTCTACTCAACCGATCGCAATCACACAAACTTAAGATTTCAAGTCTGATCAAGACCTTTCTAATAAAAAAACCGCATCAAAATCCGTTCAGTAGTTTTTGCGTCCATCGCGAACAAGCATTTCCTATTAACAATTATTATATAATTGTACCTATACATAATATATAGACAGACATATTTTTTCTGTGGTTCACATCGATAATTGTCAACGGTTCGAACCCGGGAAATCTCGATCGTTGCTCCAAAGGCTCTTGTACAGTTCATTGACATGGTTTAATAACATATCTAAGTGCTCATTGTAGACACACTACAATGTTTCTTAGTGATCTAATCCCAAACAAGTTTCGTAGTGTCGGCAACATGTCTGGCTATTTGCGAGTTCATTTTCACAACATTGCGATCAATCATATATTATGTACCTATACGTGCGTGACGCTTGCGCAGCTATTGGCGCAACATACAGGTTTATAGACAGAAGTTTAACTTGTATATTGCCTTTGCTTACCATCAGGCGAGGTGAAGTCAAATTGACGTGTCCTATATGAAAAAAAAGTAAGTACCTATAGGGTTTCTAAAATCCATATCCATACTAATCCATACTTCCATACTCTGTCTGTCTGTCTGTCTGTCTGTCTGTATGTTACGCTTTCACGCCTAAACCACTGAACCAATTTTGATGAAATTTGGTATAGGGATAGATTAGACCATGAGAAAGGACATAAGCTATGTTTGGTCGTGATAACCGACATCCACGCGGGCGAAGCCGCGGGCAAAAGCTAGTTTACTTTATAAAGGGTCTTACAAGTATTTTGCTGCAGATGAATCCTATTTAGTCTCAATGGACGTCGACGTAACTTTTTATTATAGTATTATGTTATCTGTGCCTATATCTGTCGGGTCTGCCAAAAAAAATCAAGTATTTGGTGACAGATCTACCATTTCTAAAAAAAAACATAATTTCAAAAAAAATAACCAACAACTTTATAATTTTGTTATATTTTTTATAGTAAGTACGTATGTTTTTATCATACATATTATCACTTCACTCGGATGCAATTTAGATTCCCATTATTCTAAAATCTATTTCGAATACCTTCATCTTCTAGCATCTTCGGGATATAATCCAATCTTATGTACAAACCGGCTCGGTTACTCATTTTCTTAAAAATAAAATAATAGTTACATCAGATAGTAAGTATTTGACTAACTCGTCGATTCTTCCCAATACTGCTTAAAATGATGGCTTGTTCTGAAAAAATATGCCTTGCAAATAAAATACTGCATATCTTAACTGAAACGATGACTTTTCATTAGTTGAAATTCCCAAAAAAAGTCAAAATATAAACAATCAAATTCAATCCAAATAATTATATAACTTTTTAAATTCCTCATAAGATTTTAAATAACTTTTATTATGAACTATTTACGTGTATTTAAACGCAACGTACAGTCCATCAAATCTAAGAGGTACCGTTTGACGTTTCATATTTTTCAAACCGAAACAACTTTGTTCATACGTACATTATTCAGTTTCGATAACCTTTTTCATAAAACCATGAATTTAGAAAGATTTCATTATTGTATCTAAAAATGTACAATTCTTAATATCTAAATGTAATTGAAAACTTTCAAACAAAGCAAAATAACACATATTTACACAGTAAATAATTTCTAATAGTTATATTCTTGACCTCATTACAAAGTTACGTAGTTAGGTCACTGCACGTAGTGTTGCGACTCTTCGGATACACTTGTATGCAAAAAAATCGTTTACATATACGAAAAATCGAATGTATTATTTACAAATTACACTTGACAACCAAACAAATATTTTTTCATGTGAATGGGATTTATCTCACATATTACGATTACATAACTAAATAGTTATGTAATCGTAAAATATGAGATAAAACCCATTCACCAAAAATACGTATTTATAAATCAAATATATTTGCTTCTTTAAAAAGTTGTCGAAAGCGATTTGTCGATTTTTGATTTTCGCGCCCAAATAAGTCGGGGTTTCTCGCGCTAACGCTGTCGAAATAGTAAATGGAGTCAGGGATAGTGTTTTTTACATTTATTTTTGTGTATGATAGTATGGGTTTGCATATTACAGAGAAATAAACAAATTTTTAACAAGCACATCCATTGATTTTACAATTACAATTTTTTCTTCTAAGTCTTATTTCTACGTCTAAAACTAATAAAAATAAGGTATGTAGAACCCATTCACAAAAATGTTGTTGCCTGATGTTATAAATTAACGACGTTACTGCGCGACCGCATAATGCACTGAATACACAGATACCCTAAAATAAATTAATTTAATTATTTTTAGGTCAATAGGCAAAATCGCAGGTGTCCAAGTCTCTACAATTTTTTTTTTCTGGCAACACTGCCAACTACAAGCGCACGCGGTCCGCTCGGTCGGTTCGGCGTCAGCAGTCTCTCGCCATCTTGGAAGCTGACTGTGCGCGTACTTGCTTTCTCGTTTGTGTTTTACAATTTGTGACTTGGCTATTACTTTTCTGGACTGATCATTCTTTATCCGTTTACCTTGGCAATATTTATACTGGACTCCGAACTAAGCAAGTGTTTATTAATAATGTCGAAAAGAGGACGTACTTTGAACAGCCAGGCTCGTGAATTGGTGGTGAAATTACACGAGTATTTTGAGCGTGAATCTCAAAATGGTGGACTTCTACTGCCAGTTACACAAGTTCGGGATCGCGTCGGTGAAGCTCTCGGTATTGGTAGCCGCACCGTTGGCAAAATATTAAGTGAAAAATATGGGCCTTCGGGGAGTGACAGTAACGTACTTCACACACCGAAAAAACGAAAAAGAAATAAACCTGTGACAGGCATCGATGAATTCGATAGTCATGCTATTAGAAACCATATATACGGGTATTTTACAAGAGGCGAATTTCCAACATTGGCAAAGTTATGTGCAACTTTAAAAGATGCCGGGCTGTATAAGGGAAGCATAGAGTCGTTGAGAACGGTAATAACAGGAATTGGCTTCAGATACAAAAAAGTTGACAAACGAAAAATTGTTATGGAGCGACATGACATAATTATGCAGCGACTAACATTCCTGCGCGAAGTTAAACAAATTATAAACTGGGATAATGTAATATTTTTGGACGAAACTTGGCTAAATTCCAACCATTCTGTGCCGAAAAAATGGACTGATGATTCTGAAGCTTCGTGCTCGATGGTGCCGATAGGAAAAGGTGGACGCCTCATAATATGCCATGCTGGGTCAGCGTCTACAGGCTTCGTGGAAAACTCTTTATTAGCTTTCCAATCCAAAAGCACTAAAGAGTATCATGAAGAAATGGACGCAGTAAGGTTCCGAGAGTGGTTCTTAAATTTATTACAGAATATCCCTCCTAACAGCACAATTATAATGGATAATGCCCCATACCACTCTGTGCAAATTGATAAAGCACCTACGTCAGCCAATAAGAAAGCAGATTTGGTGGCATGGCTGCAAAGAAAAGGAGTGGATGCCGACATGTCACTATTAAAAGCTGAATTATTACAGTTAGTGAAATTGCATAAACCACCAAAACCGACATATGTAATTGACCAATTGGCCGAAGAGCACGGGCACAAAGTCATACGACTTCCTCCGTACCATTGCCAATATAATGCCATTGAACTGATTTGGGCCCAAGTTAAAGGTAATATTTTATAATATTATAATAATAACACGAGTACTTCTAACATTTATAATTTAAACAATGGTTTTCGTCTGCTATCAAATAGTTACATTATTGTTTTACAGGTTATGCAGCAAGACACAACACAAAACCACCCTTCAGTGTCAAGAAAATGGAAGGTTTATTAAAGGAAGCATGTGCCCAAGTTACACAGGAAGATTGGAGTAAAGTAGTACAAAAAACAAAGAAAATAATAATGGACGACTTCGAAAGAGACGTACACTTTGATAATGTAATGGACAATCAACTGGTCATTAATTTAAATGACGATGATGACGAAGACGACGATACTAGTACTAGTAGTGAATAAAAAAATATCCTAAACATTTCTTTTATTTAATTATAACAATTGATTTCTTAAAATTCGGATATTATAGTAATCGATCTCTTAAAGTTCGGATATTATAGTAATCGATTTTTTCATCCCATCCCTATCATTCAATTGTCAGAACTGTCAAACGGTACTTCTTAGATTTGACGGACTGTAGAGCGAGATAAATGCGATAATTCTCTTGCAGTCCATACATTTGCACTATACGCGCTACCGAAGCCTGATGTCACAATTTCGTACGATTTTGTATGGACCTTCGCGACAAATTGTATTTTTCAAAATCAAATCTCTTGAAAACTATTTGTCATACGAAAATTTTGCTTTTACAGTTCATTATATTATAAGAAAGTGGTAACTTTTCGAAAGCCTTTAAGATAACTTATGCTCTGATGTGATCTAGAGAAACGAACAGTCCGAAAAACTTATTTAAGCTTATTTAGACTAAGTTTCACCATCATGGATGCCCAAAACCATGCGAAGTGAAAGAGGAAAGATAGAAGGGAGCCCCTGGGCTGAAAACTGTGTTGATGATGATAACTTTTACCTCATTATTTCCAAAAATAGTCATTCAATCATTCTAATTTTTAACCCCCGACGCAAAAACGACGGGGTGTTATAAGTTTGACGTGTGTGTGTGTGTGTGTGTGTGTGTGTGTGTGTGTGTGTGTGTGTGTGTGTGTGTGTGTGTGTGTCTGTCTGTGGCAGTAGCACCCAAACGGATGAACCGATTTGGATTTAGTTTTTTTTAAGCTAGTTATATAGTATGTAGTATCGTCTACCTACCACCTGCACAGAATATCACAAAGTACCTGCTCTCCTATAAGTCCTATTCAAATAAATCCAAAATGTCGCAGCCAGCTGTCACAAGCAGTTAATTTATTATTACATTTAATTACACGCAATCATTTCATAACTTTATAACCATTTTATGTACTTACATAAATGTCGCTCATCTGTCATTTGTAAATTATATCGACTTTATATCGATTGGAATAGAAGGTTCTCTTGCGATTAGCATAAAGTGGGAAGAAAGACTACATGCATTACGTAGGTATTCTACATTTCTACATTTTCATTCTTTGGCTTGACAATAAAAAAATGTCCAGTAAAATATAAATTACCATAAAAATATTAATTACAAGACATTAATGTCAAGTTTTAAGTATGGCAAACATACAGACAGACAGTAAAGAATGATACACATAGGTAACACCAAAATGGCGGAGCCGGGTTTGGTCACACAAAAATAATATTATTAATAATTTGTTGTTCTATTCTTTGATTATTTATATGTCTAGATGGAGTGTCAAATGCGTACAAACGTCTCAAAAAATATCAGCTTGTTCAATCTCATAATACTTACGCGCAGCTCAGTGACGTTCGCGTCGGCTCGGTGTCACAACGTAAAACCCGCGAAAAACAATAAATAAAAACTGTCGAAATATGGCGACAAGCACTATCAAAGTTTGCCGGAATTAAAAAGGACGCCTAAATACTACACACATTACCTTTTATGAATAAAGTAACCAAAATACAAGTTAAATTAATTATTTTTTTCATCACAACAATATGTCATTTATCACGCGCCATATTTGTAAGTGTTGCCAGTTTTTTAAATTCATGGTTTGGTTCGATTGGAGGAGCCTTGTACCGATTGGGGGAGCCAATGTCCCTCCTTTTTATTGATTTGGATTAGAACATTATTTCCGAAATCCGAAATCCGAAATCCGAAATCCGAAATCCGAAATCCGAAATCCGAAATCCGAAATCCGAAATCCGAAATCCGAAATCCGAAATCCGAAATCCGAAATCCGAAATCCGAAATCCGAAATCCGAAATCCGAAATCCGAAATCCGAAATCCGAAATCCGAAATCCGAAATCCGAAATCCGAAATCCGAAATCCGAAATCCGAAATCCGAAATCCGAAATCCGAAATCCGAAATCCGAAATCCGAAATCCGAAATCCGAAATCCGAAATCCGAAATCCGAAATCCGAAATCCGAAATCCGAAATCCGAAATCCGAAATCCGAAATCCGAAATCCGAAATCCGAAATCCGAAATCCGAAATCCGAAATCCGAAATCCGAAATCCGAAATCCGAAATCCGAAATCCGAAATCCGAAATCCGAAATCCGAAATCCGAAATCCGAAATCCGAAATCCGAAATCCGAAATCCGAAATCCGAAATCCGAAATCCGAAATCCGAAATCCGAAATCCGAAATCCGAAATCCGAAATCCGAAATCCGAAATCCGAAATCCGAAATCCGAAATCCGAAATCCGAAATCCGAAATCCGAAATCCGAAACCGAAACCGAAATCGAAAGGAATCGCGTGGAAAGTACCCAGACCTATGCAAATTCGTCATATGTACACAAACAAATATATGCACTAAGCGAGAATTGAACCCGTGCCCCTTGCATACCATTCTCATTTACTACTGTCACGCTACAGAGGCTGTCAAAAAAAACAATTTAATTATACCTAGGTGATTTTCTTGGGAAATTTTCCTTGTAGCTGGTATCATATTTACGCACACAGAAGCACGAATGCAACGTGTAAAACACGGGCCGCACGCACACATGTTTGCACAGGTTGACTCGTTTTATTTCCGTTGACAGTAGGACGAGGCTCTATCTAGACAATTATATAATCAAAGGTTCTATTGTCGAATTTCTTGTACTATGGTTGGTCTTTGTATGTGTGCGTTCCACACGCAACGTCATTCTTCGATCTAACTTCCTTGATACAAAGTAAATGTATCTTTAAGCTATGGTCAAATAAAGCTGAAAATCCCGTGTCAGAAATAGGGAGTTTTTGCATAATTTTACTAATAGCTGAAGTACAACAAATTACTATCAACGCCATCTATATTTTATACGGCAAATCATTAAACAAATATTGATAACTATTTAAAAACTAATATATAGATATTGTTTTAACTATATTTCAAATTATTATATCTAAAGTATCTGTAAATAAATAGGTGAATTAGGTACTTTATAAGTGTTTATTAACTAGGCATTGTTGTACCACGAGTTTATTTTACGCCAAATTTCACTAGATGGCAATATGAGCGAGCACAGATAAGTTATTTTATTAGTGTGTGTGACGTATAGTTTTTTTTAAAGTGAAATGCGTTGAGGGACAGTAATAAAATCACTTTTTAACGGATTCTTTTGCTATATATTTGTTATTATTTACTTTTGATAAATTTAAACATATTTTTATTGAATCAAACCCCGAAGACCCTGGTTGGGCACCAAACGCCCAACTTAAAAAAAATATCGTCATAGATAAACAGAATGAGAGATCCTACACAGAGGTGAACAGTTGATCTCACAATCGGAGGCTTGGCCCCACACCCCTGTCTAAGAAAACATTCTACCTATCTGTACAATAATATTATATGTTTATAATTAATTTTATCTCAATTAGTAACAGCTTCGATTTGAACCGTACTTGCCGAGTAAGTTTTCGTTTATATTTTATTATGTTTAACATTTTGACACCAATTTAATGGTCGCTAGTATGACTTTATCTTGAGTTTTGAAGTTCACCACCAGCGGCGTGGCAACGCACCTGCGGTCGTTAATCGGATAGGCTTCTTGAGATAATAAAAAATGAAATTTATAAATAGAATATATTTATCATAGTTATACCATCCATCCATCCTTATACTCACGTCTGTAAATCCCTGAAGGGGTAGGCAGAGGTGTACTAGCACTCACGTTTCGCCAATTTTTAGTCCCATGACGCAATAGGATGCGAGCCTATTGCCGTCTTGGGCTGTATGTTTACTGTCGGATGGAGAACAGTCCTATCCCGACACCCACAGGAAGAGCTGGGGTGTTCTTACTCCATCGGGAACCAACACAGCATACCTACATGTAAAACCCTTTTGGCTTGATCAACAGCAGGGTAGGTATACCATACTGATTAGGCTCGCTGCCTCACTAGCACGCTAAAGCGACATCACCGGTTAGGTATCCAAGCAGGGAATACTTAATGCTAAAATGATGATGATGATGATGATGATGAAGTGTCATATGCCGTCTTCGGATCCGATAACGGCATTTCGTGGTATATAAACTAGCTGACCCGGCGAACTTCATACCGCCAATTTTTTTCCGCCCGCGTGGCGACCGATTCCGTTCCCGCTGCACCCTCTACTATATTAAGCATGTATTATACATATGTGATAACTTTTTTTTATTTGCCATAAAATGACTTTCTATAACAACATAAATATCATAATAATTCGTTTCCATAAGTATCACATCTCTTAAGTAATCGACTCTTGACATACCTAATCAAAATTTGATATAGGTAATTATGAAAATAATACATAATATTGTTAGGTCGAAATTAATTATCGTTAACACCCCGACTCAGTGTAATCCGACTCATATAGGTTAGGTTAGAAGCCTAAGAAAAATAATATAAATATAAACCTTCTTCTTGAATTACTCTATCTATTAAAAGAAACCGCATCAAAATCTGTAGCGTAGTTTTGAAGACATAAGCATATATAGGGACTATAGGGACGCGGGAATCGACTATACTTTATACGTTTATACTATGACATGTAGTGATAATACTTATCATCTATTACCCGTAGTACGGTTAAGATAAATAAATACCTACCTAAGAATAGCAATGTCTTACAATCAATGTTATTGTGTTGACTAATACCTAGATATTTTACAAATTTTCCATCCGGGATCTCGTTACATTAACTTGATAAGTGTGGAAGGTCAAATAAAATATTTATGATTTAATTATAAGCGAATAATTATTTACTTAAAGACTACAGGGGCGGATTGAGGGGCAATCTCAATGGGGGCGATTAAGATGGCCCCTCAATCCGAATATTTGCTATTGGCAATCTTACCTCCGGCAACAAGGTATTTTTTTTTTTTTTAACGCTATCTAGACCCATGGTAAGCTTTTTTTTTATAGCTTGTGTTATGGAATCTAGAATGCGGATAAACATACTTATATACTTTTTTTTGTAAATACATACATATTATATATAGAAACACCCAGACCAATGCAAATAGCCATATTCATGCATACAAATATTTGCACTGAGCGGGAATCGAAGCCGCGCCTCCTGCGTGGCAGTCGCGTGCACTACCGCCGCGCCACGGAGGCTGTCAAAAAGTGACCTAAGACAACGTGGAGTGCGTTTTTAGTCGGCTCGAACCCAAAATTACCATCCCAGGGGGTATCCGTAGGAATTTCTGCATATATTACGAAAAATAATAGACTCATCTATAAAATACTCATTAATAAAATTATGATGAAACCGGCGGGACTAGTCCACAATATTAAAAAAAAATACTAATTAGTTTAACAATATACTTTCAAGGACTTTTCCATAAGCCTACTAAATATTTCTTTGTTACTTAATTAATATACCTATTGAACAGGTATTAAGTATAACATGTTAATGTACCTACATAGAAGTAATTTTATTTCCATGCGATTTAATCAAATGCTAATAGCAAAGATGACTCCACACAAGAAGTACCTACAAGACAAATCCATACTAATATTATAAATGCGAAAGTAACTCTGTCTGTCTGTATGTAAGCTTTCACGCCTAAACCACTGTACCGATTTTGATGAAATTTGGTATAGGGATAGGTTAGACCTTGAGAAAAGACATAGGCTATGTTTAGTCGCGATAACCGACATCCACGCGGGCGGAGCCGCGGGCAAAAGCTAGTTAAAGATAATTTTATACTTTCAATTCGTCTGTCTCTGCCTTTTTCCGCCAATATTTTTTCTCTACTCTCTTCTCTATTCTCTTTTGATATCGACTACCTACATAGAAAGTGCCGGAATAAACGATTTCAAAACTAGGAATATTGAACAGTATGCTAATAAAGGGAGATAAAAGTGTGTAATTGTACTCATTATTTCGTTGCTATCTTGAAGTTACAAGAAGATGACCTGTTGCATCATGCAGTGCAGCTATTAGACCTTCATTAATATGGTTTATTATCATGGATAATTAATCTAGGTAGAGCATAAAGAGCAAAAAGAGAGAATTAAATTTTTTCCTAAATAATTTTTGACGACATTTTTTTTTATTTTATATCCTATATTAGCACAAGTACCTACAAACCTCAGTGGATTTTGCTTTATAAAGTCAAATATGTAATGTTCTCTTTTGATATAAAGGAATTAAAAAAGATGAATGGAAAGAGTTTGAAGACGGACAAGACTCTGTAAATTCTCGTAATCTTAAAATCTCAATCCCATCACAAAACGAAAAGTGATTGAATTGAGATTCAGTGATAAGTAGGTGTACTGCACATAAAAATCTTGATACTTTGATAGGTATAGCTACCTTATCTTATTTTAAACAAATACCTACCTAGTATTACGATCGAGCAAAAAACCTCGTATCGAAAAGTTCTTTAAAAAAATCTATAGGTATTTATAAACGAGCTTCCTAGTCTCCTAGATAGACAAAGAACTTGGACCCCATTCTCTAAGTGACCTGTCACTACTAGAATGGCTTTCGACCTTGACAAATACAGGCACACAAAGAAATAAACACGAATATCTATTTGGTATTCAACTGTTGTTTTATTATTTATAGTCTGTATAAAAAAACTAATAGAAAATGTATGTTGTTGTCAATGTGACGTCATAACGTTTGAGTGTCGGTGGCTTTCCTCATTCCAATACGCTAGACAAGAACTTAAATGACTATAAATGAGATAGTCGTGATGCAATGACGAGCTCTCCATCATCAGCAGGCACATGCGGTAAGAATCTTTCAAACGATTGAACAAACTCGGCAACTGATTCCGCGATGAGATTTAAATTTCACATGCTCTAAATTTGGTGACGTCATGTTTTCGAGCACACGAGAATCAAGTCGTCACCAAATTTATAGCATGCGAAATATAAATCTTACTGCAAATTCAGCTGTCCAGCCGAGGGGCTGGACAGCTGAATCTGCAGTGAAACCAGTGACAATTTGCTGGCCGGGATTGGGAGGCCAACAAATTGTCACTGGTTTGTTGTAATATAGAATGACGAATAATAAGGAATTTGACGTTTATGACATTCAATTTTACGCTACGCTAATGACAGTTATGACATTCGTTGACGACTGTCATAAACGTCAATTAGTCCCATACATCCCATTTGTTTTTCTATTCCACGATATGCCGCGCCGGCCAGCGAAATTACCTACCATTTTTTTAGAGGGGCAGTTTGTTCGAGTCTTGAATTAAATCTTAGGAGGATGTTTATTGTTCCTCAAAGCAATCTATTGGACAGGCCAAAACGGGAGCAACAATGTGTCAATTGCGTTATTTAATCCCTCTCGGTTTAACATCGATGAAACGATATTAAAACCACTTTAGATAAAGCTCTGGAATCTAGTCCTCCAACGAAGTACTATCTCTAAAACTATTGTTATACGCACTAGCATAGCAAAAAGTAAGCTATTCTGTAGTTAACAGAGATACTTTTTGCTTCGCATCACTTTGTCATCTAGAGACCTTTTGTTCTTGCGCTTGTAAGTTCATTGAGCTATAATGAATTTGAAACTGCAGCACTCAGTAAGATGATTTAACTTGCATGTCAGTAGGAACATCAGAAAATTATTATCAGCCACATACAGTCTTCATAGGTACAAGTACAATCAACAGTCAAGTAGGTAGTTAGATACCTTTAATTTGATTTATTCCCGCGAGGTCGAGTCCCATTATGTCGAGTTCCCGCTACGTCTACTTTGAAAACTCTCGCCTTTATTCCCACCTAGTCGAGTCGTTGAAAAAGTCGATTTAAGTACCGCCGCGTCGACTTACAAATTCTAATTGTACAGTCGCCCGCGTTAACACTTTGATTGAAAGGTGTTACCGGAGTTTCTTGTCATTTCTTCTTCGGCTTTACTTAGTCATCTGCGAAGTGGACGGTAGGGTGTGGCATAATTATGTTTGTTTGTTTAAAGGAATAAATGATTTTGACTTTGTCTTTATCAATACTAATAGTTGTTATTTGGAATCATAGACCAACACGGAGGACATCTTAGCGTGTTATCCCAGTAGGCACGAAAGAAATAAAAAAAGAAAATGGAGAGATCGTCATGAGATACTAGTGTTTTCAATAAAAATACAGGGATTGTCCAAAAAATGCAGTGTGAGACCATGCTTGGGACTCCATTATCTTCGAGAAAAGGGAGGTAATGGCTATTGGTTTGTAGTTTGATGGACTTGAGCGGTCGTCTTTTTTAGGGGTCGGGTGGACCACCGGTGTCTTCCGTAATATCGGGACTACGCCAGAAGAGTAAGACAACCGGAAAAAAACGCGTTAAGACCGATGCCATCTCTGGGAGCACACATCTTCAACACTATGGGAGGGATTCCATCAGGCTTGTTCGAGGAGGACGAGGGACGTAAGTGCTAAACGCCTTGAGCGCTGGTGAAAACGGATACCCGGCATACAGCTATCGCACCGCGATGTAGTTGGCGGTTCCTGTCCCTCGTCATCCAAGGTCGAGTTAGACGCGAAGAGTGTGCCCAGAAGATCGCCTTTCTCCTTTGCTTTGTGGGCCAACGAATCATTTTCCACGTACAGAGGCGGAAATGCAGGCTTGCAGAAATTCCCTTCGATAACTTTGGGAAGAGACCAGAACGCACGAGTTCCCGAAGGTAGACACTCGAGCCTCTCGCCAATTCTACCGATCTGCTCCGACTTCGCCCATGCTATGTCTCTTTTGAAGGACCTGGAGGCAAAGTTATAATGCTTTCTTAGTACGCTGGTATTTTGGTCCTGTGCGGTCACATCTTTTTTTTTATACCACTTAGGTGGCAGACAAGCACACGGCCCACCTGGTGGAGAGTGCTTACCGCGGCCTATGGACGTATGCAACACCAGGGGCGTTACACTCGTGCTGCCTACCCTGAAGAAACCCTCTAATGCCCCTCTTAATGAACCCCATATTGTAGTCGCTTAGGTAAACCACGGCAGGGAGTTCATTCCGCAGCTTAAGCGTGCGTGGGATGAAGTTTCTTTCATACCGCACGGTCCGCACTGTTTTCAGATGCAGTGTGTGGGGATGAATTCCCTGCCTATGGCGAGCGGTGCGATGATAGAATGTAGCTATGGGCATCATGTCAAATAATTCATATGAGCACAGACCATTATATAGGCGGTAGAAAACACACAGTGAGGCAAAGTCCCTCCTGAGGCTGAGAGGTTCCACATCGCCTGCGAGTATGGGACTGTCGACGAGCCTCAATGCACGTTTTTGCACCGAGTCGAAAGGGTTAAGCTGACGTGCGGGCGCTCCGGCAAAAAGATGACAGCAGTACTCCATGTGGGGCCGAACCTGCGCCTTATGTAGAAGAAGTCGCTGCCCCGCAGTGAAGTACTGCTTCGCCCTGTTAAGAACTCCAAGTTTATTTGATGCCAGCTTGACCTTGCCCTCTAAATGACTGCGGTACTGGACGTCACTTGAAATGTCGACGCTTAGGATCCCAATACTCGGGGCAGTGGTAAACCGTGTGCCCAGGAATTACGACGCTACAATAAATGGGGGTTTTCTTAGCGGTGAATACACATACTTGTGTCTTGGTGGGGTTGAATTGGACCAAGTTTAGTCGACCTCAATCGGATATTCCCGAGAGAGTAGTCTCGATTTCGGACACAAGTTGTTCGCCACTTCTCTCCACCTCGAACTGGAGGATGTTTGCAAGGCCCCTGTAACATGCGTCTCCACTACTGTCGTCCGCATAGCAATGAATGGAGTCATCGGACAGGCAGTCCGTAAGATAGTAGCTTCACAAGAAGACCTTTGTGCCATACCCGATCGAAGGCCTTTGCTATATCTAGGCTGACCGCTAGTGCCTCACCTTGGCTCTCAATGGCTTGCACCCAACGGTTTGTGAGATACACAAGAAGGTCACCGGTTGAGCGACGCTGGCGGAAGCCGTACTGTCGGTCGCTCAGTAGATCGTTACCCTCAAGTTAACCCAGGAGCTGTGTATTAATAACACGCTCCATAACCGCTCGAGAGGAGGGAGGTGATAGCGATAGGCCTGTAATTGGACGGGTCTGTCCTGTCGCCTTTCTTAGGCCAGTCGGCGTGGCGGGTGTTATAATCGCCAAGTATGACTATCTCTGTGGATGGGTTCTGCTGCTGCACGAGGTCGGAGGCCATCTGGATATGCTCCATGAGTCGGTCTGTTTCAGTATCACCGCTGTGGGATCTACAGAGGGACGCGTAGACGCGGGGATGGTCGTGGCTGTCTACACGGAGCCATAGAATGGAGAGGTACTACTAATGGAGACTACTACTAATGGAGAGGAACTACCTTCAAGATTGCTGAGGTGACGAGAACTGATATCGTCTCTGACGTACACACACACACACACACACACACACACACACACTCCAGCATTAGACAGAAAGGAGTGTTGTAGTCCGTACCCAGGATAGATGAGGTAGGATGTGCCCGCCGGAGACGATATCTTCTCAAGGTGGTGGTGGACAGCAAAAAGTCCACGGTTGGCGTGGCAGGAGGTGCCCTTGAGTTTTTGCTCTTGCCTCGAGCATTCCTTCGCGCAGTTCCCCCCCAGAATACGAGAAGCAACCTGGCCGTCCACACTCAGGTGCGTTGTGTAACTTAGTTTTTTGTAACGAGTGATTTTTTAAAATATGTCATATTAGGTCTTTACATACGACATTGGCGTTTTTCGTACTGGCCACTTTAATCACGATTTTCTCCTCTTTGGTAAGGAATTCCAAATTCAAATTTGTACAGCTATTTACTCATGTATTTGTGCTTCGATGACCGTCATTCATTTGTTTTTTTCTTCTGTTTTTTTTCTGTTTGCGTCACTCATTTTACAAAATGGAAAACTTAAAATATCGCATTATTTACGAATACGAGTTCCGCCGTGGCACTAGTGCTGTGGAAACGACTCGAAGGGTGAATTATGTTTATGGCGGTCATGTTGCAAGAGGAAACACAGTTCGTTTTTGGTTCCAACGTTTTCGTTCTGGAAATTTCGACCTGCAGAACAAGCCCCGTGGACGGCCTGAGACCCAAGTTGATAATGAAGTATTGAAGGCTATTGTGGAAGCGGATTCATCGCAAACCACGTCCGAGTTAGCTGCAGGCTGCGGTTTTAGTGATAAAACTGTTTTAATTCACATGAAGCAAATTGGGAAGATTAAAAAGCTTGAAAGGTGGGTACCTCACGAATTGACTGAAGCAAACCGGCAAACGCGCGTCGACTGCTGCTTTACATTACTGAACCGGCACAATAATGAAGGTATTTTAAACCAAATCATTACCTGTGATGAAAAATGGATTCTTTACGATAATCGGAAGCGCTCAGCGCAATGGTTGGATCCTGGCCAGCCAGCCAAATCCTGCCCCAAGCGAAAATTAACCCCAAAAAAGTTACTTGTGAGCGTTTGGTGGACTAGTGCCGGTATTGTTCATTACAGTTTTCTCAAATCTGGTCAGACTATTACGGCTGATGTCTTTTGTCAGCAATTGCAAACAATGATGGAAAAGCTAGCGGCTAAACAAGCTAGGCTGGTCAATCGCTCCACGCCACTGCTGCTTCACGACAACGCTAGACCACACACCGCACAAAAGGCGGCTACCAAATTAGAAAAGCTTCAATTGGAATGTCTAAGACATCCTCCGTACTCCCCGGACCTTGCTCCAACAGATTACCATTTTTTCGAAATTTGGACAACTTCTTGCAAGGGAAAAAATTCAACTCTGATGGGGCAGTCGAAATCGCCTTCACAGATTTTATCGATTCCCGTCCGACTGGTTTTTTTAGTAAAGGGATCAATGAACTACCTATGAGATGGCAAAAGTGCATAGAAAACAATCGTTCATACTTTGATTAATTAAATATATTATATTTAAAAATATTCGACTTTTTGTTCCTCCCATACAAAACGCCAATTTCATATGTAAGGACCTAATATTTGACGCTGAACGAATAAAAAGAACGAAAACTATGGCCCAAAACTGCTAATTAAACAACATTATTGTAATATTGCTTGAAGAGGTCGTGGTATCAAAACACGAATCCAGATTGAAGTAATACTGCTTTAACAGGTTGTGGTTGTTCGAACGGCGGTAGCCTAGAGGTATGGGTATGGGTGGATTGCTGAGACGAGGTCTCAGGTTCGATCCCAGGTTTACCATGGCACACACCAATGACTTTTCGATGCTTTTCGAAGTTATGTGTGTATTTATCGCAGGTTTATAAGTGCCCGGTTAATGGCAATAGGCTCGCCACCTATTACATTGGGACCGAAACATAAACTGGCGAAATGTGGGTGCTAGCACCTCTACCTACCCCTTCGTGGAATTCAGGCGTGAGTTTATGTTATGTATGTTATGGTTGTTCGAACTGCCGCACTAAGATCCAGATAAAATAATAACTACGAGTTAAATAGGTAATAAAGCGAGTATCAAGCATTATTTAATGAGCATTCGAGCTATCAGAGCAGCGGTCTAGATAATAGATGCCAATTAAAAGATAAAATGAAGTCCCAAGCATGGTCTTACACTGCATTTTTTTTGGAAAATTCCCGATTTTTATTGCAAACACTCTACTATCTCATGACGATCTCTCTATTTTCTTTTTTCTATTTCTTTCGTACCTACTGGGATAACGCGCTATACTTTCAACCCGCCGTGTTGGTCTATGATTCCAAATAACAACTATTAGTATTGATAAAGACAAAGTCAAAATCATTTATTCCTTTAAACAAACAAATATAATAATTATGCCACACCCTACCGTCCACTTCGCCGATGACTAAGTAAAGCCAAGCCGAAGAAGAAATGACAAGAAACTCCGGTAACACCTTTGAATCGAAGTATTGACGCGGACGACTGTACAATTATTTGTAAAGTCTACGTGGCGGTACTCAAGTCGACTTTTTCAACGACTCGACTAGGTGGGAATAAAAGCTGAGTTTTCAAAGTAGACGTAGCGGGAACTCGGCATAATGGGACTCGACCTCGCGGGAACAAATCTTTAATTTGGCACGTCTGTCGTCGTCGCGTCGGCTCGCTTCGATTTTGTAAAGCATGGACACGCACACTTTTTGGAATAGTAAGTAAAACTTTGTGTAAATAAAATACAAAACTAAGTATAGTGAAAACTATGAATCGGTTTAAAAAAAAGGATAAAGCTGTAGGGGAATGCCCGAGTTACACGAAAGAGAACGCTCGTCGCTCTGCAAAACCTAGCAAGCCGATCATAAACGTAAATAATTTAATTATATCTCTTATCTTATACGCAACCATCAATCACCGTGAGCTACGGCTACAAGTATCAGGACTCTGAAGTCTGAACTCTGAGGGTGGTGTAGAGATGGACTTCAAGAAGTTGAAATTCACACCATATCTCCCGCCATGTATTGTGAACTAGCCTCGATAATAATAAACAAACTCGAACATTTGATCGTCTTTGATCAAAAATCAATCAAAGCAAAGTGAAGTCAACTAAATGAAAGCAAGTTTTAATTTAACCTTGTTTACCTTTTTAAAAGTCATTTCGATCATTGAGTCATAAAGACACACCCCCTTGAAGCGTTGAATCAACGATAAATATAAAACATTAAGTACCTTTTTAAAATAAACCTGATTACACTCTTAAAAACAAGTAGGTATTTTAATTTGAGTACGTACATACGTTAGATTTTTAAAACCTATAGAAGAGTATTATGCCGGGGCCGCAGTACCGTGATATGCCAATAATTACCGCCATAATTTCAGAGCTGTGGCCATAATTTCCCACCTAATTCATTGACATATTGATTGATATGACACTTTGAAATTTACATTTTACAATGCTATAATTATTGCAATAACAGCCCGGCAGACGTTATGGCCGTGTATCCTAGTATTACAGTGATATTTTTAGGGACCCGTTAAGATTTTTGAGACCTTAGAACGTAGACTTCCTCCACAGAACTAGGGCTCCATCTGCCAGCTTTTTTTTGTCTGCAGCAGATCGTCATCAGTCAATCAGTATGTGAGATAGAATTCAGGGAGTTTATCATCAAACGTATTATTACAGCAAGAGCCCCATACCTACATAAGACCCTAGCTAGAGCCTACGTGTTTCCTCCTCTATCCATACCGAACACACACACACCGACATATCTGGGTACCTGAATTCAATAATAATATAGTTATACTCTGTTTTCGGGGTCGTTGATTGCGAATATATCATCCATTTAGCGATCCGAAATGGCGGACACGAAATTTTCACCAAAATCGATATGGGAATCGGTTGCAGAGTTTTCGGGGTCGCTGATTGCGAATATATCATCCATTTAGCGATCCGAGATGGCGGACACGAAATTTTCACCAAAATCGATATGGGAATCGGTTTCAGGGTTTTTGAGGTCGCTGATTGCGAATATATCATCCATTTGGCGATCCAAGATGGCGGACTCGCAATTTTCACTAAAATCTATATGGGTATGGGTATAGTTTTCGAGGTTTTTGGGCAGGGGGGGTTGACCTCTCCAGCGCTCTTTAATGTTTATGTTAACGCACTGATTGAGGCGCTCAGTAGCCAGCGTGTAGGGTGTCACATTGACGGAATTTGCTTTAATAATCTGAGCTACGCAGATGATATGGTCCTGCTGAGCGCCTCAATCTGTGGGTTGAGATCGCTCCTGGCCACGTGTGAAGCATACGCAGCGGATCACGGGCTTGTGTACAATATAAAGAAAAGTCAGTATATTGTCTTTGCGGCCGGCGGGGCCCGGTATCAGGATAGTGTACCACCCGTGCGACTCGGAGGTGTTGCGCTCGAACGAGTGGAGCAATTTAAATACCTGGGTCACCTGGTCACCGCCGACCTCAGGGACAATGCTGATATTGGTAGGGAACGGAGGGCTCTGTCTGTCAGAGCTAATATGTTAGCTCACAGATTTGCACGTTGCTCACCTCATGTTAAAATTACTCTTTTTAGAGCCTACTGTACTTCTTTTTACACGTGCAGTCTGTGGGCTGACTACACTCAGAAGGCGTATGGGGCCCTCCGGGTCCAATATAATAACGCATTCAGGAGGTTGATGGGACTGCCCTGGCGCTGTAGCGCGTCAGGCATGTTCGCGCAGGCGCGAGTTGATTGTTTCTATACTATCATGCGTAAGCGCGCTGCCTCATTCGTGCGCAGGGTCAGGGCGAGTTCCAACTCCCTCCTGAAGGTGATTGCTGACCGAGTTGACTGCTGTTATGTCAACCATTGCGGTAACCTTCATGTACTAACCAACTAGATTTAAGTGTTCTAATGTACTACTAACAAAATATGAGTATTGCCTACTTGAATTAAATGGATAATAATAAAAAAATAATAATAATTAACAATTCTAAAAACCTCGTAAACCACACTCATTTTGTCTTTGTTAAAAAATTCGAGTCCGCCATCTTGGATCTCTAAATGGATGATATATTCGCAATCAGTAACCCCGGAACCTTCGAAAACGATACCCATATAGATGCCCGCCTCCAGCCTCCCGCCTCCCGCCTCCCGCCTCCCGCCTCCTGCCTCCCGCCTCCCGCCTCCCGCCTCCCGCCTCCCGCCTCCCGCCTCCCGCCTCCCGCCTACCGCCTCCCGCCTCCCGCCTCCCGCGAATCAAAATGAGTGTGGTTTACGAGGTTTTTAGAATTGTTAATTAAATTACGAACATTCATCCATTTAGCCATCTAAAATGGCGAACTTGAAATATCCTACAAAGTCAATAAAGGTATAGTTTTCGAAGTTTTCGGGATTGCTAATTACGAATGTATTATCCATCCAGTCATCTCGGATCGCTAAATGAATAGTATATTCGTAATCAGCAACCCCAAAAACCTCGAAAACTATACCCATATCGATTTTGGTGAAAATTTCGTGTCCGCCATCTCGGATCGCTAAATGGATGATATATTCGCAATCAGCCACCCCGAAAACTCTGAAACCGATACCCATATCGATTTTGGTGAAAATTTCGAGTCCCGCCATCTTGGATCGCCAAATGGATGATGAGGCGTGAGTCAAACCCGCGCCTCCTGTGTAGCAGTTGCGTTCACTACCGCCACGCCACAGAGGCTGTCAGTTGATGATGATGATGACGATGAATGAGATGATTGCTGCCTCGACAAAGTTGAGGGGACTTTACCAGAAGCTCCCTAGGGAGATTGGACTTGTGCGTTGTCCAAAACGATAAGTCTAAAAATGCACCATTTTTTTTATACATAAAAACTTGATTTTACACCCGTTTTGAAAAATAATATAGTACCTATCGCGATGCAGCCTTCATGCATTGGCACCTAAAAGTCACTGTTGTCTGTTAGCATTTTAAGTGTATGGGGTACTGACACGGTCATGGTGTCACGGGTCGAGCCGTTCACCCGTCCACACTTAGCGTACATGTACTGTAGCGATGTCACGATGTCCGGTCCGTTGTCCGTGTCACAAGTGTGGACGCACCACTATGACTACTTTTTCTACACTGGCATTTACTGTATACTGACGTCAGACGTCATTTTAACATTTTTATAGTTTTTCTGTTCTGTGATTTTATGGTCGACGCACATAGAATACGGAAAGAAAACAAAACACTACTTCTAACACATATGTGACGTCACCGCGCAAAAAAACATTCCATGACGTGTGTATGGACGTAGGCGTGTCGTGGAACCGAATGTATGTGTTATAGATGGTGGTTAACCCAAGTCTCAAGGTCTTTGTGATAAGCACTGATAAGTAAGTACTAGGATCCAGGAAGGCTGACATTTCCGGGAGTAAAGCCAGGTCACACATGATTATTAATAATCACTGTTATTATCAAAAACAACTTACTTATCGATTGATAAAAATCGTACATTAATGAATGAGAAAGTAATAATGTCCTGTCATTATTATATGAGTAATACCTTTATATCTATGTAGCTGCAAGCAGAACTAGTGCTATCTTCTAGCACTAGGTGTGGTGGTAGAATGCTCGATTTTGATGTTGAGAGTCGCGGGTTCTAAAGTAAAGCCAACGAGACAAGAGAAAAAAGGTAAACAAAGCGACCATTACTGAGTTACGTTGCGATAACTAGCGAATATTTTCTCTATTCTTGTCGCACATATCACACGTACGCGACAATGGCCGAGCGACAGCTGACGTTGCGTGTTTCGTAGTACAGGAAAGATCAGCACAGCGGCGGTTCTAAACTGTCAGATCCGCCATCTTAAGAGCAAGTTCATACTTCATTCCTGTTTGGAATGCGCTCGAAGTGATACGTAATAATTTTCAAATGAAAATGTTTGGAACCGCTGAAACTTTGCTTACATTTTTTCTCTCGCTTCGTTGGCTTTACTTTACGTTAAGGCGCAGTAAGCACCTAAAAATAACTTTGGTCTAGGCGTTAAAGTAACAGAAATCTAACCCCTCCTACTCCTCGAGACAAGTGGCAATTCGCTGGCTGGCATGGCGTACAGAATAGCAAATGTCTGTAATTTAAGCCAATTAGAGTGGCTGTTGCTTGTATTAGGAGTGGGTTCACATCGGTAGTGTAATGGCCAGGTTTCGAACCCGGGGCCTCTCGATCATAAAGCCAATACCTTAACCAGTAAGTTAAAAAAATATTTCACTGGAATATCTGTACGGATTTGAATTGAAATCGGAACGGAGTTAGGTAAAACCTTTTTGTATATTTAACCTATGTAATAAGTCGCAATAAGTGCGTTTCATTTACAATTCTTAATTATTTGACGTTTCTTTCAGTATTTGTACTTTTAATTATTATAATAAATTATAAGGAAATAAATTGTTTCAGTGTAACCTTTCACATTCCTTATTTTTTCAGTTTGACATTGGAATTAAAAAATAGGGTCAATTTAAAATATTAATGACCCTATTTTTCAAAAGGATGACTGACCTGGATATTTCTTATTGTTTAAAAACGAAAGACTGAGCTTCTTTAACAAGTATATTTGACTTGAGTTACAGTGCGGTCAGATGGCAGTCGCTTCACGGAAAATGTCGAAATGTGCGTGAAGCTATTGAAATTAAAAAATATAAAAATTTCAATAGGGAAGATGGATTCAAACTATCTGGGACAGCATATCGATTATAGGGCTTTCCCCATGAAACAGATGAAGATATGTAATTATAATATTGGGACAGCAGTCACAGATATTTCAAACTTGACGGTTTATCTGCAGGTGCGACCTACATTTAATTGTAGGTATGTTATTGGGAACAGCAATTACTATTTAATCTCGGGGTTGCACAGAGTTCAATCTAAAGTCCGGTCTAGTAGATAAATGATTATAAACGGACTTTGTCATAATTATCGCGCTTTATATTGTAATTAGTATAACTACTTACGGATAATATTAGTACGCCTTACCTATATTAGTAGAAGGTAATTTACTTTTGCAATCGGTAAGTGATTTCGACCAACCGAACATAGAAAAAGGGCAATAAAAGAGCATTCTTACGTAAGGTAATTTTTTTTTTCTTTTCAAAGTAAAACAACAATCGAATGTTCTGCCACTGTTTAATAAACTAGCATTCGCTCGTTTGGTGTAAATCCGCCTTCGCGCAATTACTGAACAGCCTCCTGAAAAACCTAAGTGACCTCATTCTCATGAAAAAAGTTCATTAGAATTTTAATCAAATCAATGTGATTTCGAGGTTTGGCGCCAACTTGGAGAGTTGCAGTTTTTTTTTATACCACTTAGGTGGCAGACAAGCACACACCTGATGGAAAGTGGTTACCGTGGCCTATGGACGTATGCAACACCAGGGGCGTTACACTCGCGCTGCCTACCCTAATTTTATTTTATTTTCCAAAATATCTGTGAAGTCGAGTTTTTATGTAGGTGTAAAAATGCTGGATTTTTAGACATAACGTCATCAACTCATTGTAATCATCATCAACTAAATGAACATACTTAATATTTTTAATCGGGAAATTTCTAACTCACCACTGGCATAATTGTCCCCTATGTTGGGTTGATATGTTGCCATCTAAGAAAATTAGAACAATGTGATTTCAGTCTTGTTAAATTTTATAATATAAAACCAGCAAAATTGTCTATGGTTCCTAATATTTTTGGCGCGCATTTTATGAATAAGCGGAAACTTAAACTTTAAATTAGGAGTTTATAAAAGATTTATGTAATGTCCTAAAGATGTCCGTACTACATAAGTAATCAGTGATACAACTTCATGATAATAATAAATAATTATTAGCTGATACTTCCCTGTCTAGCCAATAACTCGTTTGTTTATAAGCAAATCTCTACCACCAGTAAGAAGGTTCTATTATGGAGGGAATACTCCTATGACCTCAAGATTTGCCTAACCGATTTTGACATCAGTAAAAGATAATATTCAACAGCAAAATGATACAGTCAGCATTGATTTTGACGAGCTAAGTTTCACACCTTTCTATCGACTGATTGCTCTGATATTTGGTATACTTACGCCTTTAGTTCCGACAATAACACAAGTTAAATAAATAAAATAGTTTGATTGGTTCATAATACTGTTTGTAGTCAAGATCGTCCTAACCTCGACTGGCACCCACTATTACATGGCACTAAAATGAAAGGTTTATTCCCATCTGCCACCCTTAGGTTTGCCACCGGTGTGGTGGTTGGCACTAATTTGGTGTCGTTTACTACCCTGGTGGTCAATGGCACATAATAGTTTCATCCGCCCCCTTCATAGTTAAGTATAGGGTCTATTCTCGGTTACTTAGCAATTCGCATAAGTTTATTTCGCATATGTAGTGAAAGGTATACCTCTGTCTACCTATTGAGGGACACAAAGGCGTGAATATCTGAAATCTGGTAATTTGAGATTTCAACTTTGACGTATAAAACGTTAAGCTTCCTATTCACCTTATCAATTCATTTGACAAGTGGATAATAATGCGGAACATTGAGAAAAAATATCGAACCAAATATGACATTTTAAATTTAGTTTTTTAGAGTTCCGTATCCAAATTATAAAAACGAAACTATTACTAAGACTCCGCTGTCCATCTGTCTGTTTCCAGGGTGTATACTATAGGCACAGATATTAGTTTTCTCCTTGCTACCATCCCGGCACGGCATACCTACTGATGCCTGCTGCCCAACATGAGTTGGCCGGATGACTCCTGCAGGAGACTCTACGCGGGAGTCGTGCGGTCCATGGCCCTATATGGGTGCCCAATATGGGCGGACACCCTGATGGTCCACAATGCGCGTCTGCTGCGTGGGCCGCAACGTGCAATGGCCAGCAGGGCCATTAGGGGGTACCGCACGATATCCTTGGAGGCGGCGAGTCTCCTTGTCGGATCCCTACCATGGAACCTGGATGCGAGAGCCCTTTCGATGCTATATCGGTATCGAAAGGAGGCGCGGGAGCAGGGACGGGAACCCGAGCCCGAAGAAATTCGGGCCGTGAGGTCTCAGCTCCACAGGGACATGGTAGCGGAATGGGAGCTACGACTTGGGCGACCAAGCGCAGGGCACGCCATAATAGCGGCGGTAAGAACCATCATGGAGGAGTGGCTAGAGAAGCCACACGGCAGCCTCTCTTACCGGCTGACGCAGGTGATTACCGGACACGGGTGTTTCAGGAGTTAGGTACCTGTGTCGAAACCGGGGCTAGATGGGGACACTGTGGTCCCCTCGGGGGCCATCTCGAAAGAGATGTTCCTGGGTCTGCCGGGGTGCGAGAGATATGCTTTTGGCAATCTCACCTCCGGCAACCAAGGACCCAAGACGGCGTGCGTTGTAGTCGGTTCGAGTCCGACATAACCACCTCCACCGGCTCCGTGGGGGTGGTATCCGTAGGGATTTATCGCACGATAAAAAAAAACCTACTGATTGAATTCCCCTCATTCCCTCTTTTGATTGAAAGAACCCCTCAATTGAATGAAATGAGGCAAACTTATGTTGCCTCATTTTCATTCAATTGAGTTACGAGTAGAAACCTACTGATGCCCTCAATTGAATGAAAATGAGACAAACTTATGTAGCCTCATTTTCATTCAATTGAGGGCACTCTTGACTCGAGATCTTTCCTCAAAACGTAAAACTCACAACCTTTCAATTAAGACTTCCCCACAGTCAGATATAACGTCAGAACCTAGATGATAGCATAATAGGTAATAGTTGTTTACTTATTAAATTCTCCCGGGGAGAAACCAAGCAGTCAGTGACCACAGAACAAAGTCAAAATAAAGTCATATCATTTTATATTCTGTATTCTCTATAAAGTTGATTGAATGATTTTAAACTCTCAACAATTAAAGACAGTTAGCCCCAATTTGTGGCGTAGGTAACTTAAATTGAAGTGGTCAAAACTTACTACGTTATTTCTTTTTTACTTCTGTGCAAAATGGAGTGTTATGTTCACCACCCAGTTGGGATAGAACTTGTCTTGGGCCCCGAAAGCATGTTGCTTTTTGTCTAACTGAACAAAAAAAAACAATACTTACCTAACTGTCCGTACTGAAATTTTCAGTGTCCCTTACCTACGTAGGGCTGCCATCCAGCCGGATTTCCCCGGATTTGTCCTAGTTTGGAAGGCGTCTAATTGTAGTCCGGATCCGGGTAAAACTCGGACTACATTAAAACCCCAGAATGCTGCAGTTCATGGAATTATGAGATCCATCACTCCTTTACCGCGACAATAAAAATACGGCAACAGCCCACGTGCTCTCGCAACGAACCATCGCTGTAAGCAAGGCGACGAGGCTTGTGCATCTGAGAGGTCAAAATTGCGCTAGTGTCCGGGGTAAAGGCTCAAAAGACCGGGGTTTCATACCTCTTGTCTGGATTTACGAATTTTGGAGATGGCAGCCCTACCCTTACGTCGACTGGCCAGATCTTGAAGAGGCTCGGTACACCCTTAAATCGGCTTCCTGTATAATATAAATAATACATATAAATTAGAACAAAAACAAATTAATATTAAATATGACAAAGAAAATCCTTGGCATATTATTGTATAGTAGAAAAACGTGTTCCGTTACAAAAAAAATACACGTGACGCGTCGCGACGGCTTCAAATTCGTAATGTAGTAGGTACCTAAGTAATTATTATTCAAACTGACACACCCACGATTCGTGAGATAAGAAAAAAATAAATGTTACTGACTGAACGGGTTTGATGATCGACTTGTTGAATATTCTTTATCAATGTCATGGGTCACAATCACAATACGGATTACCGCCATTCGAACTTGCGCTGTTACTACCACAGAGTATCCATATTATACCTACCTATCTCTATTTTTTTATTAAATGACAATGGTAGCTAGACCTTTATGTTAAGTCTTATTTTGTATGATATAACGGTTAAAATGATTGATGACGATGATGATAATGGGTTAATGATGTTGATGATGACGATAATGATTGCTGCCTCAGTAAAGTTGTGTGGACTATACTAAAAGCTCCGTGGGGAGATTTGGATTGAACACGTAGAGTCACAATTCACTGTAATATGCCACTTTCCTACACGCGTGTGAGTTGTCCAAGACGTTATGTCTAAAAATCCACCATTCTATACATAAAAACTCGACGCTTTCCCGCCAAAACTCCCACTTATCTCTATGGTTGTTAGTGTTGCTACCTTATTTTTTTATCTTTATTTTGTGACCACTTAAGTTGTTGCTGGGTGAATCCCCAGCCCGCTTCGGTTTCTAAGTCAATATTCTCAATTGCAAGCTGCAAGCTCTTTGCTGACGAGGCTTTGAGGAAGGCTTTCGGTACTGGGTTGAAGAGTCAGATGAGAGAATGCTCCCGTAAAGCTATATCAGTAAAGGAAAGGAGGCTCAATCTAGATCCTTGACCTACCTGAGATACGTAAGTATCTAAACCTTCCTCAATAATTACTCTATCTTTTGATAAAAATCGTCTGAAAATCAGAAAGTACTTTTTTGAATTTATCACTTACTAGCTTTTGCTTGCGGTTCCACCTGCGTAGATGTCGGTTATCGCGATCAAATAGCCTATGTTCTTTCTCATGGTCTAATCTACCCCTATACCAAATTTCATCACATACAGACGGACAGAGTTACTTTCGCATTTATAATATTAGAATGGATATCTCGTCTAGTGATGATAATATTCTATGCCTACTTACGTTGAATAACAAGGAAACAAACCAATTTTATAGTAACAAAAAAACTGCAAAACAGTTGATCAAACAATTACGTCAATGCGACCTTATACGCCT